>JAWMRA010000113.1:11740727-11753815 GCA_035584735.1 Pseudotriccus pelzelni | reverse complement strand
TAACAAAAAAACAAACAAAAAAAAACCAAGAAACCAAAAAAACCAAAAAAAAAAAAAAAAAAAAAAAAAGAAAGAAAGAAACAAACCAAAACAAACCCAAGCAACACCCCCCAACCTACAGAGACCCAAGGTCACAGAAGAAAGGAAATTCCAGAACTGGCTTAATCAGTACAACCTTAATTTTGCTTCTTTTTATGACACTCTCTTAGCTGCAGGAGAAAATATTAGACACTTTTAACAAAATACCTAGAATAATAAAATTAATCTGTCTTAGTGGGTTTGGGTGTTTGGCTTTGTTTTTTAAACACAAAATGGCATGCAAACTTTCTACCACATCTACACACTTCAAATTGTGCACCTACATCCCAGAAGATGCTTATTTGGGAACCTTGAATTTCAACTATATAAACAAACCCATTAGTTTACAGACTGAAAATACATCCCAGAAGGCACACTCCAATGTGCTTGGCACTACTTCTCAGTTCAGGGTCTGTAGATGGACCCCCAGCCAACTAACTCAAATATCAACCAAGGTGTAATTCTGCTGTGCTCCAAGTATTTGTTCTGCTTTCTTTGCTGACACCAACAGAAGCAGGGACAGAAACTGCCCTAAGACACAGGCTGTGGAGCCTGGATCTTTTAATCTGACCCTCAAGCAGGAAAGCAGGGATAGCAGGGATGCATCAGCAAACCTCTGCTTTTGACAAGGCAAATCGTGAGCAAGCCAACGTGAAATCACCAAGTATGAGTTACCTGCTGTTTATGACAAATTTTGTTTTGTTTTCATATTGCAGGCAATATAAAACCAGGGCATTGCACAGTTTCCTCACACACATCCAATGCAGAGAGGGATTTCTTACAGGGACATGTGCCTTCTGTATTGTTACTTCAGTACTGCCTACCTTACTCTGGCTCCTTTCGCTTCTCTGCTCAGAGCCCAGATGTGAAACACTGGCTCTTTTATAATTAAAAAGTGGGTTTTAATTTTTTTTTCAGCTCACTTACCGATAGAGCTTTATGCACATTCACAACCAAACTTGAGGAAGAGAAGGTCCCATGAACTTTGCCTTAAAGACACGCTTCTAAGCAGAGTTAGATGTTCCAACTCCAGATTTTGTCACCAGTTTTCAATTTCACTATAAATCCCTTTAGGTTTTAACATACCAAATGGACATCCCTATGCATCACACAAAGATTGGATTTTGTGGTGGACAGACTATCCAAGAGAAGTCATGTGGCAGCATCATTTGTTTGCCAGGAGGTAGGGGCTGTAAGACACTTCAAGTTTAGTGCTTTTCTTAAACTTACAAAAGCAAATTGGCATTAGTTGGTAGTCAGGAATCCATTTAAACAGGTAATACTTGCAAGTGCTAATTTTGTATAAGCTCTGGTAATGTGTATAAATTAAAGAGACAATATAGTATCAATTAGGACATGTTCAACTACCTAATAACAGACAAAATAATCACCTTTGGATCTTCAGCTGTCTTTGCAAATATTTAACAATTTAAATATCCAAGTAAGAGCAGCCTAAATATGCTTTTTCCCCACTTACATACCTTTCTTAAATGTTTAGACCATACAACTCAACAACTGGGACTACAAAGGTAAAACCTAACTACACCTTCCCTCTCACTTCTGCACTGTCACAACGTGTTGTCAGTGACTACATAATGGCAAAAGAATCTCCAGTTCAGGAGGAGATCAGGATATGCAGCCCTCCCTCTGCTAGAGCACATCACTTCCTGATCAGGATCTATATCTTGACTCAGGACTGCTGCACCACAGGATTGTCACCTGTTCTGATGGCATCTCTCCTTATTTTCTTGCTCTCTCCTTTACCCACCTACCCCCCTTCTGCACAGTCCAGGCCTGGTTAGCACTGTCACTCTCCTAGTTTAGGCCAGAACCCGGAGGTTATTCTATACCACCTCATGTCGTTGGTGGGGGCAGAGGGCCTTTCTGGCTTCAGAGAAGGATGTGGCTTAAGGTTGTAAAAACATGGTGGCATTGTGGCATCTTTGCATGCCAATCATCCTCTCTTTTATAAACTTTTGTTATTTATATTATTGCTGCTACTATTTGTTTTCTTATCTCACTGCTGTTTCCAGTAACTTGTTCTTATCTCAGCCTGAGATCTCTGCCTTTTGTGCCTCCCATCAGAACGGTGGGGAAAGCAGAGTGTCTTGGGGTCTTATTAATGGGAGTAATAAGTAAGGGAATACCATTCCTAAACCACAACAATCTCTTACACAAACTATGAGGAATTGCAGCTCAAGATGATGCAGTGACCCCAATGATGCACACGAGGTCAACCTGGGGCATGTGCAGGAGCAGCAGTTCGGCAACCAGCATTTTCCCTGGGCTACCACCATTACTGCCTTCCTAGAAGCTTTTGCAGCAAGTCTCCATATCAGCTGTCAAGTACTGACACTGGAAAATGCTGAAGTCACTGCTGGGTGCTGCAAGAGACTTGACAGTATTGCTTCAGCTGTCCAGAGGGAGGCTTCAAATGGTCACAGGACCTTTAAGTAAAACCCTGCACTTCCAGAAGGTGTCCTGTGTGTCCTTGTTGCCTCTCACTTGCATTTCAGTTCACTGTCCACCTCTTCCACAGCAAGACAGTGAGGAATCACCCTTCTTTCAAGGCATATTTAGTTGAAATTTGCTGGCATTTATTCACATCATGGGAAGAACAGGATTTCACTATGGCTGTTTTCAAAAATTAAGTGAACTACAAGAAATACTAATGAATTAATATGATAATAATATATAGTATAAATAGTACATATTATTTATAGTGTAACATAACATAATGAATACTCTCTGGTGACCAGTGACAGGGCCTGAGGGAATGACATGAAGCTGTGCCAGGGGCGGTTTAGGTTGCATATTAAAAAAAAGGTTTTCACTCAGGAGGTGATTGGGCACTGGAACAGGTTACCCAGGGAAGTGGTCACAGCACAGAGCCTGACAGAGTTCAAGATGCATTTAGACAACGCTTTGACGTACACAGTGTGATTCTTGGGGCTGTCCTGTGCAGGGCCAGGAGCTGGAGTTCAATGATTCTCATGGGTCCCTTCCAGCTCAGGAGATTCTATGATTCTCTAAATACTGAGATCTGCTCTGCTCCCTTTGCCCAAATCCATACACTCAGAGCTCCTTTTCTTTAGGGTCCTTCCCACAGGCTCACATCTTGGAGAATAGCAGACAATGCAGAACTGTCTGCGACCACGTTGGCAAGAAACAGTGTCAAATTAGCCAAGTTAACATGATAGATTGTGGTAAATTGAATGCTTGGGGTACTATGTGCTTGAACTGTGTGGTGCTGTGTATCACAGCAAATGTATTCCCTAAAAATCCCTAATTGGGCAATTTCATCCATATAAAAATGCTACTAAATATGCTTTTGCTTGTTGTCAGACAGTTTCTTCCCCTTTTCAGCAACTATAAAACATATGGTTTACACTGCTAAGAGCCTTTGTAAATCACGCCGTAATACCTGTGGGTTATACTTAGCCACAGACATGTCTTCAACTGATGTCAGTTGTTGTAAGTGCCTTGACGTCAGAGCCAAGATTATTTACAGCAGCTGATCATCTGTGTTCAGAACTCACCAAGGTAGGTAAACAAGAAGTAATTTTGTTTTAGGTTCAGGAGGACTTTTAAGTAGAGCCTGGTCTTGAGAAATTAAAACCGGGAAGTCACTCAAATCTGGCTGCTTTTCTGTCTGATATTCCAAAGGGTATATCCCTAGATAAAAAAACAGTCTTGACTCTTCTACTCCCCTTTAGCTTACGTGGCATAAACCTAAAGCGGCATCTCTGACAACCTGAATACTTCAATATATAAATACATTTTTAGAGGTGTTTACCATTTGTGTCACTCTCTTTTTCCCCCTCACCAGAGGAAGCCAACTACCTTTCATAGGAGCAGGTAGGACAATGCTGATTCATCTCAATTCCCTATGCAGGCAGGAAAGAGAGCACGTGAAGAGGCACCTCCACACTATAATTCACTCCACTCCAGAAGAGAAACTTCAGCTCCCACCTCCCAATGACACACAGGAATATCTCCTAGGCTGTAACCACAGCAGGACACCAGGCCATCTCTCCAGAAAAGTTTAATAGGAACCTCCCTTCTCTTTCTTACTGGTCACTCCCTTTAGTAGGCGGGACACTGCAGTTAAGAAGAGTGCTACTACCTAGGGGTAAACACAGCTGGGCAAGGGGCACATGGGCATGAGAAGGGTGTTAATCATCCTGTTAACCCTTGCTACTCCTGGAAGCCAGGACTCCTCAGCTGCAGACATGCTACAGGTGACTTTAAATACTGCTACTTGAAAAAGTTTAAACTGGATCTATCCCCTGTGTCCTCCTGAAATCTTTCCTTATCATTCCTAAATACCAATTACTAAGTAATTGCCAAAAGGTAGAAGACAGATTCAACATTTTTTTCCAGAGGTTTAAGCCCATTAATTAATAACAAAAGAGTAGTCCTGACTTTCAAAAAACTGGTTTTATGGTTTTAGTTTTTCTTGGAAGGTTGATAATTTCGGCCGAGCTGGTTTCCTGAGCTGCTTCTTAAGCAAAGTTCCAGGCAGCCCTCACAATATTATAAGCTTTACATTGCTGCACTGCATATAAACCTCACAATAGAGGTTTTTGCAACTTCCACACTATAGTTTTATAATAATGCAATGCAATAAAAAGTCAGGTAAAAAAAAAAAAAAAAAGGAGAGCACACCATAACTGTCTGTTATGAAGACAATTTCAACCTTCCTTATGTGCAGGAAGAAGTAGGCATCACAGGGTTAAAAATTATTTTTCAGTCAATCTCATTATGCATCCTACACACTGAAACTTATCTGACATGAAAGGGAATAGATGGATATAAATATAGTAAGTGAAGTACAGCATTAACTTCAGTACAGACAAATTACGTTAAAGACTGTCAACATTTAGTCTGGCACAACTGCTATACAGCTACAACATTTGGGGGGGGCAAAAAAGGAGAGGGAGTCAGATGGTCTCATTTGTCTTCTGCAAATGGGTCATTCAAAATTAAACTCTGTGTTAACCCACCCTAGGCTTTGAGGAGCCTCAGTCGAAAGATGTTATTTCTGAGCTTGCTTATGCAACATTTTAGAGTGACTTTGTGGGTTCTGTATCAGAAAGAGGCACAGCTTTGTGAAGCTCCTTGTGGGAGTGTAAGGGCTTGTCTGGGAGATGCCTATACTGTGGCATTTGCCAAGGACAGCATCTCCTCCTCATGTAATGGTGCTTTCAGGAGGTATTCACAGTGCAGAGGCTTCTTAGAATTGTTAAATCAGAAAGAAAACTAAGAGCTTAACAATTTCTTTCATTTAAAGGATGAAAATCAAAAAGAGACAGAAAACCCAACTTCCTATTTATTTTTAGTGCCACTTAATGTGTATCCTGCTAAGCCAACAATCATCCCAGTGTGAGCTGACTAGAAGCAGCAGCAGGTAGCTGCCTGGCTAGCTAGCAGGGATCAGAGTGGATGAAAGAAATAAGACTAGATTTATCATGTAGAATAAACCCAAACAGTCTCTTTTACTTTCTCCCCCACCCACATTATAAAGAACTTCATTTTTGTATAGCAGGGTCCCTTAGCTCAAGATATTAAATCCCAGTGGACCCCTGGCAAGGGAACAAACCAAGCCTCCCTCCTGGGCTCTGCCATGAAGATTGCACAAGACTAAATAACTGCTGGAAAACCACCTCTGGTGCCAGGGCCTGTCATCTCTGCTTGTTGCAGGCCCGTTTCAGTATCACCTTAGGGGAGGAGCAGGAGCAGCTTATCCCAGAGAGGAACAAAAGTGAGATTTTGTACCCCACAGAGATATTTCCAGATTTGACTCACCTCCGCCTGCTGACTAGCCAACAGCTGCTCACTAATGTGCAGGGCAAAGGCTTGGATTTCTTACCCAATGGTCAAACACTGCCATAAAACTTTTTCTTTTACAGATACTTGGCCAATGGAAAAAAGTGTACTCAGCTGCACATACATCAGCTTTGAAACTCCAAGGTCAGGTCTCTATTTAAAGATAGGCATAAACATGCATGGAAAAGCAACAGGGAAAAAATTACTCAAAGGCAACATTTATTTTTACAACAGCATTTTCAAGTTTACTTAGAAAAAAAATATTACAATATTATAAGATTTGTCTAGTGTGGGAAGGCTTGCTAGGAAAACTATACTGACTGGCCTTTGTAGAATAACTAGGAATCAAACCCAGGTACCTGCCAGCCAAAATAAGGCACGTGCAAATGCCTTACTACCCAAATCAAATTAGGGAGCTGTGTTTTGGATCTAGGGCTTTGGAGAAATAAAGATTTCAGATTAAAATTTCACCCTCTATTTTGCCTCCAGTTTTTCAGCAAGAAATCCTACAATAGTCGTTTCCAAGGAAATTCTCTCATCAATACCTTTTAAGGCCAAATTTACCATTCCATTTTACTTTACTCACCTACTAAAGATATTTTGTGAATTTTGTGATAAATGGCAAATAAGAAACAGAAGGTCAGGAGAAAAATCTTCTTGCTGAGAGTATAATTTCTTTCATAAAACATGTACTTAGAGCTATGTAAGCACAGCGCTATCCGCAAATTAGTGAATCTTTTAAGAATTGATTTTGAACAAAGAAAAGCAAAATCATAGTATAGACAGGCCAGCTGAAACTGGCATCAACCTTTATTTGAAACTCCTACTCTATAAGGTATATACCTTAATATTAAATTACACAGGCCCTGAAATAATACCAGTTTCTTCCCTTCATTAAGAAAAGAGAATTTTTTGCTAGAAAAATAAAATTAAATGCCAGTGACCCACTATACAAATTCTTTGTATTCAGTTGGACTCCTGAAGTTCTCCTGGGGGTTACGTCAGACCATTATGTTATTGTAGTCAACTTTTCCACGCTGTAAACAACACAGTATTTAACTGTAGGACATATATTGCATGTGCATTACAGCGGCTGCAATATCTGGGCTGTTTCTGGTTAAAAAAAAACAAACCAAACCCTCAACCACTAAACCCAGTGCAGAGAGTCACTACTCAATATATTGCTTCCACCTTGATAAGTCACCCATGGTGTAGCCCTAGCAGCCAAGACAATTAAAGACATCCCTTCTCTTCTTCTCCCTCTCCCCTCTGGCTTTTACCATTCCTTCAGCTGTGTCACTGCAGCAGGTCAGAGAGCCCTGCTGTCAGGCCAGCAAGGCACCGTGGACTCAAGGAAACAAGAAAAACCCACAAAATAAAAACTTAATCAATTTTTAATCCAGAACAGTGACACTACTCCCAAGACAAGCCCACTCCCTACTAACTTGGGTTAGGACACAGGAACACAGATGCAGGGACTAGGGAGAAAGGGAGGATCCCCACCTTCTGCCAGGAAAAACCATCATACAACACTATTCCTTTTCCATTCCTGGCCTGCCACTCTCTCTGCCATACATTCATCACAAATTGTTAACAAGCTGTTTTTCAAACATGGTGCAATAGTCCATTCAGAAGAAAAGTGCATATTTGGCCTCATTTTTATCATTATGGGAGAAGACAAATACTTGAGCTGAGGCTTCGCAGCATGCAGCTGAGGTTCTATACAGATAGTCTTTAAAGGGACCATAGTTTTCCCACAGATTTTGTGGCCTTCACTATAGAATCACTCTTCACAGGCACAAAACAAGTGCAATAGGGAAGGCAAAGCATGAAAAGATGCTGGGTCAAGGGCAGCATTATCTCACAAATCTAAGCTCCTTAAGGTTGGACCAGTAGAAGGTTACAGCCACGCATTTTTGTTAGAGCAACTGCACAGTCTCCAGACACAAATTTTTTCACTGAAAACCAGCCCCAAGGACCAAACCCAACAAAAGAAATCATACTTTGAAAGCAAACCTACAAATCAGAGTATACTTTCTACAGTGACACACAGCAGGCTTGTGATCTGCAAACCAGCTTGGCAGAGAGCAGGTCCCAGGAAACCAAAGAAGCATTCTGCATTTTAATAATAAGAGAGTTAGTCATGACTTTGCACCTACCTCAGACGAGGCAGGCAACAGAAAGAAGTGGGTGAGGTCGAGGTGAAAGAACTGAAGACATGGGGTTTTTTAAACCCTTGGATCCAGTCCCTCCCCCAAGGAATTTAAAGAGCCTACAGGTGCTTCCTGGGAAAGCCATCAGGCAGGTGCAGGCAATCAACAACATCTCCAGCTCTACTAACATTTTGCTTAATGGGTTTAGGTTCATTACAACCCCTTTCCTCTGCATGGTTTGATATCCCTCTCCCTGTGGAAAAGCTACAGCCTACTCTGCCAGGAGTAATGCATGGGACTGCAGTTATCCAGGCAGGATTTCCAGCGCTTGGTGACAGTATCACTCACCTCTCAGTGCACTGGAAGAAGACAGTGAAAGACAGATGCGAGAAGTCATTTCAAATCATTTGCTTTTTATCCTGTCAACAGAATAACACCCAGAACTTATACTGAGAGCAAAATACGGGGGAAGGATAATCCGACAAACCCTTTTGCCTCTATATCTCGATTTAGCGTTAAGATTAGGTGACACAGAGTTAAATCCCCCGTCTCTCTCTTTCTCCACTTGGGAGGATAAGTCTGCCCTCAGAAACCTCAGATTAACCCCTTAGTTCACCAGGGAGCTGAATAATAGCACTAATGGCTTCTACCCACGCATTCTACAAATCTGGTGACAGGATTATCAAGAGCAAGGGGACAATTCTCAGCATCAAGGCCCATGCTAGGAAACAGCACACAAACTGACAACAAGATTCACTGCGGCTGTCAGACAACAGTAGCAGGACCTATTTTGCACAGCTCCACTCACAGCATGACACCTAATGTCAAAAAGCATCTGAAACTCTTTGTCAGTCACTGGAGTCAGCCTGACTTAGAGGCATGTGCCAAGCTATAGGCAAGAAAAAGAACGGATGGAAAGCTGAGCCTACTGGGATACTCAGGAAGATGAGATGAGAAAGGCAGAGTGCATCCCAGGATATCAGGTTCAGCACTGGCTTGGTGGAACTTTATGTTTTAATTGGCTTGCTTGTGAAGTGAAATAAATGCATCACAGTCATGGACATATTGTTGGTCTAAATCCAGTCACATACCACATACCTCTCTGAAACAATGAGAATGAGCACATTCGGTTGAAGGTCTGTATAGCAGCACCGGATGAAAGGCACCTGCACACACTGCTTATAAAATGGCCCACCCATGGTGGCAGGTCCTGGCTGCCAGCAGGAAAAACCCAGAGCCTTGTTGTTTGCTGAGCAAAGTGCTCAGAGATGTGAATAAAAGCCTTGCACAGAGCCAGCATTGCACAGAGCCAGCATTACACAGAGCATTTGTGAGCAAGGAAAATAATCTGTGCTGCCTGAAGACCAAAGCATTTCCTTCCTGGAGATCACAATGATGGACAAGGGAAGCACAGGGCCCTTCACTGGCCTGGTCAAGTGGGTAGGTATTTGTTTGATTTGCCTTCTGTTGAGTGAATTCATAGAATCATAGAATAGAATCATAGAATCAGATGGGTTGGAAAAGGCCTCTGAGATCATCAAGTCCAACCCTTGATCCAACACCACCAGAGTTACTAGATCATGGCACTAAGTGCCACATCCAGTCTCTTCTTAAATACTTCCAGGGACAGAGAATCCATCACCTCCCTGGGCAGCACATTCCAGTGCCTGATTACCCTCTCTGGAAAGAATTCTTCCTAATATCTAACCTAAACCTCCCCTGGCAGAGCCTGAGGCCATGCCCTCTTGTCTTACTGATAGCTGCCTGGGAGAAGAGACCAACCTCCACCTGGCTACAACCTCCTCTCAGGGAGTTGTAGAGAGTGATGAGGTCACCCCTGAGCCTTCTCTTCTCCAGGCTGAACAACCCCAGCTCCCTCAGCCTCTCCTCATAGGACTTGTGCTCAAGTCCCTTCACCAGCCTCGTTGCTCTTCTCTGGACCTGCCCCAGCACCTCAGTATCCTTCCTGAACTGAGGGGCCCAGAGCTCAACACAATACTCAAGGTGTGGCCTCACCAACGCACTGTCACAGTAGCTGTTATTAGAAGTGGAACTCTTCTGGAAGGGATTTTCATGTGGCAGATCTCTGAAAGATTAGGAAGCTGAAACTTAGCAGCAATCACTGATGTTCCTGTTTGGTGTGTTTTTTTACACTTTTTTCTCCTGAAAACTGAGTCTCTGTCCAGGCTTGGTTCTCTGGATTGCACTGACTTTTACTGGGATGATCTGTCTCTATTGCCTTAGCACATAACCAGGTGTTTGCCAAAAAGGCTGAGTGCTTCAATGTGGAAAAAATTGTCGTGTAAAAGGTTATAAATTATTAAAATGACATGGAAACCATGTCCGGTAGGGATTTTACTGGTTACTTGGAAGCATCTGTTGAATGCGTATGGAAGTCATGCTTTAAAGACACACCCTTAAATAGTATTATATATTCTGGCTTTGTTGTGCAGGGTATGGTTTTTGAAAAAGATCAGTAGTCTCAGATAAGCCTCCACTCCCTGCTTCTCATCTAGGTCTGCCCTATTTTACTAATTTTTGATGGTCAAATAGGTAAGGGTAACTATCTTACAGTTTTTGGCTCCAAAATGGTAACAGTCTGGCACAATCTGATTAAAGAATAGGCTGCTAAATGAAGTTGCTACTGCTGCTTTTGGCTGCCATCTTCAAATCTTTTTATAGGAAGCTGCTAGAAGTTGATGCTGAAGAGAACACCTTATACTTGCAAGTACTCTCCCAGCTCAGTGAGCACCGTGAATGGTTGAAGGACGGTGATTCACTAATAGACAGAACAGATGTATCGACTGTATGGTGAAGTGTGAGCGCAAGGCTCTGGGGTTTCGGGCAGAAAATGTTGAAACTGTGCCTGCCTCTACCGCTTCTCTATAGTTTCCATATGTTGTGCTCTGAAGGAGTGTATTCATCAGCTTTCATTCTTGAAATGATGGTTAGGTATTGAATTCATAAAAAATAATAAATATAAATTATATTGGCAATGTACAAAAATTGCCTGAAATACTGAGTGTTTTCAAAAGATTTGAGTTCGGTGAGATTTGGGAAATAGGAGAAATAATATACTAAGTAGTCCTGGGGAAATGCTCCGTCCCACTTGTAACCAGCAGAATTTTCAGTGTTAATATTATTACAGCCCTATCACTGCCTCCTGACAGTGTGCTAATAACATCTAATGCCCTGCCACTGCAGGATTGAGGTCCTGGGGCTGCCTTACAGAAATGTTTCTACAAGGAAGTGATTCTACAGTGCCTGTGGCCCTGATGGTTTCCATGGGAATGTGCATGAATGCATGTACTGTGAAATGTGTTATGAAACTTTGTATTGCAGAGAAATACATTATACCAGTGTGTGAACACAGCAATGGAGAATTTAAATACACAAGTGTAATGGTGCATTTTTACTTAACGTTGAGGCAGTATTTAAGTGGACTAATGGCTTGTGATTAACCATGGGGATGGTTGTTAACCTGAACTGCTGTGAAGTATAAAAGAACCCCAAAATATAGTGGGACAAAAATCAGGAAGAGGTTGGGTCTATTTGGTATTAGCATTCAGTAATGGTTGATTAGCATTCAGTATTTTCCTATGTTTTAATAAACTTTGTTTTTCTCCGCAGTTTAATTAGTTTTTCCTTTGATGTACTGCCGTTTGTGTTTAACTTCCTCCCTTTGCAAGAACAAGCAGCTCACTTGGACATGGGTAAATAAATGACTTAAGCAGATATTTCATGGTACCTACAAGACATTAGAATGCAGGTTCCTGGCAGAGTCAAGGAAAAACACAGCCCATGAAAAACCAACAAAGCTCTAACCAAAACCTGGTGATCTTCCTTCTAATGTTGTACAGAAGCAGGCTTAGTGTCTGTACTGTTCCAGTTCTTCAGGCTGAATCCCACCTACCTGTTTGTCTCAGCTTGTCTTTTCCATTTTATATTTTAGATAAGGTATTTACCAATTTTAGTTCTAGGCATTAAGAAATCATTTGTTTCATGTTCTGTGTCTGGTTTTATGTGAAATCAGTGATTTTTATAATTTGGAGTAGCTTTTTTTTATAGGCTTTATGTTTTTTTTAAAATTACCTCATAACAGAATGGGTGAGCAGCTAACCCATGTGTACAGCAGCTGAGTGTACTTCCAGTAAATAGTGTCTGTGTCTGTCACTTGGCAGTGTCTGTAGTGAATCTGGACTTGCACTGTGAAAATGACCACCCTTGTGGGAGGCCTGGGACTGTTGAAAGGGGCAGGGAGGCTGTATGGATGTAGAGGAAGAGCTTTTCCCTCTTGCTTAAGGGAAACTCAGAACTCTTGAATCACAGCAGTTTGCTGGTGGTTGAAGCTTTGCATTCAGTTTGCATTGAATGTGCTGCTGAGCACAGAATTTGTGCAAGAGAATTATGGAAAGTGAAAAGTGAACGGAATGTCTGCTTTTTCTAGACTGAGTTGTGGGGTAAGCAAGGTACTGTTTTTCCAGCCATGCCCCAAACTGTGCACATAAGCAGTTAATGTTCAGGAAATAGTGATAAAACGCTTCTTGACCTGTCACTGACTTAGAATTGTGCTTTGAATCAGCCACTTACTGAGATAAAGTGACAAGGTGTGTTATATGTGGCTTAAAGCTGTGTATGGATATTATCACCTGGTTTGTCCTATTGAGAAAAAACCCAACCAAACACTGTAGGAAAGTGGCTAGTTAGTGTGAGTTAGTTGGTTATAAGCAAGAGGTAATATGAAAAATCATCTAGATTCCTATAATTACAAAATGAAATGGTTCCTAAACCAAGAAGCAGTAGGCAGAAAATACTTGTTCAATTAATAATCTGATACAATTTCAGTAGTTTTCTTCAGCCTGCTGCACGTTGTGGAGCAGTAAAGTTATTGGTGTTCCTTTTTGTAGTTAAGTCATTTGAAATCTTGAGGTTTACTGTCATGGGTTTGCCTAGGGGACAGTTTTTACCACACCCCCCACAAATTATTCTAAGGTGAGAGAAGGTTTATGCAGACAAAGAGATCTGATT
>JAWMRA010000113.1:11605991-11728323 GCA_035584735.1 Pseudotriccus pelzelni | reverse complement strand
CCAGGCAAGGTCTCGTGCCTCAGTGTGTGCTTACAGGGCATGTTTCTTTCCAGCTGGCCAGGGCTGAATTTCAATCACAGGCCCTGCTTCTGCCTTGGCCTTCTCCAGTCTGATGATCTCCATCACCAAATTCTACCTGTCCTGTGGTCTCTAATGCCTCTCTCACAGCTCTTCCCACAGTGATGTGTCCAGCACTGATGTGTGCCAGGACAGCTCTCTGCTGCTGCTTCTGGTGAACACTGGTTCCAACCAGGTATTTCAATGGATTGCTATGACTTTTTAAATACATGGAGAGAAGCTTGGCAACTACATCAGTCAACTTCCTCAGCACCATGGGACACCTGTCATCAAGTCCCACAGCCTGAGGTAGGTTCACTTTCCTCATGTAGTCACAAACCTGGTGCATCCACTGCACCCCTTACAGTCCCTGCCTCATGGTCCATCCATTCGAGAGGTGTGTGAAGAGAGATTACCTGAGGCCAAATGTTGTTGAGTACCTCAACCTATTCCTCATTTCTTGTTGCTCATTGGGGCAGGGGGCAGCTGGGTTGCTTTTTTTTTTTTTTTGACATCCCTTTTCTACTTTATGTACCTGTAGAAGCCTTTCTTATTATCCTTTGCACGCCTTGCCAAGTTCAACTCCATCCACACCCTGACCTTCTGACCCCATTCCTACACAATTGGACAGTGTCTCTATACTCTTCCCAGGTCAGGTCACCTGTCCCTCTTTCCACTGCATGTGCATTTTCTTCTTGACCAGCAGTTTCAACTCAGCCATGCTGGTCTCTTGCCTTTCTTTTCTGATTTCTTACACCTGGGGATAGAGAGCTTTTGCACCCTATGAAAAGCATCCTAAAAATCTGCCAGCTCTACAGTGCACCCTCGTCCCTGACAGCAGTTTTCTGGGGGGGAGGTCCTAAGAGGGTTGAATACACAAAACAGTCACCCTTTGCCTTCTTGATATTCCATGTAACTAAGTGTTTCCAGGTGAGAGACAGTGGTAGAAGACAAAACCTGCAGGTAGCCCTCTGAAAGCTTTCTCCTCCTCAGAAGACCCCAGCCAACTGCTTGCTGAGGACACGAGTGCTCACTACATCAGCCTTGCTATGGTGTGCTCAGCACAGGCTCAGCTCCTCAGCCATTTTGCTTCTCCGACAGAAGAGAGAGAAAGCACAGGAGCAAAGTTAAGAGAAACAAGCGGGAAGATGCAGAAGAGAGCTGGAAAGGATGAAAACTGAAAATGAGTGAGCAATGGTCACAACAGCAGAAAGCAAAAGCCATTTGCAATGAGCAAGCCCCGTGAATACCAGCTGTCCAAGAAAAAAGCTTTAACAGCCCCACCAGTGGGGTATGAGTATATTATGAGTGTAATTTTCTAGCATTTCTCTAAAAGCAGTGAGAACACCTAGGGAAATCAAGGTGTCATCTATACGATACAGTACATAAAACTTCATAAGGATGAGATGTAGATTTGTGAGGGCTGTAATATAATGGAATAAATGCACACTAAATGTGGATCACCTTCACAACAATTCTCATTTTCATGATAAGCCATACACTAGAATTCTGGCCCTTGTCATTTTGTTTTAGAGGAAAGTCTGCACATTTTAATTAAAATTCTGAAGCCAGATTTAGAATCCTGGCTGGGGCTACACTCCTGTGAAAATTGTCTGTGGTCACTCAGTACACAGTAGGATTTTTGTTTTCTATTTGTAATCTGATTAAGTGAATTGAAATAATTTGCATTTTTCCTAATAATCAGGGAGTTTAAATAAGGAAAGATTACAATGAATATTTTAATTGAAGAATAAAATTATGTTAAAATAGTCTTCAGATTTCTCTTATGCTTTGTTAAAAAATACCAATACTATAATTGTATTGTAATTTTTAGAAATGTGTTATAGATTCAAATACTATTCAGAAAGCTCATTGATGCCTTTTTTCAAATGTGCTTTATAATGGATTTAAACCCACTTTTATCTTTAAAAACATTGTGTTTTGTGATTAACTATATCCCCAACATAACCATAAAGATATGCATCTGCATCATAAAATCAGAATATAGCACAAGATCAGTGTGAAGTTTTTTCTTAAATTGACAATGTCTGTTGTTGCTAATGTCTTGTGCAGTATCCTTCACATGACCACACCACCTAGTAAGTTTCTTACAGATTCAGACTAAGAGTCTTTAAGAGTGGCACATTTCACAGCAGCCATAGGTGATGCTGCAGTCTACCTTGCACCAAAATTTTGTAGTTTAAGGGTGTCTGTGCTCTTTTCATCAAAAACTTTGCAAGCTTGCAAAAAGACCATACAACTCAGAATCAAATGCATTTGCCTTACTGGAAGATCAACTCAAAATTATACCTTAGTTTTTGTTTCTGTTACCTGTTTTAATATTCAAGGTGCCTAAGTTTTAGAATTAAATATGAATGTGGCTTATTGGTTGTGGCAAAAAGCCTAAAATAATGATCAATAGACTTTAAATTTTTATATATTTATAAATATACACTCCTTCAAAGCAGTGCCATTATGCTTCTATGGACTAATACTCTGCAATGACTACAAGAAGCTCCAAGTCTTCCTGCATTGTTTTCAAGCTGTTTGTTTTTATCAGTGCTTAACACTATATAATCAGCTTTAATTCTTCAAAAACAAAACTAATACTCAAAAATGGAATTACAGAGCAGTTGGCTTTGTTCTTGGAATGTGTATTTTTTTCCAAGACTATACTACTAAAAAAATCTTCTTGTTTTGATCTTTAATTATTGTAGTCTAATTAGATCTTTATGTTTCTGTTCCCTACTTATCTGAGAATGTCCAAAGATGCACTCCCTTCTGTCCATGAGATACAGAGACCAGAGCAGGAAGTCCAGTCAGCAGAGCAGTTTCCACAACACATTGTTGACAAATATACACCATTTAGGAATCATGTACAAGAATGTATATTTTCTGCATATTTTTCTGACTACCAGAGGTAAAGACCCAATGAGTGCAGATCCCTTTAAATCCTAAATAATTATATTTGTGGAGAACTGGGGCACTGATATACTATAACTTTTAAAAATGCAATGGGATATCCACAAATAATACTTCTTTCAAAACCTATCACTGCAGAAGAAATACTGGTCTCAGAAGGAGTTATGTCTGCCATAACTGGGAGGTAAATCCTAGTTTACCTTTAAATGCAACAACCAGGGGCTGCTGCAGCCCTTCCTTTTACATCAGGGCTGCAGCATCTTGAGGGAAGCTTGTAAATGGCAGCACAGCCCGACCCTTGCTGCTGTACAGAGCAGCCCTGCGCTCACACTGCTCCTTGTGCCTGCCCCTGTTCACCCGTGGTACCTGATGCTGGGGAAGAACTGGAAGACAGCAGCTAGTACTGCACTCCTTGAAGGTATAAAGGACATAAATGCATGAAGGACATTGAGGCACAGGCACTGCTTCATCTGAAAAATGACTTAACATCTGATGCTAAGTGGCCATCAATTAATTTAATCTTTGGGTTGCTCACACAGTACTGATCAAAGGGTCTGGTGTATGGTGTCCCTAAAAGCAGGCTCCTTGCAAGCAAGCAGTATAATTATAAGTCAATGGGGCACATGGGCTTTTTTTGGAAACGAAGAAGAGCTTTTTATCTGAAAGGATAAATAGGCAACACAGGAGGGATTTTTGAGAATAAGCTTTCACCTTCCAACAATTACCAAAAAAGCTTCTCCCAACAGAATAATCATATCTAAACTCCTAGTTATCCAAAAAGGTATTGCTCCTTATCATCTTTAGTGGAGTCCCAGTTTGCCCTGTTCTTCACCTCAATAAAGAAAACCGCTTAGCTTTTAATCAGTTTGCAAACACAAGGATTCACTTGAGAAGCAGGTGCTTGTGCTCATCTCACTTTATTTGTACCTGATGCCTCCTGACCCATTCCCTTGCCTCAATTCCCCTGTTCTTGCTCAGCATCCACCATGATGCAACCTTATCTTCACAAACCAGACAAACAGCTCCCTCCAGATGCCATGCCAAGGCCGCTGCTGTGGCAATAAACTGGCAAGTGGGGAAGGAATAAAGGTACAGTTACTGAATGAAAAAGTAAATGCTTCTTCCAGAGACTGAACACATCACCTCCACCACCCTAAGGTCAGTAAATAGCAAGTTGTTTCTGAACTTCCCTCCATCTGGAAGCACAATTATGCTAGTTAATCTTAAAATGCCTTTGGCAGCTGTCATCTCTTTTTTTTTATATATTATCCTTAAAACTTTTCTAATAGTAAGTACACATGCAGTGAGGAATAATAGCCCTTTGTGTAACAGGCGACACACACACTTTGTCCCATGCATTTTTACAGTGTTTTTCTCCATTTCTGAGGTTATTATCACAGAAGAGATTGAAAGCTGAGCCATCATACCACAGTTTATATGTAGCAGTGAAATGTTCCCTCTTTTTCTCTCTCACCCCCCAGCCTTTTTTATTTTTCAAACCAAAAACTGTGCAGGATGTTAATGGCGACCAAAGTATTATCATTTCTCAAGAAACCTAGTCTAATCCCACCCTAACTGGCTGCTCTGCTCTCAGGTCACAGCCTGCGTGGTCTTTTCAGGTTTCAACCAGCCCCTAAAACAGGACTCGTCCCCTGCCATGGACTTCTGCTGATGCCACAGGTTAATTAACACAGGGAGGGAGTCAGACGCTGCATAAACAAGAAATAAGACAGGGTCTGACATTCAGTTTTGATAGCAGGTTAAGTGCTGAGAGTCTAAGACAAGCAAAAAGCCTGCAGGCTGAGACAGCTGGAAACACTGGAAAAAGAAGCTCATTTTGAGACAACACAGTTGATGTGCTGAGTGTTCATTCTCAACAATTTCTACTTGGTTTAATTAGGAGCAGGCAGAGACAGACTGTATATTACTGGGAAGAGGGATCCTTAGTTTCAGCACTGATCTCTGATTTACTATGAGATTCCAGCTGACACCAGAACTCTCATTGTGATGCATTTTCCTGGAAGTGGCCAACCTGGGATGCTACAGTAAAAGTAATTTTAAAAAAAAATTAAAAAAAGAGAAAAAAATCCATTGAGAAGCTGTTTTTAGTACCAACAGTCTAAAGAGTGAACCCCCAGTGTTCAGGATGGGAAATGCTTGAGGCTAACTGAACACAGACTCAATCCCCATACAAAGACTGTGAAGAACAACACTGAATCCAAAATGTGTCACAGATATCAACTCTAAATTCAGGGATCACCTGATCCATGCATAGTGCTCTTCTCCATTTGTCATTACTTTTTTGTCCTTTTTCCCCTTAAGCTTCTTTTGCAATGCCTTATTGATGAAAAATACTAACAAAATCATGAGCAAACAAGTTCCCCAGGTATGATCCTGGCTTAACTCTCAGGATCTGTTGCCTCTTCTGCAACCTACCCTGGCAGCAAAGGTTGGCACCTACCTTCTTCTGCCTGAATGTCCTTCCTCTCCGGGAAAATGCAATCTGCTTCCTGGCAGAAATGTTATTTCGAATTCAGCAAGTAGTGTTTAAAGAAAAGGTCACCATTAGTTCTGGGTGTGCTAATGCACTGTGCTTATAATAGTTCTATATCAACATTATATTTCAGAAGATGAGGCCACTATACTTATTCCACCTAGAATTCTTAGGAGGCATTTAAAGCATGTTTTCATTAGCCTGTACCAGCCTCTATGTGTTTTAACAAAATGCGCAAAATATTTCATCTTGGATATTTCAAAACAGGGGGTTTTATGATTTTACCTTCAGCCTATATATACTATTTGAAATTTAAAATTTTGGGTCCCATCAGTACATTTGTTTCAGTGACTGAAAGAAATTAAAAATGTAAGTCCCACCATATGCTGTTGTAAGAAAAATCAAAGGTTAGATAACAATTGGGCAGCCAGAGCTACCAGATGATTAAAGAGTGGTAGGTACCATAGCTCCAGTCTGTGGCATGTGACTGTATGCTGGAACTTGAACAACAGAAATCTCTCTGCAATGCACAAAGGAAAGTAACCACTCATCATAAATTAAGGTTAGGGTAATGTAGGACATGTGTATATACTCACTTGCAGTTGATTGACAGTCACATTACACAGTTTATCAGCTGGGAAATTTTGTAGTAATTTTAAAACAGTGAAGTAGTTTATAAGGTATTCCTTTTGCTCAGTATGTTCTTATCAGAAAAGTAGATAATAGAATAACTTGCAACAGACATCTAGTCTAGGATTTCAAAGCCCTGGAGACCCGGATTAGACCATTGCTCTGTCTGTAGATAATCTCTTACTAAACTAAATGTATGGTGCTTCGTCCACATAAAAATAGCACTAAGACTTTGCATCTGGAAAAAGCAAGACTCTGAGCTCCCTGATGTGTGTAAAAGAAAAAATAATAATAAAAAAAATTATTTAAGTAACAAAAGAATGAGATAGAGATGAAAAATGTGAATGTTAAAGCAGACTACAAATTTATTGGCACAAAATTTCTACTGTCGTTGTAGATATACTGAGTAGATTGCATTCTCTGGACAGATGACTAATTACATGCTTCTTACTCTGGAGGTTTTGGGCCAAATGCAGCTAGCTCTCAGTTACCCAAATCTTAATCTCAAGTAAATCTAATGATGTTACCGTAGAGTTATGCCAGCTTCACTGAGAGCAGAATATGATGTCTTGTTTACAAAATTAAGCTCTGAAAGGTACATCTGTGCGTGCATTTTGATTTGCCAATAAAATAATTTTATGGACCTAAATTTATGCAAATACTTAGAATTTAAATCCAAAGAAGACCTTTAGTCTTGTATTCATTAAAGATTATGTACCATTTTACAAGAAGGTACTCAAAAATACAATATGGAATACAATTAAGAGGAATAAATTCACAGAGGTTTCATATTTTACCATGTCTTTGTGCCCTGCATGCATATAACTGACTACTCCCCTAGGAGAAAAGAATATATATGTGCCCCAGTCATTGTATTTTTCTACCTTACAAATATCAATAAATTTCTTCTCACAATAGCTGAGGGAAGAAGAGAGGTGGCATTACTGCTTTAACTCTAATCAAGCACAGAGTCAGGAGAAATCATGAGACTGGCCAAAGACCAGATGGGGAGTGTGACACACAAACAGGCAGAGAAAAGCAGGTCTGCTGCACTAATCCTTTGGTAGCACTCCATCCCTTCATAGGGGGACTGGCAAAAGATGTCTGTGCTAACTCCCAGATCAACACACACAAAAATTAAGTCAGAGGAACTGTTGTCTTGAGCATGTAGGCATTTGTTTACATTTTTAGGTACACCATACTCGGGTGTATGTGGCTTCTTGTAGTTTGTTTCAAATCACTGAAGGCAGAACAATTTATAAAGGACTGATGCTTGTTTTTCCCTGCATGGAAAAACTCAGCACTGCAGGTGAGGTATTTGGGGAGTGCATTCCAGAATATAAAAATCACATCAGTCTTTCAATATAAGGATCACCTGCAGGCTTTCACAGAATTTTTTATGCTTGCAACAACTCTGTTTAAAAGAAAACTTAAGAGATGCCTGGCAACGAAGGAATTAGTTTTTAAACTAGGCGTTTGGAAAAAGTCATGAAGGAAGAAACACCATTCATTTTTTTCAAAGAAACAAGACATCAATTCCACAATGAATATATCTATAAATTATCATTTATTACCTTTAAAGAAAAGTTTTTCTAATCTGCTTTGACAACCCTGTAGTAATTCTTCTGACTGCACAATCATGTTCTTACTAATGGAAGGAGCTAGCCAGTTATCAAGAAGCCTGCTTTGCTAATATGTTTGGATAATGAAGGTATAACACAAACTACACATATTTACTGGTGGTGTCAACACTCACACTACTGAGCTCTGAAGAATCTCTGTTTGGTTTAAATTAAAGAGTCTGCTGGAGTCTGGCATAGTGGAAGAGTCTACTGATTCACACCCAGCTCTTACAGCTTCAACGATACTGGCCAGTGCAAGGAGACAATTGCCAAGATCATTTCAAACCAGCCAGCAGAGAGCCCCTGATACATGAACTAGAGCGAGCCTCAAAGAGGCACTGCTAGCCAAATTGATTTTGATAGGGCAGAGAATACAGTAACAGTTTAGGCTGACTGCAGGCAGTGAGCAAGCCATAAATTCACCAGCAGCACCATGCAGAGATCAGTAAGTGAAACAGCGGTGCCCAGAGTGTGGCTTGTTGGGATAGACAACTTTTCACTGCACCATCAAAGGCGCAACCGTGCTCCCCTATCAGATGAAAGCAGGACCCATCATTTGAAAAGATATCCATTTTTCTGGGACATTTGTCAACCTTCCTTCAAAAACACTGAAAGAGCCTAAAATACCCCACAGATTTGAATGCTGCTGCCCATGGTGTAGTCTGCCACTATTTCCTCACACTCAGCTTCCAACTAGCCTTAGAGATTGACATTTGTGCATCTGAGGGATGTGTGAGTTGACACTGTGTACTTTTTCAGGTAGTTCCATCTCCTCCTGGGTTTAATAACAAAAACATTTCCCAGCTGCACTGTCCACAAAGCCCATCAATGTAGATCATATAAGTAATTCTTTAATTTTATGTACCAAACATCGATATGTCTGAGTGCTTGCTACACTGCACAATATTTTTTGTTCATTTAAAAGATGAACTTTCATAGGTAAATGCATAATGTGATCAGAATTTTTCTAATACAGTGAACAGCATTCAGACTGGAAGCTGTGCTTCATATACTGAATAACAAACACATCCTCCCATACCTCCTTGCAATGTTTCCCCAATTCCCACTCAACATCTTTCCTCACAACAACATTCTGCACTGAATTCTGCTAAGTGGAACACATGTAAGGAAAGCCAGTATTTTGTCTTTGCCTGAGAAAAGATGAACCCATGAGCTATGGATATAAAGGAAAGAATGAGCAGATGCCTATTTAAACTGAAAGACATATGGAAAACAGTCACACTCAGAGCAGTGGATCCCTGATCTCTTCATATCAACAATGCAAATCATCCCCACTATGTATTCGTGCAATGATACAACAAGCAGTGCTTCTATAATGGTAGGCTGTCATCATTCCAGGGAAATTCTTCAGCAAGACTTTTTACATCAGGATTGGAAGGGGAAAATCTGTAAAAATGACAAGACAAACCTCCCCCCTCCAAAAAAACCCCACCAAACCACATGTCCCAGGGAACTACTGTTTCCTTCAGAGGGGAGTAAAAACCCTTTCTAATTCTGAATGTGATAGAATTTTTCATTTTCAAATTATTATGCAAGAAGTAATTAAGTCATCTTTACAGAATGCTTTTGAAGAAAACCAATATAAATAGTTTCTCAATCCTGTTTCTCACATGAAGAATCACACACTGTATTCAGGCAAAGGAAGGTTTTCAGGCTTCAGTTCAGTGCTTCTCCCTCAGTACAGTGCTGTCTTTACAGAGAATTGATCAGCTGAAAACAAATGCAATGCAATACCCTTGATATTTATGAAATACAGAAGGTGAAAACCTCTGATCCTCAGACTGTGAAACTTGCTTCGTGCAGACACCTCAGAGCAGAAGATACTTTTGCCACGTCACTGCACCATGAAGCAACCTAACGTGTTTGTGGCAAACAGTTTGTATGGATATCAGGCTCCCAGGTGCTTCATAGTATTTTTATAGCTTACACCATCACCAAGCTGTACCATGGCAAACTTGCTTCATTGGTTTTCAGTGGCTGCCCCTGCTCAGCCTCCCGTGCTGTTGTATTAGAAGTCAGCTAGATGGTGCTCACGGGGTGGCAGCCGATGTGCAAAGTTAGCACTGGGATTTCACTCCGGGCCTCTTCCCCGCCTCCGGCATCCCACACAATCTAAGCACGTTGTCACAAATGAAAAACCAGGACCCGGAGGAAAGGGATGAAGGAGGGAGGTGAAAGTAAACTGCATCTCAGATACTGTGTGAGCACAGATACTTACACAACCGTGCTGGCTTTCGAGGGCTGGGATGTAAGTACGAAACGGGCTGGTTTTGTGCAGATGAGCCAGCTCATTTGCTCCTGCCTGGCAGCCTGAAAAGAGCACAGTTCTGACAATTTAGGAAGAAACCGTGTTGTTGGAGAGACGTGACAATTTGGAAGTTGCTTTTCCTCTGACAAATAGCAATCCTAGCTGTAGGATTCATCGTGGTCAGATGTAGCGTGTCTTTACGGATGTTTGAAGTTCGAATTAATTAGTAGCTTTTAGCAGTCTGTGAAGTTGCCCAGTTTTGTTGGATTAATTGCATTGCAGATAGTACTGTGTAAAGACACGCTGTGCTAACTCCCAGTAAATATGAAAAGCTCAAAGTGCATAGGGATGGTTTGGTGTGGACATACTGCTCAGAGAACCATTGAGTGGCAGAATACTTATAAATTGTTAAATCTGAAGATCCCACTTGGTCCCTTGGGCTGAAAGTTTGTATGAAAATTTCATTTCAAAATGACAAGCCTATATATGCACAGGAATAGTTTTCTAAATAAAACCCTAGATCATTTCTTATTCATCTTATGTCTAAAATGCCCAGAGGTATAGCTCCATAAAAATTTAAACTTTAAACAAAAGCTCCTTTTGAGTTGCAGGAAGTCAAGCAACAGTTTATATTATTTATTATGATGTTTACTTAGCAAGAGAAACTGATGAGTTAATTCTCAGTGGAAGTGCTGAATTACTTTAGGAACAGAAGCCTAATTAATTAAGGATAATTTCCTATTGATTTCACTGTACTACAGTCCAGACTCAGTGTACCCGCTATACTCCTGTACAAGGTACACATCATAAATAATAATATAGTTAGACCAGTAACTGGTATTCTGATGACCTGTAATTCTCACCGGGGAAACACTTCTAAGACTTTGATGTGAACACAATAAAAGACAGAAAGTCTCTTGAAAGAAAGAGAACAGGAAAAACACAGAAGAGGCACTGTACACACTCCAGATCAAAGGCAACAGCCAAATGGAGAGACGGGTTTAAAAAGTAGACATAAGTGGAAATAAATACATTTGTATTGGAAATATCAATAGGAAAATGCCAAATTTAATGCCTAAAGCTGGGAAGTTTTTAATTTATAAAGCACAGAAAGTTTGGAACATACACTATGACTTCAAGCCCAGATTCACCTCACAGCTCCGTTATGAGCACAAAAATCAAGCCCTGGAAATTTTCTCCCTGTGATCAGTTTGGCTGCATGGCCATGAAGAGCCAGGGCCTGGTTTTTCTCTCTAGGTGTGTGTCCTGGTTCCAGCCAGGACAGGGTTAACTTTTGCAGCAGCCAGGATGGGCAGGGACAGGACCCTGGGGTTATTCCCACCTCATGCCATGTGCAGGTGAGATGGTGAGTGGTGGCATTTGTCCGGTTATCCAGAGTGTGAGGTCTGGTAGCGCTGTGTTCCATGTGGGGAGTAATCGCATGTGAATCATTCACCTTTCATACACTCTGATATTAGTATTGTTGTTGTCATTCTTTGTTTTCTTATCTCATTACTGTCCAGTTAATTATTCCTATCTCAACCCACGATCGTCACGTTTTTGTGCTTCTAATTCTCCTCTCCATCCCACCACAGGGGAAGGTGGGGGGAAGGGAGAATGTGAGCAAGCAGCACATGGTCTGGGGTGTTTCACTGGGAACACTAAATCTGGGAATACCATTCCTAAACCACAACAGTGTGCTTATCCATCATGGAGACCAGATAGAGACCCATGTGGCCTTTCCACACAAAGCCTGTTCTCCAGGCTCTTATAAGAACACAACAAAATGTGGGGTCAAACTTTGGCTCAGTTCACAGGCAAGTTGCACTACAAGATTATTGCAGAAAGACAGATGTGTTGGACTCAGTCTGGAAAATTTAGCAATTATTACATGCACTGCCAGAACGCTCTATGAAGAAATGTGGAAAGTTCAGCATTCCTTTGGTACAACCGTGTATATTTGTAGGCAGCGTACACAAAATGATGCCGAGAGACAGCTACAGAAGCAAGTTGTCTGACTAGTTTTCAGATCTAGCTTTACTGAGTCCAACACCTGGAGGTATGCTCCTTCTGCTTCCTCTTGCAGCTAAGCTTTGTCTTGGTCTGCTGCCTCTCTCCAATTCCTGACTGCTTTCTGCCCCAAAGCCCACACAGCAGTATCAAGCCTCTGACCTAACTTTTGTGTTTGTACCAAGTCACTAAAAAGACCACTGGGCCATAAGATTCAATTTTTGCTAAACGTTGCCAGGCTAAGTACTAATTACTGTCTTGTGCAGCAGCTTCTCTTTCAGCTCCCACTGCTTGCACGTCCTTACATCTTATTTTCACTTAGCCTAAAAAAATAACAGAAAGCACACCCATGAAGTTCAGCCATATTTACACCTCTTGGTGTCCAGCAATATTGCATAGAACAACAACAACATAGAAAATAAAATACTTGTCTTTACTCAGACTGTAAGATTGAGAAAGTGACTTGAGCTGAGGCTTGACAATTAGGAAAAATAATGCTTAAATATACAAACTTTTAAAAGATCTCTAAGTACCTTTATTATCTAAAGGAGAAGGTGAAATCCAATCTTGTAGTTATGGCAAGGAGAAAAAGAAGCTGGGAGCAGTGCTTGACGTGTCTGTAGTCAGTATGCACCCAGGGCAGGAGGAGTGCAGAATGGCTAAACCCAGTCCACTGGCTCACCAGGAGAGCATCCTCAAGAAGCAGCAGATGAATTAGCAAAGCTCCTAGATCTTCACAGTCAGGCATCAGCACTTCCAGGCAGGGCTGCACAGAGCAGGTCTGGCAGAAACAATCTTTGAAAGCCTGTTGAAAGGTGAAAAAGAAGGGGAGAAAAAGGAAGCTCTTGGAACCTTTGACTTTTGCCCATTAAGCTCAGTCTCTTTAAGCTTAGACTCAGCAGGAGGATGGGTTAACCACAGAAAATGGCCTTTACATTTCTTCTCCTGGTTACATTACAAGTTTGCTTAGACAGGGAGCCATGGGGATAGATTTGACTGAGTGAGGCCATTCTTTGGCCTCAGGAACAAAAGGACTCAAGGAAGCAAACAAGTTCAATTTAAAAAAAGCGCATTTTAAATGCTCACCAATTATTTAAAATTAGACATTATGTAAAAATAATTATTTTAGATCTGAGAGCATGTGTACTAAATTTGAATGTGAAGGAGCTGGGTTTTCCAGCCTGGAGAACCAAAGGCTGAGGGGAGCCAATTCTTGTCTTCAGCTACCTTGAGGGCCTTGTACATAAGAGAGCCAGACTTCTCAGTATCTCACGCTGAAAGAATGAGAAGTTAATGACTGCACTGGAGCAAGGCCTGCCATAAGTGGATGCAAAGAAAAACATTCTTCATTGTGAAGCTGGTCCACCGCTGAAGAAAATGCCCTGAGAGGTTGGAGGATCTCTGTCCTTGGTGATTTTCCAAAAGTTTAACCTTTACTACAATGGGAGTCTTAAAAGTCAAAGTAAAAACTCAAATTGAAGTGGAAACAATTTATGGAGGAAAGCTGTAGACATGTCCTGTTTCTGCTGCCACTGACTTATTTATCTCCTCTCCTTCCCTGCTGTTTTTTACCAAACTCGAGAGTGCCATGGGTGCATCAATGCAAGTGCAAATGCAGCTACTTCTCAATCCAGTTACCTGAATTAAATGTTTTGCATGTTTTAGCCTATATTTGGGTTTCAGTGTATGCTGAAAGGGTAACACAAAGCTGGGCAAAGTACAGTTCTAGTGCCCTGGTTAAGAGGATATAGGGTACCTGACCTCTGGGGCATAAACACAGTGCTAGAACCACTAAACTCAGGGAGACAGAGCACTGCACTTTTGGTTTTTTGTTTGTTTTGGTTTGGTTTTGGTTTTGGTTTTTTTTTCTGTTGTTCTTTCCTACTCGCAATAAATAAAAATCCCAAAAGGTATAATTTTGGATAGACACAGCAGGAGCTCACTTCACTGAAAGCAAGACTGGAACCTTCCCCACTGACATGCAATTACTTAACTCACTCCATGTCCCCCATGCACCAGCTGCACAGAGGCACCACAGCATCAATATGAAAATGCCCTGATATGCAGGTGCCCATGTCTGGAACAAGGAACAGGATCCATGTGTGAGTGTCAGCGCAAGAGCAGGACAGGGGGTTCATGTAACATGCACTGGGCACACCGAAGTGTGCTCGGTGAGCGCTGACTGCCTGCTTCAGTGGTCCACCTCCAAAAAGATCCTGGAGTAGGGCAGCACTGTCCCTTCAGTCTAGCTCATTCTTCAGTCCTAGCAAACAAAACCATCATGAGGATAAAGTCCAGGTCAGGAATGCAAATAAAAGTGGGGAAAGGAAAAGAAAATATAAAGTTACCTTCCTCAGAGTGTAAACTCATAGTGATAATTATTTTTATTATTATTATCTTATTAACTGTGTTCATAAACAATGTAAACACAATAATCACAACAGTCTATAAATTCAATGCATAAGCAGCAGTTACTCAAGGTTGCTTCATTTTACTCAGTTTGCAACTTCCAAAAGAAACAAATAACAAAAGACCATGAAAAAAAACCCAAAACCCAGAACACCACTGTGTGTGCTGTGAACTCCTGTTCCTGTGGAGTCTTTAATGTTTTGGAACATGATATACAGCAGACACGGTAATTTAAGAGGTTTTCTGTACTTTTGCTTCATTTTACATGTGTTCCTGTCCAACTGAATTTTTGTCAAAACAAGTCTCGAGTTTTTGTGATGAAAAATGCTCTTGGTAGCAAGCAAGGACAATGTCACTGCAGAGAAGTTGGCATGTGCAGGAAATACAGCAGCCAGGACACATCCAGGCTGCTGGGCATTCATGCCTTCTGAGATGGGGCACTGAAATGGCAACTTCAAACCCTGTGCATAGGAAACCCCTCTGCAAACTCCAGCTGCACTTAATCAATCTAGGGACAAACCCAGCACATTCTTTCCGGAGCTTACTCACCTCAGACCTCATTTGTGACGTCACTGACTGCACAAATGCCCTCAGCCTCAATATTTCTTTTTCTTTTCAAAACTGTACAGTTGTCCATGTCCTGGAAAATAAGGTAAGGACACAAATGAGAAATGTCTGATGTGGTTTTTTTTTAAATACTCACCACAACTACCCCTTTAACCTCACAGAAAATTACATTACAGTCAGAGTTTGCCATTTTGGATGAAAAATGATGCAAATTTTCAATGACTTGAAATTGTTTCAACTTTTCCAACAGTACCTTCTAAGTGCAAAGTAGGTGTACAGCATCACATAATTTATGTGACAGTGTATGATATCCAGCAGTGCTCATTTGGAACAAGCATAGATTACTACACAAAGACAAGGTGAAATGAATAAGAAATGAAAGGAAAAATAATAATAGTGTAAGTTGTTGTTTCTCTTACTCCTTATAGTTCAATTTAGGCACAGTGGTTATTGATTTAATTTCACAGCACAGGCCCAAACTGATAAAAGATAGTATAGGATAATATACACATAACAAGAGAAATAATGGAAAAATAAGAAAGTAGTTTTCTTAAACTAATTTTATTTTGTTACTATATTGTTGCTCACATTGATCTTTTTTATTTATTAACAAGTAGTAGAGCAAATTTTTGGAAGATGGAGGAAAAGAAAAATTTGGAAATTTTAGCAGTGAGGGTGGCTGAAAAGTTTCTTTTGAAACTTCACAAGGTACTATTGAACTAACCCCTTCTCTTGCAAGTTTCTGCTTTCTGTGGAAGAGTTTATTCTAAACTGAAAAAATATAAAGGTGGGAAGATGAAAAAGATTAGGCAAAAAATTAGGATTTTTGAAACATAAGTTATTGCAACACCTCATAAATATTGTGTTTCAGATAGTTCCTATTTCTTTTCCATCTATGCCCCTCCACTGAGCTTCCCTGTTGTCCATTATATCCCATCACACACAGAAGTCTTTGGTAGCTGCCTGGGCTGCAAGAACTCCACTCAGAGTCCTGTGGTTCAAGGGAAAATAACAAACCACACATCAGAACTATAACACTTTAAGGTACTATAAAAAACTTCCAAGATTGGAATTTTGCTTAATGCTACTTTATTTTTTTCTTAAATAAAAGAAACCAATGGCAAAAAGAAGCATTTTCTAATCCTAGCAGGCCTACTGAGCCCGAGTCAGTCCTGGTCATTTTTTTTCTGCTTTTTGGGTAGTGTGGAGCCGTGCACCAACAAGTGGGGAGATAGGACCTGTACCTGGAAAAGACACAAAAATTCACAAACTGAAAATCTGCCACAGACCAGTCCCCCATTCAGTCTGTTATGAATCAGCAGTTTCCTACTGTTTACCTGTCTACTCAACAGCAGCTTCCACAGTACGATTCCTAGAGGAAGATGAACCACTGAGGTAGGTGAAACATTACGGCAGCAGGATTGCCTTCCTGGTACCTACACAGACACTTGGCTTTGGATCCTAAGGTTTTATGTCAACATCAATTCCCAGGTTTTGAAAGATGTGCTCTTTCAAGCACAGGTGCAAAAAAAGACATTTTAAAAATTCACTGCCATGCCTCAATGTAGAATATTTTACAAACTAACAAGTTTAATTTAGGGTATGTTCCATGTTCTACAGGTTTTATTTAAATTGTCCATAAACCCTCTCCTTAGAAAAGGAAGGACCAATGGCCCCATGGCATTTTCTACAAACCATTTAAAGCGTGATTTGGAAACTGTTAAAACTCTGGCACTCAGTGTAAACACTGCCATATATTTGGAATTTCTTCCATCCAAATTCAGTACTACTGCACGAACTTGCCTCAAATAACAACAACACAGAGCAGCTCCCCCAGGATGTAGATAATACACATAATCACCACAGTCTCTGCCTATTCAAGTTAGCACTTCTTAACAACAGATGTAATCTTCAGTGAGACCAAGCTTTACAAATTGCTGCTAATATGAATCACGCTTAACTTGTCCAAGTATCTCTTCTAAAGAGCTTATGTTTTCCCTGGAGGTATTTAAATTAGGAATCCTTAACCGCTAATTGAATATGAACTTGGATAACTGAGCAGGTCATCTTTGTGTCTGAAATAGAGGATGAAGGACTACACTGTCCAGGCTAAGTGAGGAGAACATTTCTGATTTACGTCGCATAAAAACTTCATGATACAGTAGAGGTTTGAGGGGCAGTGTTTCAACAGGTCTTAGTCTGAGGAGTATCAGGTGATGCTTTCAGACCTCCCCCAACAGCTCAAGGTCACTGCCACAAAACTAGTTCAGTCACTGTAGACATTTTCATTGCTCCAGCATGTGACAAATTAGGAAGGACTTCAGTTCAAGAGAGTTTTTTAAATGCACTATGCATATATATGCTACATTCAAACATCATTAAGACAGTAAAATGATCTGACAAAATACAGGGATTTATTTATTTCCTGTTGCACAAGCTTTCAGAACAGAGAAAAGCAGGCTTACTGTCACGTTTCAGTGCAGGTATTAGATTTGGTCTAATATTTTAGAAGTCTTGCAAAGCAACAGACCATTACATCTTCTAAGGATTTTGCAGACAGTTCAAAATTGTACTTCGATATTTGTATACCATGATAATGGTTCAAAAAATCATTTTGTACTTTTAATTCCATTCTATTTTGGTGTAGTAGATTTAGAAATATGCATATTTAACCAGACAAAATGCTGTCAGAAAACTACTTAATCAGCCTTTGAACGTACATTGAAACAAAAGCTGTGAGTACATTTATCCAGTTGGTTATGAGTATTGCCATAATGGCTCAAATACAGGGTAGGGGAAATGGGGCAGCAAGGAAGAGAAATCATACAAACCCTCACTAATCCCATAAATGCAGAAAAAGGGAAGATAACAAGCACAGTATTAACATAAAACTCATAATGTTCTATTTTTGTGTTTGTGTTAAATGATAGCTTTGCTACAAAAAGCAAGTTTCTCTTTTTGAATGCAGAGATAATTGCGAATGCACACAGGGGAATACTGAGGGTATACTTCCAGCTAGAGACAGACTTTCAGCATAGTATTCTTTCAGTTTCCATCCAATTCAAACTAAAACTTAGCCTGTTATCCTCATCACCACCAGTTTTCCTTAATACAGAAACTTGATTCTTTTTTTCAGATGTATCAATGTGTTTCAGTTTTATCTTTCTATAACACAATATGCGATGTACATTTACACGGTAACTGTAGAGTTTCTGGATATCTTTTTAGGTTTCCACCTTGTCTTGTAGCAAGACATAACAATCAAGAGTAGTCAATATGGTATTTGCTCAGGTGTTCAAGACAAGAGGAAGACTGCACACAAGCTATATATGTGGTCGCTTCACAAACCCCTAGCCAAAGGTGACCTTCTGGCACCTGTCATGGCAGAGGGAGAATTACTGGGATTCAAAGATTCAAAGGGAGAGAAATAGGCAAGCAGTGCTTGGTGTTCCAACTGCAGCACCACAACAGCAGCCAGAGCAGAGACTCTTGCAAAGGTACGCTCTTGAAGGTGGAAATGGGGCACGTTTTGCTAAGGGCTTGAATGCCCTGTGACAGTGGTTTTCCAAGTTGCACTCTGTTCAACCAACTTTATTACAAGACAGGCAAAAAGGATTCACCTTACAAGAGGTAAAGTAAAAAGCTAAACATAAAAGGAGATCTGTTCCCAAAAGGAATATCTTTGCTTTTAAAGCTACTTTTTTCTCCTTTGAGATTTTATAAAGCAAAACCTGAAAAATGCAAATACTTCCAGGATTGTTTGCTCCAAGGGATGGTGTTTTGGCAACAGAAGGTTTGTCCCAATGCCCTGGCTTTTCAGGACTGCCCCTGGCTCAAGATCCCACTCTGTTGGTCCCTTAAGCCTCTTGGCTCAGTCAGCAATAAAAACTGGGAAGCACGGGGAGAAAATGGCTTTGGGAAGGTGAAAAGCCTAAAGGAGAGAGCAAGGGAAAGCTGTGAGCTCCCAGTGCTTCATGTCTTGGGTCTGGTGAGGGACTCTCCCAAGGTCTAGACCCAACCAGGCCATGAGGGACTGGACAGACAGCTACAGGGAACAAGTCAGGCTTTCTGTCTCACAAACAAGAGGCAAAATGAAAACACATTTTATAAACCCATAGAATACCAGGTTGGAAGAGACCTCAAGGAAGATCTGGTCCAACCTTTCTTGGCACGGTCTAGACAATATGGCCCAGCACTCAGTCCAGCCACTTACATGTTCAACACTGGGGAACCCACCTCTTTCCTGAGGAGATTATTCCAACGGCTGATCATTCTCATTGTGAAAAGTTTTCCTCACGCTTTCAATCAGAATCTCCTCAGGAGTAACTCATACCCATTACCCCTCATCCTTTCCATGTGACTCCCTGCAAAAAGGTAGCCTCCCCTTTCTCTGTAGCCACAATGTCTATACTGGAACATGGTGATACTGTAACATTCGGCTTCTATGAACTTCTCAATTAAAAAAATCAGCCTCTGGTTAGAAAGTCTGACCTCTTCTCTGTGTTGCAGAATTCAGTGGGAAATACACAAATTCAAGAATAGACGTATGCGTAACATACATACCCATCCCCAGAGGAAGACAGTCATGAAGGGCAGCACACATGCAACAGCTTGGCAACAGTGGAAGAACATGAGGGGAAAAAACTTATTTCCACAATTTCCTCACAGGAGTAACTTGCTTCTATCTCCTCAGTGGCTAGTTAAAAAAGTAGACGACATTTTTTTCCCTGATACAGACAATACAGATTCTCATGACGCAGATTCTCCTCTCCTTCACAGAAGAGTTTTCTCTTCATAGACTTATAATTTAACAGGAGATGATGAGACACTGTGGCAACATTTTTTAAAATCCAAACGTACCTGTAGCAAAAAAATACTTTGTATTACTGATTTCCTCCTCATTAACAGTTAAAAATCATGACATTGCCAAAAACTGGGGAAATCTGCAACCTTCATGTCACCTGTAACAACAGAGCATAATCCTTCCACATCTGATAACTTTGCAGACACGGAGAACTGTACAAGGTAGCAGTTTCCACTGAGCAAAAAATTTTCTGACTCTGCATAACCCACAGTCATACATATTCTTGAACACTTTTTCTAGCCACTCTATTAATAAATTATTTAATGCAGGAATGACTGTTAATTCTGCATAATACAAAAGTTGCCCAACACTTTCCATTTTGGCTGTGTTTTCGGCTGCCAATGGCTTTGCCAAACCTGTGTCCTGTGCCACTGTCTGCCTCAAGTTAATTAGCTCTGTAGAACATATAATAAAAATACAACACACCATGAACCTACAGAGCTTTGCCCAGATTAGAAAAAATTTGAAATGATGAACTGAAAAAATTTCACTTATCCATGTCATGCTTTGATGAGGGGATCTGAAATACGGCAGGAGGTATTTTTTGTGTGAAAAATGCACTCACTGCTATTGTTGCAAAAATCTGTACCACATCAACCACCTTAAAAGATTTTGTATATTTTTTCTTACCTTCCCTATCAACATGCTTATTCTTAGGAAAAGCTCAAGTCCCAGAAATGGGATACTGCATCTTAGCCTGTGGGCATGAAATTGGAAGGGGAGATTTCATCTTGTGCTCTTCTGCTTAGATTTCTGCTGGACTGGGGCAGTGGAGAGGAGGACAACAGGGAGAACCCAATGTCTGCAGTAACAAAACAGATGGGCAGGAGCTGACATTGAGGACACAGGAAACAATTTGAGAAGAAGAGCCTTACAACTGTGAACTGGGAAGGGAGAGGAACTAGGAGAGCAGAAGAGAGGTGTGTCGAGCTGTTCAGTGGCCATCAAGAGACAGATTGGGAAAGAAATGGAAAACAAGAATGAGCAAAGCTGGAAGCAAACAACTGGTGGATGAATTGAAATGAGGAAGGCGATAGAACCCAGGAGAGTGGACTCTGTTTGATAGGACTGAGAACAAAGGCATGGGCACATCTGAAGTATGTTTTGCATGGGCCTTCACAGCACAGAGATCGTCTAGTGAGCAGTGTGCAAGTTGTGAACTGAGAAACAGAAGCAGAAAAAACTCCAGGATTTAAATGTTCATTGCAATTATGCCAAAGCTGTTAGTGACCCTGATAAGATGGCACAGCCAGGAGGTTGGAGTCTATGTGAAATGCACACAGCTTCTTGGTAGTAGCTGCTTCCAGGCCCTTGTGTTTGATCTAGGGGACAGAAGCTTGCTTCTTCCATCCAGCTCTCCTACATCTTCCCTCTCTGCCCAGATGCTTATCTTAGATGGATTCCTGTGGATATCACTTGCATTTTGGGAGTTTTTATGTTGCTCAGATGCTGGAGGTGGATTATAAAGAGGGAAGGACTGGTTAAAGTGCTTTGAGGTGTGGGAAGAAGGAAGTTGCTAAGAGAAAAGACTAATTTGGGCTCCTAAATGTCTCATAACTTGCTCATGCATATTCCTAGTCCAAGGTTGGGAAAGAAATCACTGCATATCCAGCCCTGACAGCAACTTAAAACCTGGATTCTACATTATTTCTTTCTTTCTTTCTCAGTGAGGGGGCAGGAGACCTCAGGCTGTGACTTCAGCTATGCATGCACGTGTTGGGAAAGCTGCTGCTACATGTGCTCACATTTCTGGTTATGGATGCACAGAAATAAACAGGTTCTTCTTATGTTCTTTATCCTCTCAGGACAAATGAGTACAGCTAAAAACTGTCAGAGCCTTGAGTGCAATCATTTAGTACTTAGACAGCATATCTAAAAGAATATGGTAAATAGGGAAAGAGAAAAGACATAGCTTGCTCCAAAGAAATAACATTCTTCCTTTCCCTCCCGCCTCCCCCTCAGTCATCCACTTCATGGAGCAAGTGAGTAAAAAATCATGATGCAGAGGTCCACGGCTGGCTAAGAGAGGCTCCCAGGTCCACTGCAGGCACGCTATGGTTCAAACCATAGCTCTTGCTCAGCGCTGACAGCTGAAACCTCATCTTTGTAATCTATGTCCTGGCTGTGGAGTTCTCTGCTCTAATTATTCTGCATGTGTCTTTCCTCACAGCCTGGAACAGGTTTCCTAAGGGCTGAGACCGCTGGAATGGGGAAGATTTATGGAGTCAGTCAACGCTGGTTGCATTCTGCAGAATTTCGAATAAGAAACAAAAGACTATTTGAATCTTAGGAGGGAGGTTTCCCTCTGCATCAAGTATTACTCGCTTCCCGGTGCACTGAGGTTGAAGGATTAAGTAACTTTTCCCAAATATAGAATGTATCACACTCAATCACACACACACACACACTGCTGCCTTCTTTAAATGAAGCATCTGAGGAGGAAAATGAGATTACAAATTTAGGAGTATAATGAGATCAAGTTAAATTCATACCGTTTACCCGCCTAGGCACAATCTATGTCATTAGAAAAGATTAATTTTTTTGTTGCAATTTCTAATCTCATTATACCTTTTGTCACAAGAATGATTTATCAGAATTTCAATACTTAATGCTATACATTTTGTATATTCACTTGACTTCTCTAGTATTTTATATTTTCATTAGTTGGTATCTACTCACTCATGCCACACCACTCAGCACTGCTATAAATAGAGAGACCAACTAACCAAATCACACAATATTGAAAAGGTCAAAGTAGTATATTACATTGCTATAATTTAGAGAACACTATTCACAAAGTATTGAAACTTTGACTCCTTATTTATGTGATAACAAAAGTAAAAAAAAATAGAAGGCACTGTAAAATGATCACATTATTACCATACATCCCTAGGAAACTGAGCAATTGCAAACCCCTCAACATTATTATCTTTACAGCCTAACATAAATTTATGTTATTCTTTAGGTACTGTGTCTCTTATGCTAAGTTTCTGCATCGCTCACCAGAAAAACACTGGTCTGTTCACTACTTCTTTTGATGTTTTTAAATACAATAATTAAGAAGCTCTTAAGGAATACTTAGAAGCAATTTTTTTAATCGCAGCCCTCTTTTAGCTAACTTGTAAAGAAATTTAGACAGGAAATAAAAATTTGTGAAAATCAAGCTAAGGATTATTATTATTGACTCCTCCTCTCCATCAAGAGAATAAGAGAATTATGGCCTTACTCTCAAAATCTATGGAAAGAACCTGTTTGAGCACAGTGGCTGTGCCACCATACCTGATCATGCAAAAGTACTTTTAGAGTGACTGTGAGCACAGGCTGTTCTGCAGTACATCTACCATCCTGTTACCCCTAAAGACACCCATGTCCACATGGAAACATGTACGAGTCCTGCCAACTGTATCCCCACTCCTTCCCCACAGCCCAAGATTCCTAAGAGATCATATACATAGTGCAGAAACATCTGAAAATCAGTAGTTACCTCCCCGGGCCCAGGTTCAGCCAGGTGCCTGCTATGCTCCTTGCATCACTGCTCCTGTACCAAATCCTGTTTGATGGTGAAAAATTCTATGACTTAGATGAAAGTTCGACTCAGTGCTAAGCTGTCTCCAGGCATGCAATTTTACCCAAAGAACACAAGTACAGCCAGGAGCTTCAAGACTAGAAGAGCTGTCCCAGAGATAGCAGTCATGGCCCACACAGACAATACTCACAGCTCTGAAGATTCACAGAGTAAAAGTGTATGTTTTTAAAATTGGAGAGGGAAAAAAAAAAAGGAATGAACTACGATAAAGAGACAAAGAGAGAGGGTATCAGGTGGGCTTTTTGAGACAACTGTAGGAGAACTGAGCTTAGTACTTAGCCCATAGTGCACTTTCAATATGTTTGAGGCCACCCTGAACCTCTGGGCAAATTTGCGTGTCCACAATCCAACATGATGTGGAAGATGTACTGGAAACTGCCCTGCTTTCTCCCAGTATAGATAGAAGGTAATACAGGGCAATCTGTATTGCCTCCTATCTATTATGCTGGATTAGATCCTGGCATTATAGAGTACTGTAGGTTTGAGGAATCAATAATAATTCTATTACAGGGGACTTAATTCCTGGAATTGTAATTACCTTAACATAACTGAGAAGTAACTCAGCTAATATTAAAACAACAGTAATCAGTGACCTAATTTCTATTTTATGAGTCTCACTGAATTTCATGAGAGAATGCACAATTTCCAGTGAGTAAGGGGGGATGCCAGGATAACTCTTTGAGGACTATTCATGATTTCCAGTTTGAAATGCCATGGTTGCAATAACGCATAGCAAGATTTCCTAATGCCAAGCTGGAGCTGAACTGGCATCTCTCTCTCCCACTGAGTCCCTGTTAAGAGATCAGAGAAGCTGGACTACAGCAAAGCTGCAGTGTCTGCAGGCAGTACAGCTGAATAGCCACATTTACCTGCTGATGCTACTTAGGTGCTTAGTACGGCAAAATGAGCCTGCAGCTTCTATTTTTCATACACGAGACTTGAAAGTTGGGTTTGGCTTGTTGTGTTTTTCTTCTGGAGAGGGAGTGCTTAAGGGGCCTTTTGGTGGGGTTGTTTTTGGTGGGTTGTTTTTTGATTTGATGCCATTTGTGGGTTGGTTTTTTTTTTGTTGTTGGTTTTTTGTTTTTTTTTTAAGAAAAGCACTGGTAAGACTTTGCTTAAAGCCTTGTCTACATAAAAATAGTGTCCAAGTAGAAGTGATAAAGCCTTCTCCCCTGACAGTCACACCTCCAATACAGATGCTATTATTCCGATAACAAGGTTGTGCACACTGCTAAACAGTTTACTGAGAAAGTATTTATACTCTACCTGCATTACACAATTTTCAGATTAGCTATAAAACTAAGGTTGTACTCTTACAACTGACTACACGTATACAGGTAAGATGAGCAAGTAATTTGCCAGTAATGAGACTTAAAATAATCCCCCAAAAACCAAAACCCACCAAAAATTAAAAAAAAAAACCACCAGGCTTTATCTTTGTCAGCAAAGGTTACTCGGGAGAGAGCAAGGGAGTGAAACGTGAAGTAACGCATCTCCTGGCTGATCTGTGCCTCCTGCAGACTCCTACCCCGAGCTGGTGCCTTGGCACTGTTCTGGCAAGGCTCTGGGCTCTCTGGCAGAGCAGGTGGCTGTGGGTGGCGTGCTCCACTGTCCTCCTACTCCCAACAGATTTGCTGGGGCTGGGGGCGTAGAAAGCGAGCTCCACCTGAACAAACTGAGCCCCTCCACTTTTGGGATGATGGCTGGAGGGATGGAGAGAACGCCTTATGGAATTTTTGATTTGAATTCTGTAACATATGGAAATTGGTCTGCAAGAAAAATGGGAAATATTTAGAAACAGTTGGAAAGGCTGTCATTGAAATTTATCCTGGCTATGTCTAAACATGGAAAAGGACAACAGAAAGCAACATTAACTTAAGAAAAATGTAAAGAGAACTGACTATGCAACAAGCAGAAGGCTTATTTCTTTTTAAGTATAAACAATCTGGTGAGGAGGAAGAAAGGCAGAACTATAAAAATAAGACAAGACAAGTAAAAAATAATGAGGGTAAAAAATAATAATACTCTGCATCCGTTTGCAGAGATTTTTTTCTTCTACAGCAGTCTCCAAATATAACTTTAAGGGAGAAACCAGACAAAATACTTCTGTTCAACACTGTCACAGTGGAAAATGGTTTAAAAGGAAGGTATACTGGGGGAAGGGGATAACCTTCAGCTATGGACAAGCTTTTTAGACACCTTTAGACACACCGTCCTTGGGAGACTAATCTTTCTAGACTCCTTACACAGTCAGTGGAAGGAGACACAAGCCTCCACAGGACAATTCAGTACCCCTAAATTCAGGTGGCATGGACTCTTTATTTACAGTAAGGAAAAAGACTGTAACAAATCGCCAAGCACGGATCCTTTTCTGCAAGCTTTGACTGTTTGGAGGCCTGAGCTGAATTACAGATGGAACAAACATTGCTGCCTTCAGGAGAAGCTAATGAAATGTGTGTGAAGACACAGAACCCTTGTTTGACCCTTCTTCCATTTTTCTGTCCTTTAAGTGCAGCTTTGGGCATTAAAATCCTGCCTTCTCACTTGTTCTCTTTGTTTTGTTGGGTTTTTTGATTCCCTTCAGTTCTGTAATCTTTCTTTTCACTTCGTACCACGGACAGTCACAGGCAAAGGAAGCTTCCAGGCTGCAAGCCTGCAGAAGTGCAGAGCATGCCCTGCTTAATCCAGATTTCCTTTCCCACCAAGGTTTTTTACTGGTGGAGAGGTCCTAGCCATAGGAAGCAATCTTTTATCCAGGAAAATAACACTTGCAACGCAGTGTCCCTTGTGCAGCACCTCTAGTTCAAAGGGAGAAAATTTGTTCCCATGGAACTTGTAAAAAAAAAAAGTATTAGAAATTCAGTGGAAAAGCTGGTGTGGAGGCAGCCTAACAAAACATTTGAAATACTCAGATTTGCAGTGACTGCAATCAAGGATAAGGACAGAAGTAGAGAATGTAATTACTTCTAATAGGAACACCATAGCAATTACCACTTTTCATAGATGCCAAATAGGCAAGACCATCTACATTTTCAAATGAGTTGGACAACTGGCTGAGTGGATTGACAGAAAAAGTAATATAAGATGTTGAATTTATAGCTTACTTAGTATAGAAACACCATGACAGATAATGCTGTAATTATTGTATGCTGAATCTAACAGTATAAAGTCAATGCAAAGCCTGAGTTTCTTTTCCACGACTTTGAAGAGTTAGAGCACCTAAATTGCCCAGTATTTCTTTTAGAAAGTTCATTTTAAAAGAATGTACATGTATAATTTCTTCTGTTTTCCTTTCTTCCTACACTGTATCTGAGAATACCACTTTTCCCTTCATGTGTTTAACCTTTCCTTGTAGGACTCTGAGAGAGCTGCAGTTTGGCTTAGGAGACCAACTCATTGCATTTACTTATTCTAAGCCTATTACCTAATAACTTTTCATTGTGCAACTATTTATAAAGAACTAAAAAGAAAAATCAGTATTTTTATGCTCATATTTGCAGAACTGTATAAGCAATGCTTTACTTAATGTTCATCTACAAGTTTTAGCTGATAATATATTTTCAGATTCTAACTTTCCAATTCACTGATTACTCATAATCCTTTCTGACAGAAGACAGGAACCACATCACATGCTGTGTTTTACCACCTGCTACAATACATAATTTCTGGATGTGACTGCAAGCAGTGGGCAAACCACAGTTTATTTTTGGTAAAAATTTCTCAATAAAACTTCAGATGCTTATATATTTCTGCAAAAATAAATTGAAGAATTTGAGTTAATGACATATTGACTTGCTGATAATATTTGGCAAGGCTTAGGAATTTCTGCGGAAAAATGAAAAAGAAAAGCAGAAATATTCATTGAATAATATATACTTTGTAGTGTATTACATCAATTTCTCAAATCTCCTGATTCATAATAGAGCAAATACACCCAGTGCTGATAAAATGTATTGCCTGGCCTTCATTGCACACATGCTGAAGTGCCATCCTGAGTTAAGCTATTCCATGGCATACATGAAAAAATGTACCTATTTTCTTGCACATAGCAGGAAGACAGCAAATTTGGACCGATAATGGTGCACATCTGTATAGCAGGACATGAGCAAAACTGTATCATGCTAGAGCTGACAGAAGAGAAAACTGAAAAGATATGGAACCTAGTTAAAATAGAAATTAAATGCTTCATGACTGAGGGAAAGCCAACCAATGGTAACTAGTGTAATTTTTCAACTTGTTCATACAGGGAACATTTAAATAATTTCATGGTGTGAGGGAAACATTCTCATCACTTCCTTCCTCCGTTTGATAGTTTTCTCACATCATACCTTTTGTTCGTTAAGGTCAGTTGTGAGACATTTTCCTACATGCATGAATAAGACCACACTTAATACTGTGCACTAAAAGATGAATAATGTCTTTCCTACAAATATCTCAACCAGCAAGCACCAGGAAAGCAAGGGAAAGCTCTTCTACTTTGCAAATAAGGGTTCCTGCCAAGGTGACATATTTTTCTGTTTCTTCAGGTAAAATATACTTTTTATTTATGTTAAATCCATCTGATACAACATCCTACATGCCCAATAGGACCATGCAGTTAAAACACATCAAAAACACATTAACATGTCTTTCCACACCGTGACATGCTTACAGAGCAGAACAGCCATTAGGACTGGGCTGTCAGGCACACACAATAGATGAATTGCTGGGTCAGCATGAACATACAGTGCACCATAATCCATAAAAAATATCATTAACATAGAACAATACAAGTAGACATGAAAAGATCAACATTTAACTGTAGTTTTCAGCCCTTCCCATATTATTTGGTCTTTCAGCAAGGAGCTCCTTTCTTTGGAGCTAGCAACAGCAAGCTAGGCTGAAAAAAAGAAATCCACCTGTGAATTAGTGGCCCATTTTTTTCAAGTGCCTGAAATACAGAACAATCTATGGGAGCAGGTATATGCAATGTAGAAACAAAACCTTGTTTTGCCTGAAAAACTAGGTAGTTGCCAAAGTTAGCTGCTCGTCTACTTGAGCACATATGTAGAAGGTTATAGTGCATGAATGGTATAGATATTGAAGGAAATGTAAAATTATGTCAATGTCTTTAATATTCAGAAGCAAGAATAAGAATGTTTTAAAAATTCTGTACCTACCTGCTCCACTCAAACAAATCTTCCATTTATTTTGTGTTATTTGGCCTTTATTCCAGCAAGAATAAAGTTCAGGGAAGGAAAATGACACTGTTCATGTAGAAGGAGGAAAATAAAAAGCACTGTTAGGAGCTTGGTAGCTATATGTACAGATATATTTCCTTTTAATAGCATATACATATCAGATCTACTAGTCATACACACTTATCTCAATAGTTATGGCTATATTTTCCCCTTGACTTTGTTATCAAAGTGTTTCTTTGCCACACTTACATGTCCCTCAAAAATATACACAGACAAGTGAAAGGTCCTTTTGATAGGATGAGAAGCTCCTTTGCAAGTTATTTTTTCCATTTGTCTAAAAGACATATAAAAACTGGCCCTGTATGTTCTTGAATCTCTTTCATACTTGTTTTGCTGAATTCCTGTTACTTCATGTTTAACTGCACATCTAGCTGTTGTCACACACCTTTCACACTGCAGGGTGCTGCAGGACATATTGTGCTTGCTGACATGCTTTTTGTGAAGGAAATCCTTACAATCAGCTGCCCAGCATATGAAGCTACATTTGACCACAGGGCATAGAATGAGAGAACTGTTCTTATGACAAAGGAAATCAAAACAGTTCCTTCATACAGTTCTGTGAAGAAAGAAGCGGAGAGGGAAAGAAGCACCGAACCCTACATCTCTAGGAGCATAGTGAAAAGAAAAATAAATCCTTTTTAGAGGCTTGAAGTTAAAAAGCACCAAGTTCCAAAATCCCAGAGGCCAATGGAAGCTGAAAGCATTTGGCATCCATTTGGACTGGTCCTATTGCTTCAATACGCTATTCAAATTAGCATTGCTCTCTTATTATTGTCAGCATATATTTTCTAGAATGCAGAAGAAATAAGTGCTAATTGCAACAGTAGTATTTTGGGGATGGCAGTAGTAACCACTACTAACTGCTAAACACAAATTAGAGACAAACTTCAGAGTCTGTTTAGCACACCATTTCCACATGCAGCTTGATTAAGGCATAAAATTACTCGGTCTGTTGCAACACGCTTCACAAGAACTACAGAAGTGAATTGAAGACAGTAAGAAGTAAATAGATGATTCAGCAAAAAGAAGAATTTAGACATACGATATGGAGGCAAGAGTTCAGATTTCTGAGCTCACACTCTGGCTCTGCTGACCAGCTGGGCTTTGTCTTCTGCTGTGAAAGGGGAACATCACGGAAGCCAGCAGTCATATCATCTGCTGAGAAAAAGTCAGTGTTACAATTCCAAATCAAGGCCCAGTCCAAAATGTTTTGTGTGTTTCCAAGTAGGCTGGGGCTTGTTTACAGTGAATTTTAATAGGGACAGGACACCTGCTCCCTTGACAGCAAACACTAACAATACATACTACAAAAATAGTAGTGGGTCACAAATAACTTAGTAATACTTCATTAAAGTACCTATATAAAAGAAAATAACATCTCTGTGTTAAGTAAAGTATGAAAGCACTTAAAGAAATCTCTCTTTCAGAAGACATGGGTGGTCTATTAGCACAGGCTTATTTTATGGTTTTGTGCAGCAGTCACAATGCAGGTCATATTCAATCACCTAATTCCAAAACACTTTATTAGGAACCTTCCCTCTAAGCTTTGTGGAAATGTGCCCAGGACTCTCCATTCACAATTAAAGAGGTTATTTTTAGGCACTGTCATAGTCTTCAATGTGTAGGATTTACATATCCAGTCATGACAATATCCTATTGTCTTGTGTGTCCACTCTGAAGACCACTTCTGGAAGTTCCACATTTGTCAAATTATCAGCAAGCTTTGCATGAGGTTCCCAAAGAAACCATTTTAGGAACAAGAGTGTGCATCTAATATTTGTCATTGTATGACAATGTTTTATGTTTTAGCAGTCCATTCTCAAAAAACTAACAAAAATTTAAACATTCTGAAAGACTAAAGTCAGGAAGATGCTAGTCCATTTGGGCAACAGAAATACTAGTTTAGTATCTTTAGATACTTTAGATACTAGTGTCTTTAGAGGGCGAGAAAGAGCCTTGCGTGTTACACACGGTGTCACTATGCAATCACAGGGAATTGACAGTGGGAGAAAAGGGAGTGGCAATTATTTTTTTAAATGGTCTTTTCATCTAGGTTGGAGGAAAATGCAGATTTAAAGCAGCTACTGCACCCACAAGAACAGGGAGGGAATATTTCTACAAACTCCCCAACCTGTACTGTTGTGGGCAAGCTGTGGCCGTGGCAAGAGTCTTTGGAAGTGTGAAGGGGGTTAATTATTGTTGCACATAGCTGTAATAATGCAAAGGTATTAAAGCTCTGTGTGAACCTTTCCCATCCGTTGTTTGGAACATGTTTGTATGCACAGAAGCTCTCTAATCTCTAAGTGTTTTAATGAAAATGCCTCTTCATCAAAATAACAAGGTGTTCACTTTTCTGAGTGGAGGACAGTTAATAAAATCAAGGAGCTGGACCTCTGCATTGGTGCCTAGTTAACAAATGAATAAAAGATGTTGTCCTGCTCTAGAGCAACTGAGAAGAATCTCTGCTAATCTTCAGAGAAATTGCAACTGGTAGGAAAGCAGCCTATGCTGAAAAAGGATCACCCATTGACTGAGCCATTTCAGGTTTGGGCAGACAACTGAACAGTGATGAGAAGGCATGAAAAGTTCAAGATGCTCCTATTACTAGTGTTACTACGACTATTAATGTTATGTTTTAAAGCTTTCCCTATTTGTAAACTTTCACATCCCAGCCCCAACCTGTGCCTGCCATGGTAGCTCTAACTCGGTTCTCCTCTACTGCTGACTACAGAATTATTCTCCCAGTACTTCCACTCCTCACAGATGTCTTTGTTTAACTTGAATATTCCTTAGCATCTGTCAGCATTTTCCTCTAAATTCCTGCTAAATGCACTTTACTTCTCTAAGCCTCATCAGCTATTGCTCTAAATACATCCTTTCAAGAGAAAAAAAAATCTCCACCTGTCTTTAATATGTGTATCAATAAAAGTAGGATTAGAAATCTGCACTCCTAGACTCTGTTAAACAAACTCCTTTCTGCCTCCACTTACTCGGGCATAAAATGGCTATAATATTTACTACAGTATCTCAAAGAATAGTTAAAAAGCTTAGTGCTATTAATTCAATGCTAGTGATTCTGGCTTGCTACAGGGAATATATAAACATCTGCATGCCAGGTCGATATATATTTCTGAGATTTATAGTTTATGGTTTGTAGTCATTAGTATAACATTATTTGCAAGGTTAATATGCCAGTCCTATGGAGCAGAAAGTAGTATCTCTATTATAGTCAAGATTATAGTCTTATTTTCTAGCTATTCCTTTTCAGTAAGTCTGTAACATTTATTTTTTCCTATAGGGCAGTATTATTTTTAATAAATATATACTTCCAGTAAGCTTTAATTTATTAAGAAGCCCATTGTTTTAAAGAACTTCCCTGGAACAAAATTAATCTCTTTTTTAAATATAATACATAGTACAGAATCTTTTTCTTACAACTGCTTTAGCAATGTTTTTTCCTTAGGTCCGGACATTATAGAAATATTTCCAAAGAAAAATAAAAAAAATAAAAAATAAAACAGAGCAAAGAATCAGTAACCTGCAGAAGTACACAGAATGCTATTGTAACACAAAGCCAAGAAATGCTATTTCTAAAATTACAGACTTGAAGTTGTTTCTTAAAAAAAAAATTATAACTAACTTCCAAGTTCAATTGTGCAGCCTATATTTACTGTCACATTACCAAATGAGACTCTCTGCTGTCTCTCTAAAGGAAAGGGAGTTGCATTTAGCTGTGCTAATCTTCTGCAGGAATTACTCGGCTCTGTACATGGCATGACTGTCAGCCATTTCCAGCACTAATTGGGCTCAAGTATGGTACGACCTAATTTTTCAGCATATACCGCAGAGTTTTGAGACTTCTAAATGCTTCAGCCTTTTGAGAGTTTTGTTGTTTTCTATTAGTTACAACTTTGCTCTATCGAACTGCCAGCAGAGGGAGAAAACGCAGTATGAAGCACAGAACATAATACAACACACCATCCCTCATCCGCACTACTGAAATAAATATGATGCGGTTTCAACCATTTCTTTTCTAGGACAGGGTACACTCATTCTAAGTTCCCCAGTATAAAAGTAATCTGATTAATTTGGGTTTTTTTTCTCTCCCTCCCGTCTGTTTGTGTTTTTTTTTCTGTCTCCCCTTTTGCTTTTTATTCCATGCAGGCGGAATCTTTATGAGATGTATAAATAGTCAAAGAATTATGCACAGGGCTTTATTATGAAACTAGAAATCATTTCATTGACATTAATGGGAAAGTCTGTCTTTTGGAGAGCTCCACATTTCTAGAAGCCATTTCCTGTTCTCAAGGTCCCTTAATGCAGTGAACCAGGGCAAGATGGGAATTGCTTTACCTTTCTTATGCTTCAAAGACATGTGTACACAAGATGGGCTGCCAAAGGGCTACAATTTTTTTAAATACTAGCAGTTAGTCTTCTATATAGACTGGCTTCTGTTTTAGTTAAGAATTACCTAAGCTTATTGGCACACAAGCAGTTATTTTCATCAGACGTGAAAATAACTTCCCCCTAAGGCTGCCCTCCCCACATCTGGGCAAGCACATACAGAAACAAGGCTATGTAATACACTATTTAAATAAAGTGCTTTCTTATTCCTTCCTTAGGCGTAAAACCTGTTAGCTATAACAGAGACAAAGGGCAGACAGCTCTTGCTGCTGCCTCATTGCCTCCTAGCTTCTGGCACTGAGAGGCTTGACTGGCTAGGTCAGATGCTCAGTCCTCATTACATGGATCCTCATGCTGCAGGTGAGGACACAGTTGTGACTGACAATTCAAATGCTCTCTGTTCAGGGTCCCCATTCCCACCTACTACCTGGAGCATGCACTACCTGCTTTAAATAAGGTGCTGGGAATGCGTTGGTACAGCCAAAGGGTAGAGGTCCCAGGCATAAATTACTTTCTTATTGCTCTCGTATTCCTAAAGTGTGCCCTTTAGGTCACTCTGCTCTTATACACACAGATGATCATGGACCTAATAGCAACTGATGGCAGTCCTAAATCATTTGACACTTCTAGCTGTCTGCAGGTGTCCATGAATCATCTGGTATTTGGAGAATTTCTGTTCCAAGGCTAAATTAAAGCAAGCTATGCAGGGTGATTGACGACCAAAAAACATTAGATGCTCACTGTATCAACACCCTCATCAATAACAAACTCATTAGAAAAGGGATAAACCCCAAGTGAGATCCTTTCTGTACTACCAGTCAGCGGTGTTTGGCTCTGAGACTCCTGTAAACAGACCTCAGTTTCTGTTCTTGCTAGACTGGATTCTTTGAAACAGAAACTGGGACAAATCCCTCTTTTCCTACTTATTTCTCGCTAGGTTAGAAGGGACATCAGAAACTTAAAGGACAGCAGTTTAAGAGGGCAAAGGTGGTCTTGAATGGGGCCTCAAAGAGGGAAGAAGAGGCAGTGGTTCAAATAATAATATAGCACAGGGGAGAAAAGCTCTACAATACACAGAGAAATAGGGGAGTCCAAGACTTAAAGTTTGTATCATGTGAGTGATAATATAATAAATAAAGCTTGCTGCCATCAAAGGCCATTGGAATGATGCAGACACCACCTTCACAGGGGTACTGACAGAGGAGGGCTGTTCCTGAGGCACAGCAACAGCAGCAACAAACTGAACACTCAGTCAGGGGAAAATGGACCATAATAGATTTAGGATGGAACAAGAGGCTTGCTGACAAGGCCGCAGAGGAGAGATGCCATCTGGCTCATGTCCTGTTAAATGAGAAGTGGGTATGAAAAATGTCCTGAAGTGTCTGTCCTGTCTAGCCTGGCAGAGCTGAACACCACAAGACTTGGGGCTATTCTGCACCTCCTCCACAAAGTGCTAGAGCTGAACAGACAACTAAAGCACAGTCATCTTCTGAGCAAGGTCTGTTTTGGGGGATGGTTTCCTTGTTGTAGGACACTTGCAGTCAGTTGCCTTCTCTGCACAGAGCTAAGGATTTAGGCTGTATGTGACACCAGGACTTAACAGTCAAAATATCTTCACCCATGGGGTATATGGTAATCCATTTGGGATGAACCTCGGCGGTATATTTAGGCCAACAGTTAGACTAGTGCAAGTCTGAGCTTACGCAAACCTATACAGTATCACAAGGTGATATGTGAACAATACAGAGGATCAATAATAGCTCAATCAGCATATATGTATATTGCCTCTTCCAAAAAAAGCTGTAAAAAGAAAAAATTACCACCTGTCTTTGGAGCAGGGATGCAGGAGCTCCACTGTTTTAAAACTGCATTAATCTGACAATTGGAACTCGACACACAGCAGTAGGCAATAAACTTCAAGGACCAGGCTGGTGCTGCTAGGAGAATGGTGCAGCTGGCTAAGCAATTTTTATCTGCATGTAAATTCTGCTGATTTAACCACAGCTTTCTCCAGGGATTTCTACAGGATCTAGATTTTAATTCTGTCAGAAGGACTTACCTACATTTGATATATAGATTACTTAAAAAACTCTTTGTTTCTGGTGAATATTCATTATCTCCTAAAAAGATTATTCTTTCCCCACCACCTAAGCTAGAACCTAACCAGTAGGTTTGTACAGTACCACTGTGTATGGTCACTCATAACAATTTGGTATCCGTAATTGCTGTGATACTCATACAGGCAGGCAGCCTATAAAGGAGTGGCTTGGATTTATCAGTGTGCACTCCATAGTTATACTTGTACAACTCATTGGTCATGGCACCAGTGAAGCTCACACCACTGTATACTGTCCTCTGACAGAACATAAGGAAGTTCTATACTGCCAAAATGATAGAGCTTTTAGGCATGACTGTTCACTGACGGCTACTGGGCGTGCTCTGGTCTCCAAACTGCTTCCAAATCAAAGCTGGCAGGCAGCTCACAGGCTCAGAGAGCAGGCAGCACTAGCAGGTAGACTTGGAGATTTGTGTTCTACAAAAAGAACAGGCCCATGGACTTCAATGAAGTCTTTGAAGCACAGCAAAGGAAAAATCAGGCCCATATTGTGCTCCAAATGGCTCTTGCAGGACTGCAGGTGTATTTAATTCAGAATGGGAAGGACTATTTACCCAGATTATTTATTGTTCCGTTTTTTATAAGGCAGTGGCTTGTTTTCTTCAAAAAGGTCCTGTTTCTTACTCTCATTTTTAACTTGCCAGAGGCAAGTAAAGCACAGCAAATACACAGAAAGCAAAAGCCTAGCAGAATAGCTAATTTTCGATTTAGACTGCTGGTGGCATTTGCTGCTTGTGTCAACTTCTACAAATGGGGCAGGCATAGGGAAATGGGATCCCAGTGGTAAGTCATATGGTATATTTAGAAAGTACTGATACACTTAGAGAAGTATGCAGTCAGTGAATAAAAGCATTATATATTGGAACCAGCACATTTTACAGCATTCACATGCTGTAGAGAAGACAGTAGCCAGTGCTGTCAGCCTTACTGTTATCTATTCCCATCACTGGGAAGAAAGCACAGTGTAATTAAAAGATTGATCTCCTGGAAACAATGCTTAATAAAAAGAAAAAACTTGAAAGTAATTCCACATTTTCAAATATCATTCTCTACTTAATTTTGCACAATTTGTTTGTAGTCAGCCACAAATATCTGAAAATCAAGCTCAGCTCCATGGATTTGATTCTGTTTCCATTCAGTCCAGTATGAGTCTAGAGTAAATTAACTGAAGTTAATTTAGAAACAAAGCAATAAAACCATGAATTAGACCTGGTCTACCAAAGGGTTAAAGAAAAAAAAAAATTCAGCTTTAATTTGCTGGTTCAATCAAGTCAAGTCAAGAACAGTATTGGCAGAAACAGTATATAGAAGTCATTAAATTTAAAGTTCTGTGTATAATTTTTTTTTTTTAAGAAGTCCTGACAGAGTACTTGAATTTGTTGTTTTAGGGGAAATGCAGTTGTGATCTAATAACACTCACTATTTGGGGATTTTATTTTTTTCAATACCGTGTTAGATATCATATGCTGCAGACCAAATTCTCAACTAATTTAAGTGGATGTAACACCTATAACTCCAGTGCAACTCCATTAATTCATAGTACTGCTCAGCACTGACATTTTCATGAAATGTATTAGTACAAGCCAATGCAATTTAACAACACAAGCACAACACTGCTTGGTGTGGACTGAACTAGACCTATTTGTTAATGCTAAGATCTGAAAAGACCATTACATTATGATCTGATCTGCTGAAAAGCAGAGCCCATTCACCGACCCAAAAACTCTCATTAAAATAGATTAGAATTTGGTCCTGGACATGCACCAGAAATACCACCATTATTAGGAAGGTAAGAATTATGAAACAAGAATGGACTGAGCAGAACCCTATCCGTAACTATCCACGTTTGGAGTTCTGGTCTCTTTCCAACTCTGATTACCTCTCTCTAGTTGTGCATTGGGAAAAACAATTTAAAAATGAAAAAATTTAAAAACACACTCTTTAAGGCCTGTAGACAATTGACTGAAGTACAAGATACAGTAACTAGCAGAACACAAAACCAAAATATACTGAGACTGACCAGAACATTTTGTCTTCCTCACTAATCTACACAGTCAGCACAGACTAAAATTCTCTGTGGAATGAATTTCAAAGACTCTTTGTGTCCACTCATCAAGTAAACTATCTCAGCATTTAATTATTCCATTCCTGTGAAGTGCCTTTGTTCCTTCTCCTTCCTTTTGCCTGGAAAGCTCCCTCTTATGCTGAAATTGAATTAGTTCAGCTTTACCTTCCAGCTACTGAACTGTGATATACCTTGTAACAGTTGCTGTCATAGCACTTTCCATGTTTTAGGACTGATTTTCAGCCATGAAGTCCCCTTCTAATGTTGTCATTGAAGAGACTTGTGCATGCAAATGGTTCAAAAATCTATGATAAACTGCCAGAGGTTCAATTCCAGTTTCACTGCATCATATTACACAAGCCTCTTAAAAGGCTAACAAATAGTTAAGTCTCTGTACATGCTTAATGAGCACATACAGAACATTTCCTTTTATCATTGTTGAATCTGTCCATTGATTTCACTCCAGAAGTTTCACATCCTCTTTCAATCTCTCTTGGACATTATTCGCTCTATTACCAGTCCTCTTTTCTGAGAAAGTCTGCAAATCACAAAATTGTATCACTGTCTAGCATGTCAATAGCAACAGTAAAGAGCACCAGGCTCCAGTTTTCAGGGGAAGCTACCAGCGACCATGTCTCTTGCACTCCTGTGCCTTTCACTGTGTTACCTGTAGACAAGGTAGATATTAATTTAACTAACAGGTTTGATATCTCTCACATAAGGCAAATTTGCTTAGTTTTAAATCAGAACATAGTTTTACTGTTAAATCAGAAAAAATTCAAGGATCATATGCCAAACAAGCTTCTAAGATTACAAAAAAACCTGCCAACCCCCTGTACTTCCATTCCTCCTCCCCCTAAAAATGAAGAGCCTCCCATCGCCATTAATGTTTCCATTAAATAATACCTGTCTAAAATATTGAACATTTGTAAATCCTAGCTTATGGTGCTGGCTGAAGTTTATGAAGGAACGATGAAGGAAAGAAGGGAGCAAACAGTCATCTGTCTGCATGGATAGCTGTGACCATCCTCACCACTGCTCCAGGGATCAGCTCCCCTTTCCCCATTGGACTGAACCATCTCTCCCTTGGTCATATGGGGTAGGTTTATCCCCTGGGAGTGCTCTGGTAGCAAGCCACACCCGGCTACTGCTGCCCCAGCTAGATCTCTTTTTATGTTTTTAGCACTCGCATCTATCAGTTACCCAATTGCCTCTCAGCACTTCCCTGATTTCACCGGCCTCCCACAAGGGATCAGCACACAGTTCACATGCTTGTGGCACAGGGAGTCACTTTCAGAGACTTCACACCAAATGCAAACAGACATTTTCACATCATCCAAGCCAAGTTCTTCAAAATGGTAAATAATAACCGTTTGCTCCACTCTTCACCAGAAGCGTGTGATTTATAGCTAGAAAAATAGAATGATATGGTCTAAAAGTTTCCCTCTTCTGCTTGAAGATTGACAGTTCTCTCTGATGGTAGCTTTGGATGTAGAAAGCTCTCAGGAAAGCAGAAGCATTAAAAATAAATGCAAGATGCTTCATGCACGTTATAACATACTGAACCTTCAGAATAAATTATTTATACCAAAGGTTGGATGTGCCATAATAGCATCCACCCAGCAGCTTAAAAATGTATAGGAAATAGGAGAGCAAACCACAGAGACTAACAGAAAGAAGACTGCCAGCTATGGCTGCAAGCCTTGTAGGAAAAATAACATAATGCTTAACTAAAAGTATTCAAAAATAGAAAAGGGATGATAATTCACCTGGATTTTGTTTTTTTTCTCCCCTGATAGTTTACAACAAGAACACAAGGACCAGAGGACTTTTCAGTATTAGAAATCTGGTCTATTTCTTAATGCTATATATCTGTATTTCTATGCCAATAAAAAGAGCCATAGTTGCCAAGCCTTCACTTTTTAAACAGAAGTACAATTTGAGACTTACCATGCAATAATAATATACAAACTCTTGTAATCAATTATCTCAGTTCTTACATTTCTTTCAGCATTATATTAACTAGCACCTCCCTGTAGCAATCCAAGATTAGACTTGGCCAGGATGCTTTCTGAAGGTAGTTGCAACCTTGCTGCAATCAAATCACCTCTTCCAGGATGGTGTTACATGATATTGTATAAGGCACCAGATAGATGACAAAGTACACACTCCTCAGCTCAGCACAGCACTGTATTTTATCTCCATCTCCTTGCCATTAACATACAAGATAGAAGTGTTGGAACAAAAATCCATATGCTGATCTGGGGATGCAGATCTTCTCACACTATGGCACAGAAGCAGAAGATTGGAGCTAGTGAGGTAAAATACTAAGAGAAACTTATCCAAATCCCTCTAGTAAATTCTTACATCCGCGTTCTTTAATCTGTCTTTTATACCACTGGCAATCAGCTCTCTCCACACTAAGCACTTTGAATTAAGAGTTCAAAAAGACGGTGCAAAGTAATCACTGTATCATATGGTTTTAAAGTCACCTTTATATTCTGAGAGCTCCCTTCACTAGCAGAGAGCTGTTAGGTCAGAACACAGCCATACACACCCTGACAAAGAACACCTTCCAGTGGGAAGCTGTTCCTGTAAGAAGGCAGTCAGAATATTACACCATCAGTATACGGTATTTCTGTGAAACATTTTCACCTGATGCCACGCTGACAGTGTCAGAGGTTGGGGCTTCATGTTAATATAGTTCTCTCTCCCTTCGTGGGGGCTTCCCAAGCAGGGCAAGCCTACTAACCATGTGCAACAGTATATAACATATTTGAGAGTGCAATATTCAAGACTGTAAAGCTCTTCCATAAAGCAAGGCAACATACTGCAAGCAACCAAAGTTTTACTCACAGAGAGGCTCAGCAGAGCCTAAAATTCCATAACCTCTTTGCTTCAGAGATCATCACGATGAGGCTGCAGAGGACACGCACTGCACCATCCTGACAGCATCTTATGAATGTCATATTTCCTATGACAATCAACAGCACTGCTCCACATCTGTATGTGACACAGGTGTGATGAGCACAGCCAGGTACACCCTTACAGTTGTGTTTCAGTCATAAACTACTGTACAGAAGGGAATTGTCCATGCACCATCTCCAGGGCCATCTGTAGGCTATGTATCACACTTGGTGAAAGCCCCTGAACTCAGTAACACACAGTTTATTGTCCAAGACTGTCACCTAAATATAACAGAGCAAAAACTAATCATTTTTACTGCTGTCACGAGGCTGAGCGTGGGGGAGCAGGATGAAGCTGAGGGGCATGCTAACTTTCAATAAAGAACCTAAAACAATATTTCAGAGTGTTTTTCAGAATGGGCAACAAAGAGGCTGCTCTTGAACTGTGGGTTGCTTTGTAGGCATCAAAGGCACAAGTGTCTACTTTGGATTTTTTTATAGACTACTTTGGAAATCCACATAGTCCCCAGACAATGGGGCAGTACTCCTCATTTCAGTATTTTGTGAAAATACAAAATTAAACAAACACTGTCCTTTCCCTATGTATCTAGCAGCTGGTATGTCCTTTCTCTCTGTATCTAGCAACTGCTAGTAGTTTCAGCTGACTCTGAAGCACATATAACAAAGCATGAAGCACAGAAACAGACTTATGAAGATAATTCTACAGCAAACAAACTATTTAAACTTACTCTACATTTCCCAGCAAATATATTTGTATACAAAAGTTGGGAGGGGAATTTTAAATTTGTCATTGGAAAGAAAATCCCTTCATGCTATCCTTAGATGCAATTCTCTTATTATCCCCACTGCGAGTTCTGAGTAATTCCACTGACATCAAAACTACAATGGTGTAAAAATCATGAAACATGTCAAGACAATTGTATCCAACATCAAAACCAGAATAAAAGGATGAATAATGAACAAATTGAGGCAGATCTTTAGCTGGTGTAAAGCAAGTTACAGATTTTAGTGTGGCAAAGTTAATTTACACCCACTGTGGATGTTGGTCCATTGTCAGCAAATCCTGTTTTTTCACACTTACATTAACAAACCTGCTAGGAACATGGAAAAAAATGCAAAAGTAGGTGTAATGATTAATTTGATGAAACTCTGAATTCATTTACTCATTTAAAGCAATATTGTATACTCTATAAATGGACATTTAAGTTTTTTAAAAAGTCATTAAAATCACAGTAACTGTTGAGCAAATTAAAGGCTCTAGCAATTATTCATCATTTCATTACAATTAAAAACTAATTGAAAGCCTAAGTAAATAACGTCAAGAGTTTTATTTGTGATAGCTGGGAAAAAAGGATTGAACAGCTGATGTTAGAGAGAGACTCTTGTCCTTTCACTAGTGGGGAGGATTAAACTACACAGTAATTTTTACTATCACCAGCATTTATGCTGCAGCACTAAACACAAAGATCAAAATGATCAGTTGCAGCAAAGAAATCGGAGTAACAGCATTAATAAAACCACCGAGGCCAGCCATCTTGCGCACCACAGGGAAATCCAGTTCTGCACAGTTGGTGTTTTGAGGCACATATGTGACACAATTAGTATAACAAAATAAGTTTCTCCTTGCTGAAGCATTTACTGCAAATTGAGTCATTAATCTCATTTATAAAACAGGCACGATGGCTAGCATACCGCGATTGGCCGAGGCGATTTCTTCTCATTAGTGTGTGAATGGTTCAGTCGTGTTCACTTAAAATGTGGGTCATTTCAACTAAATATAAATACTTCAGCCCTGAGACCCTGCAAGAGCTGTTACTATATTTATATGAGCAATTTGAAGTTCCAACATGCTGGTGATGCTGTGTGTTAGCACCTGCCTGCACTACACTACAGCCACGGCAGCAGGCATGTTGGGGTCATCACTTTAAAGATGAAGAGTCAAAGCTCAGAGGGATTCAGGACTAACTCCATTGTAAGGCTTCATCTTCTAAAAGAGGAGACAAGTACACTGAGGCTTCTAAATCCAAAGAGTGATTAAAAAAACCCCTGTTGAACTGCTGCCAAAATCTAAACTACCTATGCTCCCAAGATGTCCACCTACACAACAGTTTGCAGTGTTTGTACCTACCTGAAACTGCTTGTTCTGAGTTATTTAGCTTATGCCTCCTGCCTCTCCTGGCCATATTTCAGAGAAGAAGTCTTTTTTCTGCAGAAGTTCTCTGTAGCATTGGATCCAGCCCCTTGCCACACACGCCATCTTATGCAAGTTTTGCAGGGTCAGGGCCAGTCCATGACAAGTAAAGGACTTCTGTCAGTCCTGAAGAAATAGCCTGAACTTTCTGACAGCAAATACAACTCAGTCTCTACATGTGTGGGCAGGTTTCAGTCTTCTGCTTGGATAGGTAATCTAACCCAGCTCTAAAGACACTGCTTTTCCCTGCTTCATTAGGAACTTCCTTATTTTGGTAGACCACATATTGCAGGAATGGAGAGTTACTAAACGTGTAACTTCAAGTCATGAACGAGATGGCAAATCCCTTGGCTGCCTTCTAGCGAAATTCCCTTTTCCCTGGTAAGGGCTTCTCAACATAAAGAAAAGCAATGTAAGAAATCACCTGTATTCCTTGTAGGTCTTTCCTTCACAGATCTAATTTTAAAACCTTCCTCCTCTGCATATATAACCACTTGGATGACTCATGCCACATTTACTTCAATTATATTACCTAATGTAATAAAGTGCCACTCATTCTACCAGATATAGAGAACAGCCCGTCAGATCAGCACTAAGAAAATCTACAGTTCACACAGGGAGGAGAGGAAAGAGTACACCCCCAGCACAGGCTGTTTTGATTGCTTTTAACTTAAAACACACCCTTCTGCCACCTCTTAGGATTTTCAGTCCCCATCCAAGAGCTGTCACATCAGCAGAGTCACTACAGGCTAAAGCATGGATTTGGTAAAATATAGGATCCCTTTCACTTTAAGAATGCAACAAACTCCAACGTGCCATGGCTTGTTTGAGATTCAGTAGCCCTTTAATTCCAAAGGGAATCTGCACCATTTAAACAGAGTAATCAAGTGCTAAGCAGTAGAGAGATCAAAGTCAGGCCTTCATGTTATCAAAGATAACTTTTTTTTTCTGTCTGTTTGTTTGTTTCAGAAAAACTTTTCAAGCCAACCACAAAATCAGTTGGCTCACAGGATCATCAGGCTCCAAAACTTCACATTTCAACCAAAGCATCAGATTTGCTGAGAGGCTTAAAAACCTCCTGCAAAGAAAAGCACAAGGAGATCCTTCCTGAACGAGCTGTTCTTACATGTAACAACTCAGCAAAATTGAGTCACCTATTTAACCAGCTGAAAACACAGCGGTAAGCCCAAACTGCGTAAGCCTCTTGTCTGCTTCCTGTGAATATGCATACAGATATATAAAAATTGGTATATAGAACGTCTGGTGCCTTATTCTGGATGGATTTATTAGCATTTATAAATGAAAATATAAGTTTAGCGCATTCTTTCACATCAAAGACTTGTGCTCTGCTCAAAAGGGCACTTGTCTGAAACAAGGGCTCACAATAGTAGCTGTAAGTGAGGGAACCTGCTTCTCATATGAAACTCTTTCGGATAAGTTGCAAGAGTTTGGGAAATAGATGGTTAGATGCAAAGTGCTTTCAATACTCCAGCTTAATGGGGTCCTCTGCCTGTGTGACGCAGTTAGACATTTCTTTGTTTAGTTAATCATAGTACACAATTAATCAAATAGTGAATGTTCATTCTGAGAGTTTAAAAACTTTAACATTTTGAATACTATTATTACAAATTTTCATCTGTCACTGAACTTCCTTGATCACACTAAAACTCAAAAAGTTGCTACTTTTCTTGCTACTTCCACCCTAAGATGAAGTAAAAAAGGTGATGAATCTCAGAGAGAAGGGTCATATCTCACTTACATTTAAAGACCAGTAAGACCCTGAATTTGGGACTTCTGAAAATAGTCCTACAACATTATGAGCCATTGTGGTATCTGAGAGTGGGATTACATTTCCCTTACAATGGTCTTACTTTTGTGACTGAAAGCAGGGCTTTCTCATCTGGTCTTTCACCTGCAACTACTTCACCCTCTTTTGGCAATCCTCCTTCTTAGGGAAGGAGGGTATTAGCAACCTTAATCCACTGCTGAATATACTGGCAAGAGTTAAGGTGCAGCACCCATTGAAGACCATGAATATTTAGAACTGTAATCCACTGTGGCAAGTGTTTTCAGCTTGATCTTTCACTGCATTTCTAGGCAAGATGCATTTTTTCATTGCTCAGAGTAAATACATGGACTCCAGACTATTAACAATCAGAACACTTGCTGTTGTTTGTGAAATATTAGCTGACCTACTTCATTGCAGTTTTAATTAGGTATTACTCCCATGCTGTTCTTGTCCCTGTGGGAATTCTACATTTGGCACTGATATAAGTGTTCCTACAGTATGGCAATTCACCAGGAAAGAGGCTGTTCAGAAATACGTAATTCAAGGTGGAGCAGCACAACAGTGTGTTGTAGCCTTACCTCATCCATGTCAGCCTCCCTGTTCCCATATCAAGAATTAACAGCACAGGACTGCAGGTGTCCAAAAAGGAGAACTTCTGGAATCAATCCTGAATTCCCTCTGACTACAGCCTAACCCCAAGAAAAACCCTGCTGTACCAAAAGTACTAAAAGCCTGGGACTGTGCCCAGGGACTCATTACCTGCAAGCTCAGGTGAACTGTATTGACAACCTACAAGTCATTTTAACTGCTTCATTTCCCAAAATAGGTGTCTCTGCTTCTCAATGATTTCTCAATTGCTTCTCAATTCCAAATTTTAGTTTAAAAGAAGTTTGTTGAGGAACAACAAGGCACAGCTCTTAGGTTATTTTCTTCGTTTACCCATCAGTAGAACCATGATAGCACAGTTATTTTGTTATTTCACTATGGCAGTTCAGCTGTATGCTGCTAACTGCAAAAATGTATTCCCTAGGTAGTTTTACAGATTTCTTTTTATTTTTCCTTTTGGCAAGATAACTCTGTATGCAAAATTTCACTGCTTTATGTCCAAAAATAAGCAGCAATATATTGAGCAAGAATATGATTCCATGACACATGAAACAGATAGTTTTACACACATCAAAGTAATTTCAAAAGCAATTAAGGATGAAACACGAATCAGGGGAGCCTGTACTCCCATTGAAGTCTCCCAGGGGAGAACCAACCCCTTAACTGCCACTCTCCTCTAATTACACGTAATACAGCTGTATAGGATGCAAAGAAATTGATAGCTATGGCTGCCTACTGGCATTTGGAAACAAAAGAGTGAGTAAAAAGCTTCCACAGCAGTGAGGTTTTGAACTTAAGAAACATAAAACATATTTTTGTTAGCTTATTTCCTTTTTTCTGGTCAAAGGGACAGCTTTTGGGGCAGTCTTAAGCTGTGCCTTGGATCATGTACCTTACTAATTTTCACTGACCTATAGCCAAAACTCCTTTCCCCTCTGTTTATGAATTTTAAGAATTACTAAAATCAGACTAAATCTGCCTTTCCTGTTACTAATGAAGGTTAAAGTGGCCACAGCCAAATCTACTTACAAACTGATGGCACAGTCTGACTTTTCATCCCAGCCATGGACAGGGACACCTTACACTGGAACAGGTTTCTCAGAACACCATCCACCTTGGGCTTGAACACTCCCAGGGATGGGGCATCCACAGCTTCTCTGGGATACTTGTGCCAGTGCCTCACCACCCTCACAGTAAAGGATTTTTTCCTAATATGTAATCTAAACCTGCCCTCTTTCAGTTTAAATCCATTCTCCCTTGTCCTGTCACTCCAAGCCCTTGTTGAAAGTCCCTCTCTATTGTAAGGCCACAATTAGGTCTTTTTCATTAAAGAGATTCAGAAACCTTGAGTTTCTCAATTAGAGGGGAGTGGTTGAATCTCCAATGCTTCCAAATTCAGGCTTGGATTAGAGGAAGCATCATTTACAGCTGGGAGGCTTTGCACCTCCTCTTCTATGTGTTCCTCCTCTATTTGTTCGTCTTCTCTTGTTGCAAAAGGGGATACATCAAGAATTTCCTTTCTACTTTTTACACAAGACACTAAGCAACAGAAAATGATGGTCTGGGGAAAGAATGAATAATCTGTGAAATAGCTGTTAAAAATGAGCAGACAAAATTTTTTTACTTAGTAGCCAGATGATAACACACAGTTATGTGTAATAGGAAGGAGTTTATCCAACAATCCCTTTGAGTGGCTTTACAAACATCTCAGATTTATAAGGGTAAAAGTTTTCCTTGCCTCATCATCCACACTCTGCATGTGTGGTACCTCAAACCCTTACCAATCCCACCTCAGGCTCATCCAACCTCTCTTGACAATGAGTCTTCCCCCCTCAGTCCATTACCAGATGTGTACCTCTGTTTGATTACTTGGACAAAACTGGATCTGAACTTCTGTCCAGAGAATTGTAGCATTTCTTGCACAAAGGTATGGTCTGTTGGAAGATCAGTCCTTTATAATAATCTGTCTTCAGACCAGTTTGACTTGAGAGGAATGGAAGAAGTGAAAACAAAAACAAGGCTGCAATGTCACAGCAAGCATATGTGCATCCAAGCCAGGACAGCTTGCATGATGTTCACTCACCCCTCACACTGCAGTCCATTCAGTTGTGGAGCAGCTCAACCTGATCTCCACAGCAGTTTGGGGAGGGAAAGCCAGTGGAGAGCAATTCCAGCTTGCTTTCAGTGCCACCTGAGCAGAGCAGGTACAAACAGTCTAGCATAATGTAGCCCACTCTGACAGCAGTTTAGATATGGATGTTACTGTTCAAGTACAGTGTTGTCTCTGAGGAAATGAAAATAAAATGTCATTTTAACCTGGGAAACAGGGACAGAGCACTCCTAACTGTGTAAGCTGGACAGCTATAATGATGAGTTACCCTAGTTTGGGACATACCTGTAATACTTTCGTTCACTCATTAGGCTTTGATTTGTCACAGCAGGGTTGTGACAGCTCTGCTTGTGCTGTAACACTTCATAAAGGTTGGGTGACTTAATAAGCAGTCTTTCTCCCATTATCTGTAAACACCCAGTTAAACCACAACAGACTTCACAAAGGTGACATAAAATCAGTAAGTTTTGAAGCCTTTGCAGGAGGATTTAGTCACATAACTTTGCAATGACATTTATAGGACTCATGTGGTAGGTTGCTGAGTTACATGAAACATAGCACAGTAATACCATGCTTCCCCAGCAGCAGTCCCATGCTCCCCTATTACCCTCCAGAAGATGGTTTTGGGCAGCATCATTTTGTCATGATCCAGGAGACCTACAGGTCTTTCATCTGCCTGAAAGATGGGCTCCTTTGAAATCAGTAGAAACTCAATATTCTTCTCCCAGATTCCACTGAGGGTTTCTGGGCTGATCCCAGATACACAGATGTGGGACAGCAGTGCTTCTGAAAGTTTTGGTAGGGCAGGATGCTTCACCTGGGCAATGAATCCACTTTAGAGGCCTCAGCGATGCCACCAGCTCTGTCATTACTTTTCCCCATTCCTTTTAGCACCTTCACAATGTGGGACAGACCACTGGAACTTCACAGATGAGACTGGAGGAAAAAAAGAAAAAAAAAATTGGAATCAAAGAACAATTTTTAGTAAGCAAATAAGGTGATAATCTTGTATTTGTACCATCTGCAGCTTGCACAAGGAGCTCCAGACTCTGTTCTATATATCTATATACAAAAAGCTTTACAGTGAAACTCAGTTCTATCTGAAAGATGAGGAATTTTCTGTCATAAACATACAAACTTCAGTGAAAAATACTCATTCAGTAAAACTCCCTTTTTCTCTGTGTTCTTCACTTTTTTTTTTTTTAATACCATTTGGAAACAGCAAGAGGTGAAGTGCTGACTTGCAGAAAGTGATTTCAATGAACATATTGGCTTCTCAAATCATGAGAGCTGGCTTAAGCCCAATTAATACAGAGTTTGAATGGGTGAGGCAGATCTCTCAGAATTAAAGCTGTCACAGCTTGATTCTGTTGCAAAATGTTGGTATTCATCTACTGCATATGCAAATAATCTAAGCATTAAATTGTGTAGCTGTCAAACCACTTTTGAAAGGGTTAAATTTAATCCCTGTGACTCCTGATAATCCTGACTTCTTAAACATAATGACAACAGTGCTTCTCTTATCTATCTACAACACACCATGCCATAGCAGTCAGTCTTACACTGATGGAAGTGATTGAGTATAGCAAATATGAGTCATGAAACAGGAGTAGGAAAAAAAATTTGAAATACTATGTTTTCTGTACTTTTTTTTTCATATCTAAGATTAAAAAATCACCGTATACAAATCTAATAATTGTCTGCTATTCCTGAGATATAAAATATGAGCCTTGTCTTGGAGGAAGTGGAGGAGAAAGAAAGCAGAGATTCTTAAAGAAATGCCACCCACTAAAGACACCAGAAAATTTACTGTAAATTGTCTGCTAGGTCCTAATCTCCATGCAGGGCAATACCAGGCTGCTCTGTTGTTACTCCTGTTTCCATGGTTCATGAAAGTCACATTATATTCTCTGGATGTGGTGAGTTATCATTTTTGAATGAATATGTAACACACCCTAATGCTAGGGCTGACTCCTTCTACTACAAGCACATGATATCCTTACATTTCAATTTTATTAGTGCCTCTGATGTCACTGTGGCACGTACCGGAATTCTAACCCAGCTGAACAAGTAACAAAAGACAGTCATGTAACATTTTGGTCAGGCTTTGAAAAAAAGAAATGCATGAAAATATGCCTTCAGGGAGTCAGCAGCAAGCTACTGAGAGCATAATGTGCTTGTAAAGGTGGGCTAAGCACTGAGCAAGGCCTAAGCAGGGACACTCCTACATGGTCAGAAAAAAATATGTTTGTAATGAGTGAGGGATGAATATGTTTTGCTTTTGTGGAAATATATTTAGTGAATCACACAAGTGGGCAGTTAATTTCATATCTATGGCTGTTGTGCCTTAAGTTATAAATTTCTAGGCAACATTCAGAGAAGGAAGTCCTTTATAAATTGACCCATTTCTGTTCATACTCTGTATTGATACTTATATTACAAATACAAACAAATAACCAAAGATGAGAGTCAAGAAACAGAATCTGGGTTGCAGCTGTACAGGGTGGGTAGAGTATGCAGCTGCATGTCTTCATACAGTGGAACTGTCCATGTGAGGAGAGTTACTCGTGTGTATTCACATTTCAGAAGAAAGCTCTTGAGGCACATTGTACATTTTGCTTTATGGATATACGCAAGATTATTTTATCTTTCATTCTATCCAAAGCACACTGAAATCAATGTATGCCTTGCTTTGACTTCACTGAGGTTGGAATCAAACTCACAACTGTAATTATGAAGGGCAAGGAGTGATCATAATGATTTGTGATCATATTGGTGTCTTATAAACTAAATTGGTCATCTGCCGTGTTCGTAGCCTATTTCCTTTTGCTTTGTGTAGATTGGAATTGATTCACGCACACATCAGTAGAAAATGAATTTAATGCTCCTTTTTTTCCCCAGTAAATTTGTCCAGAGCAAACAGCTATTTCCTTACCAGAGGCCACCAGCATCTGCCATCAGCGTTTGTGCCAGGTCAGGACACTAAACTGATCATGATGCCTTTTTTACAACTGTCACTAACAGTTGTCTAGAACTTGAGGGCATGTCTTCATGGGGAATCCCATGATGTTACAGCATATGCTACCTGGCACCACACAGAGGACTGGGTGAGAAGAGGGACGGTCACATTCACAATCTTGCCAGCTGGTCAATCTTACACATAGCAGTCACTTGAAGTGATGCTAACCACTACAGGTTTGACTGTGCTGAGTGCTCTGCCAAGCTTATTGTAGTTCTGGTTAATACCTTTTATTACATTTTCAAACACAGGAAGTCCCTGAAGTTCCCTTTCATCTGGTTCCTTGCCACCATCTTGTTGATGCTGCTCCTAACAAGTGCCCCTAACTAATAGGAACAATTACAAATATGCCAAGAGTTAATTAGCCTAACACAAGGACAGGTTTTTTGGCAAGTTTCCCAGGTCCTTGACTGACATCTTGGCATGAGCTCATCACAAGTGCTTCTCTGGTTTGTGACTATGCATGCATATTGCAACCTGGGCAAGGGAAGGAGAAGACAGAGATGTTCTCCCAAGTGCTACGAGGAATAGTGACAGACAACAAAAACTAGGTTTAATACCTCTACCATTCTATATATGAGATTTAATTATGAATTGGTGCATGAACACAAGACACAAAGCTACCAATGTGGCTGTGGAGAACATGGTGAACACCCCAGAGAGGCATGTTTCTTTGCAATATTTCTTAAATTGTAAGTGAGGGCATGTGTATAGAAATACAGTTTTGTTCAGAACCACTGAGGTGTGGAACTACATGAACGTTATCTTGAAAAGAAGAAGCATTCTGAACATGTGTTGACATGGATCCATCTCTACTCTGTTCATGCCCATATTTTAATATTACCTATCCACAACCATTTAAATCCTGATTATAGCCTTCAAAATTGTAGCCTCTTTCTGGATTTTCTGATATTGTTTTAATATGTTTGCATATATGTCCTTTCACTGCATGCATCCAACAAAGAAGATCAGACCTCTTCTTTATTTATTTGTAAATGACAGAGATTAGAGAGTTTGTATTCAGAAAACTCTTTGATGGTATATGGTATTCCAAAGGATTAAATGGCAGATTCTGATCTCATTACAGGCAAAAGAATGACTTCTACCAGTTTTCATGTCTTTGCAAAGCTCTTCAGACTTGCTTCATACTATTATAACAACATATTAACAACTAAGTGAAAAACATAATCTTTGAGAACAGAAAGGGAGGGCCTCAGTTTCCCTAAGTACCTTTTCAAATAGAATAAGCTGACAAAATAAGGAAGACATCAGTCATGATGGCTGGTATCAGAGAACTCAGTGACATCACTGCTTAAAACGCAAACAAACTAGTAGAGAAAAAATACCAGCATTCCCAGAGAATCCATGCTCAGTTATTTTATTCTGGAATTTTTATATATATATATATATATATATATATACACATATATTACTATAAATACTGTAAAAAAGGATTTGGGAAATGTAGTGGCTTTGGACAGTTGTTCCTTTATTGAGAAAGATAATGGACTGCAAATGCCCCTTCCAGCCTTATGAGAAAGTTTTACAGTATGTGCTTAGGAGGAATGGGTTTCTTTTCCCATATACAAATAATAAGACTCAAGATTGAGCTATGAGTCCTGTTGTAGGTTCTGTCTTTACCTACACTGGGACCCACATTATGAGTAAGTATTGGAGTAAACCTGGAAACTTGTTTTGCACAGTTATGATGTTCAGTTATTTTGCTCAGTTATGATTATATATGTTCTATAATTCTCTAATTATAAAAGAAAAAGTAAACTTACTCTCAGAGAGGTACCTTTTTTTATAGCGCATATATATCTGTGTAGTCCAGCATGAAGATTTAAAGGAGATGAGTAAGGACTTTGAAGCTGTTTCTCCATCATTTCTCCCACATTTTCAAACACCTTCTGATTCTGCGTTTGCAGTTCCCCCAGTGTCCTTTTCCAAGGCCACCATGTCATTCTGTTAGCTGAGCCAGAAGCATTTCCAGGTTCCGTTTATTCAAAATTCTGTTGTGACTTTATCTCCCAAAAATGTGTATTCCTAGTTTCTGGAAGACTGAGTGCCTAAGGGAGAATAAAAAAACAGTGCATAATGATGTTATGGCAGTGATGGCAGAGGATGAGGAATCACTGAACTCCATGGATGTGACTTGTTCCACAGTGCTTTACTCTGTAATCTGTTTCATGATGGTTGGTGCTATTGGTACCAATAGTCAACAGTACTACCAATTCTTTCCTAAACTCAGTGTCCCACATCTTAATTTTCTAAACAAATTGTGCCTACCAGAGAAGAGTTCCTGTGATGTTCTGTGAATCAGCAGGAGAACCCCATACACAGAAAAGCCAAGCACATTATAGGAACCGATGACAAAAGAATTACTTTCCCATCTCAGTTTAAAACCTCCCTTAATTATACTTTATAATGTAACATAATCTACAAACATTTTGCTTACATTTTGAAAGTAAGCCATGGCCCTACACTGTCCAAGGATTTATGTGGGATTCAGGGAAACAAATAAGCATGATTCAAGCTCTTTGCTCTTGTTTTAAATATATTCACTGTTATCACCTAAATGTATTAGTGGGCATCAGCCCACTCCAGTTGAGGAGATGGTAAGAAGTATTGTGTTGACGCAGGTCATTTTACTGTGAATGAACTAACCCTCTTATCCATCATTTGTGCACCTTGAAGACTAGTTCTAAACTTACTTGAATTTACAATAAGCATTCCCACTTCCATTTTTCCGTGGCAGTATGCATCATGGCAGTATCCTAATTTCTGTTGTATTAAAATATTTATTTGTAAAGGTTGAAAACCCCATTACTAGATAAAATATCAAGCAAAGCTGAATTTCTTTCAAGCTCTTTTCAGAGCTCAAAATTTAGGAATTGCTGATCCATGGGTTTAATCCCATAGGTACTGAATGCTCCAGTTCTAGTCAAGAAAATCACAGAGGGCTCTGAGGTTAGGACAAGAGATTTTTTTTTTCTAGTCTGCAGTAAAAATTACCTGCATACTTGAAGCTGAACATCTGCCTGAGTGCTCTGTTGGATTGAAACCAAAATGCTTAGCATTTCACCAGGCTGGGCTCTGACAGTCTCAAGGCCAATGATTTTTATAGCAGACAGCCAAGCTATCAAAGGATTAAACAACACAGAAAGAATGCTGAAAATACAAACTTAGTGCCTTGCTTCCTCAAGGAGATGACAATGTGTACCCTTATCACAAATTAAAAATAAAAAAAAAAAAGGTTGTAAGCATAGCAGCTGTGAATGTCAGGCACTCTGGGTACAGGATTTATTATGCCTCTACTTCATCACAGGCTGCATTCATTTACAGAGAAGTCCTTAACATCAAGAACAAAAGAAACAAAATTTCTGTGAATGCTCTGAGTGTGCTGACTGCCTAATGCTTTGAGTGCCACTTCATAAGCTGAGCTGACAGGAAATAATAATATAATTAGGCAACAATGACCTTCAGCTTGGGCACTTCCTGGCAGTTAACCCAGTCTTTAACCTGGTGACTCCACTGCTCTTGGAAAGTGCCCAATACTGAGGCTTTCATGGCTATGACAACCATGTGAGTTCTTAAAACAAATAAATTACCATTTTTATGCGCTGAAAAGTTAAAAACTGCACTGCACATTGCCATGGAGACAGTGCACTATTTAGAATACAGAGATTTTCCAAGTAGTGAGAGTCCAGTTTAATATCCAACAGGAAAGAATGCTTCAGTCTTTACGGGCTTTTTTTAGGTTTATAATCATTGTACTTTGCATGTAGGATGCATGGAGATGTTAATTGATTCTCTGAAGTCATTTGTGCATTCTGCAGGCAAATTGTGACTATTGTATTGGAACTGTGTATTCTGCTCTGGTCTGCTCCAGTTTTTACACCACATGCTTTCTGTGATATCTTAATGTGTTACCAGAGCCATCAGAAAGGACAGTTTAAGGCATTGTTTAAGCAACAGTCAACATAAATACTGTAATAAATTGCTTTGACTTTATAGGCTCTATATAATGAACTGAGTGCCCCAAATTGTGAATGTCCCAAACTGGCTTAAATTCTCTTTTTTTTAATGTATTTTTGGGGAATAGAAAGGTTTCAAAAGTTTGCTGGTAAACACAGCTGGAGTTAACACTATCTGGATGTCAGACAAATGCTTGATATTTGTGAAAATAGCATGTCCCAAAGCATTAATGCATTTTACCAAGAAATTTATTGATTGAAAAAGTCCCTGACACTTTGAAATTCCTCAATGTTTTATTTTAAATGTTTTTGTCATCTTGACAAGGACTAGAAAACAACATATGAATGAGCTTTTGTTGTAAATATTGATTTGTCCAGAGAAGAACAACCAGGCTGATGAAGGGACTTGAATACAAGTCCTATGAGGAGAGGCTGAGGGAGCTGGGGTTGTTTAGTCTGGAGAAGAGAAGGCTCAGGGGAGACCTCATCACTCTCTACAGCTACATGAGAGGAGGTTGTAGCCAGGTGGAGGGTGGACTCTTCTCCCAGGCAGCTATCAGTAAGACAAGAGGGCATGGTGTTAAGCTCTGCAAGGGAAGGTTTATGTTGGATTATTAAGAAGAAATTCTTTCCAGAGAGGGTAATCAGACATTGGAATGGGCTGCCCAGGGACGTGTGGACTCTCTGTCCCTGGAGGTTTTTAAGAAGAGACTTGATGTGGCACTTAGTGCCATGGTCTAGTAACCATGGCAGTATTGGGTTAAGGGTTGGACTTGATGATCTCAGAGGTCCTTTCCAACCCAGCTGATTCTATGATTCTAAAGAAACCTATCAGATAGAGACTCTGCAGGTAACAAATGTATGAGAACTAAAAAAATGTGTTGGTTTAGCTTGCAATTATCACATGTAAATGATTTGGTCAATGCTTCAGTTTTGTATTACTGGATATCCACTCTGCTTGGCAGAACTGTTTTAGGTTGGTTTTTTTTTGGTTTTTTTTTTTTTTTTTGGTTGGTTGGGGTTTTTTGTTTGGTTTTTTTAATAACTTTTTAAAATACACAGTGACTTGTGAGGTGGTTTACAAATGATTCAGTGAGACAGAGCATGACTCAGCCATTGTCAGGACACCTCAGAGTGACATGTGCTTTCTTGGAAGACACTTGCAGAAAAGTCAAAATACAGTTACCAAACATTTCTGCTGAATATCTAAACAAGGAGCTGAAAGGGGGAAGGGATGTAGGGTATGAACATTCCGATTAATATAAAAGTTGTAGAGGAAAGCATACATAAGGCCACATGCAGAAAAGTATTGCAAACAGTGCAATATAAACTATACCAATAGAAAATGGATCACTATTCATTTTATCAAAAATATGCTAGACTAGACATGGGATGCTTGGATTTTATTTCCTGCTCTGCCAAAATTCTTACAAGGCCTTCTAGATTCTTTTCTGTAATCCCTAGTCTTTCTCAACCCCACAAGTGTTTGATTTATTTAGATTCAGATTCATAAACTAGGTATGGGCCTCTTCTTTTTTTCCTGTTAAGTGTGGAACAATAAGGTGCTCTACAATAACATATGACAATGGGCAGATCTCAGGTGAATTTTATTATATTAGTGCAGGAGAAGTCACTACCTATTAGCTACTTATTGATATTCTCTTAAAAATTTCTATATAAAATAAGCTATAAAATTAGCACTGCATTGCCCTGGATATGAACAAAGAATATTTTTTCAGCTGTGCTATAAACCGTTAAAAATATCTACCAAAACTAATACGATAAATCATTATCAGCAATGAGTCAATTTGAGAAAATCAGAAATTGCTCTCAAAGTTTATCGAGCAACTCCTCTATTTGAGAGTGTTGGGCTCAGCTCAAGAGCACCTCGGGCTAAGACTGTCCTCTGTCTGAAGAGAAAGATTTCTTTGCAGAGGGCACTAACACTTGGGTAGCACACACATATCTCAGGTTGGAAATGAGAGAAGACAAGTGTGGAGGTGATCCAAAGTTACTCCCTCCCCACATGCCTAACTCTGTCGCACTGAAGAATCTGACTCTGAGCACTTAAGGTTATGCCTGTGCAGCAGGTGGCTTTATTTGCTCTGTACTTCACACCAAGCTAAGACCTTTTAGCCACAGTTCATACAGCACGAGCCTGAGCTAATAAACTCTTTTCCTACAGTAGCAGATTAATATGTTGACTTGGAGTACAGGCAGAATGAGCTCATGTCTGCCCACAAAAGCCTTTTTAAGTATATTTAATGTTAGTATTCAAACACGAGCACAATCACAATTAGCAATTCCAATTCTTTATTAACAGAGGTTGCCAGTCCAGACTATCATATAACTGCCAGATAAGTATGAAGCTCGAGCTGAACACAGCCCCAGAACAAGACACCTTGCCTGGGACTCTGCCAAGCTCTGTTTTATCAGCATTCAGAGCTGTTGTCTTTGTCAAAAGGAAACAAACACCACTGAAACAAAAAAGAGAGAAAATGAGAACAGTGATAAGGACTTCCTTAATTACTCATATTCTAAACTTTAACTCTAGTGGTGCATTTCAGATTCACCTTGGGACAAGTAACTGACAAGACTTGCAAGTATCTCAAAAGAAGGAAAGATTCTGCATAGCTTTCACAAAGATGCTGTCATTTACCTGCCCTTTACATTATCTTCATTTGCTTCTATCACATCAGTAAGCAATTGCTTTCTTTCTCACACACAAGTGACTCTGTCCTTGCAGAGCAGAAGAGCATGCAAGACCATAACAGAAAGAACACAATTATTTTCTTGTATTTTAGTAGAGGAAAAGGAAATTCCAAACACACTGACTGTCCAGAAAAAATGATACACAGTAGTCAATAGTTATGCTTGAACTCTGGGAATGGCACCCGATTATTCTAAGTGGAATCTGGCAACAGGTTCTTTTGTGGTAAGGCTGCGGCAAGAACAAACATCTTTCTTTTCTCCTCATCTGAAAGTGAAGCTGATGACAAATCAAGTCAAGGGAAAAACCTTGTAAAAAGATTTTTACCACCTGTAAAAAGATTACTGTTTCATCAACATGATATAAACAAAATCCCTCCCTAGACATTATGGTGGAAATAGCAGTAGCAACACATTCACTGAGGAATGGGACAGAGTCGGTACCAGCAGAGAATGTGAATGCTTTTTGCCGGGTGTAAAACATTCTCTGGTCCCACCTGCCCTCATGTTTGACTCACAAAGTGCTGCTGCTACTGCTTTGGCTTAAAGCTTTTTTTCCATCTGTCTGAGCAGAAGATGAGAGCTCTGAAACAGTGTCTTAAGGAAACCCGTTCTAGTTATAATGGCATGGTTTTCCATTTTGAATGTTTACAGCTCATATATACCTTCCTAGACAGGTCATAGATTCCATTAAGAGAAAAAGATACTGCAGTTTACCTGAAGCTTGCTCTTGAAATTTGCTCAAAGATAAAAAGTTTTATTTTTTCACTATCAAACATTCACAGTACAGAGAGTATCAGTGACTACAACTTGGGCCTTGTATCTGGTTCAGAATTTTACAGTAACCATTAAGATTTTGGCTGTATAGTTCACTGCAGAATGAAACAAGACAAATGTTACTGATCTATTTTTTTCCTGACTGAAGCTTTGAAAAATCAGCAACTGTAAAGCCAAATGTTGTTTTCATTAATTTCACTTAAGACATGGTTCAGCAAATTTTGAGCCTAATTTTATATGTCTAAGTAGATTGACTGATCTTAATAGGGCTACTCAGGTATATTAACTAGACACATAAACGTTTGCAAAATCAGGGTATAAATATCTCTCAAATTGACAAGAATATAAATACTATCAATTTTAGATGCAGGCTGTTGTGGTTTAAGAATGATATTCCCCAATTTGGTGTTTCCCCTGAAACACTCCAAACCATGTGCCTCTCACTCACACACCCCCTCTCTCTCCCCCTGCAGAGGGATGGAGTGGAGAATTGGAGGCACAAGGGGTAAAGATCCCTGCTTGAGATAAGACCAATTTACTGGAAACAGCAATGAGATAAGGAACAGTCACAGCAATAATATCAAGAACAGCGGGAACCAGCGCTACCTGACCATTCCCTCTGCTAGAAGGGGTCCCTTCCCTGTTCTCAGAAAATGATTGTGAGGTGGTATTAAAAAACCTCTGGGTCCTGGCCATATCCCCTCCTGGTTGCTACAAAAACTAAGTCTGTCCTGGCAGAACCAGGACACACGCTCTTAGGTTATATTAGAGTGGAAGGACAACTCATCCCACCAGAACCAACATCTGGCTCCTGGGTAAGTGTCCAAGGTAAAATATAGGAGGCAAACTCTTCACAATACACAGTAAAATCTTCCCTAGGAGGCTGACAAAGTTGATTCCCCCCTCCCCCCCTATTTTAGCTTGCCTTTGGAAGCATCTTCCTTTTCTTCTTCTCCAAAGGCAGGGATCATCTGGGACCACAGATTTGTGCAGATCTGACCTCCCACTCCATCATTCCACCATTTTCTTCTTTAAATTATAAAAATCCTAGTGAGACCCATTACTGCAAGACCTTTGCCACTGCTAATAGACAGCAGGATGCCACCCTGCATGTAGTTGCCTAAGGACACTTGAAATTACACCAGCTGTATCTCCCAGGGTATTGAGGACAAAAAATAATCCAGAAGCAGCATGAAAAACACATATCACTGTTTTTTTAGAGTCATCAAATCTCCATGTCTCAGCAACAACAAAACCAAACCATATTCCTGGCGTACAGAAGGTTGGTCAACAGAGACAACTGAATTTCAATATATTCAGGCAAAAGGAAGTCTGGTTTTAAAACTGCTTTTCAAGCTCAGCTCTTAAGGAATGAAAAAAAGAAGAAAAGAGGGAAAAGGACAAGAAGACAAAGAGGAGATCTTAGGAAGATGTACCTGGGTTTGCATTCATATATGTTTGGTCCCATCTGTCATGTCATATGGTGACATGAAGCACAAACTGATCTCTAAGACAGAGGTTCTGTCTGCTGGTAGTATATGATCCATTTGGGACTTTTCACAGAAAAAAAAACCCTTGAAATGCCAGAATTCAGAGGACCAAGGGTTCCTTTTTTCTATTATTTTAATAAAACTTACTAAATTCCATGAAAAATACTGTGTTTGCATTCTGGCATTTTCAGCATTTTAAAGGTAAGTGTGATCTATATAAAACTCATTGCCCAAAGAGTGATAATTTCCCAATTCTTGGTCAAATTAGCTACCACTCTTTTAGAATCTGTGATAGAGATCAACTCTTTCCCATGTCAGATTTGTAACTCAGATCAACTTTCGTATGATCAGTTGAGGCAAAAAGCACAGGACAGAGATACATCAGGTTCCCTCACTAAGTCCTTAAAACTCCTTAGTTCTGTTATCTCCTTTCTAATCTTTCATCCACTGTTTCTAATAGCTTGGGAGACCACAGAAGGAAAATTCTCACTTCAAAGAATATGTGAAATAAATGTTGAAGCTAATGGGGTGATTCTCACCCATTGAAAAAAAATTAAAAAAAAGCAGCATGTTAGTATATGTCCTTAGGCCAAGTAAATGATATTTAGTGTTAGTTCTTAATCTTCAGCAGTGAAAATCTACTGTATGTACCCCAGGGATAAAATGAATCAATCACACATGTAAAATATTGTTGACAGTGACAAACTCAACCTGCAAAGAATCAAGAAACAGTCTCTTCCTTTTAATATTTTCACATTATGTCCTACAAAATGCAAATTATTTCCAAGTCAGGAGAATATGTTGGGTCTGTAAACCCACCCCAAATAATCCTAACTCCCACTCAATGAGCTGGCTGGTTTAAAAAGGAACCCATTTCCTAAGGCTCATGATACGTGCTCAGAGAGCTCCACTGACTGCACACTGCAGCTTTCCTCTAATTGCACATCCTGCTCCCAGGCCTAATTCACTTGTCTTTTTTCCTCAAGAAGAAAAAGCTTGGCAGCCCCAAAGGTTAACACAGCATTTTAGAAAATCTTTTATTATTAACAGATGACTCCTACTAGTTTGTGGGAAATATTAGATAATATGACCAGTAATGTTCAGACTTTAGATGTCAATACTTCCAGAAGCCTGATAGAAAAATTTCACCACCTTGCTTGACCTCTTCAGTTTTTCATCCTGTAACATCCTGGTGTGATATCACAGACAGTAAATTTTTCTCTTTGTGCTTGGCAAGCCTCCAGATGGTTTTTAAGTCACTTGTTCAGGCAAAAGAAGAATGGTACATTTGGGATGAAATTATCCTGGAGGGCATTGTTGCAATTAGGGAGATGAATGGCCTTCGGCTTTAATTAGAACACTAGGTACACTTTTCATATGCTTATTCAGAGGAATCCAGCTCAGTCAGCCAGGCAATGTAGTGCAACTAAGTCAATACCTGTGGAACTTCAAACACTACTTCTAGAGAAGGGGTCGTTTCAACTCCATGTTTACTTAAAAACGAAACACAGCTTAGTAGAAAGGCAACATCCCAATTTGTCATGAATATTGCTGCCTCATTCTTTCCAGCATGTTAAAGCTGCTTTTAAATTCACAATAGAATAGTATGCTACAGAACACTGCATGGGCATGAAAAGCGAGATTAGGACATTTATAGTACAGTTATAAGTATACCCATGCCAGATAATATGTAATTACATATCTCAAATCTCATTCTAATAGTGAACTTGGTTTTGTGCTACTTGAACAGAACAGAAATCTCTTCTTTAAACCCTGTTACTTTCCTGTGCTTTTCAAGCTTCACGAGATAACATTTTGTGCTACATATCTACAGCTTCACAACACAAAAATAATAAAAGAACTGTATTAAGGTCATAAAGACAAACTCTCTTAAGGGAGGAAAGGAAACAATTAAGGTTGCTAGAGCTGCCCCAGTTCAGATTCCCTTTTCTATGTGAATTATGATATACCCTTTGATGTTACAAGCGTATTTTTCCACAGTATTTTTCCTGCCTCCTCTTGTGCATCGAATGGACTGTGCTCACTAGACAAGTAGCATTTCAATATTTCAGTTTCTGCTTGTTGTTCAATGTATTGCCCTAGGCCTTATTTACTGCACATTTACAAATGTGGTTCTGAAGACAGAATTATTAATTTCCTCCTGGGTGTTTCTGTAATGCTCATCATTAGTGTATGTGAGTGCTTCCCAATCATTATGCTATTTATCTTCCCAACATTTTTCAGAGGTGAGGAGACAGAACCAAACTTGGTCTACATCTTTCAGTTCACAGCTTTCAGACTTCATTCTCCTCTTTTTCCTCCTCCACCTCTACACTTCTGTCCTTTTCCTTCTCTTCATGTTGTCACCAGCATATTCCTGCTTCAGCAAATTCCAGCTCTCATTCCTGTGATGGGGTCATATTTCTGTTATTGGTGCCCAGCCGGGACTTTTCTTAGAAAGGGGAAATACAATTCTTCCTTTTTGTTGCTAGCACTGACATTACATGTAATTGCCAGACAGCTTGTTTCAGTCCTGTATTAAACCATGCCCTGTCAAAGCAGAAGCTTTGGAAAACTTAGTGGTCAAAACTACGAACTTTGTTGAACTCCAGCAAACCAGATATTTTCAGAAGCTTATAGTTGTTTTTTTAATGGACATTATAAGAGCATTCCTAACAGAAATTCTGTGTTCCATTAAAATTTCAAAGCCTTACTCTGAAAGTGTAAGTAGTGGAATCTTTTGATGACCCACTCTTTTTTTTTTAATGAAAGGAAACCTGTTTTGTCGTATTTCAGTTGTAAAACAATCAAACATTCTTGTTAAAATTTATATATATAAATAAAATTTGGATGGTCCTGTTATAGAAGACCCTGGCCCCAAATTAATGCTTTGAAGAGCTATAACACCCTATTTTCAGTTTCTTTTAATAGGAAGTGCTTGAAAACTTTGATTATAGAAACTGTTATTAGCCCTAGCTCTAATATATGAATGTACACGTATAAACTTCTTGTCTATGCGCCCATTCCCATAACATGGGGAAAAACAGAAAAAAATCTAATAAATAAACTTATGCACTCACACGAACATATACAAACGCCTTTAAGCTTTCATTTGGTTAAATAAAAACACCCAGGGGAATTCTGTAAGGGAAAATATATAAAGCAGAAAACTCCTTAATTTTCCAGGCAAATTATTGCATCCTTTCTCAAATGCATATTCCAAATATTGAGTCCTCTCACAGCTCTTGAAAAAAAACAAGCTAGCTCTTGTTAGTAGTAGACAAACTCAGCACTATAGTAGAGCTGAATTTCAGAATGCATGCATTGCTAAGAGTGTTAGCTGCTGGTACTCTCATGGTAATTACAACATGCATCTTAAAATCTGTCTGCACCCTCTTTGGCCACTGTAATTGTGTTCCCAAATTCTGCACCCCATCTATTAACAGTAATAGGGTCACAATATTTGACATTTAACTTTGTATCAGTATTGTGAAATACGCAGGTGGTGGTGAACATATGTAGGGAGCAGGACACTGTGACTAACATCCAGGGCAACACAGCACAGAGCCTGTAGCCAAGTGGTTGGTTTGTTTGGAGAGTTGGGGTTTGGCGTTTTTTGTTGTTTTGGTCTTTTTTACACAGATGAGATCAAACCCAATATCTATCAGTGTCAGACTCCCGCAGGACCCTCAGGCTTCTGACATTATCTTTCTATACAGCAGGATACTTACCTGGATAACAGCCATTGGACATTTCTTCCATCCAGTCCCTGCATCCCAAGTGGTCCTATGGCCTGGAGCTGTCTCTGCTTAGTCACCTTGGAGAAATTTAAGAGAATTACTGTAGGAACAAAGCAAAGTAAAACAAACAAACAAAAAACCCAATCAACCAACTAAAAAAAAAAACAACTAACCATAAAACCCAAAAAAACCCAACCAAACAATAAAAAACCACTAAAACAAAACAAGAACACCCACAAACAAACCAACCAATACCAACCAAAAAAAACCAAAACCAAAAACAAAAAAAACCCACCAAAACCCAAAACAAACTAGTATCCTGATGACTGTAAAGATGTCCATCTAAGAGAAATGAGATACTTTGATGTTAGTAAGCTTGAAATCCCTCAGAACTGAAGTCAGATTAAAATTACTGAAAATGCAAGTATTAATTTACAAAAGCACAAAGCATACAAAGTCACGTGTACTTTGTCTAGAAAGAAAAATAAATCTCATGCTTTCAACTTTTCAGGTTACTAGACATTCTCAGACTTCTAGCAGAGGGTCCAGCTTGCTATTAATGCTTTACTTCTGAGTTGCATCCATAGAAGAGACTCTTGGTCTAGGGAAATAGACTGGTTTTTACTCTTCTAGAAGGGAACTTCCTTGAGGATTCATTGAATTTCGGTTTCATTTCCCTATCCTTCTTCATAGAATTATTTCTTATCAGACTATTAACTACTCTTACCTCTCTGGAAACATCCATATGTCTGACAGGTGGGAAACAGCCCTTTTTTGTGCTGGAGTAAACCAATTGTTAAGTTCCTGAGCAGTAAAACATTCTTTCTGACCAAGAAGACACTATGTATCTCTTAACATTAAGTGTTACAATGCATTAAAAATTAATAAAACATATCAACAGATTATACACATACAAAAGTGTGTTAAAAGATAGATGGATAAAATACACATGGCACAGTACTGGCTATGTGGCTGAAATTTGATTAGAGGGGAAAAAAAAAAAAAGCCAGCCCCAGTGGAGTAGACAGGTTCCTAATGAGTTTGGAGGCATGAGTGCCCACAGCTACCTGATGCCATGCAGAAGGCTGAGCAGGAGGTGGAAATACTATATGCAGGAGCTGCAAGCCAGGACCTGAAGAAGTCAGTAAGGGTGAGCATTTATGTCTCTGGGTGCTGGTCCAAACTGGGCCAAAGGGGCTGGGCCCCTGACTGGCAAGTGTATGTCATGTACAAGGGGGTTTGAACAGAAATCTTACTATAAAAATTGCTATCCACTTTCCAGGCCCAACCCACTTGGTAAATATATTTCAGACTATGTCACTAAATGAGGCAATCATTTCTCTGTGTCTGCTTTATCCTGAATTCCACCGTGACAATAAGCCAAGCCGTATCAACCTTTCATACCTTTTTTACATAACTTTTCTAAAAAACTGTTTTTCAAAAGCCAAGGATATATTGCCTAACCACTGATTAACTTAGGCTAAACTACACCCCTGCAGCCTCAGACTTGAACAATACCCAGGTACATCAGAGTGCCCACTAATAGACTTCTAAGTGCACTACTCTGAAGGCTGAAAATTACACAGCATAGCAACACACTTGGCTTACAAGGGATTTCTGTAGGAGTTAGATGCCAAAGATGTATTGCTTTTGACCCCTCAAGCAGTTTAGCACAGGGTCTCAGCACTCCTAAGTATAGTTTTGCAAAAGGGAGGGAGTGTTGCAGTGCTGGCAGTGCAGGTACTCCAGCAGCTGGAGGACAACACTCAAGTGTGTTCCCGAGGACACTGCAGCCATATTTCTTCACTTTGCCTTGACCTTTTCCTCTGGACAAAGGATAAGCCACAGGAGTTTCTTCCATGGCATAGGTATTGATCTGATTCCTCTCTATATAAAAAAAAGTTGGAAGTGGTTCCTTCCATTGTCCCCATCGGAACTACTGTCAATCAACGAGAAGCAAAGTACCACACTTACTTCACATCTTTCTCACCCAGATGTGCAGCAGAAGGAGTTTCACTATGCAATGTACACATCCTTCTCTAGCAGGAATCAGGCCCTTGATCAAGCCCAGAAATGCCTTTGAGGCTAATACAGCTCACTGGTTGCTGTATCCACAAATTGGCCAGAAGCAAATAACTGAAAATATTTTTTTCCCACAGACGTCTTCAATACAAGCAACTCGCTGTAGTATTTTATTGATTTTATTGTTGGTTTCTGTGGAAACAGATGTGAAGTTAATTAAGATCAAGGGTTAGAGCTGATAAAAATTGGTATTTTCACTGCAGTTCATCTATCATGCACATTCAAATTAGTTTCTCCAACAAAACATCTATTGTAGAGAAATGGTAACAGCTGAATCATTTAAGAGAAGTAAATTAAACTTGTTAGGAGGAACTTAGAGCTGTTACAATTGTTTTTTTTTGTTTATTCCGCTCAAAATGTTTTCCTTTGATAAATAAATAAAAACAAATTTAAAAATTTGCAGATTTTGGATCTAATCGCCAAAAGATCTTTGCGATCAAAAGCAATTCTCATTACAACCTGCTTTCCAATGTTCATTTCCATTAATTCATTTTCCCAAGGAATGTGTTTTGCACAGCTGCTAAAACATTTGTTTAGGTAAAAGGACTCACTTCTTTGTCTCAGACATTATTAGTGTCAACTCACTCTATTGCAGGTAGCAATGAGCTGACTGCCCTCAGACATTCCTTGTGAGGTGGTGTGCATGTGCCAAACCTTCAGGTAAATTCAGCTCTTAGCAGAAGACAAATGTGTCCTCACTTTTTACAATTAGTGACATAAAGAGACAGTTCCCAAGTTCAGATTACAGTAACAGGCTGCCTGTGTTTTGACAAAGTTGTCCAAAAACCACAATTAAAATGCTTATGGTTCTGAGTTTCCCTGGTGGCTCCAGATCCAAATACCTGTGCATTTAACCACTTGTACCTTGTATATGACTGAACAGATTATTAGTGCCTTGCGTTTGGAAAGAGGAGCCTTCTTTACAACTCCATCAAAAAGCAGAGGGGGAAATGGACTCCCTGACCTGCCCACTGTATGCTAGCTGTAGCTTAATCATCTTGTCAGCTCACAGCGTGCCATATTTTCTGAAATGGAATGGGAAAACAAAATGGAAAATCATGGATAACACAGTACATTACCCTTGAATCATGTTTTCACAATTCGGCTTCACAGGGAAGATCCTTTCAAAATAAGCTTGCAATCAATAAAATGAATTAAATTACTGTGATATTCCTGACCCTTCAAAATGGCATCAAAGCCACAGATAGAGACTGATTTATATCAGATACAGTAGGAGATGTAAGCTAGATTTGAATTCAGTGTTTCGTTGCATTTCCCCAGAATGGCTTTAGAAATGTGCCAGCCTCAGCTGAATCTCCCAAAGGGCTGCAGCAGTGTATGTGCCACTGGGAAGAGAAGCTTCATCTCAAAGCTGGTTTACTCAGTCCCTTTCCTCTCCCCAGTGTCACCTCTCAGTTCCACCTGTGCATCTGTTCATCTGAGTACCCTGTGAACTAGGAAGATGAACTGACATTCAAAATACAAGCAGCCACTTCAGGCTGGCTTTGACATAAAGGTTCAGCTCCAGAAGCAAGCACAGGAAAGTCTTGCACAGGAAAGTCTTACACAGGAAGACTGCGGAGGAGAAAAAATGCTAATCCATCTTGTTTGTCAGTCTGTTTGTGTATTTCTAACCACTGCCTCTTTATATTATGGGCATCACTGTAACATGTCAGCTAGAGTGTTTGTTGCATCTACAAATCCGACTAACAAGTTAAATATAACAGAACAGTTGCTCCTTACTTCCACTGAAATTGGTTCACTTCTGGTATTCTTACTAGATAGGATTTACCAGATGTTGACATGTCACACAACTGTTCATAACAAGCACGACACACGCAGGCATGGTGTAAGCTGTAACTTACCCAGCAGAAACTCCAGGGGGAATGCAAGTAGCCAGAATGTAATTACTTAAGCTGGAATTTAGCCAGGACAATGGGGTTAAATCTCCTATTTGTTTGGATTAATTTAATTGCTAAATATATTGTTCCACTAGTTGCAGCAGAAATAACCTTTTTGTATTAGCCAGCAGGTTAAATAGCACTTTTATTGCAGTACTTACCAGCTTCTGTTCCTGCCAGTCACTTCTGCTTTTTATTTGACTTCCAGCTCTTTTGCATTATCCCTATCAGCCTCGGAGCTACATCTCCTAAGGACAGGTGCAAAAAGCCATGACAGTAGGAAAAAAAATTGGGCAAGACAACCAGTGATAATTCATCAGGCACATACTAGTTCAGTCAAAGAAAGCTGGCAATGAATGTGAAAATATCTTTGTAGTAGCTATATTCTTTTCTTTTAAAACATCATGGGAAATGGTCACAAATACTTCAGCAGTTGAAAAAAAAGAATTTGCTTTTATTACAGTCTAAAAAAGTAAACATCACAGAGCACAAACACAATGTACCCAGAGGCACATAGTGGCTCTCCTCTCTATTGCATTTTAACATTGCTGCTACTTCAGAGAGGCCTAACCCTGCCATCCTCCAAGTATCAAGGGATGCCTCCACCCCATCCTGCCCATGCATGGTATAGTACATAATGCCACAACAGCAGTATAGGCTCTACTCAAAGTAGCCTCAGATATTCACAGAATCACAGAATATGCTGAGTTGCAAGGGACCCACAAGGATCACTGAGTCCAAATCCTATTCCCAACAAGGTTTCCCCTCCTGTGTGCACCTTACATTCTCCCCAAAATTATTTTGGAAAATAGAGCAATACAGACAGAAGGGTCTACGCACTTTAAAAAAAGATTCAGATGAGCTAAGCACAAGACCAGGGTCTGGTTTAAGAGGAGGCCCAGACCTGAAGAAACACCCCTCAGCAGTACCTGCAGTACTGGATAGTGACAACAAAGGCAGAAAAAGCTCCACTTCCTCTTATATTAAATTTGAATACAGCTGTGTAACTAAAACCTTATTCAAAGCCACTCCCTTCTTGCTTTCTTAGTTTCTCCTCACTGATGTGCTATCTGGAAAGGCTTTGCTCACTTCCCTGGGATATAATGACCATATCAACCCTGATTAATGCACACGACTATGAATGCAGCCAAGACAATCCTGGGGTAACGTTTTGATAGTGAAAAATCCATCATGCCTAGAGGTGCATTTTGTAGTGTACCTAAAGAAAACAAAAATATATTTTTACTTCAACATCTCTATCATCACATATTTTGTCGAGGAGACATACTGACATTAAAAAAAAAATCCACACAATTTGTTGGTGGAATTTTAAGAGAATTTAAAAATCTATATTGAAAGTCTTTCATATTTCTTACCGCCTGCAAAAGCAGGTGTGTAATTGCCAGCTATGGAGAGCTCAGACGGAATGAAAGAAAACCATTAAAACTTACAAAAAAAATAACTCTTTCATACATAAAGATGTCAGAAATGTGAAGCTTTAAGCCCTTCCAGCTCTTGAAAGAAATTCTGCCTCACTGAGAAGCTAGATCTCAGCCTAGAAAGCACATGCTTTTGGTTGTGAAGAATGCCATCACTCCCCAGCTGAGAGTTTATCTTGAGCTGCAGAAGCAGTAAAAGCCACTGGGACAGGACTAATTCCTGTGCAACTCTGGCATAGGCAGGTGATATGCATGATGAGCTGCTCACCTTATGCTGGACAAAAGCAACAATGGGACAGAAAAACTGTCAGAAGAGGAAAGTGGTGGCATAATGGGTTTAATGCAATGGAAGAAGGCTCAAAAATCAGAAGTGCCCAGTAAAGATAAGCACCCTCCAAAGAAGTGTTTCTCTGGAATCACTAACACAAAGATCCTGAGATTTACAGAAACAGAGGACAATTCTTGAGAATCAGCCCCTTCGCACATCATCATGCTGTATAATCCTTTTCATAAATTTCCATATATTGCCCCTTAAAACTAGGTAAGTTTGGGGAAATAACAGACTGGTAGAAAATCTCACTTCTCTAAATATTACAAACTTCTTAACATCTATTCTAAACTTACCTGTGGTTGTAATATCCAAATATGTTTCTTTACACATCTTGCATGCAGCAGAATTAAAAGGAAAGAGAAACACAGATTTTGGAGACTTTCAATTGCCTATGGCTCTTCTGAAGTAGAGATCATCTGCTAATTAACTCATGTTATAAATACAGCTTTATAAGATGTCATGAAAGCAGATAGTCAGAGAGCAGTAGGAGCAGGCTGCTTCACGAGGGGGGGATAAGTGAGGAACCAAAGAGACCCCAGCACAGAACAGTGCCCATATCAGCCTGGGTACCATCCCATAGCATCCAGCCTGGCAACTGGTCTCCACACCGTCCCAGAAATGTGTTGTAGAACCGCAGCTGGGCTCCCCTGGGGACTGGGCTCAGATGGGGTTCCTGGTCCATGGGCAGTGGGTGTGTGCATGGGGGTACCTGATGGGCAAAACAAATGAGACTTACGAGTATCCTCAAGGTGCTGGTGCAAAGCCATCTGACCCTCTCCTAATATCCAATAGAAACCAGGCCCACTCCTGGAACATGCACTGCTAGAGGTGCCACCTTTGAACATAACACAGTGAGCAAAGTGTGGACTCATCAAAGCTGTGGACCCCAGCAGCTCCAAGAGAGTGTGTGATTTCTGGAGGTCAGGCCTTATGTACTCTTGTCACTCCAAAGACGGGGACTTTCACAAAAGAACAAGCAGTTCACAGAGTCACAGAATGGCTAAGGTTTGAAAGGACCACTGGAAGTCATTTAGTTCAACCTCCCTGTTCAAGCAATATCTCCTAGAGCAGGTAACTCAGGGTAATGTCCATATTGATTTTGAACATCTCCAGAGAAGGAGATTCTACGGCCTCTCTGGGCAACCTGTTCCAGTGCTCAGTCACTCTCACAGTAAAGAAATTCTTTCTCAAGTTCAGGTTCTTCCCAAGTATCTCAAATGGCCAGTCCATATGCACAGTGTCTATGACACTGCCTTTCTCTCATAAGTGGTACAATTCCTGACTGTTTTGCTTACACTTCTCTTTCTGTCCTTTCCACTTCCTACTGCTGATAAAACTTGATAAAGTAGATTAGACAGTCACCTTTGCACACCTCCAGCACTGGACTAAAAGTCCCACAGCTGCAGCATAAAAAAAAATTCTTTTGCACTTTTTTTTTCCCTCCTAGGTTGACCCACATACAATTGTGGTGTCACAGTTTAGATGTCGGCCACAGTGACCTGTTATCTGAGATGCTTCCCCTTTATGATAATACTAGAATTAAAGAAGATGAGAATGGCTTAGGCAACAGGTGTCCATATTCTTTTGATGAGAGCATCTTTTGTTCCTTGTTCTAACTCTGTTCCTTTTTCAGTCTTTTTTCAATGACAGGTCTAAGGGCATTTTCAAATAGAATTTCAACCAAAAAAGCGCTTAACCATTCTTTACTAACCTTTCAGTTGTCAGAGTCATAGTATGTGGGGCATCATCACTTCAAATTTTAGAAGTCTGTTTGCTATGGAAAAGCTCAGGTCGACTGCAAAATGATTACTTTATACCAAGTATTTTTGCTACTTTATAGACATTTTATTTCAGAACTAAAAACTCTTTACTACATGAAATCAATTTAAAATGTTCAATGACATTAAATTTCAGGTCAATATGCATTTGAAAAATATGATCTGAAGAGAATACTTTCTGATTGAGGATTGTGTGACATTTAGAAAAGAATGGCTATTCCAAAGCTTGAACTGAAACAAACAAAACCCACACCCAACCACACGAAAAAAAAAAGCTAAGATGTAATGTCAGAATTCAACAAGACAAAGGTTTGCTTGAAAGAAAACTGTCTAAAAAAACATGGCTGAGCAGACAGTAGTATTGATATCATAGTCTTACTACATTAGGGATAAACCCCTAAAGCCATGAAAAGCTCCTCCCTTGTTTACAGTCCTAGAGTACCATTTCCAGAGAAATGGAAATGACTCCTCATTTGGGAGACTTTCCTCATGCCACTGACCTCTCAAGGCTCTGCCTTTGATAGATGTTAGCATTATCATTGTCCTTGGTCTCTACCAGTTTCCTCTAACAACAGTTTAACATTTGAAAAAATTTCCAAAAAAAAGAATTTTTTTGAAATGTCTTTCATGACCCCAAAACCAATTAACTTATGCTGCCATTACAAATATTTCTCATCTCAAAGAATACAAAACAGGTGGTGTACTGCATCGAGTACAGGTCTAAAGCTGTACTCTGCCAACTGGGCTGGCTTACGTGATTCTTGGAGGTGACTCAGAAGCACATCCTTGGTTTACCTCCATAGCTGGCTGGACCTGGGGCAGCCTCTTTAGCCATAACAGCTCCAGGACCCAATGTTATTTATGTAACTACATGATACTGTTGGGAAAATGAATGCCACCAACACATGCAGTGATGATCCAGAAGCATGTTCTGTTCACCTCACCATTAATACGTTCCCCAAGTCTATGCTTGGTACATGAATATATTGAGCTCAACTGGGACAAGCCTAACAAGAGGAAGGAAGCACAAACCCAAAGTTTTATCATCCTGAGTTTCTGCGTATTTGCAGGCCAGCTCTGCAGCTAAGCTGCACGTGGTTGGTATTTAATTTCCTCAGGGATTCAAGCAGTAATTAAAATAAATTATAATTAATGACTGACCAAGCCCAGAACTCTTTGTGCACCTTAACAAAACCAGAAAATAGCTGATAATGTTGAAATAAACAAAGCAATTTGCTTATTCATCAAGACCAGGAGCCAGCAACATAAAAGAATCAAATAAAATTAAACCCACACACCCCCAATTCTTAGAAGCTGTTGGTAGAAGGTATCCTGAGTTCTGCTAGGAAAAAAATCATGCAAGGTTTCTAATAAGCTAATATCCCTGAGTTGGAGCTCCTCCATGTCCTCTAGCTGCCCATAGTCCCTACTGAAGAGATGTGATATACCTCCTTTAGCAGCAAAGCAGCATTTGTTGGATCTCTGCAGGTGAGCACTTACAGTACATAGCATTTTACAGCTCAGAGTGGGGTGAGGTTATCCCTCTGGATTTAACAACGAATTTAACAAAGCTGGAAAAGCTGTACATGTACGACTGGCAAAGCCACCTAAACTAAGCCTAGCACAGCCAGTTTTGTTAGCTTCCCGTCATCCAAGGGAGGCCTGTTTTCCCCACAGTTCTCAAGACCACCAGGCTTTCTAACCAGAGCTACCTCTCCCCAGCATGCTTCCCACGTTCAAATTTGACAGCACAGAGTCACATGTGTGCAGGCCACTTGCCCTCCCCGTGACAGAAAGTTGCAGGCTGGGACGTCTGGGGGTTTGGTCCCTTAAATACTGCCCATTTCTAGAAACCAGAGCTGTATTTTCTCGAAGACTTTTCCCAATTTATTCATAGTAAGGCCCTTAAGCTTTAGATTAAGCACTTAAGCCTATAATAAAAGAGACACAAAGAAAACAGTAAACTGTTAATTTAGATAACAGTTAGAAAGAAAACCCTACAGATTGCACGCCATTTTAATTCCTCCCCCACATGTCCAAAGCTAAGTCTCTGTAGGTTTCTACATTCAAGAGTCCTCAATGCAATGCAAACACTACATAACATGGGCCCCCTACTATAGCATATAAATCCCAGAAAGTGGTGGAAAACAGAACGTGAGGACAAGTTTATTTTTTGTTCTTCGCCATGTAAAAACCTAACTGGATAACTCGGAGCTCTCAACGCCGATGACTTTTGTGTTATATTTGCAGATCACAATGCAGCAACATAAAACAAAGCCTGGAGTAAGTTCATTTGCCACCAGATCTCCAAAAAGAAATTCAACTCAGCCATTGAGAACCAGGGAGGTAACGTGGCAAGCTGGATAACTGTAGGATCAAAGGATTTTCAGCAACAGGAACAAGGCAGTCCCCATGGAATTTGAAACTTGCCTCTTTCCTGACAGAAGACATGCACCAAGGGAATTCCAGTGGGGCCAGGCTGTCACAGCACTAAGAGCCTGATACTGAAGTGGCATCTGTGGTTTCTTCATGCCTGTAGTTCTAGCATTTCCTGAAGAACTATCAAAACATTGTATCCACCGTGTCACTGCTGATTATATCCACCTATACCGAAGTCCCTGCCTCTGGAAACAGTCAGTGCTTCAAATCCTGCCTGCCCTGCAGGTCACTGCTGTGGTGGCCGATGCAAGCATGCTCTGGGACACAGCTGGGGTCTTCTGAGGGAGGAGCTGGGGCGCAGGTGTCTTCCTCAAGTTACTGGGAAGTGACCTCCTCACATGGGTGCAAACTGTGGGATATACGCTGCCAGGGCTGTGGTACGAAACAACTAGTTATGTGCTGAGGATGGACCTGTTTCATTTTGGGAACAGCATCCCTGATCGCTTGACACGTGGCTGCGGGACAGGAGGCGAGATGGCGGGGTGTACCCTGCTTCGGTGGGGATGCTTTCCCACGCTTCAAAGCAGTGACAACTGGTGAAGATGTGGATATGCATGACTAGTTTGTGTAGGTGGGCAGCCCTTGGAGACCCACCTGCAGTTATTCTCCAAGAAGCCAGCCATCCAAATGTTTACTACAGGCCATCTTCCAGGAAAATGAAGCCCTCCCACAGCTCACCCAGCAGCACCTCTGCTGCTGCACTTACTTCATTCCCAGTGGCCTTGCAAGCATGCGGCAAGATCACTTTTAATAAACCAGGCCCTCGGCATTGTGCAGAACAGGGCAGGACAGAGAGTCACTGCTGCCTCACAGCGACCAGTTCCCCTGATTCACGTTCTTTGTAAAGGTATGGCCTTGCATTTTTACATATATTACGTTGTAATTTGACAGTTGCATTAAATCCTTTTGCTCTTACTTAGAAAGAAGCAAAATGCACATGATTTGCCTTCCCTGTAGCAGTGATTATTTAGTATAGGTATGGCATGGCCTTGTGTCTCTACATTAAGCAGTATTAATCTTCTCTCTGTCATCTTATGGAAGTCTTTTCCATACCTCTAATCGTTTCTAGCTCTCCAGACACCTCTGTTTCTGCTGTATGCTTCAGATAAGAAAAAAAAAACCACGGTGATAATCTGCATTTATATACTATACAGAGCAGCAGAGGGAAAAAAGCTCATAGGGAAGGACTACTGAAACATCACCTACTTAAAGCAATGCCATACATAGCCAGTGAAAGCTCATAAAATAATGAGACTTGTAGCAATGGCTCCAAGTGGGTATTATACACTAAATAGAGAGGTGTTACAGCAGCATGTCCAAGGAAAAGATTTAGTAGTTATTTCAGAAACACTCCTGAAGCATTCAACCTGATATGCTGCTACATTAACAAAGGAGGCAAATAGGATGCTAGCACGTCTTGCTAGAGGCATACAATGTACATCAAAAGGCTGATGGTTAAATCACTAAACAAAGCATTCCATGTGGGCCAAAAATAGACATTTTTCCATACTTACTCTAAGTTGTAGATAGCAAGTAATTACCTGCAGGTTGCTACCTTTTTCTCCTTCCTATATTGCTATTCTTTTTCTTCCCCATAACAATATCCATCCAGTGAACACATTATTCATAGCAATGCCTGCCTGCATTCATAGTAACTTCAAGCCAACAGTGTTAGATAACATTGGGTTTATTTCTAAGCTGTTCATTGGATGAAGCTACAGAATGAATGAAGCAGAGGCCTGTTTTTTTCTCCCTTTTGAACTTCTCAATTAAGCAGGTCACTGATGCACCTTAAGTTAATAGCCACAAACCTTTCCAGTAAGGGTGTAGCTGAGAGTCTCTTCTGTATTGCTGCAAACATTCTCTCCAAAAATGCCTTGGAAACCAGCCCAGTTTGTTCCTCTGCTGAGAAAGAAACATGTATTGCTTTGTTCAAGAGAGCAGTAAATAAAATAAAGGGGTGGATGAAAATAAACACCTCAAATTGAACTGAATATAAAGCAAAGTGAGATGGTGAAGATCACTTTTAAGTGCTGCCAGGGTTTGAGAAAATGAAGCCCATTTGAAGGGAGAATTTTCCTCTCACATGTATTGCTCTAGATCAAAAGCCAGTGTAACAGATTGCTGTGTATAGGACAGATGTAATGGGCAACAACATGCAGCCTAAGTATTTCTAACCCTGAATGTTAACAGGACAAAAAACTGATCTAAAAATAAAAATTAAAAAAAAAATAAATCAGGCTAGATCTAAAAGCAATCATCCTGTTTAAATCAAAAATGAAAACAAAAACATTTGAATTCTTATTTACCTTCTCATGTCTGAGACTTTTTTAAGTAAATAATATTTTCATAGCTTTCCCCATCAGTATGAAAAAGCAAGCAAACACACACAAGTATATATATTCAGAAAAATAATTTTGAAATAACCTGACTCCAAGACCCAAAAATAGGAGGAAAACACAAGTGTTGCTGGACTTACAATAAAAAGCTCAAGTTTGCATCCCAGCAGTTCATTTGTTCCGAGTAGGCTTTGCTGAATATTCTTGTCTTAGATAAGCAGATGAGTTTTGCCATACTTCTTCAATGATCATATGTCTGGCTTTTAGTATAGTACAAAGCAAAAATTGACAGTGGTGCCTTAAGCAGATCTGGCTTTAGGTTATCACACTCACTTTCCACCGTGGTATCAATCCTTGTATTATACCATGAGAACAGAAGCAAATGCTGGCACACAGAAAAAGGGGAAAAATATAAAAAACGTGAGTATAATTCTTATGTAGAATGTGGCACATTAGACTCATTTGACATTACAAGACTTTTGCCATCCTGTTTTCATGGGAAGATTTTACTGAACTGAAAGAAAAAAAAAGAACCTAGAACAAACAGCTGCCTTATGAGGGCTTAAAAATCCCTTTTTACACCTCCTCCTGACGTTCCCCCAGGAAGCATTTTGCCCACTCTGTTCCTTGTATGCTTCTAAACCTGCCTAAGTAACTCACCTTTCTGTTTTGTATCTCTGAAGTGATAAGCTGATGAGTCATCAGCTGGAAGAACAACAGCCATTTGGTGGATTTATGAAGCACGCTCAAAAATTATATGGCAACTAAGAAAAAAATAGAAAAAAATTATGAGTGTGTGCATAGTAGCTTAACAGCCTCATGAAATATTCTTGAGAATCAGTCCAGATAGTGGCCTACAACTAAGATAGAAAAAGACATTAGTAAGAGCAAGGAGAATGCTCAAACTTTTGTGAAAGTAAAAATATTAGGATGAATTTTAATTCCAGAAGTAGAATGTCTGTACCATTATGGAGAAAAGACTAGATTATTTATAAATGCAGCAATATACTTCCTAAGTGCAAATTGAATAGATATATTTAGCTTTCTGTAGAGATTCATGAAATTAGGTTCAAATAGAAGAAAACTGGCATGTGAGAGCTGTTATTTCTTATGATAAATGAACACTGAAACAAGCACATTTTTATAAGAGAAAGTACACCTCGCAGAGCATACTGATGAACAAGGCACTCAGCTATCCTGGGGGGAAAAAAACCCCAAAAAAACCTTTCCTCTTTGTTTTATGATTTATCTCCATGGCTAAAAGAGCTAGCAACTGCATCTGTTCCCCAAGGTGAGGAGTCAAGAAGAGCACTTCTGTTCCCTCTGGACCCTGCAGTCTCCATTGTGATTGCTTTTGGAAAGGCTATGGAACCTGCTAACACTGCCTCTGTCACTGGAAAACGACACATGTATTAGGGTGTGGTATCTGGCATGGATTTTGAAAGCTGCTTTCACCCTCAGTCAACAGCTCTGTTTTCTCTCCACTAGAAGTGGTTTATCTGCACTGGAGGCATGTTTCTGTCTGAACTGCAGAGCAAGCTCAAAACCAGATCTGTGGGTAGCAGAGATGTCACCGTGATAGCTGACAGCTGAATTTGCCCCAGTATGGGGCTATCATATTTTGGCAGTCACTAAAAACCTGAAAAATGGAGTGGTCCCTCCCTTTTCCCACCTCTGTGCTAAATTGTGCCATCATCACACTGGTCAACAAGGCCTAAAGAAAATTCCCAGGCAAAACCAATTTCATTTAACTAGAGTTAAGCTTCTAAACAGCTGTTTATTGCTGAAGGGAACAACCTTAAGATAATACTGGAGTTTTCTCAAAAAAACATTAAAAAATCCTGGGAATTGAAAATTGAGATTACAGCAAAAAAGAAAACCTATAACACCACAACACAGCTATTTGCATAGAAATGTGTGTTTAAAGTCACTCAAGAACCTTTATTTTGTCCTCTCTTGTGTGCTATCCACCTCTTTGCAGCATCTGTGTCTTGTGCAAATGAGACACATTTTGATGGAAGTTTTCACTAAAACTTAAAGCAGTTCACAGGCTATAACCAGAGGACTCTTAAGCCCCTTCCCTTGGATTAGTTTACCCAAGGAGATAAGAAGCTCTTGTGCATATAACATTGCAAGTGCACAGAAACAGATTAATAGAAATTAATGCTAAAAGACTACAGTAAGCATGAAGTTTGCCCTCCTGAATAACATAGCATGGAGAATTTCACCTGTATCTTTGCCTCAATCTCTTCTTGAGCTGAACATATTCTTTAGAAAGATGGTTGCCTTTGGTACAAATATTTCAAATGATAAAATATCTACCATATTTCCAGCTCTGCAATTGTTTTGTGACGTGTCCTTATAAATGGGAATCTAATTTGTAGAGAAACACATCATTTCCTTCATTGCTGTGCTCCCTTCTCTGCAAACTGCAGTACTTTACGCCTTGTTCTGTCCTTAATAAGTATTTTGCTCAGATTCATTGGATGAATACATTTCCCATCTTCATCTAAGTGCTTAAAATGGATGTTTTTCTTCACAGATTTTGTTTTCAGACCATCTCCAAATCATCTCAACTTCTCTGTTTCCCTTAGGTTTCCTAGATGAGATTCTAGCTGGAAAAAAACCCACCACAAAACCAATCCTACCCTGCTCAAATTGAACAAGTGACCTTTGTAGCCTTGAAGCACTCCGGAAAATTCTACTTCTCCCTTAAGTCCGAGGTTGTAACCTCATGCTTTTAGTGTGAGTCTCTAACCGCTTGATGCCTTTAATTAAAGTCCCATCTCCTAGAATCGAAGAACAACAAGAAACCTCAGCCTCTAGAAGAGCTCTAACCATCTTGGTAAGCAATAAAACTTGAGCATATGACCCAAACACCACAAAAATACAGCTGCAGATGTAAAATTGTTTCATGATTTTAGACAGCTGAATCACATACTTGAATGCATAGGACCAGAAGTACACCATTACTGACTGGAAGAGCAGGAATCTCCTCCAGTTGGAGACTTACTGTCATCTCCTGGAGCACAGTGGGAAGAGCTTCTAAGCAAAGCCTATAAACTCAGCCTTCAGCAGCCAGGTTCTGAAGCAGAAATTCTTCTTGGCCTCACAATCTAAAGAAATAAAAATACTAAAGGAGAAGCTAAACATCCTCTCTGTTATTATGTGAAATGCATTTCAAGAGACCAGTTCAAGTCCTCTCCAGTTCCAAAAATTTCACTTTCAAAAAGCAAGACCCAACAAAGAAAACTAAATAGACAACATCAACATAATATGAAACATCTAGTTTTATCTTCCTGAGACTCCTCCCCTATCTGTAGGCGATGGAAACTACTCCCAAAGAAAAAAAGCAACTAGCAAGTTCCTCTGAAAGGAACTCCTAGCCCACAAACAAAGTAGGCACAGTTGAAATTATTCAGGTATTTCTGAGCACATGTTTCCTGGCTCAGGACTGTGTAGGTTACTAACATCTATCAGCTGCAGCTCAGAGTTGAGCCTATTGAAGCAGTCAAGGCACTGGGCTCAGTAAGAAAAAGATTTTGGCTGAAAACATTATCATGTAAACAGATAGCTGTTACACTGGGTCCACAGCAGAACTTGGAACATGCTTCAGCTTTCTGAGTTGCCAACTAATGAATGCCCTGTTATCTTCAGCAAAGGGAATACAAGCCAATTCACTGGAGATTTTCGGTTCAACACTGCCTGAAACCATTTACACAGCAACAAATAATTGAAAGCAGCCAAACAAACCTTTCCTCTGTCCTTCTACTTCGCTTACACAAAGAAAATTCTTATTCCTGGTAGAAGCGCAAAGCTCTGCAGGGCATGGAGGACTGAGAGACAACTGCTGAACAGCTGGGCAAGTAAGAGATTTCACTACTTACCAATTTCATGTAAGCTCGACATAACAGCACCATTAGGTTTATGTTATGTATCAGTAAAAATACTAATTACAGAGGCCCGGACTTGAAACTGTTTCTCAGAACAACGTGCCTACAGCTAGCACGGGGAACGAGCGTGCTTTGCAGGGATACGCATTCCCTACTAAACAGAAAAAAACACGCACAATTGTTATCATTTAGAAAAGACAAAAGCTGCCAAAGCCAAGGAAGTGCCATCAGTGCTCTGAAAAGAGGCCTTTATTGTTTGCTACTAATTGCAAGGAAAAAAGAATTCACAGACATTTTAAAGCAGCTGCTGTCTTGTCCTTAAAAACTCCTTCCACCTAGAAAGGAATATTTTAATTTTAACAGCCTTCAGGAGCTTTTATGGCTTGCCACCATCCAAGGCCATTCCAATGTGTTATTTCTCTATTGATTTCATTGTGAAGTTCAGGAAAAAGGTCTGATAAGCTAAGAAAAAAACCTGGTGAGCCTATAACTAAAGAAATTACTATTTAAGTCTCATCAATTTCTGTTAAATTAAGGATTACTTCTCCCCCCCAGCACACATCAGCCTTGTTAATTTTACTGGTAAAAATCTATGTAGACTCAATTGCTCAGGAGACGGCAACTTGATCCTTTGAAGCTACAGGTTCCAGCTGCTGTAAATCATCTGTGGAGTGGAGCTGATTTACATTAGCTGAGAATCTGGCCTTCTGTGGCTAAATACTCCCCATCTGGTTTAATCAGTCTCCCTTCTGGAAAGCCCTAAGGATCATCATTTCAAACTATATTTGTCTCCAAGACCTTTGTAATGTTGATATTATGCGTACAGCCAAGAATATTTTACCCACTGGTAGGTTGGGCACTGTCTCAGTGATGGGTGAACTTACAAAATGAGGCTCTGAGGGTGCCCACCTGTTTTGCAATGTCCTCCAGAGTTTTTTGTTTCAGAGATTTCCCCACCTAAATGTCTTTCTTTTGAAGTGTTGATCCTGCTTTTACAGCCAGTAAAACTGGCAGCTGTTGTTCTGTGTGTCTGACTGTCAGGATCTGGCATTGTTTGTGTTTGTATATGTATTTGTGGCATTAGAGGAGAAAAACAACAAAAGCATCTAACTTCGTATGTGGTAAGATTTCACCTAATGTAGTTTTCATTTTCTCTTATGGGGAATAGTGTCTGTTTTTCTGTCTCTAGATCTCTAATTATTATTTGCCCTTGAGTTTAAACATAAGAGAAGGTCTGCTTGGGCAAGAAGGGAGTAGAGCTAAGGCTTTGTCTAAATCAGCTGAAGGAAAAGACAGATCCAAAGATACATAAAGACTTTGGAGACTGGGTTCAGCATTTTGCTGTGCCACAAACTCTGCCTGGGTATCTAAATAAAGCTACTCAAGGTCAGACCCAAAACACAAGGTATACAACTACATAGAGAAGGAGGCAGAACTGTAATCTGGAAAAAGCTTACACACAGGCACGTCAAGTTCCTTGTTATCGGACTTGGACAGGCACAAAAATAACAGTCTTTAAAGGACCCAACTTCCCAGGTCTAGTTCCTGTACTTACTTAAAGGGATTCATTCAGACGTGTCTGCTATCTCAAAGGAGCATCTGAACTGTCTCTGTCCAGAGGGACTGAAGAGAGGGATCTCCACAGCTGTGTTGCAGCTGCATCATTGTGCAAAAATTATTTTGGACATTGTGTGTAAGGAGAGACTGTATCCATACTATTGTAGTTGGGGAATTCATCAGCGTGCACCAAAGTGGGTCGTGGTTCGTACCCAGAATGCATTATATTCCCCAAACACTATCCCCAGGTGGCACATTGCAGAGCTAAACTCCCTCCTACTGCTTGTCTTGCTCTCAAATTATTTCTGATGCAGGGAACAGCTTCAGTGTGGGAAGGAAGGGAAAGGGAGATTAAACTTGCATCTTTGTGAATACATAGCAGGTCACTAATGCACTGTGAAAAAGGAGAGATCTCCTTTTCCCCCAGTGTTTTAAAAGAGCTGAGTGAATTCTACCAAGCACTGGGAACTCATTGGTATGTCCATCTAGAGGAGAGCATGGCCAGTGATCCAAAGCCAAAACTCTTTGAAAACCTGGATGAGGCAATCAAGATGTACAGTCTAGCACCTATCCTTGCTCACAGTGTTTCTTAACTTGATAGCTCAAAGGAGAGGGACCCAAGAGTACTGATGTAAGACAGCTTCTTTTTCAGTAAGTTGCCTATTTTGGTTCCCATTTAGAGATGATGAGCCTGTCCTATATACACAGGCTCCTCTAAACAGGGACTAGGTGTCTAACAGTGTTCAGCATCCCATATGGGTAGCAGATGACTGCAAGGTAGGTGCTGCAGTACTGTAATTCTTTATTAGATTTGGCCTTTAGTGTTTCAGCTCTCCATCTGCGAAATCAGGATAAAAGCACTTCCCTGTTTTGTAGCTCATTTTCATACCCAATTGTAATTACTACAGAGAGATATTCAACACTGCACCACTTTCCCAGAGCAGTTACCAACATAGTTAAGCAGGAACAAAGCACAATATGGATGCTTTTAATCTGATTTTATAAACTTGACACATAACTTTTCCCATAATTCTGTAAGGAATTGGTTACAGCTTAAATGACATTTCCGTTTTACTTCTAGGGAGATAACTACATTCAGGGCTAGGTAAATGTGCAGGCAGCCTCGTACTGCCAGCCACACAGCTCACAGCTTCACTGTTACTAGTGCCCAAGAGAACCATCTTATTGGAATTTAGGTGTGATTAACCCCACTGGATACCAATTAGCTCTTCCAACCACATGATCTATCAGGGGCTATCAGTGACTTTGATTTTCTTGAAACACCACACTGAGAACTGCAGTGGCTCAGGAGCTGTTCCTCAGGTGTTCAGATGCCTCACTGTCCCAGGGGATATAAACTACATATAGTGATCTTAACATCTGTCCCTGAAGATGTGACTGCTGCTCATCCAGCTGAGCCCACATGTCATGTGACAGATGTGGATCAGACACCTGAAATGCTTCCTGCTCTCAGCCCTCTCTCCTAGCAGACTACTCCTGTCTAGCAGGGATGCGGTTACATAGGATGCTGTTCCTCTTAAGCCACCGACGTTAAACTCGGACCACACAGTCACTGTCTGTGCAGGAGCTCCAGATGCAGTAACTGGCTTTCAGCCAGTTTTTTTTCAGTCAGCTTTTACCAGTCTTTAAATCCCAGGGTGGGTTCAGAGGCCTGGACATGTTCACATGCCTTAGTCTGGGCAGTGAGCTGAAACTGTCTTGTACTGGGCAGGCATCGTTAACATGCGGTTGTCTGCAATGGATCATGTGCATGAGTCCTGAGGTACCTGAGCCACCCAAGCTGTTTCTGACAATGGAAATGGAGTTCCTAGTCTTCAAGGAAATTATTAAAATATTACCCTTGGAGTTTATTGAGAATTTATGGAATCTATGAGCCTTTCTGTCATTTCAAGGTCTCTCTTGACACATACAAGAGCATGCTGCTGAAAATAATAATACTTTCAAAAAACCCAGTAATTCAGTTCCTGTTTTTTGTTGTTCTGACTCAGCAGCAATTTTCATTTATGTCTCAGGGAAGAGGAGCCCCTTGCTTTCCCCTTTGCCTTGAAGCACTGTGACAGAGTCAGGGTGTGATCATGGCATGACCCCCTCCTGTGCACGTCACCTTCACTGACAGTTTAATATAACACATCAGATTTGGAGCTGCTGCCAGCAAGGTTCAGGCCGCTCTTTTGTTCAGCTACTGCAGCTATGAGGACGAGAAGCCTCATGGACAGAGGGAGCATGTGGCAGGAGGCTGTAATGGCTTAAACCACCTCTGTGAGATTCACCAGAGCTCCTTCTGTCAGGGAGCCCTGTGTGCTGCAAATGAAATTTTCATGAAATGGTGAGCAAGCCTCATTAACATCTCCCTGAGAAAATGACGATGTTGGGTAGCAAGTAGTGCCTCCATTTAGTCAGCTTCTCCCACCAGCCCAAATGCTGTCATCCCACTGTATGCTTTTGCCACAGAATGATTTGTTCCCTGTGAACACAGGGCAAGTCCCACCTGGCAGACTGATAAATCATGAACCATTTCTAGTTGTTAGAGAAACCTTAGTTCTGACTGAAAATACAGAGGTATTTTGAGTGTCTGAAAGAAGTTATTTGGACACTAAGACTGCATGTGCAAGTAGCAAGGCTTTTTTTATCCTATGGGAACATGTAACGAATTAGGTGACACTTATGACTGAGATAAAATACTCACTGTTAATTAAAAAAAAGGGGGTAGGGTGTCATGCCTGTAAAATTCTTTCCTTCTGTCTTTTTTTACTTTCTTTGTTCTCACTTCAGAAATGAGAGACAGCTTTTGCAGCTGGAAGACAGAGACTTTTGCACATTAATACTCACAGTGAAGGTCAGTAAGTCTGACTCGCTCAAGGAACAGCTGAGTACATTGGATCTCATTTTGTTTTATTGCAATGGCAGAAGCAGTGCTGATCAACAGCATCGTGTTTCCTTTTCTTCAGCATAAAAGATGAAGTGATTGTTCCATGAGGCAGTAGCGAGGGAATGAAAATAGGACAGGAGCAATGTACCCAGCAGTGCACTCACTACACCCATACCTGTGTTTTGTCCTTCCTCAGTTCTACCTCTTTCAGGGCTAGATAGCTCCTTTGGGGTTTTGCAGTGTTACTCCAAGGTATTTCAGTATCCCTTATATACTCAGAAAATGCAAAAAACCTGCATCGTGAGTGCTTTCTGCTTGGGAACACTGGGGAAAGTGGTACTGATTGTTTCTGAACGAGTGCACATATATAAGGACTGTTCAGTGTGGGATATTCCACTGCCTGAATCTCCAGGAATAAAGCAGGAGGAATTCTCCCTCGCAGAAGCCACAGAGGCTTTCTGAAACTTCCAGGTTAAAATAAGGTGGGGGAAGCCTTTTGTGAGTGAGCCCAAAGGCACTGGGATGCAGACTAGAGGAGTAAACTCTACTAATATGCTTGAGTGGCTTTCAGCTCCTTAAAACCTGAGCACTTTGCAATAGTTCTGTGTTGCAGAGAACTGGTATCCACATGTAACGGTATAGAAGCAACAATGAAATGATGGGACGAGAAGTCTTAGAGGAAGCCTGCAATGTAGAAAGGGTTGAAAAAAAAAATCTGAAATTTTAGATTAATTCATTTCCCACTGGAACCTTTTTCTTCATTGATTCTCCAATAATTTTCTTAAATACCTTCAATTCTTCACTTCTATACTTTAATGCTGCTCCTAAGATAAATACTGTAAGGTCCTAGTTGCTGACATTTTGACCACAGATAACTGAGCAAGAGGCAAAGAGTTCAGCAGTGTCAATTATTGTCTCGGTCTTGCTGAGGACAAACAAAAAACTATGACCCTTGGAGAAGAGCAATTATTGTCAACAAAATCTGGATGGGCCTCCAAGCATAGTACACTAACTTTCCTCTGTACACTCCTTAACATTTCCTAGCACAAATTTCCTCCATGTTAACAAGACTACTAGAAACATAATGGGGATGCTGCTAGTAACCCCACACTGGTGTTTGTTCAAAAGTAATCAGAAAGAAGTAAAGCTGCCCCCAAATGCCAATGAAAGCTCACAAGCTGCTTCTAAAAGCAGCAGACACAACTTCTGCCCAAAAGGAGCTGACTTTCCTCCTGCTGCTGCAAGAAGGTGCATACAAGTGAAACAAGTAGATGTAGACAAGCTATATTTCTTCCTCCTAAGAAACAGCAGACTTTATATATTGCCTGATCTGGCTCACCCTCCCTGGCACATGCTCACCTTACTACCCAAGCTGAGTGAGAAAACCAAAGGCCTCCTGCTACAGCCATGACAATGGTTTTGACCAAATATTCGACTTGTCTGTGAGTCCTAAGAGGTGGTATGTGCTTTCTAGTGTCATTCCTTGAAGCTTTCTGCTCCAAGTTCCAATGCAGAGTTTTTTCACCTCCTGCTTTATCAAAGGCTTTAGAACAGTTCCTCAGGGGGTGTCTACATGGTGTAATGAAGTGTTACGTGAGGATAACAAAGTTATCCCTGGACTAATGGAGTTATTAGGAACAAAATAGCTACATCAAAAGCTGCTCTGCTCAGTGGTTATGCTAACTGCAGATCAGGGTTTAAGAACCCAGCTGGCACGTTATGGCAATGCAGTCCAGCACCAGCTTGTGCAGAGCTGGTTCTTGTTTCCCAGTATTGCCCTGCCATGTCCATCAAAGTTCCTCAGGCAGCCAAATCCCTTTAGACTGTCAGGGTCTTTCACCTAATGGACCTCAGTTTGCCTTCCTAGAAGAGTGTGCATCTGTCACTGGACAGACATATAACACAGGGAAATCTCTGCCTAGAAGCAGAGAGGCATCTGGAAGTCAGGGTGCCAAGAGCATTTTAAATGGTATGAGACATTTGTGTTGAGGCACCGCTGCCCAGCAATGGAGAGTTTTCATGTGTGAGTGTCCTCAAGGAAATTTCAGCAATGGAAGTTCAAAATTTAAATTCTGCCTTGGCCAACTTGCTTGACAGTCTTCCAGCAAAAGTTTGTTAATTTGAAAGGAAAAGGAGGCTGGAGGGGAAGGGAGAGAGGACACTTTTATTTAGCTCAATTTGTAAGTGAGCCTTGTTGAAGCTGCAGATATCCAACAAAGAGGGCAGTGCAGGGAGGAGTGCGCATGTTCCTATGAGTGAGTGGGAACTCTTACTTGGAGAGAGCACCCTATAAGAAGTGAGAGGCTTTGCCTCTCAGTGACCGCTGCAACAGCTTCTGCCTCTGCTGAAGGGATCAGCTGGTGGCCTGGATTCATGAGTTTGTTCATCAGGGACAGCAGCAGGACTCAGTGGCTTTTGTGTCACCTAGCACTTTTTAGTGATTAGGCACCTGGGAAGGAATTAAACTTTGGTCTGAAAATTAATATTTTTATGCAAAATACCAAATCCTGAAGGCTTCCACTCACCTTCCCTACTTCTGCAAGGAGTAGTGCTGGAAGCATGCAGGGCAGAGCAGTCATAGCTGTGGAAAAGAGAAGTTTTACATCACCAGTGGGAATTATTCTGTTGTATCATCTCCTTCACAGTCTGATTCTGCCTTTTTTTTAGGAGTGGGAAACATTGATTATACATTTATGCTGAGTTTTGCCATTGCTGAAATGCAAACTTCAATTTTGTCACAAAATGCAGTATTTCTGAATTATTGCACCTTGAAGCCTCAAAAGAGCCCCAGAAGAGCATTTCTGAGCATTTTTTTTATTTCAGATTGTTTGTATTTTTCCCCAAGACTAGCCAGATAGATCTAATACATTCCTGATAGAGCAATTTGTTGCTGTTGATTTTTTTTGCCAAATAACCTACACTCACAAAAACCTTTAAATTTCTTAACTTTTATTAAACTATTCCTAAATAAAAGGATTAATTTTTTTTTTTACCAAAACATTAGATGAGCTCCAGCTGTGTTTGTTATATCATGCAAGACAGGGAATAGAGAAGTTACTCTGTGTTCAGCAGCAGCAGGAACCAATGCTGAGAGCAGCCTCAGGGGCTGTGGTTCCAGACAGAGCAGGGAGGCAGAGAGAAGTGGTTCCTCCCTACCCATTTTCCCCAAGTTTCCTTCCCATCCCAGTGAGAATAGCGATAGAGCCAGGAAAGAAATTCTGGAAAAGGCAATGTCCTGCCTCCAGGAAGTCACTGACACTCCCTGTTTACTGGCAAATGATCATCGCTTGGTATGTACCAGGGATTTCCCCACAGCTGTGCGGCACTGCTGGGCTTCTGTTCACACTGATTGTGATCCAAAGCTCTTACTGAAGCCAATAACATTTTTTCCAGTGACTGCACAGGGTTTTGGATGTGGCTCATTACAGCCAATAGTACTGTCGGCAGCCAAAATCTTGGCCTGTGTTTTGCGGGCAATGGGAATAGATGATCACAGTTATTCTTTCTGACCATAAAATCAATGCAATATCTTCTTCTGATATTCCTTGCCTCTCCCTAACAGGGAGCACTTGTTCGGCTCTATTCCTGACCAAGTTTCCTGGGAAATATTAGATCTCATATTGTTTTTTTCTCACTAAAATGTTCTCTCTGGGATGCTTAGACATCAACACATTTATATCCAAGGGATCCTGAAGAGGTTAGCCAGAGGTGATTATGTCTCAAATGATGTTGTACTGTAATTGCTCAGGATATCAACTTAAATGAAATAATCTGCACAGGAGAGAAGAAACAGTAAAGCTAAGGAAGGAAATTGCTGCTATAATTACTAGAGTATTTCTCTTTGAGGTATTAGAAAGAAATGTTTGTAACATAAGATGCCTGAAGAGGATGACACGTAGCAACTACAGACTGGATGGCAGAGCCTCTCTTTTATTACATCAGCTGTAACAAGCTTCCTGAACAGTACTTACACATAAATGGAGGGTAAGAGTAGAGTAGAAGGTAGGAGGGTAAGTAGAAAAAACCCCAGAGAGACCATCTACCTCAAACGTTTTATAATTAGTTACAAAGATAAAAAGATGTGAGGCAGGTACTCTCCTTTAGGGTCTTTTGCCACTCAAGTCCTTCAAGCCTTGCTATCAATTTCAATAGTGGCACAACCAGACCCACAGCCAACAAGGATAAGAAGGATAGCGGTCACTCCTTACAAACAACTGCCTCGCTTTTCTCCTTTGATCATTTTCATCTCTCTCCCTGCCAGATTGTTCTGAACAAAAAAACAATCTGAAATTCTCACAGCTACAGCAGCCTCCTAGTGCTAAACATAACAGTGCTGGAAAAAGTTCTCATGTTTCCTCTCCGGCTCTTTAACTGTTTCCAGAAATAGACTTTATTGGAAACTCTTTGGAGCACTTTGATATGCAGGTACATAATTGTGTGAACCTCACTAGATCAATATATGTGATTTGCAAAAAAAAAAAAAAAAAAGTAAAATATAATCCTCCAAGCGAACATTTCCTGCTCTAGAGTCCTCCTGAACTCACTGGACCCGACAAGTAGCCACACACTGGGTCATTTTGGCTATCAAATTCTGAGGCACTCACTGTTTCACAGACCCTCTTGATACAAGGGATTACAGGATTGCATTTTATTCCTGGGGTACATCACTGTAACAGGATCCTGAGCACAGATTGGACAAAGGAATTTTTCTAACCAAAGCCTCAGTGCCAGTGGTGCTCATAAGACACTAAAACCTCATCGAAATGACTGAGAATTGCACAAAGCTGCAAGGTAGGTCTGGTTTAACCTTTTTCTTCAGATTTTGTGCAATTTCCAACAGGACAACCAGTTACATTAAATAGACTGAAAATACCTTAGTTACACGATTATTCCCCAGTTTTGCTCAAGACACTGTAGGTTTGAAACAGCAAATTCTTGAGGAAAAGCATGGCTTACAACACAGAAGAACTACAGAAAAGACACTAGGAATGGATGAGCAGCCCAGGTAAGCATCATCCACTTCTCTTAAGAGCAGAGTGACTAATGATTGCTGCCCAGCAGGGAGGTCACTCTGCTCTAATAGATGGTGTCAGGACTAGGTGGGAATGCAAGTGTATCTAACATAGCAATCAGAGCTAATGAACCAGGGACACTTCCATAGACACAGCCCCCAGCCTGCCCTGTGCTGTCCTCTGTGGATTTAGAGTAACAGCACAGACTTGTTATTGCAGAATGCAGAGAAAGAGTGTAGCCTTGTTTTGCTTATTCATGAATGACCCCCACGTATGGCTGCAGCCCCTGAAGGACTTCTGACATCACAGCAGCATCTATATAAGTTACAAGCATGGGCCACCTTGGACTGGAGAAGCTGGGCACAAGTAGCAGGTGACGAACAGAAGCACTGCATTAGCAGGTCCCAATGTCCTGCTCTGGTAGGTGCTGGTGTATGATTCATGAATTAAAATTCTATTTCCTTAAAATAATTTGATTTGGCTGGGGTGGGGGGCAGTGTTTGGTTTGTTTCAGACACCTTCATTTTATCTCAGCAGAAATATCAAGCAGTGGATGGCAGGAAGGACAGAGAAATCCTCGCAGCCATTCCAATGCAAAGCCATATATTTAAGTTCAGTGCAGGAAGCACTGCAGACACTGAGGGCAGTACTCTGCTGAAAAACAGAGCCACACAAGCCTGCAGTTCTTTACAAATAAGACACATAATCAACTGTAACTTCTTTTCCCAGTAGGAATCCTCTGTATGCATTCCTCTCTGTCTCTTATCACTTCCAAGTCCTTCTCTGTTGCCATACATCAGGCCTCTCTCTAGAATTTCTCCTCACTCTCTTGCAGCACTTCCAAAGTACACACAGCCTAGAGCAGACATAAAAGATGGATTCATTCCTCTGTGCCAGCTGTATTTAATGCACAGATCCCATCCTGCTCTCTCAATACAGAATCTTTGTTTTCTGCCCAAAAACACTGGAAGCAGGAGCTTTCTCTAAAAATATACATTCTTTAACATATTTGTTTAAAATTATTATCCTGAATTGGAGCACCAAACGTACAAATTTGAAAGTATTTTCTTTACTAGTACTTGATTTGTATAAAATTTCCCAAATATGTTTGAAGCCATGGATTTTGGGCACTGTATAAACACACTGAAAGAGAATCTGTACCTGAGTGGAACAGAAAATACATAGGGGGAAGAAATGAAGGAACTGTTACCCCACTTCACAGAGACTTAGGAAGATTAGCATGACTAGCCCAAGGTCATATAGAAACTCTAGAGAACTGAACCAAAAGCACTGCAGTCCCAACACAAAATCTTAATTACCAAATCCAATTTTCCACTTCTCCTTTCATAAGTTTTTTTCATACATTAAAACACTTCACATAAGCTTCCCCTCCCCCCCCCCCCACCGGAAGAATACAGAAAGCAAAAGCTGAAAGTTGCCCCGGTTAAACAAGGTTGCATAGACAAACAAATTTAAAATGATATCTCAGCAAGATTTTGCAACCTGTCTGCGACCAATAAAAGTACTTCCACTCTGAAAACATGTGAGTGCTCAGAAGGACTAGCTGAGAGAATTTAGCAAGGCTCCTAATGAAAGAGATGAGCTGCAATACATATTTGCATGAGTTCATGTATTATTTAAACCATTCTGATCAGAAAAAGCATCGTGAGCACAGTACTGAAAGTGTCACCAGCGTTCATGCATTGAATAACTTGCCCTCATAAAGGTATAATAATGTGCTCATCAGTTTTGTTTGTACTCCCAAAGCAGTAATAGCACAAACAGAAAAGAACCCTCTATATTGCATAAAGTACATAAATATAAATCTAATTATATCTTTCCTTGATATTATGACCAAGAAATTATGATGGTCACTGAAGTATAACATATGAGATCAAGTGTATTCCAAAGGGCCTTTGTAAAAGTCTGCTTCTCTGTTCAAGTTGACCCTGGCATTTTAGGGGTTAAAACAGCTCTCCTCAGTAACCTAGTGGTAGGTCCTTTATCTGCTAGGTGGGAGGTTCAGATTACATTCTGAAAATCACCCAGTGCTTGCTGCCACACACTACATACACAACTTATCTCTTCACAGATACCCAAGGACTGACAATTAAATCAGAGTGCTGACAGCTCCCTGGGAAGATGTCCTATCCTCAGTGGTCCCAAGGTTGATCTGCCACATGGGATGGTGGAGAGAATGAGAAAGGAAAGAAGAAAGAAATGGAGGAACATGGTAATTCCCAAAGCACACCAAAGGCACCCTGCCTACGTTCACACACACCTCATGGAGCAAAAAGAAGTCACATGAGCTAAAATCAAGGCATAAAACAAACATAAAGACTATCCACGGATTTTTTTTATTGTACTCAGTTGCCTTAGTGGAAGATTTCTGTACTAAACTGACTTATGAGCTGTGATCTCAGCCTTTTGGATTTTTTTTTACCCTTTTACATGTTAGTGAATTGTACTTTCACGTGGGAAACTTGTGCAGCAGCCTGTTCTTACTGGTAAAAGTGGCAAGACTCCCACTGGCTTCATTCAAAGGTTCAGGCTGTTAATGATGACTCAGTCAATCAATCAGTCAAGACATGAGAAACTGCAGAGAGAACTGGAGCCAAAATTGGCCTCAAAATTCAGTGATCTCGTTTGTTCTTGTGCAGTTTCATCGGCTGAATCAGAGACTCTCTGGAGTAGTGAGGAAAGATGCATATATCTCTAGGACTCTGGGTAGGTATTTTTGCTGAGCGCCATCACTCCGTTATTTCACTGCAGTTCCTGTGTGTCCAAAGTTTCAGGAGAGCATGGTGCTGGCTGGGCACTAAGACAAGAGCAGATGCAGGGGGCCACACCAGGACAGGAGAAGTCAAGGTGGCTAGGGCACCAGAGGACACAACTCTGTTTTTTGAGGATCCAGAAATGGCAAATGAGCTTGAAATGGCCACTCAGGCAAGGGTTGTTGAAAGAGACAAGAATGAGCTACCTTAGAAAGATGACCTGGCCGTTAATAGCAGTGTGAAATCAAAACTAGAGCTGTGTGTTCTATATCTAGGAAAGGAGACCTAAGACTTTTCTCCTCCAGGAAGTACTGTGACAATGCACTTATCCCATTAGGCTTTTTATGGATGGAAGTTTAAAGGATGTTACTAATCATATTATGCTACCGGTAAATGCTGGATACACTTATCTCCATAGTCTATTTTATTATTGGAAGGCGTTGTAGAAAATTTATGATTCTGATCTTTCTCTAAAAAGAGCTATTTGCAACTGTCAAGTTGTTTTTTTTTTTAAGCCAAGACCTTGATAATTATCTTATGTGCTAATTACATTGAAGCAGCCCATAAAGTTTGAGGAAGAAAGGCATAATAAATGTTTATTTACTCTGTAACTGTATATTTCACTAGATCTGATCCATTTTCTGTCTTTAAGAGCTGAACAGTAATAGCTAATGCGAAGATGTGAACTAGGTATTTAAAGCACAGAAAAACACAAGGTTCCTCTATAACACAGGCATGCTTAAAACTAAGTGAAAAAAACCCTAAATAATGAAAATGTTCATTGCAGGTACATTTAAGCTGGGTATGCTTAAAACAGTAGTTACTAAATGGAGCAAAGTATAACTGACATAAGCATATCTACACTGTTTTCTGTCTGCAGGTTTCCTGTTATGCAGAACAGCTTGTAGTCTTTAATATTTTAAGCTCAGAAGGGAGGAAGCTTTAAAAAACGGAGGAAAAGAGGAGAATACAAAAAGCTATCCAGCACTCTGTATACTACTGGATCTTGTCTCTGTTTTTTTCCCCAACATCCTAAATCTTCAAGACACGACTTTAATCCAGATGCTGCCATAAACAGATGAACAGCAGTTCAATGCATCCCAGTGATGCTGCTCGACGAATGAAATGGATGTTTGTTTTGATCAAGGCCTTATGAACTTTCCAGTTTAAATAAATCTTGGGATTACAGGCTGTATGTGTGTTCATAATTCCCATGCACAAGAAACAGACTTCCTTTTTTGTTGCCTCTCTACTGGTCAGAAGAGAAGACTGGCCATTGTTCTGTACATAGCTGTATTTATTGGGGAAGATTTAATTAAGATTAAGGCTCAGGAAACTTGCATGTGATGATCAGCTCTGCACTAAGCTTCCTTCAGCCAGAACACAATGACACAGTGTGGACAGCTTTTTCTGGGCTTAAGCACTCTTTTTTCCATAGCTATTGAATGGTTTCTTTCTGCACTGGCAGCAGCATCTCCAACCTCAGTCACTACCAAGAGCTCTGATGAAGGACTGTGAATGAGGAAGGACAGTTGGAAAGTAAAAGGGTCAGCAAAGGCCCAAGAACTAGAACATAGGAATGAGAGGGAGTCACCAGAACTGGTGCTGAAAGGGGCTTTAGGATCCCCATCAAACCAGACAGTATCCTCCAGTGAAACACATTCTGGTCACACAGGGTGATAAGGGAGTTGAGGACATGCACAGGCATTTTCATTTGGGGAATGCCCCTTTCATCAGTGTATCTTCACGAAAGGGTGGAGTAGCCTCTGTGCCTCAAGTAAAATAGGAGACAAATTATTTTTCTGCTTCAGCTTGGGTTATGTATTAATCATGGAAGACTTTCCAGAAGGAAGATGATGAATATATGCAAAGTCTCGCCGCAATTTAAGCAGGGCTTTTTAATTCAATGAAAGCAAAAAACCCTGTAATGTGAGCTGTCTAGACTCTCAAGAGGCAGTGGAGAGCAGAATTTAGGTTTTCTCAACACAAACTTCTAAAATGATTTATATATTACCCTCTGAAAGGGCTTATTTCTATCAGAAGACTATAGAATAATCTAGATTAGACTTTTATCACGGAGATATTTAAATATGAATTTTCCGTAAAATGAATCCTATTCTACTTTCCAAGTATCTCTGTGTTTATTTCCATTTTTTAAATGACCTTAAACTATGGAAAGGTTTAACTTTGTCAGTACTCTGACACCTGAATGAAAGCCTCAGGTATTCAATACCTGAATGTTTGTTTTAATAACATTTTGATAGAATAAGAAAAGCATGGTTGAACTGTCTGTCTGGGATAATGGAGAGATCAGCCTCTTTCTGTTTTTCTGTTCTTCTTAAGGACATAAAGAATTGACTAGTTTGCTTCCGTTTGGCAAGAGTCAGTGATTCAATAACATGCCATATAATGATGAATATGCCAGAGTCAGAAATCAATGACAGAGAGTGTAAAACTTTAAAAAGTTGGTGAATTATTTAGGTGTCTCTCTTAATTGAGCTTTTTTTCCAGGCGTGTTTTTGAGTAGCTAAGCGCGTTTGGAGAGCTAGCTATTTTTTCTCTGTCTCTGCATTTATTTCTTTATCTGCCTAAAAGTCTAGTTAGCTGCAGCTGAGGGTACAGGCAGGAGATTTAACATAGATGAGTCAGAATGGCTTAACAAGTTACCACCAATCTCCTCAGCTGACATGACTCTCCATCACAGCTTTCTTCCCCGCCCTCCCCGCCCCCCCCCCCCGAAGTCAGGGCAAAATGCATGAGCCTCAACCTCATTCATTATTGCTTAAGCTAAGACACTCAGCTCTTCAGGCAATCTCAGAGCACGCACACATGTAGATAAAGTGGCTCAGTTAATACATAATAGCTTTAAAGAGCTTCTGTAACTCAATCCCATCCTATGGCCTTACTCCAACACAGGCTGGCATTGTACCTCAGTAATTTGGTTCTTCATAGCCATTCTGCAAGCTTTCATCCTGCTTTTGATTAAGCAAAGCCAACGTGAAACTGTCACTGAAAGCAATATTATTCTAGGGATCCACTCACCTTGTACAGAAGAAGACAGAAAGGAAGAAGCAGCCCCAATATCAGCAATTGGAGCTAAATTAGATACAGTTACACTAACATAATGCTTTGTGCTTGTTATTTTATCCCTCATTTCTTTCTAACCTCTCTTGCCATGAGCACATTTTGCCCAGTATAGGCAGCTTCTCTGCTAGGAAGTGTCTTGGCAGAAATTATGAAAGTGTTTCTGCATCACAAACACTAGCATAGACTGGGTCCTAGTAAATCCAACTTACAGTCAGCCTTTCTGAAGAGCTTAGCACATAATAGCTCACATCACTGTGTGCTTTTGAAAGCTGGACTGCACGGAGGTGTCTATATAGGCTCAGGGTTTGAAACAAATCTAGTGTTTATTTTGAGGGTGCTTTAGCAGGAATAGAGATTCTGTGTCTTTCACAGAGGGAGGAGGAAGAATGAAGGGCAAGGAGCAAAAAGAAAGGTGAGATTGCCCACTTTCGCCTCTGTACCTTGTGTCTTTTACATATATCCCCAAAGGCGGTGGAGAAAAAAGCAGAGCAAGTCTGATTTGGCAAAAAGCAGCTCATCCAAGATGAGGCAGTTTGCATTATCTTTTTTACATCAACCCTTAGAATTTTCTGTCCTTCCCTTAGGCACAGCCCTTTCTACTACTGTGAAAACAGTTACCACCTACCCATTTCTTAGAGATCTGCCTCAGTCCCTAAACAAGACATGGGGCAAACCTTTGTGGAACAGGGCAAAACAAAACTAGAAGGACTGATTTAATTGCTGAAGATTTAGTACATACTCCCACCTGTTTTGACATGAGTGGCTGTAAAGCAGTGCAGCAGCATCTTTGTAAAATAAGGTACTTTCCTATACTGTATTTGTCCTGTTAACCTCTTAATCCCACCAACTTTACCTACAGCAGACTTACTGCAACCATTTTAGTTCTGCTCTGGTCTTGCAAAAGGACCCAGATCATCTGTAACTTGGTACTGTCAATGCTGTCTGTTGCTGTAGTAACAAAGTTGTGCTATGCACCTCCAGGAATCAGTGCTGCAGAACTGCTGATTTTTCTAATAGGGGAGAAAAAAAAAAAAGAAGATAAAAGACCCTTTGATTACATCTATCATTCTTTGTGTTGCAGTCCTGTAACAATGGAACTATAATGTTCCCTCTGCAATGAAAAAAAAAAGAGAAAGCAGGACTTTATCCATTTCATGAGGTTGAAGGAAGATCTCAACTTTAAATTCCAGTGACATGGACGTATACTGCTGAGCTGTTTCATGTTGGTACAATCAGAAAAAATTGTAATGGACTTGCCTCTGAGCAAGGCTGGAATCAACCAACTAACTTTTGTAAAGTTATACGGGCTGTTATATACCTGTGGGCTGAAAAAGGTACATATTGTGGCCCACTGTGATGCAATACTGTCTGCCTTTGCCATGGCTCCAATGTTTGGTAGCAGGAGAATAAAAAAATATGCTTGTAGCAGGAGTCTTTTTAATCAAGAACATCTTCCTTTAATTCCTACCGCATACAATGGAAAATTGGAAAATCAAGAAGACACCTATTCTTGAAATTTGCAAATTCAAATGTAAGTAGCTACATACTATAGTGTGTTGTCTCCATCCTTTCACCTACTGAACATACCAGCATGGCTACAATTATACTTGTATTCGCAGGGGATTGTATATGAGCTTAGACAAACAGATACTGGTACAGGCAGCAAGATCAGTCTGAGCAGTAGATGCTTTAGAAATTATAAGTCCTTTCCACATTTATCCTTCCATGGGTGTAGGTATATTAGGAAACTAAATGCTTTCCAAATGACAGAATCATACTCAATAATGACAATATACTGGTGAAATATAATCTAGACAATTATTAAATTTGAACTAGAGCAAAAAGCTTGGAAGAAGTGACTCTTCCCTACTCACAGTAGCATTTCACATGTTGTAAATACTGTTATTTTAATGAAAGCCTTAGGTTTTGCAGTCTGCTTCATGTGCTTTGAGTACTTGGATTGGATGCCAATGTAGCAACGGAAAGAATGACTGAACAGTATTAGTGTTTCTTGTTGGCTTTGTTTTTTAATGGGCCTTTTGTGTAAATTTTCACAAATTATTTTAAAACTCCAGGTAGAATGATTTACCATTCTAATGCTCAATTATTTGAAACCTAAGTGTTTGCATCATATAAGAGTTGGAAAGATGATTATGACAGCTCAAAATTGATTATCATTTGACTGTTCTTTCCCAGTCTTAGAAAAAATTCAAAGAGAAAAAAAAAAACCCGTAAGGGAAAAGCATATGCAGTGACATAAGCACTTCTCTGATTTCAGGAATTCCTGGTGAATGATAGTGGGAGTACTAAAGAAATGTGGCTGTTTAGTGAGGAAGCTCCAGCTGACAGTGTTCAATAAGCATCTGAAGGAAGATGAGACTTCATGAATCAGATTCAAATGGAGCCCTGGGATCACCTTGAAGTGGAGATTGAACATGCCCCACAGGAAAGAAATTGCTCGTGCTTTGCCATTGCTCCCAGGAGAGTTCTGTCTTTCTTCCTGTGACACACCCTTGTGCCCCTCTCCACATCCCGCAGGCCAGGTTAGGCAGGCCTGGTGCATCTTCTGTCTGGCAGTGAGACACAAGTGCCTGCACTGCAGCTTGCACAGAGCTGATGTGACACTTGCCAGCTTAGGATGGCTGTGTTACTGCAGCACCAGAGCTGTGAGGGAAGCCGGGCAGCTGCTGAATCACCTACCTAACCTGCACTGAGCTCAGGCACACCGCAAATCCCAGGCTGTCTTAGGTCCCTGTCTAGCAGCCATAACAGAGCACTGCAAACAACCCCAAAATGCTTACAGAATACTTAAAGAGGGCCTGATGACAGTGCAGCAAAAGAAAAATCTCATTGTTGATCAGGGGTGTTCAGAGCTGCTTGGTGCCTTTCCTTCTTTTTCTTTCCTCTTTATTTTCCCAGACAATTGCAATTACCATGACGAGAGTTCATCATTTTGCTGTTCTATCCTATAATCACAAAGTTCCACTGTTGAATTTTTGTTCCACTTTCATTACATAGCATCTGCACAATTTCTGAAACCAGTTTTGAAAATTGAAGTGTCCTGTTTGTGGAGCCTCATTTTGTTAGGCTGCATTATTTATTGCAGTGACTTCAGGACCTTCACGTCTCACCAGCCTGCCAAACTAAAAGCAAATTATGCAAGGCCACTAAGGACTTTGCAAAAGTAAGTTACTAGCCTGTTGTCCACCTTAGGAAATCTGATTGATTTTAGGGTCTTTGGATTGGATTTTCTATATTCTGTTTGGTCTGTTTGTTCAGGGATGTATCCTTTCCCTCAATCTGCTCTCTGTAGCATTTTCAAATACACCATTTAATTTGAGGTGCTTTGTACTCAGGAAGAAATGCCTCTTCCCACTGAAGCTAATGGGAATTTTGCCTCAGAGTATATATTAACTCCAACTTCTGCTTTTGAGCCAGGGACTTTGCTGGTGTGCAATGTTTGCTGTCTGTGCGATGGTTCCCACGGATGGGTAATGAAAGTTTTCATGTGGGGAGCAGAGCAGCATGACAGGCAAAGACCGTGCCCACATGCAGGTCTGGCAAAGCTGCCTTCCAGAAAGGCAGCATGTGGGATCAGGCACCAGACTATTGCCACAACTTTACTCATACACGCTGAAACCTTCACCCAGGACGTGTGGTAAGTCCCATCAAGAATCAGATGAACAGCAATTCCAAGTTTATTTTGGAATCTGAAGGCTCTAAAATTCTAAATTAGCTTAGATAATAGCAAAAGCTCACTTAACATGTCTAAAAACAATACCTTCATATTCTTGTTGCTGAATTGAACTGTTCTCAAATTAAACTGAGCTGTTTCTGAACAAGCTTATATTAACAGAGAATGTTTCTTTCTATAATTAGCAATCAGCTTTTGCTAAAATGTATTAATAAAAATAGACTTCTCAAGATGATTTTTGGAACTTAGGCAAAACTTATAAACAGCCACTTAAACACAAATATGGTCATTTACAAGAATTCAGATTTAAAAATCATTAGCATCAATCTATATCATCAGTCTTTGATGCCTAACACTTAGAAATCTAAAAGAATTAATGATGGCTATTTAGGATACTTGTATGAAGTGCTCATAATAATATGCAGTGTGCTAGAGGGAAGTGTGATCACTCTGTAGTTAAAAGCAGCAATGAAATTTCAATCTTAATGGAAATGGCAGCTTTCCTGTCTGCAGAAGATACAAGCAAAGATCTCAATATGTAGCCCAATCTCTTGTGGTTTCTCATGATATTTTTAATACTGACTAAATTGGGAAACTTCTCGCGATTAATTCCCGTACAGGAAAGAATTTATTTTGGTGAGAACTAGGTTAGAGAAGACTGTCAAAACTTTAGTTACAGCAGATCTATCTTGCAAAATCTGGACGTGGAGTTTCCCAAAGACTGGGGTTGTTCAGTGTAGTTCTACCCCTGAGCAGTGGCCAGCTCTGCCCGGCCATGTCTTCCAGTTCACCCCCTCCAGTAGCTCCAGTTTTGCTACAACTACAAACTACTTGTTTGTACAAGCTGCAATTGCACACAAAGTCTCAGTGTGGATAACATAGCTTCCTCACACAGCATCTATCCAAAAATACTTCCACATTTACCTCAATGTATTAAAGAAAACAAGTCTTTTAACCAATTTTTTCTTTAGGTGTAACAAAAAGGGTTGAGGGGATGCTAGGTACCAGGGGTGCTGGTTGAAGAGGAAGATGAGTGCTAGAATTGCAAAGACACCAAGTCCTGTAAAAATCTCAGGAAGGCCTTTATGTCTAACAGCAATTTTCATTTGGGGCTGGGTACTTCATACTAAAAATACCCTACATTTCTTATAGTGAATTGTTATGAGCACACTGGAATATAGCAAGGAACAAAGGGTGTTTCAACACAAAAGTTTTATTCAAGATCAGGAATGCAGTTCTGAAGCAACTCCAGCTGTTCCCACTTAATACAATTAACTTTACAGAGAACTCTACATGAAGGACTGGACACTTTGCAGATTAAATAAGATGAGCTGCATGGACACACCTAATGCCACCTAACCACTAATTGGCACTCAGACTACAACCAGTTCAAAGAAAATCCTGAGATATAACATGGAGGTCAGGTCCACAACATCAACTGCCATGCCCTATAAATTTACTCCTGCTGGGCTATACTTGCTAGCGCAGAGGTACTCTAACCTATGAGTCAAATCCTGCATTCCTTCAACAAAACTCTTAAAATAGATGAAAAACTGGTTTAGGTAATGACTGTTAAATTTGTGCTATCAATATTTTGAAAGACTCCCCTCAAAAAAGCCTGAAGACAGATATAAATGAGCTTCCAGCCAAATTTAGCCTTCAGGAAAGCTGAGCACAGACTTGCCTTTCCAAAACACCACCCATCAACAAAACCAAGATTTAAATTAAGTACCTGGAATTCTTCTGCTTGGTACATGGAGATTTGTTGGTCAGCATGAGATAAACCCTGCTTGTTTTTTCAGGGTTTTTTTCTTCATTTCTCTCACTGGAATTCCTGCTCCTTGGACCTTCCCAAAAATCAAATATGAGACAGTAAATACCCAGCATTATATTAGTTGCCAGCAATGCCTGAATCTAAAGAAAAAATCTCTGTTCACATGTGGAGTGAAAGATCCAGTAACTAGAGCAAGCTCTGTGCTTGTCAGCAGGACAAACCTTCTGCCGCGTGGCCTGACGAAATAAGCCTGCTACCTCTCCAGGTGTAATCAGCAAGAAATAAAACCCACCTGTGAGACTGAAAAGGTGAGTAGAAGACAGTGGCCAGTGGAGTAGGATTTCCCAGGGGGGTCTGTTTGCATTATTGTTTTCTTCTTTAAGATTTTTATATCTTTTTCTGAAACTTATTCTTTTCCCTATGGTTTAAAGAGTGTGTTGCTGAATCTCATCCTGAGTCAATTTTCTGGTCCAAGCCTTTGAATTCTGGTGTCCCAAAAAGTTACAGATCCCCATATTGCTGTGGGGTGAGTTTAGTGCTTATGTGAGGCTTTCACTGCTTGGTCTCCTTCCCCAAGCACAGGAGACCTGAGCTTGTCCTCTCTGGTGTGAAGCATAGGCAGGTAAAGTCCTAAAGGAATGCTGCAGTAAAGCCTAATAAAATTCTTGAACTCTCTATGCCACCACCTTTTTAAGAAACTTGTTTTTTTTCCTTTGATGCATTTGGTATCTAAGGGAAACCTGTGCCTGCGCTAGTTTTGCCAAGCTGTGGACCCTGGGGCAACTTCCCTACCCAATCCTGGCTGTGAGATGCTCACAGCTGAATTTTTCCCTGTTCCTCTAGTCACAGCAGAGCAGGGCCTGCAGCTCTTGTGTCTGTCCTCCTCACACCTGCCCATCCTGAGGGGTCCCTGAGGCCAGAGCTCTCCTGAACAGGATGGAGGTTTTTCAACCAGACCTCCAGCCACAGTTTCTCTTTCAAATGGTGCTGCCTGTGTTGCAACATGTTTTGGGAGCCACTTAATGTGTCTCAAAAAGTAATCTGCTCTACCTTTCCTGGAAAACGTATTTTAATTTCAAAGTGAAAAGGAGAGTTTACCTGAAAACACCTAATTGGCTGTTGTGCAGCAGCTGTTTGTACGAAGCCTGCCCAGTCCCCCAGAATGGAGAGTGCCTCAACAGCAATCTGGCCCCTGGTCCGGGAAAAGCCAATGTGGCCACGCAGCCCATGCCTGTGTTCAGTCAGCTGCATCCCAAAGTATGACTAATAGAAGGATTTTGCTGTTTATCATCCGATAAATGCTTACTGGCTTGTAATCGGACTCACAGAGTCTGGCCAATGCACCAGCTGTTATTTTTAGCTGCCCAAATTTCATTTCCCTGTGTTATTTGCTGCAACCAGACCGACACATTCACATTTTGATAGCCTTGCTGTTGGTCTCTGTGGTTGCTGACAAACGAGCTCATGTCTTCATTGTTTACCAAAAGGATGTTGTTGAGGATTACTGACCTGGATTTCCAAGCCTCTCAAGTGTATGCCAGCATGAAATTACTGTCCTTAAATGCAATTTACCCACTGAGAATCCCACAACCTTTGAAATAACTCTACCCTCTATCTCGTCTTTTCTTTAAGAAAAAAACAAAGTCTACCACAACTCAGCCACACTGGAGGAGCAATGTCATATGGAAATGTGCTTGTTCTGAACACAGTGGTCTATAGCTTCCTCACAAGGAGAAGCAGAGGGGCAGGCACCAATCTCTTCTCTCTGGTGACCAGAGAGAGGATCCAAGGGAATGGCATGAAGGGGAGGTTTAGGTTGGATATTAGGAAAAAGTTCTGCACCCAGAGGTTGCTTGGCCACTGGAACAAGCTCCCCAGGGCAGAGGTCACAGCACCAAGCCTGAGAGAGTTCAAGCAGCGTTTGGACAACGCTCTCAGGCACACGGTGTTACTCGTGGGGTCTCCTGTGCAAGGTCAGGAGTTGGAACTCGATGATCCCTGTGGGTCCCTTCCTCCTCAGGATATTTTATGATTCTATTACTGTACGAGATGAAGATATTTGCATAGCAGTGAGTGACTGAGAGAGGTGGAGGGCCGGTTTTTTTTTCCAGATGTCAGAGTTGATGGCTGAAATCTGTCGAAGGCCTTTCAGTAGGAAGAAGCCTTCAAAGCAAGCTGATAAAGCACTGGGTGAGTTCTGTCCTCGCACCTCACAAAACTGAGCTGACCTGTATCAATTACTTTTTTTTTTCCTCTCCGGAATATCGAGCTCAAAGCTTAACCCATGGGGGACGTTACTGGTTTCATGATGAGCAGTGGCCAACTAAAGCAGGAACCGACCATCCACAGAAGTCAGAGGCTGGCAGGCAAGCAGTTTTATCATCTCCAAGCATTCACCATTTTATAAATTGAATTAAATGCAGTGTGCATTTCTCTTTCTCCCCACTCCCATGAGGGCCAGGAACATTTTAACACTGAAATACTTACAGACTTTAACAAAGTGGGGCTTTAAAATAAAGCAAAAAGCCTGCATTCCAAATAAATTTGTACTGACAAAGGTGGCTGATCCACCATGATAATTCTAAGGCCACCTAAACAGGACTGTACTGAACTTAGAAGCAAATTTCTATGAAAATCAGACCCAGAAAGCCAATTTAAAACTGTTTTGTTGAACTTTAAAGAAGCAGGAATTAACAAACACAATCGTCATTTACAGATGATGTGTGTGCTCTCTTTCCCTTATTCTAAGTTGCATTTAGGGGTGTTGTTTAGTTTTTTTCTCTTTCTTCATCATCTTGTGAAGGTTTTTTAGCTACTTGGCCACAGTGATGATTGATGATGGAGGACACCACACAGTGACTAGATGATGATGGATGATGCTGAGAGGCCATTAGGATTTTGGTAAAAGGGAGAGAACAGTATAGATGTAAGAAAAAGAATAAACACAGTGTAGAATTAAAAAGTTTATAATTAAATACTTTTTTTGTTTAGTGTTTTTTTTTTTTTTGGTGTTTCTTTTGTAGTAGTGGTAGACCAAAAATCACTATTGTTATAGTTCCTTTAAATGTGTAAAAAGCATTTTTCTAGGTGGAATGTTCAGTATTTACTGAAGCATACAAACACACACAAGACCTAATCCCAGTATAAAGCCGTTTAGAACTTTCAAACTGTTTTATACCAATTAAAGATAGAGGCTATTTTCTCCAGATATTCTGTAACTTAAATTATCTAAAATACTTCAGTCTATGTGTAATTAAGCAGATGAATAAATCTTATTGAAGTCAAAAACCTAGTGATGTGATTTAAGAAGATGCATAGTTAAATTCTATTTGGAGTTTAGATCCAAAAGCTTAACTCCATCCTCATTCAGCAGTACATTTAGGCAAATTTAGACACTTCCTTAAATCAACAGGATTAGATGTTTGCTTGAAGTTACCCATGAATTTAAATGTCATGCTAAGTAGGAAAGTACTTATGTAATGGATTAGCTCCAGTTGAAATTCTGTAATTATTATCTAAGAATGTTTTTAAGGACCTGAAATACATTTCTTTTCCCATTCCATTTTTAAACCATCTTCTAGACAAGAGAAAATATTTTCAGTTTTAACTTTTCATCCCATTACCTTACTCTCTTCCATCTTATTTCCACCATAGAAATCAAAAAGTGGCAGAAAAAGAAGATAATTATTTTTTCATCTATGGGGTGAGGAAATATCAAGTTTTAATTTTTTGATTAAAAAAAAAGCTAGAAAATTGCAAATTAAGCAAGCCAGTGCAAAAGCAAACAATACATTGATGTAATCTGCAGTTTTCTAACTGGGCCAGTTGAACGCAGGACTTGTAGAAGGTTTTCATTAAAGTGTACAAACAGTTCTGAGATTACTCTTCCCTGATATGAGTGTCTGCAACTTTATACCAATTCTCCATATTTTTTCACATCTTCAAGATGAACAGGTATTCCTGATCTAAGAGCAAGAGAAGAAACAAGCCAGCATTTGTATTAAGAAACATTTTTATTAACAAAACAGTAAATTCCACTTGCTTAGCATTTCCAATAATGAATAAATTGGCCTTGCAACAAATAAAAAAATTGTAAATATCTATCACAGAAAGCACTATAAGGTTAGGGGCATTGGGCCTCTCTTTGATGTCTTAGGGTTGAAAGTTTCACACGTTATTTAGTGTTTTGTTAAAAAAGGCAACACAATACAGTCATAGAAATGAAGCCATCTCAGTCAAACAAATTAGGTTATTATAGAGAAAGGATCCAATTTTATGTTAGGTAGTTGGTTTATGTCTGTTTGTTGTTGCTGCTGTTTTTAAACAAAAAGGAATTTTAAATCCACTTGCTGGCACTTCTGATACATCCATAATTGATTTTTTGTTAAATTATGAAATTAAAGAGGAAAAAGGAGAACCTTCAGAAACAGTGTTAAAATCGTGTTTGCTTATTATAAAGTAGCAGATCTTTTTTTCCTTGATGTATGGATTTAGTTAAAGATTGACCTACCAAACTGCCTGGAAGTTGGCCTGACAATGCTATTTCATTAATACAATCAATACCAAGCAGAAAAGACCATTTCATCTCGTCCAAACCATATTCTGTCATGTTGAATCTCCTGTCAACAGATTATTCTTGCTCTTCTATGTATCTTCAACCACTGGAATCTGAACACCACCTGGCTTTCAACTCCTTCTTTCCCCTCTCCAGCTGAAGTCTCTTGCTTCCAGCAATGACCTCTAGTATACCTGCCCCTGCCATTCCCTGAGTACAGCTGTCTTGTAAAGGTGGGAGAAATTACAAATGCCACACAATCTAAGAAATGAACATCAGATGGATTTTTTGAACCTGTACTCATTTTTGTGTAAATGCTAATGAAAATAAAATTTATAGTTTTTACAAATGCAACATGACACACCTTGATGTGGTGGGCAAACTTCAAGAGAGGTGTTTTCATGTCAGCTACATGTATTTTTAAAGTGCTTTGACTCCCAGATAGATAGCTGTACTAGTTTCCAATTTTTTTTCATCAGCTACAGTGAATAACACACAACAAAATGTTTTGTGTTTCCTGTTTAAAGCTAATTTTAAATTCCTCCTTCCTGTCTGTAAAGTGTGAATATCTATATCCCTCCCAGGAGGCCTTCCGATGATTTGGTTGATTTCTATTGAACTACCCTCCTTCTGTCTAATGTATTCCCTTTGAACTTCCATGTAAATAAAATGTTATGCTATGATTTATTGCTGTGAAACTAATGAAATCTTACTAGAAAAAAACTCAAACTTAACATGTAAATTACAGCATTATATTTAATATGTTTAACTAAAATGCATTAATGTTTTATATATGCAAGATAAGCTGTGTCACTTTAAAATATGATGAACTTGTCTGGTTATGATGTCTTGCAATACTACACAATCAACTTAGCTAAAAATACTTTTTCATATGTCAAAATGCCCACCATTGAAAAATACTATCGTGCACCTCAAGATTATTTCCATTTTGGAGGAAGGGATAAATTCTGCAGTAGAATCAGACTGGATATTTAAAATGGGTATTTTAGATCTTTTACCACCTTGTGCTGTAGTAGCTGTTGTTCATATAACTGAATGCCAGATAAACACTATATGATACTTCCTAAGATTCTCAAGAAACTCATCATTCTCATAATTTCTAAGAACAAGGTTTCTGTAAGGCAAACCATGCTCTCCAATAGTGAAGCTTTGACTGGAAGCCAAAGGCCAATTTAAGTCACTAAATATTTAGCTAATTAATGAATGTTATTTAGGAAAATTGGCCATTCTGATCAACTTCATTGATGCATATCAGGAGCAAGAGATGGGGATAGGAGGGAGAAGACAAATTACAGTAGAGATATATTTTTGCTTTCTAGTCCACGTCTTTCGTACAAACTACTAAAACTTAATTGCAACATAATAGAGGCTGTACAGGTAAGAAAAAAATTAGCTGACTCTTATATACATTCATACACATCCCCCTTAGTATAACCACTACACTGTAAATTAAAAAGAAAAAAAAAAAGGGGAAAAAGTCTGGGACAATTTATAATGACTGCAAAAAAACTGAAGTATGTCTGTTGCTCCAGATGTCATAAAACTCTCTATACCTAGCAACACTTATAACATTGAGTTTACCAAAAATGGCTGAAGAGCAGATATAGTTTGCATTTTCTATACAACAGGCTATAAAACATCACTTATCACAGTCCAGAAAGCACATATAGATGTGTTTTTATATAAACATATGTAATAACATATTAAGCGTGCATGAAAATTTCCCAATGATTGCATCTATGCCCTCTTGTTTTCCTTTTTTTTTTTTTTTTTTTTTTTTTGGAAATGTGCCTTATATTCCAGATTTTTGTTTTTGTTTTTGAAAATAAGGCCTCCGTACTATTTTCCTCACAACCAGAAAGGGGCTTTTTGAAAGTATTTCTACATAAGTCTTCAGAAAAGCCAGCACTTTGTTTCAAATGCAAGTTTCCAATCACTGCTTCACTGCACCAGACGGCAAACTATGTTTGCTTGTTGAGTCACCATATATAATGACAGTCTTCTCTGACAATAAGACTAACTTACTCCTCAAGAAAGCGCTAGCACTTTGGCTAAATCCAGAATCATAGGTAGCTTCTTTTTTCTTTTTTTTTTCCTGTTTTGTTTTTTTTTAATTTGATTTGTTTCATATTGTGCCTTGATGTTGTAGTAATACTCCTTGCTTTATGAATGCGTGGTGTCATCATTGTCTTTCAGAAACGTTCCAGCAACATAAAGACAGGCAGAGTAAATGAAAACACTGTGGATGTTAGGGAATTTATCAGCTCCTGTTTCTGAAAAACAAGAGCATGAAATGCTTGTTTTTAAAAACAGTCTTTCCTTTCTGATTGCATTCCCTGTCTTTTTTGTTTGTTTGTTTTTGAATGTGCTTCATAAAAAGTAAAGTAAATAAGTTTGTATTATGTCTCAGATAAAATGAAGACTATTTCTATACAAGCGTTCTTTTAGATGTTGAGATCAGACATAGTACTCCTTATCCTTATTTTTCTTGTTTTTGTTGGAACTTTTAGCGCTGTTGGGCTGTTTTTCCTTGATCACAGCCCCATTGGATTGTGCTGAGTTACTGATGTAGTTTCGGCTCTCATCTACGTGATACGATCCTTCATCTCGGTTCCTGTACTTGTACATGGCATACAGGAGAATGAGGATACACAGCGCTGCCGCCGCCACGATCCCGACCACCATGCCTGTTGTGCTGCTGGATTCACGAATCACCTCGGACGAGCCAGGGTACTCCCTTCCTCCTCCTGCCCTGGTAGGATTTGCTGTAGGTAGATAATGAAATAAGGGAGAGGTTAGTATTGAGTTTACACATTGAGGATTTAGTCACATCTACCTGCTACAGTCATGCATCTCTCTAATTGCACTCACTGGGTCAGGACTGACACTCTCAATGTACCCAAACTCTACCAGTCTGAAAACAGTTAGGTCTGTAGCCCGTTCCATTTTCATGTCTGTCAGCACAAGCAAACAGGCTTTTACATAAGGAAAAGGACAGAAGGCAACATCTCATTTTAGCCTTCAAAGGTATAGTTTGTCCAAATGTGTTATTAAGCAAAGAACGCCTAAATAATCTGAAATAACAGGTGTGCTACAATTTGTATGCAGGAACATGAACACCTCGGAGGAAGGATTTCCCTCTCTCCCTCCCTCCTTCTCTCTTTCCTCCTTCTGTAAGGAACAAAAAGTGACACTATAGTACTTATTGAGAAGACAGTGATGATAACACAGCTTACCAAAGAGAATAGAGGAAAAAATGAAAATGTCTGATAGCAGCCAATAAGTTGGCTACAAATAAGGTATCCTCAGCTCTCCTTTACACTTCCCTCAGCAAGCTTCTCAGTTTCTCCCTCCCTCCTAATACTTTTTTTAAAATTAATTATATTTACTTTTATTACTTTTAGAAAGCTGTCCATCTCTACCTAACCTTTTCTAATTCTGAGTCCTCCTTGAATATGGCTACACTTTAGAGTGCTTTTTGATTGAACTTCCCACATTCCCCCTTTTTGTCACTGATGCCATTGTCAGACATTCCTTCAAGCAATGTTATAGGCCCCAAAGAAACCTCTTGAATTGCACAGAGCAAGGACTCAGCCTCCTGAGAACCCACCTCTCAGGCCAGACTTTGGTCTTTTCAGTTGTGAGATGAATTGAACTGACCTGTGTCTTCACACTGTAAAGTCTTCTTGATAGGAACTATTGTGTTGTCTGGCACATTTTGTCTCCTTGCACAGCCATGTGAAATGAAACCCTAATTCCAGGAGGAGTTTCTAGTTTAAATGCTCACGGCACACACAATGCTTATGCGTTTCCCATGATCTTCTTCCTTTACTGCATTTTGCAGCAGGAGAAGAAGAATTCTATCTTTGTACAGAATCGCTTTAAGAGGCAGTAGCTGAAATGGATCTTCTCTAGCTTAGCAAGTGTCATGGACACAAATGAAGTGACCTGGGTCTATGCAATACTTCTCTGATTATTTCAGCATTTCCAAACTTCTGAGGGGCTGTGCACCCTCAGCACTGCCAGCCTCAGCAGAGCTCAGGAGAGCAAAAGCAATGAGTGAACCAGAGTTTCCCACCGAGCAGTGCAGAACGTTCTCATTAAGCATGCAAGCTGCTTTATAGAAACTGAATTTTAAATCATTATGCATGGCTAAAAATTCAATCACTAAACTAAAAATGTTAACTAAGAGTACCGTTAAACACTAGTTTTACAATATATTTGTAATGTTAGCTTTATCAGGCTTTGCCTACAGGTAGCATTTTATTGAAGCGTATTAGAGAAGTGTCTTGCTCAAAGTCCACAAAAGCACACTATACTCCATAGTCACTTTTTTTTTTCCTTTGCACCGTAAAGACATATTAGGAAGATTATGATTTTAAGGATGCTACATAAAAGATAATGCCAGCCAAACTATCTACACTGGTCAAAGAACTGCAACAAGTTTGGACAACCAGAATTGAAAGCAGCCACCAACTACAGACATCTACAAATGGCCTATGAATAATAAACACAGCAAAAAAACCACAAAGCCCCAAAAGAAATAAGTTCCTTCCCCACCCTGCTATTACTCATCATTTATTTATTGATGATTTGTGTTCTTACTGCTGAAACACCACTTCCTGGCAGTTATCCCAAATAGATTTCAAGAAGTTGGCATTTTATTTTGCTGAAAGAGCAGAGGCACCACTATAAGACTCAAAAAATGCCTGTAATTCATATAAAATTGTATGTTAACTTTTTTTTTCTCCCTCTGAAAGTTCTTAGTTGTTATGAGTTAGTACAATTGGTATCTTGCATAACCACACAAGAGATCTTGAAGTTTCACTTCAGAACATTTTAAGATTTCATCATTCCAGGGTAGATGCCACCCTAAGAAAGGTGGTCTGTTCCAAAGTCGTCCGTGGCTGGTTTAGATCCTATTTCTTTATTGTAGCTATTGTAGAAAATGAAAATTCTTTTACACATAGGGTGTCATTTATTGTTTTACAAAAGACAATGCATTGCTGCAGAACAAAGACTGAGTACTTCCATAGTGAATGAAAATGAAACAAAGTCTTATCTTACTGTATGTGATTTCAGGAAATTAATTTCTGTCTGAGAAATAATAGAAGCAACTGAATAAACTCTGTCAATACCTGATGGACTAACAGCTGCTCCTTCTCTTTAAAATGCCGTGATTTGGGCCAAATACCATCAATTAACTTTACAATTAATGTCTACTAAATGACACTTAACAGCTTGCTCAGAGGAAGATGTTCTTCTAACATTGCAACCTAAAGAAACATTTACGGTATATTTTTCAACGTTACCTAAACTCCTGCCTTTCACCTGATGGCTTCCTATTATTTTAAGAATGTTTTCACAATTATCTCATTTATCCCATCTGTCTGAGAAATATTCAACCACTACATTAATGTTATTTAAACTTATAACATTTCAAAGCATCTGTTGTTACATTTGTTTGGACTTCTGTAAAAGGAGCAGTTCAGCAAGGAAAAGGACTTCTTGCTATCTTTCTTCCATTTACAATAAAATATGCTTTTAAACTAGCAGGGCCTCTCGAAGGAGGAGGAAACAGGAAGGTTTTACAAAGCACATGGGTTTGCCTGTGACCATTTTTGGCAGGGACAGCTAATGGAGTACACACTAAAGCAAGTGTTCTGAAACAGGGAGGAAAGGGCCACCGGAAAAAGGTCAGCCTAAACTTCTTCTGAAATATATATAAATAAATAAATCTCCATCCATAACGTTGCTGAAACGACTGCCTTCTATTTAAGCAAGACCTTTGTTTGACTAAGACTGGAGTACCCAAGGGAAATTTACCTGGATTTCTTTTCCCCGTGCAAGACTGGAACTATTGAGAGGGGCAGCAGATGATCTCAACGGAAAGCAAGTGAAGATTATAAGGTTTTGCTCTTTGCTTCCCAACTTTTGGAGAAACACATGATGCAGTTTTCTTCCTAGCATCTTGGAGCTGAACCAGGCAGAGTCATTGGCTCCTGGCACAACAGCAGACATATGTCTATGGATAACCTGGTCTGCTACTCAGTTGCAGTCACTGGTACATGAAAAAGATACTAACCTCATCCTAGACATAGTTTCTTACTATAAAGGAGAAGTGAAATACTTTACAGGTTAATGTTAAGATTAAAGGTTGTTAAAAAAATTACTTAGTTTTTTAAGAATAAAAAATAATCTAAAAAAAATCCCCCAAACCTGAACCCATCTATTTATTGAAACAATTAATTGAGGATAGTTTGACAGGACAAAATCATAAAGACACTAAATATGCTCAGACCTTGCTATAACTGCGAGAGGAAACAAAAGTCATCTTGTGGTGCAATGATTCCTTCTTAAAACAACTTCTCTCATGCATAGCTCTTCCTCTCAACAGCATACAACCAGCGCCTTTTTGGACTGCCTCAAAGACCAGCTTAGAAGAGACTGATTTTTAAAAGCCTGTTTTTCTACCATTTATGAAAAGCTTTGCATGAAATAATAGCAATTGAGCACAGTTTTACTTTGTGTAATAATGGATTAGAAAGTTATTACTCTTGACTGTATTTCTAAGTGGTTTAAAATTTAGAGGGAAAAATCTAACTATTTTCAGTGCCTAGTTTTCATTAATACTGTGAAAAGAAAATTGGAATTGCAGGCTCCCATGGTGTTTGTGAATTGAAATTAGCAGACTTAAAAACAAAACAAAAAACCAACAAAAGGACCCCAAACCTGTTTTCTTTACATTTATGCCTTCCCACAAACTGTGAATATGAAATTACTCACAAGACAGAAATGTTTAACTACTGCATTTGCAATGAAGCATGAAGGCAATTATTTACAGGACACATATTAATTTTCACTCTGTGTGCTATCATTGTAGACCTGTTTGTGGTCGATTTTCTGTAGCATTGTTGGATTCTGGTGAACTGGTTTCTGAGCTTACTGCAATTTCAACACCTCATTACAAAGAATACATCTGAAAAACAAACCTCAGCGCTTCCTCTGCAGAACCAGTGGGATAGTGGCAGTCCAGTTTCAAAACCAGGATGAAGATCTCCTTTAAATTTGTGCAAGAGACTCAGCTGAAAACCTGCACTGGTCTAATACAGGGACCAATTCAGCCTGGTCCCTTCCTACCGAGTTTCAACTGGCTCTCAAGGGGAGGCAAGAGGTGGCTCCCCAGGGGATGTCCATCAGTGATGAAACTGCCATGGGAGAGAAGCAATATGAGGTGGTTCCATATGTGGCTGCTGCAGCTCAGTGATGACGTTTCATCTCACTTGAAACAGTCTGTATCCAAAGCCAGGACCTTACCCACCTCAGAGAGGTACCACAAAACTAACTCCATTTCCAAACACTCACTGTATCCTCCGTGATCATAATGGCATCTTGATTCAGCAAGAACAGGAGCTGAGACCTACACACACAACACACTGTGAGGTGGTAGAAAGGTGTGGTGCCAATGAACAGGGCAGCTACAGTTGCCATCTCGAACTCACACCGTTGCATTTGTTCTAAGAAATCTGTCAGCTGCTGACTGAGTTTGAGGGAACATGATAATAAGTTATTTTCAGAGAAAGTGTTTAAGGGAAAATTATTAAGGTATCTGTTCTACTCTTTGGTGTGCAAACCCAGGTTCTTTACTTCTTAGAAATTGAAATTTTCAAAGGTTCTCAGAAGGAAAGATGTAATGCATTAAAATATCTCTAAAGCAACATTAGCTAACTTAGCTGGTTGTAAAAATAGTCTAGTAGTGGAACACCATCCACAGCTAAAAAGGCTGCTTTGCTAAGAAGCTAAACATTTTCTCTGCACAGAATAGAATGCTTATTTCCAAGTGCAATGATTTGTAATATATCAGTTTCAAATAATTTACAAATCCTACCAACTCCTTAGGACTGCAGCTTTTGTAAGTAACTTCTTTTTCCCCTGTGGTTGAGAGGTGAAAGGTTGTTTTCTCAACCTTTTAAAATGTCAACCGTAAGTCTAAAGGGAGATAGGTTAGTTGGTAGTACAGTGCCAATTGATAGAGCATGCCAAATCAATGAGGTTTATAAGTTACTATGCTCTGCAGAGCTGAGGGGAATATTTCAAACAGTTTTATAAGAACCTTTAGTGAAAATACTTTTCAAAACACTGAATTTAATTTTAGCCAAAATGGAAAATGTAAACCAAGATATCATTTAATGTTTTTAGCAGCCTTTTCCCCTGTGGTCTTGCCCTGTTTATTACTATATTTTAACATTTTCAGTTGCATTGCTCCTCTTTTAGTATTCCTTCCCTCCAAACAAGGATTCTTTCACCTTTTTTCCGTTCAGGTATCCTACCTCTCCCCACTTCTACACTTGTCATTCACCCTTGCCCCTCTGCTTCTTTATTTTCTATGTGAAGTATTTTTCCTGGTTTTGTGCATGTTCTGAGAAATCTTTGGTAATTTGGTACTTTGTTTCAGGAATTTTGACTGATCAGCCGTCAGTAGGTAGTCTACATTTTAAATTGAAGTATTCCTAAATACGGAAAAAATGCTTTTGCAAGTAAGATAACATAAGGAAGGCAAAACACAAATATTACACTGCTGATAGTGTGTGTTCAAGCTAGAGCTAAGCTGCTGTAATTGTGGGCAACCAGTTCAGACAGCTAAGCCAGTATCATTTTCTCAGTAAGTTGCCTGCAGCTCTAGCTCCCTGAAGACTCAGAGGAGCACCAGTGTTAAAGCAAGAAAAGAGCAGGGACACTGGAAACATAAATTTTTGGTGGCAGCTAACTGTAAGATTTGCTTCATTGTACCAAAAATGTAGTGTTAGCGACAGTGACATTTGGGCACCACCGACCTTAGGAAAAGTTTTGCTATGAGCTCTGTAAGATCAAAGTTTCACTGCTTGCTATTCTTATCTCATCTCATTAAAGAAAAGAGAAAAAAATTTCAAACCACCTTATCTAGGAACCAGTTTTCAGCAGGAGAATGCCAAAATGGAGTTGTAAAGAGTGAGGAATCTGATGGCTTGGCCTGCAGAGCATGGAATGATTCTTGCTCATGAAATGAGCTGGAGGTGCATAAACCCACATTTATCTTCACAACTGTGGGTGATTCCCTGACTGTCTTCCTTCACTAAGCAGCTACTACATGAAGAGATAAATGTCTACACCACAGACATTATATATATGGCTTGAATGTTGGAGCTGAAAGCACATCGCATTCAGTTTGTTCCAAATGCTGTCATCAAGTCAGATCCATTACTGACAAAGTTGATAATGTGCCTGGGAAAAGAAGGGGCCAGGCTTTCAAGATATACAAAATATATATGCACACATACTGGAAATGCAACTGCTATAAATACTGAACTATACCCAGTAACCAAAGGCTCGGATACAACTTGCAGATACAGCTACCCCTGTTCAGCCTGAATCCTATTACTTTCAAAACCTTATATGCTTCTCTGGGAGTGGGAAGAGAAAGACAAATGGAATTCAGGATTGATAGGAATTGCATTTGATGTAATTAGTGTTCTTTTTCTCCTGATAAAATTATTTAAATTAATAAGACTGCCTTGTATTTCTTTGTTTCTCTTATCACACTCTATAAAACAATTCTGGTGTCTCTGATGTTAGCACAAGGAGAAAAGTTTTAGATATCTATAAAGCTTTGTTTTATTTCAGAATATAATTCTTGTGTACTCACTGCTTTAATCTTTCATTTATCCCTTTTCTGTAACTTTTTAAAGGGTACATTCACAACATATGCTGTATCTGGATCTGAATTTACTGTTTAAGCCAACTCCCATTTAAACCACCAAAGTCCCAGACCTAGACCATAGCTCTTAACCTCAGCAGAAATGCTGATTTTGAAACCTATAGGCCAGCATAGCATGTCAACACAGGAGAACAAACATAGCATGTCAACACAGCAGAACAAAGTTTCATTCAGGTCTTTATATAGTTAGAAGGAAATAGCCTAAGGTTAGACTATTTCAGGTACACACATCCTCATTATAGGTTACTTTTGCCTTGATTTTTTTCTACTTCCATTTATGAGCAATATCCTTAGAGAATACCCAGTTCTCAAACATGTCAGCATCCACTGCCACTTTACAGGCTGTCAAATGACTAGTCACACACTACAATACCCCAGTGTTTCTGCAGAGGTTTAAATTAGGTGTTAGCAAGTGGTTTTAAAATTAGTAGCAACAGTCCTAGTACCAGGTATGCATGAGATAATGAGAATTCACACTGTACTGATTGCTAGAAAACAGCAGCAAGAAGTTTACAATTTGTTCTCATCTCCTTTGTCTGGCAGCCGGTTCAGCAACCCCGTTCATGGCCAGCAGTCTGTTCGCATGGTTACTGGTTTGATAAGCTGCCTCTGGCATACAACAACTACTTTATAACACCATACTAATTGAATTTATCAGGTATTGGAAATGGTTAGCTGGAAGGACAATGGCTTGCTTGCACACCTCTGATTCCTCTGTTTGAATGCAGAAAACCTGAGCTGCAATAGAGTGCTGGCACAGACAGTGCCCTGTGCCATTCAACCCAGAGAGGCAAAGCCCTGGCCTCTGCCCTGTGTCCTGTGTGCATGCAGCGCAGCCAGCTTCCCATTTCCTAAGCAAAACTCTGTATTCCGTGTTTGCTAGGTGTGACTGCCCAGATTCCCACTCTTTCTAGCTGTTCCAAATAGCAGCAGGGATAAAGCAAATTCCCCATAGAATTGTATGGACCTGATTTAATATCACATTGCTCGAATTTGGTCTGAGAAAGCCTTGGCATAGAAATTGAGCAATACAATGTTAATCCATGCCAGTATTTTGACTATAAACCTTTTCAAAATACCTTTGCAAAATACTGTCTTTCTTTTTCTACCATGTTCATCAAAACAAGGATGATAACCAGTCCTGAGGAAAAGTGGTTTTTTTTTTCCCAAAAAGAAGAAATTCAATGCATATGCATTACAAGGCTACAAGAAACAGTTTCAGTGTTGCTAGTGGCCACAATACAGTATGCAAGAAAATATATACACTAGATGTAGCAAATCAAACCAGAATGAAGTGCAGCTCAAGGAAAACAATGAGGTTGCATCAATCAAGGCACTGGTAGCACATAGTCTAATTTCAAGCAAACTAGAACAACTCATTTATTTATTCAACAATCCCTGTGGAATTTTGATTCTAAGTTTAAGATTGATTTTAAAGACCACTTTTTAGGATTATGGTCTTTAATTTAGGATTTTTAAGCAGATTGACATGAAAATGAATGGAACCTGTTCCAGATTCAATAATTCCTTTACTTCACCCTTACGCAAGTAAATCCTCTGCCTTTCCATAATTCGTTATTCAGTCAGGAAAAAAGTCTAAGTCAAGTCAGCAAATTACTTAACTGTTTCTGAAAACCTGAGTTTTGCAATTACTAATTTACTCATTTTCAGCATTTTTCAACCAATGTCAGTTTGAAGTCTGCCTATGGAAAATGGTTTGAGAGTCCACACACTCTTTGTTAGGCCTTATTTTGTTAGTTTCAGTAAACCTAATGTGTTTTATAGTCTGTTCTTCAGTTAAGTAGGTCTTTGGTTCTAGGTTAAAAAGATGTTGAAAATGGTGGAAACATCTGTGAAGGCTGTTAAAGAACACGTCTTTATTTTCATGGCTAACAACTAAGAATCACAAAAGATTTAGAACTGCCTAGAACCTATTTTTGCATATGAATGATACATGCATATAAACTGGGGCTTAATAAGTTATTTTACTGAATATCTTGAATACTAGTCTTGAAAAATGTGACTGCTTTGTTTCAGAGAGCATGGTCATAGATTTAATTTCATTTTTTTGGTGTCTGACAACTGCATTCACAGAAAATTAATTCTTTAAGGTCTATGTAATACCTTATCTGTAGGCAGGTTCTTTGTCTGGGAATATCAAAAAAATAGGCCAAAGAACTGCTCATGTGCAATCAACAGTTTTTCCTGAAAATTTTTCTAGGGAAAATCAGGAAGGTAAGTCCTCAAGAACATATGCATGTACTTGTGTGAAGAGAGAGAGAAAACTAGGGACTATCAATATTAACCCGAGGATTGTGAGACAATGGTTTTCCCCCAAATAGCCTCGACAATGAAACAAGACCATATTCCTCCACCTCTATCCTGGTCTGCATTTGCTTCTTCTCACTCCCATTATCTCGTGTGGGAACTGTACACTTGCCTCTGATTGACTAATATATCACTTCTACAGTGTGGACATGTCACTGTTCATAATCCAGACAGGTACTGAAAAATCTAGGGAGTTCCTCTGAAGTCAGTGGGCATGACACATACCCATACGCATTTGTGAGCAAGTGATGTGGAGGGCCCGGTTTGCTTCTTTGCATACACATACCAGTCCTGCTATCACAGTCAGACCTTGCGCTTCAGCTTTGCCTCCGCTAAATACCTTCAGAACTGAATCACTAATGGTCTTTTACGTCTTTAAAAGAAAGAAAAATAAGAGGCCTTTCTTTCTTGGGACACTGCTTCAGGAGCATTGTGTAATGTGCCCATTTTTCTTGAATTATTATCTATAAAATGAGTACATTTCTTCAAACTACTCAAAACATTACCATCTGGTTTTGTCTGTGCTGTGGAGATGTCTAACTCCAAACCACTGAACATGTAACAACAATACTAATCACTGTCACTTACTAAATTTCTTCTGCACAAGAACTGTCTTTTCATGTTGTCTGTGTATGTCTGAGGCATGAAGTAAAGCTTTGGGTACTGCCATACAAATAAGAACCCCAGTATTTACACTGTGAATGTTTGCCAGCTGGGATTAAACCAATGCACCCAGTCTTATATAATTCTTATACACATTATAGAAGTGAGAAACTCCAGCTTTAGCAAGAATACGTGTGGAATATGAATGCACGCTCAAAGTTCACACACAAGGAAAACCGTTCATCATTCACGCACCGGTGGAGAAGGTCTTGTGCAAGTTTACAGAGAGCTTTGTATGATTTATAGCAATCTGGTGTCAATATTTCTTACCAGTTGTAGAGCATAGTGAGCTGCTGATATTACATTGATAGAAAACCATTGTGTTCTGGAAAAAAAGCCAGCTCCCTGGTATCCATCTATATTCTTCTTTCTGACACTGTGAATGTGTGAAAATCCTAAGGACTGGCTAGAAACCTACAGTTTACTCAGTGTTCCCATGTTTCTATGCATGGCTGGCCAAGAGTAGAGGTCAGCACTGGTACAATGGATCAACTATAATTTTTAATCTCATTTTTAAAGAGAATTTAGGAAAAAAAATCTTTTTGATTAAATTCAAATTATAAATGCCATATTTGTAATTCACCATGACAAATGCTAAGACCTCAGCCTTGTTGACAAGGAATTGGTCCAGTTCACAATAAAATAATTTGGAAAAATGCAACATTTGCTTTCTTTCTGTTCCTTTGGGGAGGGCTTTATGATTTATTTTTTTTTTTTAAATAAGCTTAACAAGTATTTTAACTTTAATTATAGGAAAATTAATCTATTTCTTAATCCTCTCAGTTCCTTTATGTATAGCCACAGTAAGTGCTAACATTTGGAAAGTTTGTAAATAAAGAATAATTTTCACCCTATAGCAGCTTATGCAGAGATGTCTATGTGTATTTCAGCTAAGAATTTTAAAAGTCTGATTCAAGACAGCCCAGTGATATTTCTAGCACTGGAAATGCAGATAGAACTACAGTATAATTGGACTGAGGAACAAATATTCCCTTTATGTCTCAAGCCATAATGAACACAGTAGCCCTATGAACTAACTGTAATTTTATTTTTCTTTGTTTCAGCTTCTTGCACAATGTATTCCATGAAGAGCATTAAATAGGGCACTTGCAGTGATGTATAAATTATAGGAGTCACTTCACCTCCTACTGCAATGTTATCTTGCTGCCAGATGCACCAGGAATATATTGCAGTAATTCGTGACAGGAAAAGAGGAGCAAAACTTTTAGCAATGATCATAAATCACTCACAGTCTATACTTCACAGCTCTGCCTGTTAGAAAAACAAGTACCAGTTCTGGGACCAAACCTAAACCATCACAAGGTGTCTGAGAACATACAGTTCTGAGCCATCTCCATCTATCCAAGACACGTTATCACAGAGCAGGGGTGTACATGTGCAGGAAGCAGTTTGCATGCACAGCCCCACACTGTTCTGCTCACAGGACAAAGCCTTTCCCAGAGCAGTGACTGAACTCTAAGAGTCACCTTAAGCAGTGGGTTGTTCACTCATTTGGCTGCACTGATGCTTTGGAGATTTCTGACTGTCACCAGGTGTTTTCTGCAATGCAATGAGCATGGGTCAAGACGTAGGAAAATTAAAAACATGCTCAAAGATCAGTCCATAATCATCTATCCTATTAATCTTCTTTACTTAATAATATAGGAAAATGACTGATCCCGTTTCTTGCCCTGAATCAAGAATCAGGGCTAAGAAAGGTAACCAGTGCTACCATTGGTATAATCACTGAACTCTGTCCTGACTACTCTTACTCTTTTTTACTTACAGAACTAGCATAGGACAAGATCTAATATCAATTAAACACTATCCTGGGAAGTAGACACCAAAAGCTTCCAGACAAATCAAGGGATGATAAAGTATTTTCTTTGGTTGCAACATGTGAAGTTCCATCGGTAGAAAGACACTTTTTTGAACGTGAAAAAAGCTTGTTTCTATAAGACCCCTTTTCACTTTGAAGGTTGTCTTCTGCTAAAACTCCCAAGACCAGCAAATGCCATATATTTTGGCTTTAAGACTGCCAGAACCTCTATTCATCCCATTTCTGCCGGGGCTGTCAGAAGTTTTTAGCCTAGTTTTGAGCTCAAACCTTTGTCCAGTCCCAAACTGGAGAAAGACACAACTGCCATTTGCAGAAAAAGAAGTGTTTGTTTGTATGCCTAAAACTGCAAGACTTTTTCCCTGGTTAAGACTTCCCTGCCATTAAATTCAGTGATTTCACTTTATTTGACCCAGTTTGGACCTCTGTGCCTTTTGGAACATTTCAATAGCTACAGAAGTGGTTAGACAATAGCTAACCAATAAAATACCAGCCCAGAGTAACTAGAACAAATAAGCTGTGTAGAACAAATGCTCACTGAAACTCAGCAGAAATCAGAGATCTCTATAGAGCTCAGCAACAACTGGAACAGCGGTCTGGATGTGCAGAATGGCAAATTGTCCACCTGCAGTTTTAACAGTCTTCATGTAAAATCGGTAAATTGTTCCAGGTCCTTTTATTTTTTTTTTTGATAGGTTCTCACTAACATTTTTCATAACTTGTCTCCAAAATTAAAAGGCTCTATTATTTCTTCTATGACATGAACCTGAGGACATATAAACTATTATTTTTGTTTTATTATTATCATCATCAACCTTTGTGCTGTTATTAGTATTTAGCACAGGAGAGGGGAAGGTGGAGAGACCATGAAAGCAATATATGTTGCCTCACTATACAAAACATAATGCAAACAAAATATGTTGACTAAGTTTTGCATGCTAATAAATTTGTTATGACTTCATCCAATTACGGCACATTTAGCAGTTTGTATACCACAATGAAATCTGCAATTATAATTTTGGTGACTTTATGTTCCAGACAAGATGATGGGTTTGCTGCTCAGCAGCTCCTAATCTGGTTTACATTTTTATGTCCTGTATGAAATTTGTTGCAAATTGCATCTTTCCATCTATTATTTAGAAGACAGGTGCACAGAAAGCAAAGCTGGTGGTGGCAGATCGGGACTTGTTAGCCACTACAAACTGCAACATAACTGTAGCGGAAAAGCCCTATTTTATGCATAAATGTCACTAATTAGTAGAATCCACATAAGCAGCATTTTCTGTGATATATAGGCGTTTCGTATTCAAACTGCTTTTTGAATAGGCTCTCATTTTTAGCTGAGAACTTTGGTTAGAAATAGGCATATCATGGGCAATCATCATGGAAATGTTTGGTTATGGCTCTGTCAGTAAAACCGCATGGGCTTTGGCCATTCCTTGATTGTATTCTTGCTAGAAAAATGTTGACCTCAGAGCTTTGAGAGCATCACCTCTTGCCATGGGGTGGACTCCTTTGCTGACTGACCACCAGGATCCCAGACTACAGCCTCTGAAGTGAAAATACAAAAGTAAAATTGCCCTAACCATCATATATTCAGCTTCCTAGAATTATTTTTTAGGAAACATAATCTTAGTTTTAAATGCCCATTAGTGGGGATGTTGAGGAGTAGCTGTGGAGAGGCAACTCTGGTTTGCAAAAAGGGTTAAGGGAAAAAAGCTGAACTAAACCACAAGAAGAATTTAAATGGAAGGACATATACTTCTGTGTCTCCTATCCCAAATTAAAAGACCAAAAAAAAATCATTAATCCCTCACTGCCAGCAATACCATCCTTCTCTCCTTTAAGTTCCAACGTACTGTTGGGAGTAGCTCAAGCCCACATGGAGACTGCAGTATTACCGAGATGGAGCAGTGCCTACCCAACTATTCATGATGAAAGGTTATTCATAACACTAAGTGACTAAGACTTAAACAGCTTACAGAGAAACAGATATACTAGAAATTATGACTTCAGTAACCCCTTTGGTTCAGGCTGTTTCATATATGATAATAGGACAAGGCTGATGAAGGCAAATTAACAGCTTTTAAAAGTTTGAGGGTGGGAGGATGAGTGACATTTTGATGAGAAGAATGACAGATAAAAAGATCCAGACAATTGGGATTATGCAGAACACAATTCCTGTGCCAATCCACACTTTTTAAAAAAAGCAGTAGCAGTTGGGATCCAAAAAAATGAAACAGTAGAACCACTCTCAAATAAACAAAAATGAGAAGTGAAGCTGGGTGATGAATGATAAGCTAAAACAGGAAAGCTAAACACCGGGATGTAAAGCTAATGGCAATGTTTTGCTAGAAGACTAACATTCACATTCTTCATCTGAAACACAGTTTGGACAGAAACAATAACCTGTCAGGAAGCTTTATTTCACCCCTCCCATTCTGACACCCATCAGCTAAATGACTGTGCATTGCTCAGGACTACCAAGCACTGCAGCCCCAAATCTGAAAACCTCAAAGAAGAATTATTCTGAAATTTCATTGGTTTCAGTGAGCTGTAAGGCTGAGAAATTACAAATACATCTTTAATACAAAAGATGCATTCTCAGAGGACTTGGAAAATTATTTAGTGCCAGGTAACCAATATATTGCTTTCAATTACCTTATAAAATAAAATCAAACAAACTAAATGCCAAATTATCTATTGAGCAGCACTGACTGAATTAACTAAGGTAACGAAGCAACTGGCATGAATGAGGTCAGAGCTATATGAGCTACTGCAGTGGCTCATACTGGACATTAACTCCGAGACTTAAAACAAACAAAAAAATTCCTATCACAATTCCTGAATATCTTGATCATGATGTCTGAAACTTCTTCAAGTGAAATGTCTTCCTGAGAGATGGAAAACTGTCTAGGGTGAGTGTACCCACTGCTGCTCAGTTTTAAGAATGACCATTGCATCTAGCGGCATTTTGAAAATTACTCTAAAATCCTTTTACTGGAAAGCAAAAGAAACCAATCCCAAAGTATTGTCACCAAATCTGTAAATATCTTTGTTCCTGGAAGAGCTCAAATGCCATCCCACAGGTCCATCAGACACTGAGAAAGCAATAAATGTCTCTGCCTTTACTTCAGTTTAAGTAAATAATTCTTGCATGCGAGTATCAGGCTATGTGACTTGAAAAAGGAACCACACATTTGCATTTGAAGCAAAATTTCATCTGTCTTGAGGCTATGTAGACTGCCCCAGATTTTGGTGTTGTACTAAGATGGGTCTTAGTCATGATTTTGCATTAATATACTATTCGTGTATTAAATTGATTTCTACTTGAATTAAGTATGTTACTGAACAAAAAATAGATCCTTATTTTTCTACTATTAAGTGTTATGGCAATTACCAAAGATTACCAAATTACGTAAAACAACTAACTAGCAGTAGGTGTGTTACTAAATAGCACACAATTCAAGGAAACACTGAGATAAAGCGATATGATACCACAAGCTGCTCACTCTGAAAATCATAGAATCATAGAATAGATTGGGTTGGAAAAGACCTCCAAGATCATCGAGTCCAACCCCTGATCCAACTCCA
>JAWMRA010000113.1:11559353-11605891 GCA_035584735.1 Pseudotriccus pelzelni | reverse complement strand
ATAGAATAGATTGGGTTGGAAAAGACCTCCAAGATCATCGAGTCCAACCCCTGATCCAACTCCAGTTACTGTATCATAGCACTAAGGGCCACATCCAATCTCTGTTTAAAAACCTCCAGGGACGGTGAATCCACCACTTCTCTGGGCAGGCCATTCCAATGCCTGAATGTAAAAGCTAAACCAAGCCAACAAAGAAAGCAGGAGTAATCCATTGAACTCTCCGGGATTTTTTAAAGATTACAGAGTAACACAACTCTTCAGACTGATATTAGGAAGTTTTGCAGTCCTTTCATCTCCGTGATAAACGTCTGGATTTTTAAGGAATGTATGTAGTATTTAATTGACCACAACTGAATATAATTGAACCTTCTGGAGCAGGTTGCCCACAAAAGTCATGAATGTCCCATCCTTGGAAGTGTTCAAGGCCAGGTTGGATGGAACTCTGAGCAACCTGATCTAGTGGAAGGTGTCCCTGCCCATGGCAGGGGGGTTGGAACCAGATGATAATTAAAGGACCCTTTCCAACCCAAACCATTCCATTACATCACAGAGAAGAATCTCCAGTAATCAGTGGGAGTAAGAAAAACATGGCCAAAATGCTACAAAGTTTTTCTTCCATGAAAAATGCTAGAATGTCAAAATATTTTGTTTCTAATCAGAACTAAAACATACACTCTGAATAGTTTCGGCTTGGAAAAAAGCCATAAAACAATTTGAAATTTGAGACTGTTGTATTCTATGTCTTCAGGTTTTATCTACCTATACAGTATTTCATACCACAAACAGTAAATCAACATGAACTCAACTCTACCTTCCAATACTTAAAGGGAGCCTATAAGAAAGATGTAAAGAGACTTTTCACAAGAGCATGTAGGGATAGGACAAGAGGGAATGCATTCAACCTAAAAGAAAGTATGTTTAGATTAGATGTTAGGAAAAAATTCTTTACTGTGAGGGTGGTGAGGTCCGAGAACAGGTTGCACAGAGAAGTTATGGATTCCCCATCTCTGGAAGTGTTTAAGGCCAGGTTGGATGGAGCTCTGAGCAACCTATTCTAGTAAAAAGGTGTTCCTGTCCATGGCAGGGCAGTTGGAACTAGATAACCCTTAAGGTCCCTTCCAACCCAGGCCATTCCATGATTCTATGACATAACACGATATTATAAATATTGTACTTTTATCTTATTTGGGGAAAATGCTTAAGGGACAAACAATTGCACCATCTTCCTCCTAAATGAAGTTGTACCTTCTTTATCACTATAACATTAGTTGTAGGGGCCCCAGAATGCCTTTCCCAGCTCATCCTCAGGTCCTTAGTCAAGCCATAACCTTGCTCAGATCATGACTTATTAGTGTGCTCCCATCTGCAGTCTTTGAGCAATGGATAGCAAACTCTTCCTGTGTAGAAAGGGCAAACCCTCTGCCATGTGTAGAAAGACCACAATTCAACCTCTCCTTGCTACATAGGAAGGGACTGTCCTGCTAGATGGGACTCTGGGGGACCGGAGCATGCAAATATGAAAGCAAAGAAAGTAATAAAAAAGTTGACTAACCTAACCCACCTGAGCTCGGCTCACAGGGATCGATGTCCTCATCATCGCTAGGACATTCAGCCGAGGCCACCAGGATGTCATCTGTAGTCTGCAAAGAAAATAAAAGTCAAATAGATATACTTGAATTGACTGAACATGTTGTAAGACTCTTGCTCAGATTACGCAAGGCCCAGAGCATTCCAGAATTAATGTGTAATGGCACAGTGACACTCTCCAACTCTATATTAATGGGACTTTGCTTTTCAATTTGCACTTGTCAGTTTTTAGAATTGTGTTAGATATCCAGCGTAGGCACTTAAACGTTTTCATATTTTTTTGTAATAAGAACAGAAAGTAGAAGGACAAATATATATATATTGGGACTGCTGGTCTTCCCTCTTTATCTCCAAAATCTCTACTATGATATTACTGAAAACACTGAGGGCATTAAAAAACAAGTCAAAATAATGAACTGCCTGCAGCTGTTAAAACTATTACAAATGTAGTGATGCTTTCTCCATTAACTGCACTTTCTTTCTCAGACATAGAGCTTAAAAAAAAAGGAAAAGAAGAAAACATGATTCTTACTGAGTTGAAAACTGTTTAATGAAAAGAAAGTCAAGGAAAGAAAACAATAATAAATGTATACAGTGTAGAAATTATCATGCTATTTTCTTAAATAAGTGAGAACATCCTCTTTTCTTAAATAAGTGAAGTATTGCCTGAGTGCTACGTTTACGTCCAAGGGGTTCTAGGAACATCTGCCCAAAATGCATTTGGATAGTTCTTTGTACAAAGAAATCAAATGAATCAAGACAAAGTAGACAAAACAGGGGATGAATGATACAAAACACCATAAATAAAAGAAAATGTGGAATTCCTATCTACTGCTTCTTACAGTGCAAGAGCAAGGAGATATTCAAGGAAACACTGAGGTGAGCAATCTGAACCTGAAAAAATGAAATACCTTTTCAAGCCACCTCTGAGAACAGTCATTTAGAAATGTAATAAGAATATCCAGTTATTCAGGGAAATAATATCAGGGAAACATAAACTGTCATTCACCTGGTTGTTTCTCAAGACATCACAAGTGAGGTTAGGAAGAAGCTTTTCCTATGGGCAAGACATTTCACAACTGTCCATTTCAAGTTCCTGCTCACCTCACCAAAGGAAATACATAAAGAGAATAAAATACTACATCACACTGAAACAAGAGGCTAAGGATATAGTAGGCAAAAAGCCATTCTTGGATTCCTCTGTGATATACATACCAACAAGGAGATACAACCCATTTCACTGAACGTGAAACATTTTTTCTTTATCTCTCCCTGAGCATAGAGGAGGGACATAAAATACATGAAAGTTTTCCTTCATCAGTTTAAATCGGAACGTGTAAAAAATTTATTTCTGTGCAGTAGGGCCAAAGGCTAACCAATGTTGTTTATCATTATTATTCTAACTGGAGTTTTAAAGCAAAGCATATTACAGTAATAGGCTTTACTTTGTCACGCTTCAAGAATATTAATGAATATACGCTCTCAGCACTTCTGTGAAGTAGGAAAGTGATACATTCATTAATATGTGAGACATAACAAAGAAAAGCCTATTATAATAGTAATACATTTTAGAGGCAGAAGACTGGAGCATAAGAGAATAAAGCAACTTGCTGAAGGTAACCAAAAAAAGGCCATAGACAACAGCTACATTTAGAGGCCATAATCACAAAAATTATCTTTCCTTATAGCTGAGAAAACTTGTAGCTGGGGGAAACAACTCTGTAAATCTGTAATGCTGCCAAAATTAGCTGGCAGATTTGCAGAATTTAAAAAGACATGAAAAAAGCATTCTAGTTGTCCATTCTTTCTACCATGTAGAAGAACAAAGTTATAAAAAAAGCAGCTGCAAACATCCTCTTGAATTTCTAATGTCCATTTCTTTTCCCTCAATTTAAGCTTGAAAACCAATATCTTAGTCTCCTTGTGGAAAAGTATTTATGTTTTTCTTTAGAATCACAGATAAGTACAAAGAAAAAATAACCGAGTAACCAGTAAACTTTTAAGTATAGAAAAGTACTAATAAGTACATAAAGTATCATGCGTCTCCCAAACAGTTTAAATTTAGTAAGTGAAGCCACAGTGCCATATTTTTCCTTCTACCCACAACACTGGAGAAGACTATACTTTTATGACCTGCAGCCAGAATTCTGAACGTTTACCAACTGATCACTGAGGAAGAACTCTACACAAGTACCATTAAACAGAGAGGATCACACGCATGCACAATAGTATCTGCAAGAAATGATGGCCTGTGAGATCTACTGGTCTAACTGGAATTTTGTTTAAGGGTGCTTTGGTACATGCATGGTTGAATCACCCTTGTAACTTGAGTGGCCTGAGAAGAAATGATCAGACAGATTTATGGAATTATTGCAGTGTCTCTGGTTATTCTTGATATAGGATAGCGTGGCAAGACTCTACTTTTTTGTACAGTTTGCAGTACATTCGATATTCTGGAAATTCAAAATTACTGGGAAAATAATACACTTAAAGTATCTTAATGTCTGAGAGATACTTTGCTCAGTTACTCATAAGAGAGTGTCAAAACTGTCTTCATAAAGTGACACTAATTCCAATCTACAGAAGGAGTATTCATACTTCTACAAGAGGAAAGGGATGTTCTTGAATGACAAAAGTGCATGTATATTATGGGTACAGAAATGAATAGCACCTTAAATAAATGTGAATATAGCACATCAAGAAAGACTTCATTAATGTCTCATAATATTAAAGGAAGTAATGCATATTTCAAAGTCAATACTTGGTATAAAACTAAATTCCTTGCAAGCAATAAATCAAATATCAGTAGTTGAATAAGAAGTGAAGTGATAAGATGATCTGAAAAGCATTTTTCTTCAGAAAAATATGTCAGGAAGAATTCCAGTTTAAGTATCAGTTAACAGATGCCTCAAAACCTTCCCCTATTCTCCTCTTTCCCCAAACCCAAATACCTTTGTGCTGCTACTCATAGATATTTTTATCAGAAAAAAAAAAAGCAAAGTAGCTGAGAAAGGCAAGTGAGATGGCATTGACCAAAGTACAAATGAAAGCCGTTGGTCTGGTTAACAGAATTTAAAATGGGATTCAGTATTAGCTAAAACACTAGAGAATATAAAGCATATATAAATTAAATACTATGGGCCAGCTGCTAGAGTTCTTTCTCCATAAGAGCTCTGACTGACAGGAATTTACCTGAAGAGAGAAAAGGATTTAGACCTAAGGGTGTCAGACAGCCACAGGGTGCAGATCAATAATGCAAGGTAGAGTAATATGTTTTACTTGCCACACATTATCTTTTCCTCATGCTTTTTAATTTGGATGGGAAGATTTAAAACAAATAAGTTCTCCTAAGTGAATTGCTATTGTTGCTAGCACTATGGCTAATTTACAGGACACTGCTTCAAGCATTCTCATTAATCAAGGATTTAAAAGTCAGTGGAAAATCCCTTATTTACAGTGAGTGCCTAATAGGATAACATCCAACTGGTATCATCATAATACACGATCGGATTAGAATGTCTCTTGGGCAAGTTGTTCAAATTCATTTAAGAAGCGATACTCCAGTTGTAAGAGATTAAAAAAAAAAAAAAAATAGCAGGTGTACAACCTGAAAGGCCAGGCACGATTTCCTTTGATTGCACCTTCTTTCTTTGTGCATTTTCAGAGATTTTTCAGATGCGATTTGCAGATACGGCTGTACAATTTAAAATGCAGTCTATAGTAAGATGTGGATTCTTAAAAACTTGGACATCGGTACACATTTTAGAAAAAGGATGACAGAAAAAGCTTAAAATTAACACGCTAATATGAAAAAATGGACACAAAAATCCCTTATTTAGTAAAAGTAGAAGTCACTGCATAATATTGGTTTTGACAACTGTTCAGGGGTGTGGACCCTGCAGGAATGGGTCTTGCTTACATCAACCAGGTCTGCTTTCAAAAATAAAGAATTTGGGACTTGTCTTTCAGCCAAGAGACAGTTTAAAATATCATCAATCTGCCACATTGCCTGAGGAAGGAAATGGTGACTATTTCAAGAAAGCTCCTGGCCAGATGAAAAAACGATGCTGTAGTCATGGCTTAAATACAGTGACAGTCTGTAGCTTTGGATAAATATCAAGCTGCCTCATAGGTTACTACTGTGGGTTCAAAACTAGCACGAGGAAGTACGGTTGTGCCCTTCTAATAATGCTCTTTGAATGCTATGTCATTAAAAGAAATAATTGTAAATGAATAAACAATACAGGAAAGGAATTTTTTATTATTGTTCATTTTTTGCATGACTGGGCATAAATACGTACCATCTTATTCAGTTTTTATGCATGAAGTCTGCTATACCTGAGGGTATGAGAGAAATATGATCTAAAAATTAAATCACCAATCTGAGTTGTGCATTCATTAACAGTATAATGGATCCTGCATATTTCCTCTTGTAGTATTCCACCAGCTCTCCTTTAAATCATAACACCCCACAGCTACTCTGAATATAGTTTATTCCTTTCTTGTTCAATAATATACCTTATCCCATGAGAACTGCAAGTAAATCCAAATTACACAATAGTTAAAAACTAGCAGTCGTAAATTATTATATGAATTACATCCAGTACAACTGCTTGTGACTACTGTTTAAATTATATTAGACAAGAACTTCAACTGTGTAATTCAGAACCACTCTTACTTATTTGTACAGCTTTGGTGCTGAATGATACCAGAGGCAGGCACTGTTGTGCTTGGTGCTAAAGGCAGCTGGAAGGCAAGGGCTTTGCTCTGAGGAGCTTATGATTTGGTTTTGAACCAGATGCAATAAATGGGTGTGAGAGAGAGCAGAGGATGAGAAGGGTCAGGTGAGGATGCTACTGATAGGCGTTAGTGGTTACGCAGGCTCTGATCTAGCACATTTTCCAAAATTATGCTTCCATACAGCAGGAAGGAAGGTCAGGAAGAAAGCAGGCAGAGGAAAGCCAGGCAGGAGCCTGTGACTGGCCAAAGAGAACAGATGGTGCCTGGAGAGCACTGCTGAGGCTGGAAGCCTCTCTGAGGAAACTCGGTGTGTTTAGAACCGTCTGGTGAGTGCAGAGATGAACACAGCCAGAATGACGTGGGAAGAGGTAGACAGCACCAACACCTGATGGTTAAGGCATGGGAGGATGGAGCAACGCTGTGTTGACAGGAGAAGTAACAAAGAAAGTGAGAAATTAATGGTAAGGTCATGGGAGCAAAGGGGACAAGGCAGTAAAAGGGGAGAGCCAGGATCCGAGGGAGTTGATATCAAGAGACTTGATTCTGTGAAGATTAATGAGAAAGAATTCAATGACTGTTAGCAAATGGCTGTCTGAAAATATACTTTCGGATGTAGGACTAGGAAATTAAACCTCTAATTCTCTTTTTCCCCTTTTCTTAGTTATCACATCTGCTTAAATTATGTTATTTTTCCTCCTGAAAACAAAGCTCTTTCAAATACTTCCAATTAAGTTCAGACAGAATCAGCTACAACTGATATTTAAACATAGAGATCTGCTTCAGCTTAGCAGAAGGGTACACAGCTAAAGCCATGGTATAAACAAAGGTTTTGGAAATCCAAAAATACATACTACTGTCTTCTTAGCTGTGGCAAACTTTCCTTGAAAAATACAGTTCATGCAAAGTTTACAGAAAGGAGCTGTGAGCAGTCATTTTGTACTTTTGCACTTGGACACATTATCTTCTGAGGCAGTGAGGGATTTTCCCAAAAACTAATCCCTTCAATATATTCCTTTCCCCCCCTCTTTTTCCTTTAAAGGGAGGAATAAAGTAACCTAAACCAGTGGGAATGCTGGGAGAAACCAACAGGGCATGAAAAATCACAAAAGACTTCATGTGGAAAAAATCAAATTTCATTATTTAGGATGGTATTAACGGCACAATTTTCAAGTAATTTGAATTTAATTTTCGGTGTATGAAGCAGATCTCAATGACTGGTTATTGAGACGGTTGTAGAAAGGAACTTGAATATGTCACATTAATCATGTGTACTCCTCAGCTAGCTTTGCCCTGGTGTTAATTATCTCCCATTGCATGAGGCAGTTTGCTGAGAAAGATGCAATAGTGATCTAACAGTAATATCAGCTCTAGATGACATGCTGCTTAAACAACCGCCTCTAACGTTTTATTTAACCTGCTATAGGTCAAACAAGTACATGTGCTTCAATTACTGCTTGTCCACCCACACAAAAAAAGTATTTTTTCTGCATCATGCTACTGAAAAATGTTATTTCTGGACATGGGTATTAAAATGCTAATATTTCAAGCCCATACACAATATTTATTATATCTTTTGCTAACTGCTGACATATTATTACCCTGTAATGTGAAAATACGTAATCGAAAATCTAAACACTTTCTCATAACTGGCTCTCATCTAATTAATTCTATCATGTTATTTCTTGAATTGGTCAGTGTTTGACACTTGTGAGAAAGCAAAAGCCTTGATTAATAAGTTACTCTCACAGAAAAAAAAAAGAAAAAAGTAAACCTCAAGGATATCACAAGCAAACACAATAAGGCTTTTCAGTTAGTGAAATGAGTGTTGTAGAAATTGAGCGCTGAGGTGTAGGTAAAAAGCTCAAGACAATGCCTTGGATGCCCTGCCACCTTCAGTCTCTGTTCCCAAACCACAGCAGTGATGGGAACACATCTGCCCCACTCATCAAAGCAGAATGAACCTAATTTCTGGCCTCCACCTCCCTACGTACAGACCGTCTATCCATATAACCACTTTAAAATCTATGGTATTAATTCCATGCAAAGCAGCATTTGCATTACTTATCCAGCTCTCTCCTCCTCCACCCAAACATCTAAATTTTCATGGGCAAAATTACCACAAATAGTGGAATTATATTTGAGAAAAGGATTTATAGTAAAATAATATCAACAAAACTTCATGCCTTTCCTTTAAGCTCTGAATTTGAAGTTAATTGCTTTGGTCAAAGTCTTAGAGTCACTCATCTCATCTGGAAAGAACAGAAGCAGAGCTGAGAAAATCCATGCTGGCAAAGGTACAATATTTTATCTGAACAGCTAGACAGGCAGCACTCTGCAATAATCTTAAAAGTAATACTAAATAAAACTGAGAAAACAGTAGAAATATTTTTTCTATCAGGTCATGTCTGCTACTTCCTGCAACAGATGGAAAATGTTGGCTTTACAGATAAAGACCAAACCCAATTTCTATATTGTTTATATATGAATGTTACTTTTCTTGTGCCCTTGTGAAACTTTCTTGGAGCTGCTATTTGGAAAATTGTCCCACTGTTTTCCCCCCGTTTCTCTCCCTGCTGGGCAACTAATGAAAATGCACATATTTCTACTAATACATTTTTCACCAGCTACTCTTCCATAACTAAAGGCCTTGCAAGCAGATATTTAACAGAATACTCAACTGCATAATAGCAGCGGCTATTTTGGACTTCTTGAAACAAGCCGATCTTGCATTAGCTGGGGTTCTTGGAAGCAGAGCAAGCAGTAACCACACAATAGCAGAGTACCAAGAATGGGAGTTACTGTTTGTCAGTGTTCTACAGGAAGAAGAAGTTTCATTTTTTTGTGTAATTACTTTATTATTTGGTCCAAGTCTTAAGTTATAGCACAGGGTCTGGTGTTCATAGAAGGAACAACTGATGTTTACTATGAATGCTGGATTAATGCTCTAACAGTGATGGCTGCAATGAAGGGTGAACTGTTCATCTTTCACACCCCTCATCAAGGCCAATTCATGTCATAAAAACCTGATGGCATGTTTGGCATAAGGAGTCAGGTCAGCGTCATGCACATTTTTGCACTGATTAAGACCTAAATTTGTTTCGCAGTGCCAGAGGAATGGATCAGCATTTGACTTATTTCCTGAAAATGGTATGACACTGTATTGCTTCTAAATGACGCAGAACTATAGGTACAGTAAAAAGAACAAACTGCTTTTATCCCTCCTACCAGAAATACTGGCGATGGGTGACTAGCTGGGACTAAGAAATGTATGAGCTCTGTACCATGTGTACGTTGTTCCCTTTGCTCCAACCTCCTTTCTCCCTCCCTTCTGCAGTGGGGCTGATGAAAATGGGAGCTCACGTCGCTGCCCTCAGGACTCCTCTCTCAGCGCCCTTGGGAAGTGCCAGCTGACCCCCTCAGCTCAGTCTGCCCCAGAACCCCCAGCAATCCTCGTGAGGTTGCAGCCAGAACTACCCCAATGGTTTCTCTTGCTGGACAAAAAAACCTATAGATGAAGAAACATGGCACAAACCTGAACTTCATCCCTTGATATTGATATGCAACACACCAGCAAACAAACCTCTGGCCCCTAATAGCATAACGCCTGGTATATTATTTATACTCAGCTATTTGTTAGAGCAGCCATGGCTGCTTGGACGAAAAATGAATGAATCACCATATTACTTCTTTCACATCTAACTTTTAGATTCACAGTGGTGTAACATTTCTGTCTCCAGAAATAATTTTGTTGGCTAATTTTCATTCTGTGATTACAAATAGTTCTGTCACGGGTTATACTGATCAGAAGAAGCTGTGCTTCTTTTCAACTTACCTTATTTCCCCCCGGTAACTAAAATAGGTTGAAAACAAGGAACAGGTAATCTGTGAACTCTTTAGAAGTCACTTGTGATTTATTTCCAAGATTCTTTTCAGAACATCCATATTTCTCTCCCATAAACACCATACTTCATTATAGAACAAGAACAACAGAAATGCAGTTTGATTTTTGTTTTGTTTTTACATTTGCATTGAGCCTAAAATATATGGAATGGAATGTGATCGATGAAATGCAATCCTATTATTTTCTCCTAGGCAAGAAAATTATTTTGCCTCTAAGTATGAGAGAAATGTTTCTGGGTATTATGCTTGTATTTTCTGGTATCATTTTATTTTTAGCCATCTCTTTTGCTGAAGTAAACATTTTGGTCTCCATTAATTCTGAACTCACAAAACATAGTGAAGACTTTTGCAGATTCTTTTTCTTTTTAACTCAAGAGAGAGACTGTGCTTATTAAATGGCAACATTACAACAGGGATAGCAAATATTTTAATTTATATTCCTGTATTACCAATCACAAGTACAGAGATTGCTGAATTTTTGGAAAATAAGTCTTCCTGCATTTGTATTAATCTCAGAAAACCCAGGCATAGCATTATTAAAGACTTCAAAATTGACTATTTGAATTTTTGTTGGGGAAGTGGAGTTGCTTTTAATTGACTATTGAGCTGCTAGCATAGGTGCTTTTTTTTTTTTTTTTTTTTACAACTTAATCACATGATTTAAGACCCAGCTTAGCAAAACTTGATTAAGTTAGAGAAAAAAATGGAACCAGCATTGGACACTTTTAAGATTTGGCTGGACTGGCTGATTGCTTTCAACCTGGTATTCTGTGATTCTATGATTCATCTAGTTATGAAAATCCCCCTTATACAGCAAACTTAGAAAGGTACTAACATTGAACTACACTTCCATCTTTTTTATACAATTACAGTACTGCCAGTTTTACTTCTTGTGAGTATCCCTGACTATTAAATTATGCCCCATAGTATATCTTGCTCTACTGATATCCACGGGAAATCTTTTACTGGTCTCAAAGAATGTAAGGCAAGAAAAGCCCTTCAAAAGGAATACTTCCTGAAACTAACATGCAGTCTCTGTTCTCACTTAGCATATCTTCAGGGTGCAAAAGCTTTCCTATCTTGTTTCAAAACATAGAGCATAAAATACTAATTTTAAAAGAAAGGTAGAAAACTGCATAAACTATTAGACTGCTTTTTAGCCATTTAGGTAAAGCAGCCATCTCACCTTGCTCCCAAGAGAGACAAGTGAGAGACAGAGACAGTGAAAAGAAAACATGGGATCTTCTATTTAACACTGACCTACTCACACCGTGGTCTTCAAGTTCATTTCAGCACGTCTTTGGCTCAAGGCAAATCAGCTTATATCAGTCAGAGCAGGTGAGCATGCGCTAGTATCCCTCTCCCACCCCCAGTTTTCCTCTCCTAAAGGAAAATGAGCACCAATCCCATTGCTAATACTTTCCTTCCTTGAGTTTTATAGTAAAGACTAAAATTTAAATTTTTGAGGGATACTAGATATTAGATCCTTTGTCACATTTTATCCCCCAGTTTACACAGGTTTACCCAAAACAGGGAGAGCAAAACTGAAGCTGTTTTCCCACAAATCTGTCTCTGAAACATGGCCTTTTCAAATATTAAGCACTTAGTTCTACTAAAAGATTCCCACATTTCTTTATCTCAGTGTTTTAATTAAAAATTCAAACAACAATGGCAGAACCAGGGAAAATACTGAGGAAATAACAGGGTGAGAAATATCCTACAGAAGAGCTTCATTCTGCAAATAACAACTTGGTAATACTAACAAGAGTTAGTTAGCTACACATGCACTGGAAGGAGACAATGCCTAAATGCCTTTCACTTAAAGTAGGAGTTTCATTAAAGCCAATGTTTCAGAGATACTGCTAATTACATAGGTTCTCAAAGTGTTCATTTGTCACAGAGGTATTTGGGTTTGTTAATGATGCCTTTATTTCATAACTGTCTAACAAAGGGCACTCAAAATTCAGGTGAGAAACACACTACAGGAAAGCAGGGAAGCTTTGCACGCCTGGGAGATGCTCCAGGTGATTGCTGTGGGAGCAGCACATGCTGCAGATGGCATCATTTAGCTTCAAGAACCTACGCACCATTAATTGTTTTCAGATTTCACTTTTCTTAAGTAATCACCTTCAACAAAAAATAGAGAAAGTTTAAACCAATGCTATTTGGATAAGAAAAGTTTTATCTTTGTCAGTGCTGCCAGTTCAATATACATCATACAACAGTATGATAGTACCTCCAGGATTCAGTGTTCTCCATTTTGAAGATCTGGTTTGCATTTTTTATCAAATTAGCTAGTTAAAGATACATTCCAACCCATCTGGCACTGTTTCAAGCTTGGGTGTATCAAAATCCTAATGTGCATGCACCTACAGTAGTAATGAAACAGTTCCACAACCTCTCAGATCAGGTGAAGTAAAATCAAAAAATAGGAAGACAGGCAGAAATATTATTTACATGCAGTTGTTATTTACAACCACGTTGTTGACTGGGAACCTACCTTTTTCTATCACATGTATGAAAATCTACCTAAGAGTGTCAAGGCTAAGAAAAACTTCAGCTCACATAGGATATCATTTGGGTTGGGGACCCAGAAATATGGTCTTGCTTTAGAAGACAGGCAGTGGTTTTCCCATACCAAAGAGAGGAACTGAGACCTGGGAGCCAGTTTCTCCTATTCTGTCCATACTGCTGCTGATGGCACTTGGGCGGTGCAGAGGAATAGGCCAGATTTGAGTAGGAAGGAGAGAGAAAGGAGCTCGGAATGACGGCAATATGGGATACCAAGATGAAGGGCCAGAAGAGTGTGAAAGGTAACTTAGATAAGACGCTGGAGGATTTGGGAAGAGAAATGAAACACTATGCTTACTGTAAGGCTGGGGGAACACGGGCCATTACAAAGGCAAGAGAGGATGGTGGGAAAAGGTTAATCAGCAAAGTGGCTCACAGAAAGCCATGGAGAACAACGGGCATGGGGAGGCTTGGGATAAAGACAAACTGGGCTAGCCATTAGCAGGAAAAATTACAGATTTGTAGACATCATAACAGGCACCAAGATTTCAGCTTTCCGTTCACTGTCAGTCATAATCTGTTAATCATTCTAGCAAAGACTTCAACTTTTCTGCAGATGTCTCGCCTATTGGAATCTATCATCTTAAAGGATGTAAGTCTAAGTCAGAGATATGCAAGGTGAATCCACAGGCTCCAGCTGTGCCAGCTGTCCATTTCAGTGTGTCAGTTTGATAGTACATAATGGAATAGGTTTCTGCTGTTCGTTTTTAAAGAACTCAGAAAACCAAATGCAAAACATTTGATTTGGAAAATTTTAGGTGTTAAAGGGAATGAAAGACCAACAGTTAGGGGATGCCAGAACTCGAATCTGACAAGAAGCCTTAATTCACATGCCTTGTGTCTGCACAATCTGACGCCAACTTTAATAGCATGCTGGTACAGATTAATAACAACATATTTGAATGTCAGCTGGTATAAAGCTATACAGTTCCAGAGAAACAAAATGTTCACACTTCAGTTGTGCACTTGGCCCATCATTTCTTGTAATACCACTTAAAAATTAAAGCCCAAACCTATAGGGAATTATCTTAAACTTGAATATGCCTAAGGCTACATACTAATCACTGTTCTAACTGCAACCTAGCACGCTTCTCAGACATACCTCAAAGACACTTCTGCTGTGAGGTAATCCTAAAAAAACTAAGTTAAAGTTATTAAGTTCCATACAGTCTGGATTTTTGACCTTCATTATTATGTTACGAGAAATAACTAGGAATATGGCAGAGAATTTAAAATAGAATGCAAAGTGAGAAATTAACCAACCATGTGCACCCCAGTTATTCAGTGTGCCACTGTACTTTAACAAGATCTTTCCATTCCCTGGCAGGAACCTATAAGTTATCTGCTAAAATTTCTCATATTTGAAATACAGCACAAAAGGAAGGACATTTCATTTTGATTGGAGCACAAACAGCAAGATAGTGTAAGAGTCCTCTTTAAAAGTAAAAAGGATTTCATAAAACCCAAGCGCAAACTCAGATGGGTGTCTGGAAGAAGTTCCTGTTGGTGCAACTAAAACATTCAGTTGGCTCCCTAAATAGGCATGCTGTGTCAGGAAAGGCTATAATTAAACTACCCAAGTCTGTCAGTCTTGTCTATATGGGGATGTTACTGTGATACAAATGAAGTTAATTAAAACTGTTATAACTCCCAGGTGTATAAATTTGTGCCGGGAAAGAAGAACAGACGTTTTCTGTGTAGCTTTGGAGGGCAGTGTAAGCACCTTTAGCAAGCCCATAGTTTTGCTCTGTGTACCCACAGGAGGAAGTGGGACAGTCAAACCCCTTGGGTTCATCTATACTCATGTAATGGCAGCAGCATGATGTGTCAGATCCTTCACAGGAACAAGCTGTTACACTCACACTGTTACACACACACGTTCCATGTGTCTGCCTGCATAGCAAACTCCACCACACCTCAGCTCTTCAGATTCAGCTCTGTACCATGCAACAAAAACAATGCAAAGTAACGTGAGAAAAATCTGAATTAAAGAAGAATATTCAGTCCTTCTCCCACTGCTTTTACATCAGGCATCCAGGCAGTTTATCACTGTCAGCATGCCATGAGTTCCTCTGCTGGACAGCCATTGAAGGGTCACATTCAAGTCTCTTTAGCTTTTATGAGTCTGAGGAAGCTTCAATACTGTCTCCTTCCAACAGTGTAGCACAGCACCTTAATACACAGTGGTGTTTTTTATTTTCTTCCTCCTTTTTTTTTTAAAACGTTTCCAAAAATATGCAATCACTAGACTCTCCAGATATCTTAGATTCCCCAGATTCCTTAGATCTGAAGAAAGCTTTAAAACTTTAAAACTACCTTCATGCATCGCCCATCATTGATTTCTCACATCTTTAGTATTCTGTGGTCTCACATAAGAGACCCAACCTCCTCCTCCCTTGCTGTTCTCCTGAGGTCTGTCCTTTGGAGCGTGGGACGTCTCATATCACTGCAAAATCTATTTTTTATAACCTCTGCTCACCTTTGTCTCCCTGCTGAAAGATTTCTAATTAGCCTGCTTGGATGATCGAAGTCCTCTGCTGCCCTCAGTGCTCTGCCTTTTGCAGTCATTGTTCAGACTTCACTGCATTAGTCTAGGACCACGGGTGAAATTATTTCATCTGTTGCTCTCTGTTCATGATGATGATAATGGAGTAACACTCTTCATTTAATGTTACCAATGTATCATGAACTTTAATACCTGTAATAAACTTCAGTGCAGAGGAACAGATTTTGAGCTGCTTGGAAGGGACAGGAGTGCAGGAGCTGCCTGCAAAACATTGCTCAACCCCTCTCCTCCTAGATCAGTTATGAAGAAGCAAAAATAGTCCTCAGGTGTGTATGAACATTTTACAGTATGACACCAAATGGCCGAGTACTCCTTGACTAGTCTGTGATGCACCCTTTGCCATTTGGGGCATCCCTTGCTAGTTTTATTGACCAGCTCAACGCAGAAATTGGGATCCTGAATGTGGCCACAGTCATTGCATAAATGGAAGTTGCATTATTAGGGTCCCTCAAGGAAGCTGGTTTGTATGCAATGCTGTATTTAAGTGCTTTAAATCAAAGAGTTCCTAATACACTGAGACACAACCTACACCACAATGTGCAGCAATTTGAAATGAAAGAACTAGCAACTCTGAAACCTTATTTTGATTGATTTTTACGGAATATAAATGTAACATCTAAGCACTCAGGCAAAGAAAAAACTCCACAAGTTAGGTGAGACTGCCCACAGAGAATTTCTTCACCTGATCACACCAATTTGCAGAGATTAATTGTATGGAAGGAGGCACATAATGTCAAATTTCATGACAAATGGACATTATGACAGCAAACAATTTCCCCTAATGTTCCATTATGCTTCTCAACATTTTAAATTTAATTACTTGAAGAAAAAATACAAAAGGCAAAAGCCATCAGTAAGTACCCTCACCATTACACAGTATTTTCAACTTGAGAAGGCATTTTGTTTCACCATAAAGAAAACTTCATGTGTGAACCCGAGGGAGGCAGATCTCAGACATTATGACAATGTTGCTATAGCAATTATTTGTGGGAATGTGTATCAGTCGCAGCTTAGCTCTCAAGCCTACTGCTCAGCTCATGCATGCTGTTTGTAACCAGAATATAAACTGCCTGATGCTTATTGTGTCCTAATAAGATTTGTAAATTACTTACCATGATGTACTTCCAACAACTAGGAATGGAAGAATAGTTTTGTTACTAATATTTAATCATGTTCAGAAAAACCCTTTATAATTATGCATTTGGTTAGATCTTTCAGCTCCTCTTTTCCGTGAAGTCAAAGTCATATAAATATCTTCTAAAAGCAACCAATTACATTTCCTGAATTATTGTGCATAATATGTTATTGAAATGGGGTCTGCTTTGAATAGCAGTTATTTACGATCAGATTAATATTTGGAAGCAAAGGAAGTAAAACTTAGATCGACACAAAATTTTATAACTATTCAGCATAAATTATGGGTGTGAAAATGCAATGTTCAAGTATTCTCAAAAGCCCAAACAGTAGATAAAGCGGAAATAACTGAATCACCCTTGCATGTATTTTGTCCATTTAATAATACTTTGTTGCTCAGCTAAAACAAATTTTCCTGGCTGCATTCATTAAAAATAAATGCAACTGTGCCACACTTGTGATATTGTGTGTAACGCTTATGATATTAATATGCAGCTTTGGGCCTCAAATCAAAACTGAAGGGCCAAGGTATCCCATACTTTGGGAGGGTTTAGGTTTGAAGCTAGTTCAGTTCAGCAAAAGCAATCTGTGGGCATAAAACTCACAGGCAATGCACAAACTACCTCTGCAGACCGGACCCTCTGGTGTGCTCAAGTCATACACTCGGCCAACTATAAGCGCTTTCTTCAATCTACAGTTCTTTAATCTCCAATTAATTTTATTAATTCATCTTATGCTTTAAAACTACTTCAGCAGCCAGAACAGGATGGATCCTAGGAGAGCATGATGCTTAATTTCACAACGAATTCTTTGGTAATAAAAAGATCCATCATGGTATAAACTGAGTGCCCTACATAAAACAAGGCCACAGAGGACCTGGCCGTGTTCTGCATTTGTTTACCAAAATGAGAGCCTCTCACTAAACTATATCAGATACACAGGCAGTTCCTTAAGATTTCCTTCCCAGTATCTGCAGCCTATTGACTTAACATACACATATTTCAGCATGTCTTAATATTTTGCTTCAGCATACTGAAAACGTTGCATCCTCCCTCCTTTGTTCTTTCCAGCCTTGTTCTGCAGCAACATCTGAATTAAAGTAGGTCTGAAACATCTACTTATGCAAATTACACTCAGATATTTGGGAGGATGAAAATCCTAGGAAAAAACCCTATGTCTAACTGAGTGCTTTTTGAGCAAAGCAATCATTTCTCTTTAATTTTTTTTCTTTAAATAAAATTCATGAGCCCTTTTGAACACGCGAAAGTCACAGTTCTTAACCTCATCCATCACTGTGTGGAGTATGCTAGTCACTCCCTGTAGTATTTTTACAGGTAATAGAGCAAAGGCATTTTCTAAAACACACTTGACACATGCTAATGCTCAGTCTGGAAGTACCTGCTTTGTTTTCAGAGCATACAGGCTACCCTGTCAACCCTTGCCTTTCTTTTTATTTTCTTTTTCAAAACTCCAAACAATAAAACAAGTGGTAACTGATTTCAATAATTAGATGTGTATAGAGCTTCCCTACCCAGTTCTCCACATTAAAAATAGATGAGGAGAGAACGAGGTTGACATTTAAAAGTACGTTCTCTTGAAAGGTGACAAAAATGTGGACATCTATAGTCCCAGGGGCTTTACTGACTGGGGAAAAGATGTCTAGGAAATTCATTTGTAGTTCCCATCCTGTAAGGACAGGACATCCTGACACAGAGTGATTCTTTCTTCTGCAGTCTTGAAACTTCGCTCCAATTTTCTTTATTAGCCACAATGCCAGGTAGCTGTAGTGCTGTAGACCCAAGAAAAAGCCTCCTGTCATGCCTCCTCTTATCCTACCATTCCCTTGTAACTGCACAAAATCTCCAAATGCCCCCAATCCTATCATTTTAAAACAACACAGAACTCAGAAAATCCCTGTTTTCTAGGATGGCAAAGGGAAACATGCATTTTCCATTAGATGGCTGCTATTTTCCTAATTCATATGGGATTTAGCACTGGAAAATCAAAGGAAATGAAAGCCTTCCCTGCAGTATTAAATCTTTTTGTGATTATGGATTTCCTTCAGGAGAAATTACCACCTTGGCGTGCATAGCTCTGCACTTGCAGCTTTAGGCAACAGCTTACAGATAAAACAGCAGGACAAAGAGTGAATGGCCGGTTTCTTCCTCCTGAAACTTCTGCACTCGTGGCTCAGTTTTGATTGAAAACGTCAAGTTGGCTTTACATGGAAAGCACCTAAAGGAGAAGGTGGGCACTAACCCAGCCATGAAGAAAGGGAGGGCTGATAGTCTCCAAGTGGATAAGTAGAGAAGAATAAGTATTTTGCTTCCTATAGGCAGGACAGGGCTCCCAGCCAGTGGCTCCCATCTGCTCGTGTGCAGGAAGCACGACACCACCGCTCCACCACACCTACTGCCATTTCTCCTCCATGACCGGCTGTTTCTTCAGCTTAACGGGGCTGTGAAATGCTGGCAGAAGGGGTGTTTACAGTCATTCTGCTCTGAAAGTTAAATCTGCCATTATAAGATTATGCTAATAGCTAAATCTCAGCTGTACGCGTCAATTTGTACTTCAGGAAGGCTGTTATCCCCTGCATCAATTTAACAGGAGCAGACTGAGCATTAAGTGCTTCTCATGCACATAGAAAATGTACATACAGCAAGTGCCACCACCACACAACGCTGCAAATCAGGAGTTCTGGAAATGCCAGAGCAAAGCCTCCAAGAAGTGATTACAATCCCCAAATGCTGACTTGGAGATGGCAGACTTTTCCCAACAGCATATGCAGTCATAGTGCAAAATTTATTCTCCATTAAACATGTTGTGTAAGTATCAATAAAGACCATTTGTCTTCCCTTCCTTTACTACCAATCTGACCTTGCTGTTAATAAAAGTAAGGAATAGCTTTTTTCATCAATATAGGAACACATGTAGATTGATATTTATCACTAGATGGTTTGCTTAGAGCTCTTCTGGTTTTCTTTGAAGGATCACAAATTATTCACAACACTGCGGGGTTTCTTCAGTGATAACATCTGATGCATTTTATACAACATCCTTGTTTTTGTATCTGATATCAAACCCTATAAACCACATCATTTTATGGGGAACCTGAAATTGGATTCCTCTGCAACAGAACATTTCCTCCCTTGACTGTCTGCAGCACTTTATAAAATATTTATTGATAGGATGCCTAAAAATACACATAGCCCAGCACAGCTTTAAGATGGAGAACTATTTAGCAGCCATAGACTAGATTTCACACCACAGGGTTCTTATTAGGCATAGTTGCCCAGAAATCACACTTATTTTCTGACATATGATTATAAAATATTTTCATTTCAAATGAATAATTCAGATCACTGAACAGACATAGTTACATAATTTTTTCTTTCAAGATTCCACAGCAAAAGCTGTGTTCCAAAAACATTCGGAGGACCCAGGTGAACAAGTTTGTGCCTATTTATCTTTTATTTGAAAACAAATTTAATTACTCTTTGTGTGACACATAGCATACTTCTGGTCAAGCTTCGGCATGAAATGCAGAGATGCTGTTTTGGGACAGGCATCCCCCAGTGTGACTTCGTGGGATGCTGAAAAATCCCTAGGCTTGGCTGCCTGCATATAAATGAGCCAGGGCTCTTCTCCATAATGCAAATGGCAAGGCAGCCCTCTTCCCTGGCAAATTAAGGCAGTGACAAACACTTTCCCACTGCACTCAGAAATGCATGAATTCTCCAGGGAAGCGTGGTGCCAGGTTTCACACCAGCAACGGAGACGGGCAGAGACACACACAGCACTGTCTCACCCGACCGTCCCTGTCGGACCAGCCCCTGCCACGACTACACTCACTGGGTGTGTTTCCAGTGAAGCACCGAGAATCAGCCACTACTTCTACACATTTTTGTTCAACTGGATTCCCCAACTGCAAATGGTGAACAACAGCCAGCACTCTGACACCAGGGAGAGGGAGCAGTGCTCCCTCACTGCCACAAGTGTCTGCTCTTTGGGAACCCTTGCTTGCAAGAGCAGGATCACTACAATTCCCAGTTCCTCTATTATGGAAGCTCAGGTGTTCATCCTCCTCTGTAATTTGGTAAAACTACAAAACCTTACCTTGCTATTATTGTACCTTTTTTGTTCTTAAGATAATGAATTCCTCCCTGATATGCAGATCCCCTCCTGGGACTGGGGTTTTTTACTGTCAGTGGGGGTTCGTACGAAACATACCAAGGCACCAGCTATTACTGCATCCAGACTGCAGTAGGCCGAGTCTGGCTCTACACTCTTTCTCGGGCTCTACTGTGCTTTCCAGAAAGCATGCTCCATATGTTGAGGACACGCCTTAACATTACACGACATACCTAATCTGAGCACACTAGCAATCAGCTCGCTGGAATATTTTATTCACAGGCACATCTGTTACAGCATATTTCACCGTATTCAAGAGACTAGACAAAAGCCCATTGTCCACTGTCTGTAGGCATATAATGCATCCATCTCATGTAATGGCACTGAACACAACTGAGAATTTCTGCCTGATGAATATATAAATCTTAATTGGGATTTAATGTTTACTTTACCAGGTAAAGCACAGAGCAAACACCAGAAAAATTATTGTGAAACAGAAAAAAGAAAAAAGAAAAAAAGAGAAAAGTTAAAAAGCTAATTAACAGTGGTTGAAACTTGCTTGGTTCAAACAATAACCTGTCCAAGCGACAGAATTTGCCAGCACAGCAAATGCTTAGCCTTGCAGATAAAGCTTTGAACTCACTATGTTTTTCTAGCACCTGAACCACTAATTAAAAAAGAATAATTTAAAAGAAAGCGTAATCTTACCTACAGATGAGGAAAGTGACTAAATATTTAATTCTTCTCTCGTACACAGTGAACTAGAAAATAGGCAGACTGAGCACGTGTGTGTTTGGGGGAGATTCTGTTTAATCCATGCAGTTCATAATGTTTAGAGAGATACAATCACCATTTTGCAGCTGCTTTCACTTAGGTCACTGCTGTATGACTCAAAGCTGCTTTAAAGTGTCTATTCTAAGAATGGTGAATAGTTGTATTCAGCTTCAGATCGGGTCCTACCTTCAAAGTCTGCACTGCCTATCCCACAACAAGAAGGACATAGCTCTGGAGATGCCACGCACTGCATGCAATGGTTCTAACATTCCAGATTTTACTTGCCAGGAACTATAAGCATTTAGAAGTACTAGAGATTCAGGAAGCTCATTATTTCTGTCCAAAGTCCAGCATTTAGATCAACCCCCCTCCCACTTATGCATCTTTATGTTTTGCAAAATGAAACTAATTTACGTCTTCTTGCTTCTTTTTCCATAGGCAATCACCCATGACCTCTAAGACCCTTTATTTTTAGCCCTTTCTGCTCTGCCTAATCTGGTAAGAGAGACACTTTAGCTTAGAGAAGCAAGAGCTGCAATGCTTCAGTGCACAGCTGAGAGCTGCGGCCAGCACTGGGTATACCCAAGAGAAAAAGTACTTCTGTGACAGCAGCAGCTGCTCAACATTAAAACAGAACCATGCAAGCAACAAATAGCCCTAATTACTCTAGATAAGAAAATTATCTGCAAAGTGGAATGACAGAATCTCTGAAATACACGCATGCAATCTTATCAGACATGGTACCTCATTTTCTTAAGCAATCAGGATCTCCTTTGAGAACACATTCTATTTCTCATGGTAGTTGCTCTAGTTTTCACATTCCCAGACTTTTTAGCTACTGGGGATAATATGAATGGATTAACGACTGATTTTAGTGTCATGTAACACTGGTAACATACATATAATGCAGTAATTATATAAGCAACTGTCTCTATAATCACTCTTCAAGGAATCACTATCTGCAAAACTGCCACTTCGCCTTTAAAACTACAGCCCTAACCTGTCAAAATCAAATTGGATTTCCATTAGAATACTGCAGAAGTTAAGCAAATAAGCTACGGAACCATGTCTTGCAACAAATCAATATTTCATGCCATAATTTATCCTGTGGAGAGCCAAAGTATAAAGACATTTAGATAAAACAGGAACTTGCATTTTGTTGTAATTTTTTGACTTCTCCTCTCCCACAGAAATTCAGTGCAACTTCAGAAGTGCCAACACCTAAAGCCATACCTGTTGGGGGCTAAACTATACAAGGCATTGAAGATATTACAGATTTTAACCAAATATGAATCTGTATATTTGACCCACACCACTTTTGCTGTTCATCAAAGAAGAGATACTAAAGCACAAAGATATTTAAAAAAGAAAGGAGATGAAGGGATAAAATGTACAGATGTTCATAAATGCAAGAGCCACTTTAGTCAACTCCCTGAAAGACAAAAGTGGTTTCAGCACTGTGCACCAACTGCTGCATCCAAGTCTGCTCTTTGTAATGAGTGCTCTTTCCCCTCTAATGGCAGCATCTAATTTTTTGTTTGCATTAAAGGTTCAACATGCTTAAATGAAAGATAATTAAAATAATTTCAAAATCAAACAGAAAAGACCAAATTGCTTTACAAGCAAATTCTTCCCCTAAATGCTCTTTAAATTCATCTCCCACTTCTGCTCCCCTCCCATAATGTCAGCTGGATCTTACAGAAGGTTTTATAAGCAAGGATGAATTCCACTGGTGTAATTGCACTAAATGAATCTTTAGGTCTTACCAGGCATGGTACCAGAGGGGGTAATGCCTGGTCAAAGGCAAAATCTGGACAAAGACCAATGTATCTACCAGCCTCTGGTTTTGCTAAAGGCTCTGCAGAAGTTCAGATCATTAAGAGAAGAGCCCCTGGATTAGGATTATATCGTTAGTTGTTCCACTGTTACTGAGATGTCTTCTTAAATAAATGCACTGCTGCTAACAGGCTACTTTGGTTCATGTACAGAAATATTTCTCAGCTAATGGATGTCCTCCTTAGCATGACCGTGAAAGGCCAGCCCAGAGGTCATGAGACATTGTCAGGGTCAAACGTTCTTGGTAAACATTTTGAAACACAGATATGTGGAATCAGAATGCACTGTGTAGTCTTTCTAACTGCCTCCCTCCCAAATGTTATACTCTCATTATTATAACAAACATAAAATGGTGATGACTTTTAAAAAACACCAGTGCTTCGGCGACCTGAAAACTGCTGGTGTCAGGAAAGAACATCTGAAAAATGTCCAGTAACAATAATCTACTTTAGGCTCTGTCAGGAACCAGTAACACAAATTCTCATTACAGTATATAACTATGTTTATGCTTATGTTGTGGACTTGTAATTTGTTCAGGTCTCTCTATATTAAAACAATGCCTAGTGAAAATGACAGAAAAATAAAACAGAAAAATAAGTTCATTGTTCAGCATTCCTAAACAACTAATTTAAAGGTCCAAATTTGCACTGCTGGGCATTTTTTCTTGCCTAAAGCCTTTTAATACATTTCTACTGCATAAAGTTCATCTAAAACTGTAATGCTAGAGGACAACTTTGGAAACAGACTGGACTTTACGATGCAGAAATTCTTTTTCAGTCTTATGTTCTCAACTTAGGGAACTATGAATAAGTTCCTGTATGGGTTAATGTACCACTGTGAGTCTTTCCATACATTTGTGTCTTCCTGACTACTTCTAGACTTCCCTGCCTTCCATCAGAGATGTCTCTTAACTGAATTAACTATTGCTGGCTGGAAAAGGCTCGGACGTTTCTCCCATGCCAGTGATGGGTGCAGACTCTTTCTATATATTGGGAGATTCAACAAAGTAATTTCTTTCTGGTTTAGAAATAGCAAGGCTAAATTTGCTTGATGTCCAGCATTTGTACCAAATAAGATCTTCTCTCTCCCCAAAAGCAAACAGGCAACAAAAAATGCAAGCGCTGATCTAGGCAAGCAAATGCTCACCTGTAACTTCCCCAAGGAAAGGGTGGGAAGAGGTTTTTTCTTCTCAGCATGGGATTTTGGTATTTAATGCCACATTGATGCTGGAGACCACTCTGGCCTGCACCAGTAACTGCCTCCCAATTTAACCTGAATCCTGCTGTTGGTTTAGCATAGAGGTGGATGCCAGAACACGTGCAAAGACCCACTCCTCTTTCTTGGCAGTTGATTTTTTTGTGGCATTGTGCCCAACCATCTTATCAATGCACATCTCAAAATGCGACCTCACCCAGGTATTCTCACATAATTTTCACATTTAATATAAACAGTTCCTAACAGCTACACTGGGTGAGCAAAGTGGAAGTGATTTTTTTTTTTTTTTAAATCTATGTCATTAAACCTGGTTAAAACCCGACTTGTTTTCAAAATCCCCACACTTTCTCTCCCCCAATACCTTATGTTAATTGATGCATCTCAAAAGCCACACATGCAGAAAAGAGTTTCTAATGCATCTAAACATTTTCCAAAGGTTGGCTGAAATACATGTACACATAAAAGAAACTGCTTTTATTGAGCATCATCTTTTCAATTCTCTGACTGAACAGCTTGATATTGAAAACTCTGGATCTCAGTTGCTTTATTTTAAGCTTGATATTCCTCCAGCTTTTCCATGCTCAGGTCTGATATCAAACTGTCCTCTTCTGCTGCCCATTTGCTCACAGGCAGGAAACTTCAATTTTTTGAAATATACCCCATCAAGCATCTTTGCTACCCTATCATAACAACAGCACCTGACAAATAAATGCCAGATGAAACAATTCCACCTTGTCCTGCCTTTATGTTCTCTGGTGAAATTTGGCATCAACCAACTGCAGATTCAGCTACTTACCAGTTCACCAGGCTGCTTTCACTCCTCCCCAAACCAGCCCAACTCACACCTGCATATATTCTTTCTTGTTATGGCTTTGGGAAAACACTAACAGTATTTAACAATCCTCTCCAGCTTCACTACGGTCCTTCCTAGGGATAAATACACTACTTTGGGACTTTGCAGATTGCCACAAACTGCTTCTCTGTTTAATCCTGCATTTTGGCAAATTTCACTGAGATACAGAGATGGACAGTAAATGTCAAGGAATGTGTGCTGTAATCCATGGGGTCAAAGCCTGCCTGCATCTACCCTCTATTCAGCTCTTGCTGGAACTGAATTTTTCATAAATACAGAACAAGAAGAAAATAAAACTTCCCTGTTGCCCACTGCAGCCTGAATCCACCCCACTCTTTGGCAGTGGTATTTTGGTATCCTTCTCCTGTCTCAGCATTCTAGAAGGATCACCTGTACAGTGTCTGAATGTTTTTTCTTTCTGGAAGGTTAAGATGCCCTAGTCTTCTTAGGCTGTTTTTTTAAAGGGGCTACAGGAGTTTCCAAGACTGGTTTCTCAATCACCAACTCATATAATAAGTATTATAATGTTCTACTATTTAATTAATCCTTTCTTCCACTACCTCCAATTCACTAATCAGTGTTTACTATGTTCAAGTGCTCTAGAGAATGGTATCGACTGAGAAGTTTGGGGTAGCATGTGTGTCCAAAGAAGGTTCTATGCCTGAAATCAGATTACTCTAATGCATTCTTTCCCCTTTTCATCAGGGCTGAAAGTTCTCTGTGATCATTCTCAAACACATAAGCTGTCCTGCACAGCTGAATCACTGCAGGAAAAATGGGAAAAAAGATATCAAATATTTTTACAACTCCACCTGAGTATGAAAATACGCACACATACACTCACTGCACAAAAGAGTTTTGTTCTGAAGGAGAATCTGCCAATTAGCTGTCCCCACAAGGCTAATTTATAACTCTGTGACTTCCACAGCTGTAACCCACAGCTGCATGCAAGATTCAAAGTACCTGCTGAGGGACAAATCCTTTCAGAGCCTTTTCACTTTGCTGTTCTGAGTAACCCTTCATCTGTTTTCTGAGCATAAAAGCACACCGGTGTGCGACCTTGGGAAGGGTGTCTTCTTCATGGGCACGACGCGCAAAGACAGAAATCAAAGCCGGCAGGCTTGCGAGATCCTGGTGGCAGGCAGATGTATATATAGAGAGAGCATTGGCTGCTCTATTTTAAAAATATACTGAAAGAAAGCTCTTGCACCAAGTTCCTGTTCCCTTTATACTGATATGGCTCTAAGTGGGACTACTGCATGCGAGCTCCTGGCACAATGTGCAGTGCCAGAGGACCAGGTATGGAGCAAGGGCAGATGCAATGACCCTTAGCCAAATTTTCAGCCAGAAAGACACAACAGATATAAGAAGCAAGTATTGATCCCAGAAATTTCAGAGGGATGCTGGTTCTGAAATGAGAGAATAACATTCATTCTTCCACTGTAAATGAGGTTAAAAAATAAAATGAAGAGGAGACCGCACTAACAAGGGCAGCAGAGACAGTTACAGGACTCTTATTTTGAGATTTTAATTGGCATGAAATTGATGGTAAGGAGAGCACCAGTTTCCCCTGATCTGACCTCTGCAGTGCGAGATAAACAAAACTTCCCTGATAAAGACTACAATCTCAACTCTTAAAATGTATCTGGTACTCAGTAGCCACCTGCTTCATATAGACAATCTAATAAAATTAGATATCCTTGGAATGAAGCCAGTGTTTTGCTCCATTCAGCATCCAGACCTGGCTGGTCTCCTCAGACGGAGAGATCACGGACTGGGCACACACACCATACTGGCAGCCCAAAATCAGGCCACCAGCACAAGGAAGAGCATCAGGGGTTTGATTGCAGGTGACAGCCCTGTGCATGTGCTATCGTAGTGTTCCCTGCTGAAATTCTTCTTGGTTCTTTACAAACTGAGAGTGTCTGCTGAATAGAGCACCCTTTCCAGTATACCAGAGCCAGAACACTTTACATGGAAATCAGATTCAGCATTTATGCAGCTACTAACATTTCCAATAGGTCAACATGAATTTACAAACACGAAGATAAAAACCCCAGGCTTCTTTTGACTGCTGAGCTCACTAATTGCTACAGTTCTGAGGACCATATTTGACACCTGTGTTCAACTTACAGGACCACCCTCTGAGGCCAGAGACAAACCCAGCACATATAGAACATGTGGTAGTTTCCTTGATCCCCACTCCCAATTATTTTGCAAGCGTCACAGGATATTCCTGCCTTTCTTTTCTTCCTACAATATCCTTCCACCTCCCAGTTACCAGCACTAATACAATTAAGTATACATCCATGCAAAACCATTCACAAGAGGAAGAAATGTCACCTCCAAATCAACTAAGATTCACTAGAGGAAGAAGTCCACCCAACACCAAAGAACAGCTTAATGGCTGTTTGGCCTATTGGCTGTTGGCTTATTTCAGGTCATATGCATACATGCAAAACACTGAATCAAGAGCAACTCAAACGGCACATGGAAAATGCAACCATGATTACACTTTTTCTAACATACTTAATTATTAGCCAACTTCAACATTCAGTATAATTTCAACTCAAGACATAATTTATTGATCATTCCCAGTGCCCCCTATTAGACACATGTCCTATGCTGGGACACTGGAGGAAAAGCCCAATAGAGAATACTCATTGGAAATGAAAATTACTTCTAATATCTGGAAATAATGGCATTAATGTTTTAGTGTAAGACCACGTGAAGTGCAAAGCTCTATGAACTGCATGTGTGTTAGTTTAGCAGTGATTCAAACGTTCTCCAAATTGTCAGAATAATGGGATTTATATCTGATTTTTGCTTGGATCCTCAAATTCAGTTAAAACCTACAAATTATCTGGCATATTCATAAATGAATGAGGAACATGAGTTCCCAGAAATACACAAAGGAATGGGATTTATTCAAGGTATAAATATTCAAGGTATAAATACAGATAACCCCGCGCTTGCAGGCTTATTGGGCAAGGAAGTGGGGCCAGAAAGAACAGGACCCACAGGGCCAAGCCTTTAGCTAAGAGAGATGCAGACTCTAGTCGGGCTCTGTATAACATCAGTTTCCACATTGTGAGAACGTTGTTTAACTAACATTTTTCACAGCTTCATCTGCTCTTACTCTGGTTATCAACATGGCTAAGGCAACACCTTTTCATTTTGCACTCTATCACTCAGCAGTAGTACAGGCATATGCTATGTACTGACAGTCTGATAAACAACCAAAGCTGCTTATGGTTCATTCAAGGGGAATAATGTTACTTTCTGGAGTCATCCTATTATTTAGTACTCTCATGATGGTTCCGTCTAATTAATCACAAATAAATGAGAATCGTTTCTTGGAATTGAAATGAATTACAGTTGAGGTAGATTTCCAATGGGAAGTAGTCACTTCCCCACTATATTATTAGACTATTTACTCAGGTTACTTTCAGTTTTCCTATTTTGAAATACAACAATACCTGAAGTCGAAAAGCTGACTTTAATCCTTGAAGCCATCTGGATATCAGGCTATAAAAAGAATAATACAAAGTCTACTAGAGCAGTCAAGTCAGTCCTAGCACAATGCAAGGCAGGAGCAAGGGTCATGGATCAGCTGCCAGAGCTCCTCATCTTGCAGTGGCTGCTCACTGGAAGAATGCTCCCACTGTCATAAAAGGTGCTGCCCATTCCTGGTTCAGATTTGTCACCTATATAGCAATGGGGAACAGGTATCACAGACAGTTTGTACACAAGAAAATTGCCTCAGACTTTTTCAGGACTAGGTTACCATCTCAGTCGCCTATTTTAGGCTGCCAGAAAGCAAAGATTAGACAAAGTGACAGATACATTCCTATGGGCTTAAAAGTTGCTATTATTACCTTTGTAACCGTCTGGTGCACAAAAACAGTGAGATTTGAATGTCAGTCTGTATCCTTTCTGCCTCATATGTCCTCCCCAGTAACCCAGAAGGAGTATGTTGCAAAGGTCGCCTTTGCAGCCTTTTCAGATGTCTCTGCTATCGCTTTGCTTGTGTTATTCCCTATATATCCCCTGTAGACAGGGGAAATATGTAGCAATAGAAATTTGCTCCACAGGTAAAGCTGCAGAGTCAGGGCTGGTAAAGATGACAACTGTCAGTGTAGCTTATGGAAAAGCGTGGTGTCTTTGTTCATGCCTCTAGGTAAAAATGGTGCGGCTGGCAATCTAGAACTTAAGATACAGGCAGAAAGAAAGAAAATAAGCTGTTTTTCTCTCAGCTATTTCATGCACCCTGACCCCTGCAAGAGTTAGCAGAAACATCTTACTGTCTGTTTAGCTAGCTGGAATAAATTCAATAAATAGGAAGAGGAGTAACATAATGGCTCTCCTGTAAAGTCTCTTCCTAACCAAAACCGAACAAGGCAAGTATAATCCAACGTGTGCTGAACATACCAGGGGACTTCTGCAGAGATATACCACTGGTCCAGACTGAGTTTAAACTCATTTAAGGGATGCAAACTGTGTTTCTCAGGGCTAAGCTTAAAGATGAATAAGGTTATAGTACCCTAGCATTGTGCCCTTTATGCCCAGGACAAGAGGAGAGTTATTTCTGGCACTGATGCACCATGTGCTGAAATCGGTCACCGATGCTCACGTGGGATGAGGCAGTTCCGCAGACGCAGTTGTTGGCGAGGGCCCGGGGCTGCTCAGGCTGTTTGGTGCAGATGGACATCCTCTATGAAATCACAGGCTACATTTTTTAGCTTGGCTTTGCAAAGCACCGTGAAGTTGGCATAGGTCAGGGGAAGTGAGCTTGCCCAGGCTACGGTGGTTGACATTGACATCAACCGCACTGAACATATTTGCATTTGGCAGTGGAGCTTACCGGAAGGGATATTTTTATGGGCCCGCTGTGATTTTGGCTAAGCCGTCTCCTACCCCTTCCTTGCTGCTATAAAACATGGCAGAGGTTTGTACTTTGTCTATGTACTCATTCCTCAGCTTCCCCAACACTGGTGCATTAATGATACTTAATACCAGTATTGACTATACCTGTGTTATATATAAAGTAAAATTTTGACTTTTCATTCACTGTCATAACTGTTATTAAGTAATTCTAACATCAGTGGGAACTCAAAAATATGCTTTACTCCTAAGGGCCATATGAACTTCATTTTTGCTTCTACTGTACAACATACCCTACACAAATAATGTATATTTCCTCAATTCCTGTGTACTCTCTGGGAACCACCTTTCTTAAAGGTCATGCATTATAGAACAGGTGAAAACAAAGCCATTCTCCACCTCTTCGGTGCAGTCGTGCCCCAGTGCACATTCTGCTTAGAGGGAAGTGTAAGAATTGGTAGCAGTCATAGTGCAGACAACCCCAGACTCTAATCACCCTTTTTCTGACACTGAACTTGCTCACCAACTTTGCTAATGCAATGCATTTGGTTAATAGTTCAAATAACCCAACAGAAAAATTTTGAAAGTCCAGCAAAACCCCTGAATGACTAAGGTGGAGCAGCATTAAACACCACCACAGAAAAGCAAACTATTTCCCTCGGCCTCCAGTATGGAAAAATATAACAACAGTGTACATGGTGGTATAGCTTCACAATGAGAGTGAACTAGCAAGAGAGTTTTGAAATAGATAGGAAAGGGAATAAAAGAAATCAGAAGAACTACAAAAAAGGGAAAAAAATTACAAAACTTGTGGAAACTTAGGGGGAAAAAATTCAGTCTTTACTTCATGTAATTTCATTTTTATTGGTTTGCAGCCATACCACAGCCAATTTAGAGAAACCAGCGAACAAGATTCTAACATTATTGTGGCCAAGAAATGCAATTTACTCTGTGCTAAAGTCCACAACTTACTATATTCATTTCTGGATCTGTGCCAAAAACATATGGCTAGACTCAAACCAGTGTTCCAAGGTCCTAGACATTACAGACTCTCAGCATGAGAAATGCCTTACCACCTGAAAACTTCCCAGCTCTTTACTGGCAAGGAATCACTTAGTTCATGAGACGGAATTTGAAATGAATCATTTTGGTGAAAATACCATCTTGCTGATTTCTCACTTCTGATATACTTTTACCAACAATCATCAAGAGATAGATAGATTTAGAAATCAACTCATATGTCTTTACACACACCTCCTTTGCAGCATCCCATCAAAAACTTTATGCTCTGTACTACTCAGACCTCTGCCAAGGATAACATGTCAGTGACACTGAAGGCAATGACAAAACTTCCACCGACTTTAAGGATGGTAGAATTTCACCCTAAATCCACCTTTTTTGGAAACCCAGCCACATTCCTCCACAGGACTAATCAGTGTGTCCACAATGCTCAGATTTCCTGCACATACAGAACACACTTTCTAATCTCTGGTCTTTCTGTTTGTTTTGGGTTTGTTTTTTTTTTTGCTGCACACACTTTTCCCCTTCTATAGTAGAGGAGTGCATTGTCTAGAATTACCATTCCCTAATGGTAATGCAGTCAAATGCAGTATTAGAGGGGGAAAAAAACTAGTAGCAATCTGGATGTATGTATGGGCACAGAACAATAATTTGACCTCCTTTGCAGCATCCCATCAAAAACTAACCAGCTATTGCATGTGGGCTGCACAGAAACAGTACAGACAAGTACTTCTGCAGAGGGATTGCAAGGGTTTTGTTGACTGTATGTTCATGTACAGTCATCCCATATCCTTTCAAAAAGCTGTAAGTTTTGCCCTCAGCCTTTACTCTGTCTCATCTCAATATGGTACTTAGATTGGAGATTGGAGACATTACCTGAAGTTTCACCCAAAAGGGATTGAAAGATAAGATCTGAAAAAAAAAAAGGATTAGCCCTATTTAACTGCATGTGATTATATAGCTAAATCTAATTACGCATCCCTCTGGCAAAAATAAAGTACACTTGAGATGTAGACAAGGAAAAGAGAGAAAGCCAGTGCAGAAAAACATAGCAAAGACTGTAATCATTCAAGTCACCCCATAAGAGCAACTTCTCATGCTTTTATCAGCCTTTCCCTGGATCTGCTGGTCAGAGCTGCTTGTAAGAGCAGGACAAAACACCCTAAGGGCTAAAAAACCATGTCAGAAATCCAAGCAACAAAGAGGGAGCAACAAATCCAGGCATCCAAAACTACTACTGGCTGAATGTGCAAAACGAGTGTAAAATTAATTTTTGTGTCAGAAAAGCAGAACACTTAGCTGCTGAAAAAAACCAGCAAATTTGTAAGAATTAGTAACATGAAACAAATAGAATTACTAAACTTTATAGCAATACACACAACTAAAATAATCATTAAATATTTTAAGCTATTGAAGATGTAAACCAAGACATTATGAAAATCATTCACTGTTCATCCACAAGTTCTGACTGTCAAGCTTTTCCTTGGCTAAGACTGAATATGGTGTTTTCTTCAACTATTTATTTTGAAAGCCTCAGAAAGGCTTTCTTTTGTATATAGTATGTATATACACACAACCCAACCAAGCTGTGACACCATCTCTAAAAGTGTGAAGGCATAAAAAGGACATAAGGAAAGGAAACAACTCCTCTAAGCAGTGAAAATAGGGGACCCAAGGCAGAAGTGTGTCAGCAGGGTGGGAAATCCTTTTATGTTGTGAAGCTGCTATAGTTTACATGGCTGTTGAAAAAAACCCAAACACCACAATTTTCAACAGCTGCGAAGGGAGAGAGGACAGATGAACAGGCAGTGGTCCCAGATCTCCTATACACTCTATTTGGATTACAGCAGGTTAGATTGTTTTCTCATTTGTGTCACCAAACTATCCTCATCATGGTGCACCTTCAGAAGAATGTGATTTTCATTTTGAAACACCTGTATTTTAATCTGTTCTTTGTACCTCTGTTCTCTGGTACTCCACATGTATACCTTCCATAATGGCAACACAGGATGGCTGAACCTCCTCTGCATTTCCTCCTCATGGTAGTAAAGCCATGCTGACAAATCTTAACTTTCTATGTCATCTCAAATGCACAAGGTCAAAAAATAAATCCTCTCGCACTGTGACTGGGTTTTCTTGCTAAATCAGCATTACTCCAAGACATAAAGCGCAGTTGAGTTTTTAAACACTGTCCTTAGGCTGTCTGTCTCCTCTGAATTCCTGTTGAATATTGATTTTGGATTTAAAGGTCCAACTGCCCACCTAATCAGGTTGTGTATACAAACTTTGACTGATTAATGGGTTATTTTAAATGCACAGCTGCTTCAAGGACTAAAGAACATGGACAACATGAACTTTTCTTGTCTTGCTTTATGCCACAAGGTTTTAGATCAAACTATACCTTTACAGAAATACAGGCTTGCCCTTCAAGATACAACCACTAACCGGACTTTTCTGTGAACTGCTTTTTCAGACACATCTAAGGCAATTCTGTGAAGCCTTAGTTATAAGCAGTCTTAAAATACCAGAAACATTACTTGGTATTAAACTTGAGACCACATGTTGGCTTTTGAGATATTCATAACTCTGGCAGACCTTATATTAAGCAAATGGAATTCATTTTGTACACACTATCTAGATGCATCTCTCCACAGGTGAGCTACCATCTAGGCAGGTTTAATGGACAATTCCTCAGGCTGCCCTGGCAATTATTCCTCTGCTGACCTGGAAGGATCATTAATATTAGGGAGTTGAGATGCAATTCAATTTCCATTCTGGCTCAACCCTAAGCTTCTTCTAAGTGGATGCTGTCACCTGTGTCAAATTATGTATGAAGCCTAGGTGATGTGGAGGCCTATTAGGAAGAGGGCTGTGAATGGTAAACTCAATTCACAAAGTTTTCAGCCTGAACTTGAAGTGGCCTAAGATATAAACAGACCAGAACCATTTGGCATGGGAAAACTCTAACAGATGCCAAAAATATTTTTTTTTTTGGGTAAGACGCTATGGGAAGAGCAAAATCAGGTATAGATTAGCTCAGAGCAATAAGAGATGAGCTGCTTTATAGAATGGCATGTTCAGTGATTTAAATGCATACTATTAACAACTCTTAAAAGGTTTAATGGCAGAACTCTGAGGAAGCCCAACTAACAATTGCAAAAAGCATTACATAATATACCCGGTACACCAAAGGTAATGTTTGATCCTCAGCCCCGCAACTGCAGCAATAAGTAAAAAAGAGGTACAATAGCTCAGATCCAGTTCAGCAGTCAACCTTCAGACAATCGTGGAAAAGCCCCCCAAAACCATAACTCCTCTCAACACAGTGGTTTTAACCTGTAAACCAGGATAAAATTGAACAACTGTCTCCCCCACTTTATTATACTCTGATTCATTTGAAAGAAAACTCATGTACCAAAAAACGCTTTTCTCCTTTCCAGCTAATGGGGGGAAATGAGAGGTTTATGTAAAGATGGAAGCTGCTGCCTTGCTTTAAAAGCCTTTCAACCTCTTTTGGCAACCTCCATCCTCACCTTTGTCTTCGCCTACTATCGTGATACACCTGTCCCACCTGATGCCAGCTCTGGTGTTGCCAGCAGAATTCCCATGGTGCATGCAGGCGCGACAGTGCCACGGCATTTTAACTCTTCTCAGGGAGAATAAGGAGCTAAAACGATCACGAACCTCCCCAGAGGAGCTGAGCGCTCCCACACAAACACATACCTTTCGGCTCGTTTTCAGGTAATATGGAAAGCTTTGTAACCAAAGCTCTTTTAAATTAGATGCCTTGCAGGTTTGTTAATTTCAAGTAAGTAAGTAAATAAATAAATAAATAAACAAACAGAACCCCCTTGCTCTTTGGTGTTAGAAACAAGCAAATAAACAATCAACCTTTAAAAATACACAAACACTTTCATTGTCATAAACATGCAGCGATTTACCCTCCCCCGAAAGATTAGAAGGAACTCATTTAAAAATGAAACTACTTTGCATTATATATCACCAAATATTAGTCAATCAGATACAGTCATTCATTTATATGCGATTTTTCTTATCAAAGCATGCATAAAACTCACAGGAATTCCCGTTGTGCAAATGCTCACTGAAAAAAAAATCATATCAAAACAAGTACACACATACGTACACACACACACGTACACACATATTCTAAGCCAAGATGAAAAGCATGCATGGTCAGGGTTTAAGCATCATTTAAGCCAAAATAATTGCTAGATTATTAAAAAGAAAGCAGCCTGGCAATTATTTGAAGCAGGTTTTATTCATGCTTTTATTTGATTCTTCTCGATTTTCCTTTCCTTTAGACAATTTGTAGCAAACATGCTATAAAAAAAAAAGGCTCTATTGTGTAAAAAAAGCAGATGAGAAAAAGACCAGCAGCATCCATGCTCTGGGTACCAAAGCGTTATTTTCTTGGAGCAGAAAAGAAAAAAAAAAAACAACCAACAAACACATTTAAAAGCTTTTCTTGATTTAAAACATATATCGTGCAGAAATTTGATCTTAATATTAATGACATGCAATCTCCAAGGAGACGTATTCTAATTAAAAAAAAAAAGTAATTTTCAGTAAATCGGCATAAATGCCCTTTTTTTTTTTTCCTTTCTCCTCCTTGCTGTCAGCCTAAAGGTATCTTAAACCCTGCATGCGGCAGTGCTTCGCCTGTGCGCTGCATCGGCTGTGAGAGAAGAAGCTACCTGAGAGTTTTCACAGTGCCATCTCATATCCATGTCTGCCTGGCTACCCTGCGTGCTTACAGTTGGTTTTTTTTTTTTTCTTTTTTTTTTTTTCCCCTTCCCTCCTCTCCTTCTTCCTTCCCCCCCCCCTCCCCACTCCCTCCCCCCAAAAAAACCCTCCCGCCCTTAATTCTTAATGGAAATCCTAGGGAATTTAGTCCATCCTCTGAAATCAATACTGGTGACAGGCGCGCTCCGCGGGACCCGCCGATGATGAATCGCCTGCGCATCCTCGCGGCCTATCAGCGCGCGCCGCCGCACAGCCAATGGCCGCGCCCGGAAACCCCCGGAGCCACCGCCCGGGAACCGCACCGGGAACCGGGAACCGCACCGGGAACCGCACCGGGAACCGGGAACCGCACCGGGAACCGCACCGGGAACCGGGAACCGCGCCCGCACCGCGGAACGCAACGCAACGCAACGGGACGGGACGGGCGCCGCCCGCACCCGCGGGGCGGGGAGGGGCGCGGATCCCCCGCACCCCGCGCTGTGTGTGTGTCTCTGTGTGTGCGTGTGTAGGAGGGGGGTGGTTTGTCTCCCGTCATTCCGGCAGAGCAGCCGTGCCACATCAGCCTGGCGGCGCCTCGGCAGCGTTCTCTTAACGTTTTAAAAGTGGCAGCAATAACGACAGCCGGGGAGCCCCCCCCGACGGGCGAGGCCACGAACGCCTCGAAACGGGAGCGAGCGCCTTCGTTTTGGAGCCCCGCACCCCCAACCTGCGCGCTCCCCACGCGGGGCGCCCGCCGCGGGAAGGGACGGGGGAGATGCCGTGGGAAGATAGCGCAGCACGTCTGGGCTGCCATATGGAAACCCGTGAGGCGCGTCTGCTGGCGTTGGCCAGAGCCAGATCAGCCGCCCGGCGCTGCACAGGTGCTGGAGCAAGCGCTGAAAACAGGTTCATCAGATCGTGCCAACAAACCCCACAAAATCCAGCCACTTCGTCTAGCCACTTTTTTAAACAACACCATTTTACTTCGATTTGTTCCAAGGAAAAATTTTCCTTTTTTTTTTTTTTTTCTTAACAGTTTTCCTGAAACCCAACAGTTGGAAGAGTCACAAAGCTCCCACCTTACTCTTCTGTAGGGCTTTTGCACAAGCCCTCAAAAACAGTTTGAATAATTGATATCTATGCTGAGGAAAAAAAATCAAGTGAGAGATGAAAAAGTCGAGTGAAACTAACTTTGCAGTTGCCCTGACAGGAGCTCAGAGATGATAAGGCTGCCCTGACATGCCGTACCCCCACCCATCCATTTCAGTGTCAGTATATTACCTGTTTATAACGGTATTTTGAACTTGCAATGCCATTTGATAAATGACATGTCTGCACGTACCTTCCCGCTAATGGCCAAAGCACATGGCAGTAAAACAAAGCTAACGCAATGCAATGCCTCAATACACTTCATCACGAAAAAATAAACTGAGGTAAGATCTACTCTGTATGAAAAACATTTCCCTCCTCTAAACAGAGCCAGGTTCGACCCTAAGGTGTGTGGCTCAGTATATTTGGTAGATTTGCATAGTAGTGCTTAGATTTTTAATACTCAGTTATTAATTATAAGCATGTGTAACAGGTGTTCCTTTCCCAATGAACTGAAAAATAAGAGCCCATAGACAGCAGCAAGGCTGTGTTTTGGACAGTGTGTGTACTCTCTATATACATTCATTTGGTTGCAATTCAGTCACAACTAAGACAGTTAATGCTGAAAGAAACATTTCATAGCTTGTTAGAAGTGTTGTCACTGTCTGTTAAATGCCTGTCTGTATAAGGTGGCTCTAATTAGAGGAAAGTCATTGCCCTCAGGCTCTTACACCTGCCTTGTGGTGAAACCTGACTCTTGACCCTGAAACTGCCAAACTACAAGACAATGTGCCAGTGGATGGCACAGAAAGCTCTCTGCTCACTTGTCCTACGCATTGTTCTAAGCGTGGGCCAGCAAAATTAAAAGGTCTTCTGGAGCTGAACATTATATTTTGATAGCTCTCACAGTTGTAAATCTCTCAGTCTATCCATGCAAAGCAGTTTTTGGCCCTCCAAGGAGCACCCTAGGAATCCCCAAATCTTGACTCTGCACCTATGCCCTCTGTGAAGAGGGCAGAGGACACCATCAGGCCATAATTATGTGGTTGCTTATCCAGTGCTTTGCTGTGTGGGCAACAGTCAAAGTTCTAAGCCTTTTTTGCACATCCCATCTCAAGAACCAGGAGAGAGAACAGAAAAGGCTCATCTGTGCTCTGACTTCCCTTCTGGCATCAGCATTGATTTCCATGGCTTGCCTGACAATAACCCGTGTCGGGGCTGTGCTCTCAACGAAAGGTGTTCATCTAGGGGGCAAAGCAAGTAAGAAAACCACTCCTATTTTCATTAAGAAAATTATCTAAGTGAGAATGCTAAGTACCATTTCAAGCAGTTCAGACAATATCCGTTCACTAAGACAAACTTTCACTAAGCCCAGCATGCTCTTTCCTGAAAGATAGTACTAAATTATCGACAATATTTTGCTTAAGGTATGATTCTACAATAGCACCATTAACAGTAACGGACTGTCATACCTTCAGTATGGTGTTATTCAGGGGACTAACTAATGCAGCAGTAACAGGAATGGTATAAAGATGGATGGCAGATCCAGACTCCTCTCAAATGCTGAGCAGATGTTTGTGCGGATGGAATGCTGTTTGAAAAGCCTTGCCCTGAAGTGCTAGGAGAAATGCTGCAGAGCACAGCTTGCTTTGAGCCGTGCTAGGTCAGAAAGGTATATCCTACAGATTCTGGGTGTCCAGCAAAAACCAACTTGCAATGGAATTCCTTATATTGGAGAATAAAAGTCCATCTAGCCAAGTTCAGGGTTTTTTTTGCCTTTCATGGAAATGCAGCTGTATGTGCCTCATGTGTGGTGTGCTATGGCATGATATGAAAATACAGTAGACAATGTGGTTCGGATAAATTTTACCCAAAGGATGTGAAGACACTGTAAGTGTTACGAGCTTAGTATGGCAAAGCAGTTAGAAATGCACCTGCCTTTACATTTAAGTACTTGTAACTTCGCATTTAAGTAAACTCCTGAGTGCTTTGTTGAATCAAGTCCAAATATACCAAAAAATAACACTAAATGCAAGAAAGCAATAAACCTGAATTTGCTTGAGTACACATTCTCAAGCTGTACATGAGAGTTTTGCTGAATGTATGTGTTTTGCCAAAAATATACAAAATATCACTTAAAAACCTGCTTGTCAATGCAGTGAGGGATATGAAATGAGTTGTATAGCATATATTTCATGCAAAGGGACAGTGTAGTAAATATCACAAAGACAAATCTATATAGTTACTAAAATGCAGAAACAGCATTATCCTTGAAAAACATACACAGAAAAAATGACATAAAACCCAGCATACAAAACCAAGAACAGAAGAAGCCAGACTAGAGATTTGATTTAAATCTAAATATAATACATATTTCATTAACTAGACAGGAACTGTGCAGACATATCATCATTAAAATCCTTGCTACTGCACTGAACAGGCGGTTTTATAAAATTATTGTAATTTATCTATGGAAAAGATCTACTCAAGAGTAAAAAATACCTGATTTTTATTTTTTATTACAATTTTATCAAAAGAATTTGCATCTACAGTTCAGACACAGGTAGAAGCCTTCACTTCTTACACTTCAACCTAAGGGCAAGCACAGGTTAAGCTGTTTGAGATGAGAATGAGATATTTTATATATTATCCACCACTTCTAACGTGCTTAATGAACATGAAAGTTATGTGAGTTTTAAATATAAATGCCTATGTGTCCGTAGGGATTAAATTGTCATTTCAACTTGAGAGTCACATCTGTCTTATGGTCAGGTGAGGCTCCGCTGATGCCCAGTCACCTGCAAACCCCCCAGCACTGTCCTTTGAAAATCTATTTAATGACTTTGAGGTATATGTGGGTTTGCTGTCTACAGTGAGTTTTAATTTCATAATTACTCATGCACACAGTCATTCCTATCCAGAGAGATTTGGTGTTAAGGAGGTAGCCTTACTGTTTTCACGGGAGAACTGGGGCAGTATTTGGGATGTCATCAACGTGACATCTTCACTCTTCCCCTGGAGACTTCTGCAATATTCCACTCTGCTAAACTACCAAACTCTGGGAAATAAGTGTCAGTGTCAACACTTTCTGTTATCTCTGTAACACTTAGTGTACTTGCACCTGTGACAAAATTACCCCCTTCTGGCAGGAAGTCTGTAATCTGCTTCCCGAAGGTCTGAACTCTCCCATCACATCAGCCAAACTGCACCCATCAAGCCAGCTTGCAGGTACCTCAATTCCCATGGATCACAGGAAAAAAGCTCGACAGTGATGAAAATCTTCGAGAGAACTGCCCTCCACTGCTTAAAAGGTCAAGATTTTCCTCCTTCTTTAAGCAAATGGAAGTGGAAAAACTGTCACCGGAAAAACTTACTCTCGAAACCATAATTTAGATCAATCCTATCTGTTTGGAACTAACAGAAGCCCTCAGACTTTAGTTCCCAATTCTGTACTGTCAAGAAACAGATTAAACATACTCTTTGTGCTGGACACATATAATTTCATTCCATGCTTCCTCTTACTTCCTGCTTACCATTTCCTAACTTTTTTCCCGGTCTTTCCAAATCTTTTTACACCTGGTTAATCAAAAGAGCATAATAATACAATGGGAAAATTATGACATGCAGAAATTATGCTAATTATATGACACCTTTATTTTGTCTCAGATGTCTCCATAAATTATGTTTCTTACCCATGCAAATATTTACACTTCCTGATTGCTCACACCTATGTGCTTTAGTCATAAGTACTTACTGCCATTGCCTTTTCTAGAGTGGAGGGGACAAGTTACATAGGAAAAGACATAAGTGCAGATTTAGGAAGGGGAAAGAAGTCAGCTACTTGTATAGAAATCTTTCCAAGGATGATTAAAAGTGAACAGCTGCAAACCTTAGCATTTTTAAAATGGCAAAATTAAACATTGGAGGAAGCATGTTTAAAGCTGAAGGAAGAAATTTTGCTCCTAGACTGGTCCTATCCAAAAAGCAGACATAAAGAAGCAGTGTTTCCCACCCTCCTGTGGGAAAAAAAATAATCAAAGATAAGACTAAGAGCAGCATTCTGAAATTTTGGACTTATGATGCCCACGCTTTTCTAATTAAAAGTGATCCAGAAAATATCTAATTATTCACAAGAGTCTATTTTGTCTACACAAAGGATTCTAGAATGTATTGACCCTTGCTATAGTGTGCTGGCTGGGAAAAGGGGTTTTGCTCCCCTGTGTTATTCTAGGAAGTACTGAGGCTCTCTTAACTTGCACCTGACTGTCCACTGTCTGAAAGACTTTTAAAGAGATTATATGCCTTGATTTCTGCACCAAACACACCTCTGTACAGGTCACAAGGTCCTAAATAAACTAGCCCTAAATCCTCACAGGTGATTCACATGGGACCCTTCTGCTTCTTTTGCAGGGAGGCAAAGGGGACGCAGAGCAGCAATGGATCGGGTCTCTTTGATTTGTTATTTTAAACCAACACCGAGGTGTTATTCTCGCTTCAGTGAGTGTCAGTTCAGGCACAGGGGGTTTATTAGGGGACCTGAACTACCTCCAGAGGCTCAGCAGTGTTGATGAGCTCCCCGGGCATTCAGATGGGCCTGGGGAACAGGATCAAGCTTGGCATGGCTGAGAGAAGACTTGTAAATTACCTAAAGGAAAAATGTTGCAAACAAGCAACAGGATCCAGAGGAGACAGGAGAAAGAACTTCAATACCTGTAGCAGCACACAAACAAGATAGTTTTCCAGGAGAAGCACAAGCAGTTGTAAAAGTGAAAACGGGGTGAGGGGGAGTATCAGGAGAGAGAGGCCCACATCTGCCTTTTGCCCTGTTCTGAGAGAGCATGTCAGAGATCACGTTTTTTTCCCCCAAATATGAACAAGAAAAAAAAAGAGAAAGTCTTTGTGTTCTTTCCTCCTGGGTACATAAGGCCCATCTGTGTGCATACAAATAAATAAACTGGGAGCAACTGCAGTTGAGGACATTCTGTAAACAGTAAAGCTATTTATACCATTTCATACTTTTGTCAGCATTTCATGTTTCAATATGATTGTGTATTTCACAAATTTTTAGATTCAAAGTAATTCATCACCTTTGGCAGGGTCAGGAAAGGTTTTTACCCTCTTGTGTCAGCCTCTAGTAAGGATAAAAAGGGCAACTGCCTACACCAAAATGTATACAGAATGATGAAATCCATACCATAAGACAGAAACCTGTAGTTGGGAGAGCAGAAAGAAAGATGAAGTATCAGTTTCCAGTGTATTTTCTCCAGATATGACTTTGCCCCGCTCCATCAGAGCCATTTTTAGCAGCTGGGGAATCCTTGTTGTGATTTCAACATCTATAAAACAGTTTAAATCTAAAACTAACGGAGCAGAGACTGTAATATACTGGGTTTGACTGATCTGGATCTTTGAGTTTCTAAAACCTTGTTGGTTCCAAGAAGATTGCTACGAATATATTGTTTGTTCTACTTCAAAATCATACCTTTTCGGAGACACCCACATAGCTTAGAAACAGATGTACAAATGCATTAAAATTTGGCCTTGCTACATTTTGCAGAGTGGGACTGTAAGGGGAAAAAAAAAAAAGAGAATGTGAAACCTTCCTTCTAAATTAAAGGTTTCATATCCTAATAAATAATTTCTTTGGCTGTTATTAAACGCTTCCATTATCCCCTAGCGTGGAGAAGCCTGCAGAGACTGGGTGCCTACTGCTGGCACTCTATTCAGAAGACTGTTTTGACCGTTACATCAGGTAAACAGCAGAAGCCTGGGCTGTGTCTCTTTTGTCTGCTCCATGGAAAAATAAAGCAGCTCTTGACTAACTACACAGACACCTACAAAAGCACGCACAATGTGATGTTGGCCGTTCACCCAGCACAGTAAAGAGGGTGGCTTTCCTGTGGTCGCAGTGATGCTCAGGGCTTCCTTGAGCATGTGGCTGACATGGATAACAGATTCAAGAAGTAGCTGAAGGCAGCTGAGCCTGCTGTATGCTGACAAGGATAGAATCACCGAGAAAGAAACCTTCAAATGAAGAGCTAATTAATGGGTGCAGTTGTGTGCTGGTTATCAGGAGGACTCTAAATTACAGGCCTAGAGGAAGACTGCAAAACTAATGAAGAAATTCACATTTAGCAGAGAATATCGTGCTCTGACATCAGCCTCCAGGTGATGAGAAATGAGGAGACTGATGGGCTGACAAGAGTGCTTACATCTATAAAGCACAGGGCTGCTCACCTGCCTCTCTCCCAGCAGTTGGGTTTAAAAAGAAAGGGGTTTTATAATGGAGGAAAACTGAAGAAACTAGAAGAGCCATGAAAACTACACAACAGTAAGATCAATCCACAGACAGAACTAAAAGCAAAGGGAACTACTTCATTTATGAATGAGACACTCATATTCTTTAAAAGGGCATAACAACATGAAACTGAGCCCTTGATACCTGGACAGGTCTAACAAAACAAAATTTAAAAATCCTCAAAAAAACTAGAATTTAACACTTCACAAGAATTATGATTTTCACATTTTAATTAAATTACTGCTTTGGCTCAGACATTTTGCTATAGGCAATAACTATACAGAGTTTGGAGGGGGAAGGTACTAGTTGTTTTTTTGTTTGAAGTTAATAGCATTAAAAAAAGATTAGCAAAAAAAAAAAAAAAGAAAACACAAGGTGGGTGTACAGAGCCCATAGAAATTTGCAGAAAGAGTTTTGTGGATCATAGAAGAGACATTAAAGGGCTGGTGAAAAACCCTAGTCCTTTGGAAGTCAACAGCAATTCTAGCAGGATTTTAATCCTTAATTTTCAAAACATCCCGTAGTCTGTCCTCTGCTTTCACAGCTCTTGGGGAGGCACAGTCACCTACTAGCACAAGTGAGAAGTCCTCTCGCAAGCAGTGTTGCCATCACCCCACCATTCAGTGCTATGGAAGGAGGAGAGGATGTCAGCTCTACTCTACTCCTAGACAAGCCATATAGATTTGTAGATCTGCATCTCCTTAAAAATTCCACACACAGTTGAAGAAACTGTTTTGAAGGTGGAATGTGTGTTATTTCTATAGAAGGCCAGAGGTGATTTGATCTATTGAACCAGTACAGAGGCATGTGATGAAGGCAGAAAGGTTTCACTAACTACTGGTGTTCACCATTCAAGGAAAACTCTGACACACTATTTATATTCATTTCTATCACTACATACCTAGTTAAAACGCAAATTAGCCATAACTTTCATGTTATGACAAGAAATGAAAAATCAAAAACATATTGCTCATCATGATGTTATTCTTCCAGTGCATACATGGGGTACTGCAGAAAAAATATTAAAGAGTTGTACTTTTTGGCTGATTATCTGTCAAACAGTTTGCTTGTGCAGGTCACAGTTCTGTAAGCAGTCAAATAAGCTCATGATGATAAACTGGAAATTACAATATTCATGTGCAAGGCCACACACGAGCATGTACACCCCCTACGTGTTGGAAACACCCTATTTGTTTTCTGCTTTGTTTACTATCAAATCTTCTTACTTCTCTTTCATGCTAAGAGACAAGTAATTAGAAGTCTACTAATCAATAGACCATTTTATTATCCAGAGCAGCTCTGAATAATCCCCATAATTTAACGAGCTTCTGAGCAGGCCAGCAGGGAATATGCAGAGAAAACAAAGAATTTGACAAATACCAAGGGCTAGTCAGTACAAAGCAGCTTTCAAGAAAATAAAAAAGCTCCCTGAGATTAGTTTTAAGTAGTGGAATCAAAACAAGCGAAATGCAAATCTGGTTTTCCTTCTTTTCTTTGCAGTAAAATTCACAGCTGCTTTGCCCCAGCTAAGCCTCAGAGGTCAGTCAGCTCTGGCTGCTGGAGGTGGCACCTCCTTCTGGGCTAGGGAGAACTCCATGGCCACAGGAGGGTTTTTTTGTTCAAAGGAAGGCAAGGATTATATTATTCTCCCTCAGGGCTCCCCAACAGGTTTAGGTTTCTCCCCTGAAGCTTTGTGCAGAAGTCTTAGCACGGCTCTGCTGGACCAGCAGCATCCTCAGGCAGCAAAGCTAGCTGCTCCCTGGTGGCATTGGAGTGCCCTTCTTTATCCCCCTGTAGAAGTGGATTTAGCACCTAAACTCTAACAATAAAGGAGCAGGAGCATACTGTCCATCACAGTATTCATATATTCACAGATTGCATAAATAGGCAGTTATCTTCTCAGACCTCCCCCCTTCTATTTTTTTTTAAACAACATAATTGAATTTTATTTGACATTCTAGATGTGTATATTTATTTAATTGAAAGCAACCGGGATAATTATTCATTGTCTATCAAAAATGTTTTCTGTGCCTTAAAAAAGACTACAAAATAAAAAGTAGGACAATGCAGAGTAAAACCATTAATTAAATAGTCCTGAACGTATTTTCTATGCTCTTTCATTTCCTTGACAGCATAGCTGTGCTATTTCCTCATTTATTGTTAATGAACTAAGTATATCCTTGCTTGGTCTTGCTACAACATCAAAACAATAAAAATAAATAAAATCAGCCTAATGTTAAATTTAAGCCTTTAGGTCCATAAGAAACATTTACAACTCAAATCACAGCCAGGTTTAAATCACAAACTTTTTGATATTTAACATAATGTTGTTGTAGAAAATGCATAAACCATCAAATGAATAAGACTGGGAAGGATAGAAGATTTAAAAAAAATACAGGATACAGATGCAAATGCTTGTAATAATAAAAAGTCAAAAGTCACTAAGCTTCTAATTGACATAATTTTCACATTCAACTTATTTTACCTTGGAGTCCATGACTGGTGATACAATTTATTTAATTTATGAAATTATTTCTAAATGTTTAATTAGTGCAAAGTATAAGCACAGTGTCAGGTCTGAGGAGCCCGGGGTCTAAAAGGCACACATGACTGAGAGGTTTCTGGTTTCCAAAATCCAGAAAAGGCTCAAACAGTCCTTCAAAGTCAGAATGCCACTAGGGAAAAAAAAAATGGAAAAAAATCTCTGGGTCCAGCTTACTGGCCTAACATTTCTTTCTTTATATAGTCTTCCTTAGCTATTTTGGCCAGATGCCATGCCAGGTTATTCTTGTTTGGGTCCATGTCTCACTAGGACCATTCCCTCTGAGCAAGAGAGGTTGGACCAGAGGTCTCCCCGGGCCCCTTCCACCCACAGAGGCAGAGATGGAGAAGTCTTCTGGTTCAACAGGGCTACATCCATATCATAACCAGCACAGGCCCTTTTTACCAACCACTCACACTTCTGACTGTTTGACACCAAGCATCCTGACTGTTCCTACTGGAACATCACTCTCTCACCATCCTCTTATTGTTCCCAACCTAAGTTTATCTGTGACCAGTTTATCCCTGTTTCATCTCATGTCATTTCAATACTTTGGCATAAATAGTCGTCTCCCCTCACTGATTGACAGGAGGCTGAACATGAGCCAGCAGTGTGCCCAGGTGGCCAAGAAGGCCAATGGCATCCTGGCCTGCAT
>JAWMRA010000113.1:11499700-11558679 GCA_035584735.1 Pseudotriccus pelzelni | reverse complement strand
CCCTGGAGGTTTTTAAACAGAGATTGGACGTGGCCCTTAGTGCCATGATATAGTAATTGGACTTGGATCAGGGGTTGGACTCGATGATCTTGGAGGTCTTTTCCAACCCAATCTATTCTATGATTCTATGATTAATTTATTTTCATTTCTAGTCATTGTTTTCATAGAATGGTCTGGGATGGAAGCAACCTTAAAAATCATCTGGTTCCAACCCCCCTGCCATGGACAGGGACACCTTCTGCTAAACCAGGTTGCTCAGAGCTTCGCCCAGCCTGGCCTTGGACACTTCCAGGACTGGGGCATCCACAACTTCTCCAGGCATCCTGTTCCAGTGCCTCACTATCCTCACAGTAAAGAATCTCTTCCTAATACCTAATCTAAACCTACCCTCTTTCAGTTTGAAGACATTAGCCCTTGTTCTGCCACTACATACTCTTGTAACAAGTCCCTCTCCATCTTGTAGGCTCCTTTCAAGTAATGGAAAGTCACAATTAGGTCACCCCAAAGCCATTGCTTTTCTAGGCTAAAACCTAGAAAAAACCAATTCTCTCAGTCTTTCCTCATAGGAGAGTTGTTCCATCCCTCTAATCAACTTGGTGGCCTCCTCTGGACTTGTACCAACTGGGTGCAAGTACTGGATGCAAGAGCTGGATGCAGTACTCCAGGTTTTGCTGTGTTAAAACAAGCCATGATCTTTTAGAAGATAGAAATGTGAATGGGATCACATCAGGTGAGCAAGGATGTGAAGCCTCAGCTGTTCTTACACTTCAATGTTGTGTGTTTTTGAAGTACGCTGGGATAAAGACACACATTTCCTGTGGATGCAGAGTACTGGTGTGCTGCAAGTGCCACATAAAGCTGGGCTAACTGGTTAGTGGAGCAATACCCATTTTTTTTACCTTTATCAGTTTTCCCTCCCTTGATAGGGGTCAGCAGTACAATTCCCTTTTCTACAGCCGCAACAATCTGGCTTACTCATCCTGTTATCATTTAGCTTTTCCCCTTTCATTTTTAACTGATGAACAATTAACTTGTAGCTCAATATCTTGTTATTCTGAAGTATGCCATTTTGCACTTGATACTAATGAATTCATCTCTCTGCTCCTACCACAGTCCACGGGATCATGCAGTCCAACACCTCATTTTCTCCATATCGGCAATGCCTGCTTTCTTTTTGTCGTGCCTAATCAGCGCACCTCTGCTTTTTAAGCTACTTCTGGGTTACTTTTTTACTGCTGTTCATTAGTGAGTCTCAAAAGAAGAGACAAAACTTGCAATCAACCAGCTCATCAACTAGGAACAAAATACTGGTTTTCTATTCCTGCTAGGTTGCATCTTAATTCCCTCCTTCATCGTATGGCTATCTACAGCCAGAATTTGGAAGAAGGTCTTACCTAGTGATTTATAAAGAAAACAAGAGCTACAAGAACAGAGTCAGGCAGAATGCTAGCCAAAAAAAGAGGACCGAGAACCTGTAACTGTACTGCCCACACCACTAGAGGGAAGAAGGATAAAAGTATCAGTCCCCATAGAGAAAAGGAAATATTTGAAGTTATACCTTTGTTCTAACCCACGGTGGTACATCTTATTGACATATAAAATTGATCCTAATAGCCAAATACATCCTCAGTAAAATGAACAACTCTTTGGATTCTTCTGCAGCTGTAACAGATAATTGATTAATAGTGCATAAGCCAAGAAGAAATAGCGTGTATGACACCATGTTCATATTTTCTCAGACAGATTAAGTAAAATTTTAAGGCCTTGTATTCATTCTTTGCAAACTGGTGAATTCCATCTGTTAAAAATGAGTTTCCAGTTGGCATACAGAAAATGACTGCACTGTTGTATTAGCATCTCCACTACGCTTTGTCATTTATTTCTGTAATTAAAACCATTTTGAGAAAGACGTAGTCAGTTCAAGCAAATTATATGTTATAATAAAACAATTCTAATAACAATCCAGAAGTTATTAAGGAATACTCAAATCTATATAGGAAAGTATTAACTGGAGCAGCTCCTGGACAGGATTATTGCTATTTTCAGGATTTTAAATGTGTAAATGTGTTTTCTGCACAGAATGTAGCAGTTACATTTGCATAAGAATCATAAATCCAATCCAGAAATGTAATTTTATTTTTCTCAATAACCAGTCTGTTAATTTATCAAGGGCTCTGAACATCTGAACTGGTGGAGCAGAGGATAAAATATGTCTTTTTCTTGGGATTTAGTAGCTAGAAACAAGCAGGGAACTGAAGGATGAAATTTTTAAAACTACTCTTATTGATTTCAAAAACACAGTTTACCATTTCTTGGATCTCTCTGCCTAGTATTTGCCAGCCTCTCCTCACATCTCCAATCCCAGTAAAAGCAACATAGAAGTAATAAAAACCTCTTTCTGTTCGGATTACTTGCTTTGAAAATACAAGAAAATTTATATCTCCCAGAGCCTTTCCTAACAGAACATACTATGGCTAAAAACCTACTGGCAAATCACTACACACAGATGCTTTAAACACGTGCTCACACAAAGAGCCAGAAAAACAGCTTCTGGGTAAGGGGTTTTCCTTTTGTAACTGTAAGTATTTGCAGATAAGTTTGTTTTCTCTGCTTGCTTTGAGGAGAACAATTTCTGCTTGTTAAAGACTGTCTCTGCCCAGGTGCCTTTAGAAGAGTTGACTCCAGCAATTAACACCCTGGCCCTAGGAACATTAAATTTCAAAAGGACCATGAAACTTGGTCAAGAAGCTCTGGAGATGTTCAGCAATTTGACTCAAGACAAGACCTGCAGTAAGTTGAGGCAGTGGTGCAACCCACTTTGGTCAGAAAACTTCTTCCCATAATTTCATTGAGAGCGATGAATGAGACAACACTGAGGATCATGACCTCATCCATTTGTTGGAGTTCTGACCTTTCAAGCATAAGATGATCATTCCTAGATCCTTTATCCTCTGACAAGGACAGGCTATGAAGATAAAGCCCAGCATATAATAAAATGATCATGCCCTTCTTGACATCAGAAATCTTCTGTTAGGAAAGGGCTATATAAATACACAGTACTGTCATTGTTGTTTTATTACATGAAACCCTGTAACTTCTGCCACAAAATAATGTTCTTTCAAAAGCACTGCACACAACATTCCAAAATGAAATAGCAACACTCCCTCATATCTGGACCTGATACAACAGGCACCAGTTAAAGTGTAAGCTCCCGAGGAGTTAAGATGAGCTCTTTGAGAAGATATGCAGCTACTAAATATATGTGTGGTTAAACATCTTGGTGTCCAAAGAAATTCCTATCATGAGAGCCTTAAAAATAGGCCTATTTCAGCCTAAGAAGCAAAAGAAAGGTAGTTTTATACTGGCACGGGTGGCTGTGGTCATGCAACTTTTCCTCTTACAAGTGGTGGCTTCTCAGCTTTTACAGCTGAAACCCAAGAAATGCACACCACAACCAATTATATTTCCAGCACTGAAATCTGACACATGTAACACATTCTTTGCTACAAAGAAGAAAGCACCATTGTCAGAGGTTATTACTGCATCTTGCTTCCTAGAGACCACACTGTGTTTTTATTTCATGGCAGACCAGTGCTGCAATGAAATGACTGAGTGGTGATTCAATACTCTAAAATTAACCAACCTATCCCAAATCTGAGATGTGTCATTCCACCTATGACATCAACAAGAAATGGTACCCAATGCCTTTCCTTCTCTCCATAATTAGAAGCCTTGAAGGCTTTGGTTTTTCTGAAAATAAAAACCACCTTCCCCAAACAAAAACCCTAAGCAAATCTGGTTCCTCTGACAGGTGACTAAATCACAAGAAAACTCGTATAAAGTCCCAATTTTATAATGAGACACAGTATCATCTTTATAATTATTTTAAATAAGTTAATATTTTATGTTTACTTTCATTCAAAAACATTTAGACTCCTCTGTTCTTGACCCCTTTCTCCAGTATTTTTTTAAACAGAAATGAAAGCAAACACAGGAAAGAAGGCAAGACAGAGTTTACATAATTTTTGGCAAGAAATGACACTAATGGGGCACGTGTTCTGCACAAAGCAATAAAGCCTCCTTCTGCACTCACACTTGCATGTACCATATAAAAGTCTATTCAAAAACACAGCTACTTGTAGCATTGACAGGAGGACCCCACTTCCAAAACTTTTTTTGAAAGTTTAACTGCTGAAATGAGTCACTCGGTGTTCCCAGGAAGGAAAACCAAAAAAGCTGCAAGAAAACAACAGCCATAGGGAATCAGCAGTTGCAAGGATGCTGCTAAAGTTCAACAAGAAATGGCAACTTGAGAAATGTTGCTTCAGAAAAAAAACGGGGAATAGGTTTTGAGGGGGAAAGATAATAATGGTTAAATAAGCTAAACAAAAGGGAGGAAGGATACAGAGAGCAATCAACCAAAATTTTTCAGTAGAGGAACAAATTTAGAAGTATACAATTAATTATAAAAATAGGACAATTAATGAAAAATACAAAGAAAACGTGGAAAACTTAAGAAATGATCTGTTGTGCGGGTGAAAGTGAACACAGAAGAAGATAACAATGTCAGATGTAATATGCTATTAAAGCTTCCTATTTCCCCATGTCCCTTTGTTTTTCAAACTCTTGCAAAACATTACCTCATCTGTTTGGTTTGTTTTTTGGTTTGATTTTTCTTTTGTTTTTCTTTTTATCCTTTGTGTGGAAAGTCGCATTTCTCATCATTGTCTTTTCCACTGCAGACAACAAAACTCTTCTCTAGCCAGAGTGCCATCAGAGACAATGTCACGCACAGCTGACTGTGTCTTCAAGTGCATTTGTTTGTATTTGTTAAATGTATTTTGAATGTGTTCTGTTCACCCACTTCTTCACAGCAGAGGCTCAGGGAGATGAAACATCGAGAAATGTCTCATTCCCAATCAGTCCCAGCTACACACACAGACTCACGTTTCTAGAGTGGGTTTTAAGCAATCAGAGGAAAATGGACAGGCTATATATTGTTTAATCACTGGATTATGCAAAAGCACAAAACATCTTCTTTGAAAGCATTTTCTGTCATCTCTGTAGCTCCTAACCTACAATTCCTTTGAAGAAAAGAAGCTTCAGATTGTTTTGGCATGAAAAACGTCACTAAAATCCTGAATAAATTTGCTTATTTACTTACATGTATTCTTTGTAAAATATACTTTTCACCAAATAATACAGTTACACTGATCAAAAAAAAAAGTTGTTATAAACTGTTGCAGTTTACTTCTGTTTCTGAGATTCGAAGGATGTTCAAATGGAGTCTGATCTCTTCACTGTGTTAAAATAATCTGGACCTTCAACACTGCTAGTGCAGATGTATTCACACCTCTGCTTTCCCACCAAAAAAAATGTTTTAGTGGTATACTCTGTGTGGCAGAGTGAAAAAAATTATCACAGTGCAAAAGATGATCAAAGAAGTATGCCTGTGATTCAAAGTTTGCCACTGAGCTACTTCAACCTTAACCAGAATCAAATGCAAATTTCATAGCCTTCCCACTAAAATACATCTTTGACCAAAGATCGTCCCATTTGTGATTTATTGCACCACTTCTTTCACTGCTGAAACTCTCCCAGATGTCCTCATCACTTTAGGATACTGCCCTTCAAATTTGCTTTATAATGTGCCTTGTGCATTTCATAAATCAAGGCTGAACTCTTCACTTCTGTAAATTACTCCTGAAAATAACCTCACACATCTTCTGAAGTATAATCCATTTACTTGATGAAACACTAAGATTTTTCCTTAATGTGTCCTGGTCAAATTCATAATTATAACGTATATTCCATTAACGTTCCTTGCAATAATTAGATGACAAGAACTTGATGATTCCACTGAATAAGGCGGAGAATCAGATCTGTGTGAAATCGCCTCTTTCTAGTGCACTGTTGAAGGGTTGAAATCTGACAACTCCCATATAAATTCAGAAAATTGAATAAAGTTACAAAGCTACATTATACCATCAGAAGGAAATTCTGAATAAACTTTTCAGAGACAGAAATTTCAAATGCAATCCAGAAAAAACAACCTCTATTGTGGGGAATTGTCGAAATTACTCAGATGCAACTTAACTTCACATCTGGTTAGACGGGGAAAACTTCAAGCTAAAGAGCTCTGCCACCCAGATTTCAAAGAAAAATTAATTTGAATGCACAGAACCTTTGTCAAGCAGAGGAGCTCTGGATCACTTAAAAAAATAAAAAAAAGAAAATTAATTGCCCACATTCTGTTTAACATCTTTTTCAGTGACATGGACAGTGGGATTGAGAGCACCCTCAGCAAGTTTGCTGACAACACCAAGCTGTGTGGCGTGGTCAGCAGGCTGGAGGGAAGGGATGCCATCCACAGGGACCTGGACAGGCTTGAGAGGTGTGCCCCTGCAAACCTCATGAAGTTCAACAAGGCCAAGTGCAATGCCCTGCACGTGGGTTGGGGCAATCCCGAGCACAAATACAGGCTGGACAGAGAATGGATTGAAAGCAGCCCTGCCAAGAAAAACTTGGGGATGTTGGTTGATGAGAAACTCAGTATGACCCAGCAACCTGCACTTGCAGCCCAGAAAGCCAACCAGATCCTGGGCTGCATGAAAAGAAGCTTGGCCAGTGGGTCGAGGAAGGAAATTCTGCCCCTCTACTTTGCTTTAGTGAGATCCAGTTGGGAGTGCTGTGTCCAGCTCTGGAGCCCTCAACACAAGAAGGATGACAACCTGTTGGATGTCCATAGGAGGGTCACAAAGATTACCAGAGGGCTGGAGCACCTCCCCTATGAGAAAAGGCAGAGAGAATTGGAGTTATGCAGCCTGGAGAAGAGAAGGCTTCAGGAAGAACTTACTGTAGCTTTTCAGTACCTGAAGGGAGCCTACAAGAAAGATGGAGAGGGACTTTTTACAAGAGGATATAGCAATAGAAGAAAGGGGAATGTCTTCAAGCTGAAAAAGGACAGGTTTAGGTCAGATATTAGGAAAAAATTCTTCACTGTGAGGGTGGTGAGGCACTGGAACAGATTGTTCAGAGAAGTTGAGGATAGCCCATTCCCTGGAAGTGTTCAAGGCCAGGCTGGATGGGGCTTTGAGTGACTTGGTCTACTGGAAGGGTCCGTGCCCATGGCAGGTGTGTTGGAACTAGACGATCTTTAAGGTCAATTCCAACCCAAGCCGTTCTATAAAATGATGACATTCTGTCTAAACCCCATTTTTTGATGTTGGAATCCTCTGTGGCTCTTGCCCTTATATCCCTTAAAGCATGTTGTAAGCTTGCATGGTTTTTAGAAGTTTTAAGAGGATCTGCATTGGTTTGTCATATTTTGCTGTATATGAAAGTAAATTAAATAATTTTAAAGAGTCTACTTAGAAGTTTAAGCAAATACAAATAAAAAAGATAATAATTATTCATATAGAAAAAATAGCCTCTGCATTGAGGATAGAGGGAAAGAAAGATATTAAGAAAAGACAAACTAGTCCACAAGTAACTACTATGAATACATCCCATCTAATGTAGTAATATCCAAAGATTATATAAACATATTCTACAAAATTTAATTTGGAAATCTGTTTTTATTTTTTTTCAGTTATGCCCCAAAAAACTCCAAGCCAGAATGCTGGTTTTTTATTACATTTTACAGGATGTTTCAAAACCTGTTGGAAGGTTATAATTTTCTAGTAAATTATATAGGGATCTTTTTGTAATGCTTAAGGCTGCAATTCTCAGGCTACGTATTTTTCAAATAATGCAGCATATTTTTAATTTAGGAAAATGTATTCATAGGATTTGCAGAACAGTCTAAATTATTCTGCACTTGTCGAGGTTTCAGAAGTCACATCTATTATTGTAATTTTTCCCAGAGTGTTCTTGCTACATGGCTACACAGAAACAGTCCCTGAAATGTCAAAGAATATGGAAGCTAGGTGGTTGCTTGTTGACTTTTAAGATTACAGGTTGCCAGACTCATGGCAAGAACAACTGCAAGGCCAGACGGCAATCAAACTCTTCTCTTAATTACTTCTGCCACAGAGTCTAAATATATGCCCAGCTTATGCTGAAATCATGTTGTGCCACATCTAGCTGATATGTGTCAAAGGACTGTGTCCTTCGTTCTCTACTGATATTCAGAGGTATCAACAAGGATAAATTCAGGATGGGCACTGTAACAGGTGCCGAGACCTTGCTTGATGTATGTACATATGCACGTCAACCTAGATAATATACTTGGGCATGGTAGGTGAAAAAGAACATAAATCACTGTCAAGGCAGGCTGCTGTACTCCCTGGAAAACTCATAGTGCTTTACTGCTTTACTGAATCCAGGTGCCATTTTTAACAAATGAGATTTTGATTAAGAATTATTATGTCTCAAAGTCTTTTAACCCCAAGCCCTCATCTTTTTGACTGCCACTTCAAAACATGTGTTCTGAGTAATAAAGTAACCTCACAGAGATTACAACCACACAGGCATTAGCTAAATCCAACTTGAAATGAACACAAAAAGCCAATGGTATTTGTCAATCTGACTTTCTTATGAAGTCATTTTGTCTGTAAATGTAATTTTTAATCTGTTGGCCACTTACATATTTGCTATAGAGAAACAAGCATATTTTTTCTTTCTTTAGGCTAAAGGTTGAAAATCATCTTCAAGTATAAATAGCATCAGACAGCAAAAATGCTAAAGGGTATGAGAGGTCCAGAAGGTGTAACTTAGGCTTATATTATTTTTTAATGTAGAAGAATAAATTTCTCCTAAGTGCCTGGTGCTGGAAGCTTGGCTATTAAAAACAGACACGTTAGAAAAATAAAATGACAACTACTTTCATGAGCTGCAGTCTTTCTCAGGATCAGTGTTCTGCCTGTTTTTGCCACCCTTACACATCAACACATAATTTGCAAACAATTCAGAACCTGATGACAAAATGAGCTATACAGTTCCGACGTTTAAAATTTTACAGAACCATTACTTAATATGTCTCTCAAGATCAAAAAATACACTGCACAACATACACAAATCACTGAGTCACTCAAAAATGTAGCAGGGAGAGGTTTATATGGTAGAAATCCTATACAACCATTCAATAAAGGCAATCATATCTTCACTGTGCCTTATTTTCTAAGAGCAAATGAAGCACAGCTTCTTCTCATATCACTCAAATTGGCCATTTTCTTTCACACCTTCATGTTCTATTATTTGTGTCACTGCAGCCAGAATTGCAAGATTTATTTAGGAACAATACTTTAACAATCATGAAACACAAAGCTCAGTCCAACCTCACAGCACATACGTTTTAAATAATGTTTGACACCTCATCTTACTTACAGAAGCATAAGAACTTGTAGCCTGAATTAGGGTCCTTAGTGGTAGCTATTAAACATTAGGAGCTTTTTCCCTATACAGTCTCAAATTTTTCATTTTCTGTTTCATTTTCAGTGTTATTTTATTGCATTATTTTATAATGGGAAGCCAATCACAAGGCGTCTGTCTATGCTCCTTCTTATCTAGATAGAGAAAATGAGTGAAGCATTTCAGGCAAATTTTCCCAAACTTTTACCACCTTTTCCTCTGACACAAAAAAAGTGGGAAGTACTGTTTTCTTTAAACTTCTTAAAAAAACCTTTCTGCTCAAATAATCCTGCTTCCATCCCATTTGCTTCATGTGGAGGCTAAAACTGAACCTATATGGTTACAATTTAAGGGATTACATACAATTATAGCATATTTTAAGAGAAAAAACCCCAACAATCAAACCTCAAAATTCCAAATGGATTTATTTTACAGATTCTCAAAACCTTTTAAGCATCACTGACACAGTGGAATGACATCTCTTTCCCAACTGAGGGACAAGAAACTCTAAAATAAGGTCTATGCTTTGTGGATAATTGGCAAAGGAAAACATCTGCCCTCCTGCCCTACTTGAGGGACTACAGATCTTGAGAGTAGGGGTTCATGTGGATGGACCACAGGGCAGCTTTGGTTACCTGCTGACCCATGGCATCAGCACACTAATGGCTTTGCTCCCAAGAGCCATCTCTTTGGTATCTCTGGAACTCAAAATCACATTGCTGGCTGTGAACAGAAAAAATACTCCAAGTCCTGTGTTCTGTGAAGGTAACTCTTCTCGTACATGTGGGATAAAAAGAAACTATTTGAGAGGTAGACCAAAGGACAGAGCCAAGATCATTCGTTAGTTGAGTTTATGCGTTGGGGTAGCACTACCAGCTGGGAGAAATAAACTGCACTGTTACAAGTGCAATGGAAAGTAACCATGAAAGGCTAAAGATGCACAGAAATTAAAAGGTTTAGCAGTTGGGCACTGGAGAAAGATGGTGAGGCGAGTTGAAAGGTTCATGTTTCATCTTTCTGCACAATTAGCATGCCTCTCTGTGCATTAATTTTAAAATTCTTGAAGAATGTGTCTATTTTAACACTGGTTGGCAGCTGTGCTAGACAAAAATTAAGGAACACTTTGGCTTTGACCCTACACTTGAATTTCATGAGTTTAACTAGTAAAGGGTATAAATTCAATGACTGTCAAGCTTCTATTCCACAGGACAGGTGTTTCTAAAAGCATCTCTGAAGCCTGACACAGCTGGTTAGAAGAATAGACTTGTCAAAGAGAGTCCAGAGACAGAAAAAATGCTTGATCCTGAAAGTGGAAATATATAGTAAAAGTCAAAGAAGGAGAAAAAAAAAAAAAAACCTTCACAAATCTCTTGTGAAGTGGCTAAAATGTATAAAAGGACTTTCAATGGCAAGTTTTTCTCTCTACACAACTAAGGAGATGCTTGCATTTTTCCAATTTGAAACTTTTATTCCAGATCCTACGCACACAGCTACTCAGAATTACATCACTGCAATTCAACAGTTAGAATCTGCTCCCACATGATCCTGATGGTGCTTACTTTCCAGGAAACAACAGTAGAAGGTACTGGAAACCAGGCTTGAGTCACAATCCTACTTTGTAACTACAGAAAGGATGGCTCTTTGCAACTTCTTACATCAAAGCACTTCCAGTGTCTACAACCATTGATATCAATATACGTTAACATTGAACTGAGATAGCCATATCAAAAAAAATGTTGATTTCCCATTTGCATTTTCTGCTGTAAAGATAAGGACATCTGCTCTTCACACAAAAACGGATTATAATCCCAAACCTGTTAAAAGAAAAAAAAAAAAAAAGAAAAAAAAGAAAAAAATCCTGCTGAATTACTGCAATCTTCTTGGTGTGTGAACTCACTGGACTTCACTGCCATCTGCAAAACCTGTAAGGCATTATTAAAAGGCTAAAAATGATTAGGCGAAGCTGTTTAATTGCCTGGGGTTGCTAAATTCACGTTTTTCTCTTTCCTCAATCTGCTTATTATTCAAAAGCACCTTTCTTCATTGAAAAAATCAAGGCACTTTTTGGTGTTGTCTGAAAATGATAGCCCAGAAAAATGAAATAACATCAAATATCGTGTCTTTAGTGATGTGTATACTACATTGCAAGACCTATGTAAAAGATAGAGCATCAGCAAGGCACAAACACTCAAATCCAGTACAATACAACCATAAAATATGTTAGGTAAACCTCAAAACACCAACTGGCATACAAACTACATGGTAGCTAAAAACACATGTGAAAAGAAAAAGGAAAAGTATTATTTAAAGCACAGTATATGCAGGAAAAGAGTTGCAATATTTTGCACTAAATTATGCAACTCAGATAAATGCTGGAAATGCAACGTTGTCAAACTGATACCAAAGTTGATGCTATGGGAGTAGTGTGAAGTTCGGCCATTCAGCATGAGGTATTAGAAGGAATAAATTTAGTTCTCAACTTCAATTTACAGCTTGCAGGAGAAGCTTTCCTGCGAGGGAATAACATCTCTGCCATCAACAGAGGGCCATAATGAATAGACCTGGTTCCCTGGAACACCCATGACAGGAGAAAGATTACATCCAATAAAACAGAAGTCACCAGAACTCCCCAATTCACAGCAATTGATTCATAATCTATTAAATGAGGCAAATGATTTACAAAGGTCTCTGTTCAGACAATGAAGGGAGTTAATATCTATAGACTGAACTGGCATGCACAGTTTTTCTAGATTAGCAAGGGTGACATATATTATTTACCAGCTTGGGCATTATTATTCTTTTGAAGCTTACATTTATGTCCAAAGACAAGCTATAAAACAGAATGTAGCAGAGCTGTTCAGACTCACCATTTGTTATTAACAAATGACCTTCTCATAGGTCTTAAAGTGTCTTGAATATGCAAACTCCATTATACCAGAACACCTTCAGCCCCACAGGAGAGCAATAAAAGTGACCTGGGAAAGTTTTCTATTACAATAATTATTCTAGATGAATGTACCAGCCATCTCCAAAGTTTATGTTTATTAGTGTATTCATAAAATGTTATAGTGACACTCCCGTGAAACCATTGTTCTAGTCTTTTCTGGCACATACACTTGGCCAGTTTTTATTGTAAGACCTTCAGGTCTTATGGTATCTGGCACTTCTCTACACTCCAGCCTTTACAAATGTGTATATCATCATTTCATTTCAATTTTTAAAAAGCTTTCTGGTCTGCAGAGTAAAACCTGAGACTATGAACTCTAGGTTGCAAAATAAACTATGGCAATACCACAAGGTTTGTGCTTAGCTTTTAATAGTGTTTATCTTGAAGTGCTTCGCTTATTCACGTTTTTGTGACGTCGCCTAAAAAAGACAGGGACTTGCTGCAGAAAAACCAGGAATGAATCAATGCCTGGACTACTGATATATGGAGAAGGGCTGACATTTGGTCCTTCTCTGGAAACAACAGGAAACATCCTCACTGCTGCAACTGCACAAGTCAGCACCAAGTATAGGCCACTGCAGAACAACAGGGAGCAAGAGTAGTTTTCACCACTCAAACAGAATTTTAATCTCCAGACACATCCTGCCCTGATTTTCCTCTGCAGAACTCTCCTTGTATCAGTGAAAGTATCAGCAGAAGCCAGAAAGAGCTACAGCATCTGTAGGATTCTTCCCTCCTACTCCCTGACTCTTCATCTCACGTGGCTTGGTTTCCTAAAGTGTCAGACCTGGGCAGATGAGGACAGAAATACGTGGGGAAATTATTCCAGATGCTGTGGTTCAGTGTAAACATATCAATCATGATTGGCTATTTTTGATGCATCATAACAGCAGCTGTTGAGTACAATAAATTATGCTTAACATGAAATACAGTTTCCTTTTACAGAATAAGAAAAACTGTAAATTCAAACCAAGAGTCTGGAGTTGCATGAAACATAATAACCTATCCAAAATGCTTCTAAGACAAGGGAAAAGAACCCTCTAAAGCACACTGTGACCTTTCAATGAGATGATATCGAGTCAATTATGTGGCTGCCATGGAACTCAGACTCTCCAGTGAGGTTGATGGCACATGACCTTAACAGCAAGGAGCCATTTGACATTAAAAAAAAAAAAAAAGCGCCACCAAAATCAAAACAGCTGGAGGATAGTAAAAGGGATCATCTTTACAGTGTATAGTAGTGACACAGGAAAAAAAATTAAAAGTGCAATTTTTATATCAACAATGCTGACTGATAGAGGAGGAGGAGGAATTTAGAGAATGGGGAAAAAAAAAGTTGGAATAGAGAAAGAGTCTGCAAGTCAAAGGCCATGCCAGTGCCGAAACAAAATACAGCTTTGACGTGGCTGTAATTTATTCAGGGAGCATAGCAATGTAAGGATAAGAGTTTGATCCTTTTTTCTGGACTCACAGTCCTTTCACGGGTTTATTTCCCCTGTAATCACATCACCCACCGTATGTTCATCTCATCTGTGTTATCCTTAGAAGCTATTTGGGAAGTCAAAGCTGTGCCAGCAGGAGCTAAGGGCTGTGCTGAGCCGGATGGGCAAAGGCAAGTCCAGAAGCTGCTGAGCAACCTGCATGGGGTAGGACACAAGCACTTGTGGGGTGGCTCTTAAGGACTCCGAGGCTACACACATGCCTGAAAACCTTATTTTGGTGAACTCCTACCTTTTCCGTAACACCTTTGAAAGCATACCCATGACAATGACAATGTCATAGCCACTAAAGCACTTTGTGTGCCAGATGTTCAACATTTAACCAGTGCTCTAGTTAAGTGTGTTCTAACAAATGAAGCTACACATCAACTCAGATGCTTACAGTTTATTTTATGGAGAGAGACCTTTAAAAGCAGCTTGTTTTCAAAATCTGTAGGCAAATGTGAACAGGCAATGATTAGAAATGTGTTTTTAGAGTCTGTGGAGATCTAGATCAGGCCCTCATATGGGAGCTGTGAACAACAGATAACGCCAGAGGGGGAAAAACAAAGGTATGGGTGGATTTACTGCATGTAGCTTGATACCACGAAAGCAGGTGCAGTGGCATGTCTTCATTATTACTTAATCTTTCCATCTCATAGATATGGGGATTGGGACAATGATGGGGATTGGAACTGTGGTGTAGAATACTGAACTGAGGTAATCTAATTTACTTTAGTGTCTGCATCTGTATTCAAACTCAGCTGCTCATGAAGCAAAACAAGAAAATACATTTTGCCCTTTTTTAAAGCAATTTTTTGGCTGTTTCAATTATTTAACTAAGCCTCTCAGTGAAAATAAATGCCAAAACAGCTTTGCAGAAACCTCCTTCTCAAAAAAAAACCCCAAAAAACAAAAAACCAACAAAACAAAAAACCTCACTGAGCACAAAAATGTGAAGAGAGGCATAAAGATGAAAAACTTATTTCATTCCAAGGATGGACTGACTGCATATAAATTAATCATACTACACAGAGAAGGGAAGAGCAAATCTTCCTGAGATATAATTGTGTCATGTATCACAAAACAGATTCGGGGCACACCATGGTGGAACTGAACGTGAGTGACAGCAAAGGTGCAGTGCTGTGGCAAACACATTTATGATCTCAGAAAAGAAAAATCAAGATTTGTTGATAATTACCTCCAAAAAGTGATAGAAAAATAACTGCAGGACTTAGCAGCATCTGCTCGCAGTCTGTGGTGGAACACTGAGACTGTCCCCCTTATGATGAGTGAGGGGATCCTGCTTCTTGCAGAGATTAAAGAAATGTTGTAGCATCGTCATGCTGTAACATGAGAAGCAAAGCAAGAAGCTGATCTGATAATCAGGATGTCACAGAGACAGATTTAAAGAAAAGCTTTCAGGTGATTTACAGGAAACAATATCTCATTTTATAATGCCAGATTTGTATTTTTGACCATTTAAATCAGAAGACGCTGGTTTAGCTTTTAGGAGTAGAACAGAACCCTCGTAATGGCACTATAATGAATATCAAAGAAAGAAGTGTCAAGACCAGTAAATATCTGTCATAGAGACAGAACTGTAGACACACCCCAAACCGACACACCTCCAAGTCCAAAAAGATAAATTTCCAGAATTAGCTGCTGCTCCCCACAACTTTTTGCTGAGGATATGGTCATTCACAACACACCATTTATAATCTCATTTTGCAGGTCATCTCCATGGTAAGCAAAGCTGTTCAATCCCACGAGCACTAGTGCACAGTGGCTGCTGTGAGTGTTAGTAAGATTATAAGCAGTCCCTTCTCATGCTCCTGTTCATTGACTTTTAGGGAAGGTAGGGCTTCCTGGACACAAAATTACAAGATTGCAGTGTGAAGTTATCTTTTTTCCACCTACGGGTTTATGCATGTTTGTTTCACTGTGGAGGAAACTTCGCCAATACTAAACACCCAATGACAATGATTGACTAAGGAATTGCTGTTGTAAGTCTTATGAAGTTTTTTTGGATAGAGAAAATTTCCTTCATTAGCTTTTTGAAGTTCAGTGTTTAGAAACTGAAGCTTTTGATTAATTTGTAAAGGCAATTCTAGATTTACAGCTGTGCAACAGAGGGGGGAAAAAAAAGAACCAAAACCCCTCACTCTGAGCTTGGAGTTCTTAAGGTAACACCAGAGTTTGTAGAACTTCTGAGTTAAAAACAAAAACAAAACATGAGATAATAGTCTCAGTTAAATGCAGTGGAATGCAGTGCTTCCTGTGCATAAATGAAACAAGGTATGGGCACACTAGCCAGCGTGCAGTTTGCATTTGCATTTCCTCATATCTCAGAGCTTCTTTCCAGCACAGCAGGCAGTTAGCTTGCCCTAATTATTGCCAGGGAGACCCAGATGCTTTTGTCAGCTCTTCAAGCACAGAAAAAGATTACCAGCAGACAAGCCAGCCGCAGGATCAAGGACAGCTCCTAACAGGAGGCTTGTAAAAAATCCGCTAATACTTATGTTCTCTACTGATCGGAAGAAATCTAAACACCTTATAAATCTGAGATCAAGCCAGACTATTCATATACAGGATTATCTTCCATGCTGAAGAAACAAATACAAAATGCAGTCAATTAAAGAGAGAGTTATTGTAATGAAACCCTTTCTCATGTAATTTGTCAAGATATGAAACATTGCCCTCAGCAGATAGGAAGACACGGCGCTGGCCACTGAGCAGGTGTGCCCACCTGCTGAAAGAAATGAACATGACAAATAGATGTGGGGTCCAGCATCGCTCACAGCTAGGTGTGGGTTCAACCTCTTCCCAAATCCAGTGGCAGTGGAGGCTGGGACTCAAAGGATTGCAGCCTCCTTACCTACACAGATACTCTGAATGAAGTAAAAGCAATTACTATTTTTCACATTTTGAAATTACATGGAGAGGATCCTCCATTCTCTTGCAAATTGAATTTCACAAGCCTTCAAAGCAATTTGGCTTAAGCTTGAGAAATAGACTCAGCAGCAGCTCTTTATCCGGCGGTAGTGGGGGAGGCCAGTGACTGTTATCACTGATTTCAGCAGCTGGTTGAAACCAGCACAAATTCTCGATCACCATACAAAATACAATTACCTTTTTTACCCCCCTCATATGAGAGAAGAAAAAAACCTGTTTGTGTGAAAACTAGGACTGCAGCTTAACTTGAAATAGTTTCTTCTGTTCAGCTATATAATTTAAAAAACATGACAAGCCTTAATGCACTTCAGGGTTGTGCATGCTGTGCATCTGTAACCATTTAGTGACCTATTACACATGGTGAAACTCACCTGGGTCAAGTTTTTAGTTTTTAACTATGAAGGTGGCCCCAGAAACTCTCCCATGCCCTGTCTCTGTGGATGGCTGATTTTGAACCAGTCACTTTGGCTTCTGTGTCTCTGCAAAATAAGCAGAGCAATCCCATCTCCTTAGCAAAAGCCACAGAGATGCCCTGGTTGGAAAGGATGTGTTGGAAGTCAAATATCAGTATTACTGCCATTACTTTCTTAGGAGTATGAAACTGCTTTCAGTGAAATAACAGAAAATTTGGAGGGAGGATTCTCTTCTTACCACAAAAGCTCCTTTAATGATTAGGGCATGGCTTCCCAGTGATGTTCTCACCTTCGGTGTTCGAGGGGGTGCTGGATGCCCTTTACCCACCCCTCCAGAAGGGTGAAGGGCTCCTGCAAGCCCTGTGTCACATCTGCAGCCCCCCTGCCAGTCTCAGATACTCCAGGGCATTCAAAAAGGCATTGGATGCCTCTGCGTAGGCAACTGTCAAGTCCCATACCATTTCAGGCAATGTTCAAGTACTGACAACATTTGAGTCAGAAAATTGGCCAGTAAATTAAATGCACTGCCTGAAATGACAAGATAATATTCAGGAAAAGTGAGTTTATCGCAGCACAAATCTGTTGCTCTTAATTTGTCTTGTATAAATGAACATTGACTTTGGATCTAAGTCTTTGATCATTTGCAGATGCCATAGCACACGATATTGGCTTCTGAGTAGCTGGTGGTTAAGGTTTGACTGCAAACCCAGGTTGTTCACTGTCACTTTGCACATTTTTCACTTGAAATTCTCAGCTCAACAGCACCTGCATTCTTCTTTTTATGCACAGCAAGAAAATTAGAATTTTGTAATTCACATTCTCCTCTCAGCTACACTGATGCCCATAACTGAAGTCAATAGAGCTGTATCACTGTGACTGAGAAGTTGGCTTGATGTATGAAACAGTGTTCTTTCTGTGCCAAAGTTAAGGATCTGTTACCCCTTACTTTCCCTCCGTGTTTGGTGCCAGGATAATACTCATTTCTGATCCAATTCTCAAAGCGTATTCCTTTGTAAGTTAAAAAAAAAAAATAAAAAAAGAATTAGCTATTTGGCTGCTTTCAATTGTACTAATGGCTTTTTCTTCTTCTTTGAGAAACCTTTCCTCTCAAAGAAACAAAAGTGCAGTAGGTCTGACAATACTAAGACACTTGCCAGCATGGCCCAGGGAATTTGCAAGACATTCATCCTCTCTAGCCCACTATTTGCAGTTTCCTCTTGGGCAACAGTGGCTACAAGTTATTCCATGCAAGGTCTGTTTGTTACCCTCTGAGCTTTCAGTGGGTGCTTTCGCTCGAGCTCCCAGAGCACAAATGAAAAATCTGCTGCTTCCCGCAATAAATCAGAGCTTTGCTGCCAGCCCTGGCAGAAAGGACTGACATCAGTAGCAGAATCAGCCACATTTATCCCCTCTCTTCTTCATCAAAGTCAGAGATTGGAACTTGGAGAGAATCATCAAAGTTTGTACTGGGGAAAGTTATACTAAGACTTATATTATAGCCTATTTTGCCATAATATTGACAGATCTGAGGTCTGCTTTTATTTATGGTTATGTGTATTCATGTTTTATTTGCTAGCACCCTGTAACTTTTCAAGCTTCACCAAAGCTGTTATAACTGTGGGGTATTATAAGGAGATTAATTTACCCTGTCTGACTTCTCAAAATGTCTTCATTGTCCAAACTTCATCTTTACAAAGAGGGCCTCTCAGCCCTTAAATACCTTCTATTCAAGATCCCACAGATCACTTCCCTCCTACAGGAAGTTAAATACAGGCTCTTGTGGCAAATATGACAGCAGAGTATGTAGGAAAACAATCTGTCAATTATTCATGTATTTTTAACTGTCAGTAGTGTGGTACAGCAAGTGGAAAAAATGGAAGAGAGCTGACAAAGTAATGAGCCATCTTCTCTGGAGATCACCAGTAAATGCTCTGCCGGTCACAAAGAACCACAATTAAGAGAATGCTGGCATTTATGATTAATGAGCTATTTAAAACAAGCAAAGCAGAGTACACTTTACATGCCTTATCACCTGTGAGTGAGGTTTTGTAGAATGCAGTTCAAGGATGCTCTACCTGGACAGAAATAAACCCATTCATTTACAATCTTTGTTACAAAACCATGTCAGATATCAGAATGACACCTCATGTCACATCTTGATTAGAAAAATGAATGAAAACAGAACTTCTCCTTCTGTAGAGAAAGAATTAGAACTGATTCAAATTTTATCTTTAGTTTAGACCAAGGTTAAGATGGCACCAGAATGGTTATTATTATTTCTAATTTCAAGGAAAGACTTGAAAAGCATGTTTAAATCCCTTTGGATTCCAGCTTTTACTTAATCATATGTTTAAAGAAAACACATATATTTAAATACTATCTTGAATAAGGATTCTTCTGCATACTGAGGCCCACATGTATCATCTGAAAAATGTCACATACCTTATTCACCAGCAATAAATTTTATATAATTTCTTTTTACTCTACTGAAAGAAAATAAAGCAGTTTTAACTATTACAGCCAATATTCAGGTGATGAACCATTAGTTATATCTTGCTGTTAGCATTTGTAAATAAAACTGTGCTCACACTGTGACTTTCACCAATGCCACTGCATTTTTCTCTTCTTTGATCAAGAAGGAGGTAAAGGAATGCCAACTAAGAGTTTTACTCTAAATTCCTATCTTCTTCCATGGGCATATGGACTTTCCTTGTTTGCTGACTGAAATACCTGAATACATCTCCTTTAATATTTCTCTTTTTTTCTTCCCACTCCCCCCACCCCGTTTCCATCTATTTAGGTCATATGAATACAGTTTCTTACTGATGACCTTGCCTTGCCAAAAAAACCCCTCACATTTGGTTTGTTTTGCTAGTCAGCCGAACAGCATAAGCAAAGTTTGCAAGTAATTCTGTGGAAATTGTGTGCTTAAAATCCAATCATTACTTTAAATATGAGCACCTCTATTCAGAAAAGCAGAAAACAAAAAAACCCAAAGAGCTACACTGTGTTACAAAACCAGCCATACCTCGTCAGTTTAGAGGTTCATCTAGCCGGTATTATTTCCTCACATTGGTTAATAGCAGATGCCTTGGGAAGAGCATAGGAATACAGCAAGGAGAAGCTAATGCCTTCCTAGAATATAGCCTCCTAACCTTCAACAATTCACAGCTCAGACTTCTCATCTGACAAATCCAAGACTTTTCTGGTATCATCAGCATAAAGGGATAAAGTTTAAGAGTTTACATAACATAAAGAGAAAAGGTATGCTTTGATGTTGAGACCATCTGTAGTGATTGTTGATGAACAGAAATAATGTGAAAGACACAAGTAGGCGATGCATTAGCTCTCCTGCTCAGTCTTAACAGAAAATAAAGTATTTAAGCTATGAACTTCACCTCTTGAACAGGGCTGCTGTGCTCACCACATCCTTAAGCATCCTGAAATTCACAGGTGGTGAAGTCTTATTAGGCGATTCAGCTCATTTTACCACATCAAACCAGGATTACAGAGGGAAAACCACAGTACACATCTTCTGATGTTCAATACTAACTTAAAATCAACCCTTGCTGGTTCTTCAGTATTGCTGAAATTTCCACCTACTAAGATTAACAATGTTGTTCAGTGTTCATCATTATTATTTTAATATTCCACTAGAAAGAAAATTAAATTGCCATACGGTGGTATTATCATGTCAGACATCTGTTATCTCCCTCTTATGGAAAAACAAAGCACTTCAATCTGTGAATACACAGAATAAGGAAGCTGATAGCTATTTTTAATGTATTAAGATATTTATTAAGTGAAGATATTGAATTAAGTGTAGGATTAAATTAATTGCAGGAATTTCTTTACTGGCTTACCTGTATAACACTAAAAACATAGATAATGGTCTCTATCTCTGTGGGGACTCATAGAGCTACAAAAACTATTGTAAAAGGTTGAATAGTAAGGTCAGTTAAGATTGCAGAGGAGGCACTGGCCACTACAGATTTATAAAGCTTTTCAAACACTGATTGAAAACACTGGGCTGATCTCAGCCATTTCCAGATTTATGTCTAATTAGATTAATATAATACACTCAAAACATTTTTTAAACACTGGCCTTGTTTGAATTTTCATTTTGAATCTTTTTTTTTTCCAGATTTGCCTGAACTTAACAATAAAGAATAATGATTTAAAAAAAAAAATCACACAGAGATAGGCTTGAACAGAAGATTTTCTTTTCTTTTGTTCTTGATATGCTTGATATGAAAACCTATTTTATGTCATCAAAAATTATTCTTCCAATCATTGGAGAAAACAATAATCTCACCCTGACCCTTCCTCTCCTGCATATGCTTTTAACCATGTCTGTCATTTCATAAGGAAAATACTACCATTGTCTTTCTCTCTCTCTTTATATTTAATTATAATATAGCTGTTTGGATCACTTTAGAAAATAGTATTTCTTATCCTATTCCTGTCATCCAAGCTATCATCTATCTCAGGGAGAGAAAATGTCAATGGCATTATCAGGGAGATATTTCAGGTGTTTATGCTATCCTAGTTGCAATTGGACATCCCCACAAAAATATAACTTAAAAAATATGTTTAGACACTGAAATACATATGCAAATACTTTAATTTTCAGAAGGCAACACACATCTACCTATCACTGCTATCCTACACTTGGGCATGATATATTAAGGTATTGATAACACTTTGGTATGGATTAAATCTGTTAATTAGCAAGTCCATCCACCGACAGAAAATGTGTTCAGACTGTCATATTCAATACCTTTGGGAGCCTGGAATTAAGCAACTAAGTCTTAGTATTAATGTAAGGAATTATCAGCTTTACTGAACACATTTCACTCTAGATGGACATCCCTAACGCACTCGGCAAAACTCCCAGACACTTAATTCTAGGGAATTTGTGGCCTGATGAAACATGGAGACAGGATCTGCACTTGTTTTCCCAAAGTATGGCCTGAAATAGACACAAGGACTTCATTAATATCAGCACACTTGTGAAAATCACAAGAGAATCTGGATAGGAAGAGAAAAGCAAATATCGATTAGTCAACAGAGTCATCTATGGCTGTGTGGACACCAGAATGTCATTCTTGCTGTTCCCACCACCATCACAGTGTTTACTCAGCACAAATACTAATGTCCTGCTTTAAAAACCTGAAAATAATATGCAAGTGTCATTTAAGATATGCCTAAGGCCATTTATTCTTACATCATCCTCTTTTTTTTTTTAGTTCATGAAAATGTCAGAATAAATGTGCTCTCTGTATTTATAGTGTTATGTTGGGAGCCGAGAAAAACCTCTTGCAAGCTGTTGGCCATTTAAAAAGCCCTGTCAACCTCTTCAGTCTTTCTTCTTGACAGAATCCACCCATAAAATCCCAAATATTTAATGCCTGGCTAGATTTAAAGATGTAGCAATACCATATAGCACATTATACCTTCAAAAGTTTCGTTCCCCACGTGAGCCTCTTTCTTACGGGTTCTGAGGGTGTGTCCAGCACCATGCAATCTCTTCATTTGGGCTTCCTCCCACATAATTTCTTCTCTTTCCAGAACTACTTCTAATTGACCTGCTGCATGTTCTCTCAAAACCTGGTACTTCCACCACTGTGTTTCTAGGTACAGACACAGTCCTTAATGATGTACCTGAATACATCAAAGCCATTAATGGATTTCCTCTTCATCCCATCATCATCTCACAGCAGGGAAGTACTCATTTATTAATGGAGATGAACTGGAGGAAGACGGTATCCTTTCCCCTAAGTGAAAATACAAACCTATGTCTTTGCTTTCTGTTTAATTCCATCCTCTGGAGTGGATATTAAGGAAATGGTTCCTATTTCTCAGTCCATGTTTCTATGCACTTCTAGGAGAGAGTGGTGTAGTTAGATCCATGGAACAGCTTCAGTTCTTTACTTCCTTAATGCAGATGCCCCTACATGCCGTTTCTTTGGAGAAACTGGCAAGTCTTGCAGGTTTCTTCCTTAAGTCCCTTCGGAGACCTTACTATTTGCCTTCACACTGAAAAAATTCCAATCTAATAATTTCATTTTGCTTTTGTGTGTGTGTGCCCGTGTGTGTACATATATGTGTGTGTGCTTGCAAAACCACAGAGCTAAAAAGAGACATTTCAACAGAGTTATTAAGAGAAAGAAAGAACTATGCAAAGATATAATACACTGCCTGGATGCAAAATTATTTGTAACAGAACTGCAGATCTTCTAAGTAAAGAGCACGAAGACATAACTATTAGAATGTATCTAACTCTGAAGTAATGCCAGTATATAAACAAAACATAAGTGTCAGCTGTTCAGATCAACTGCTGAATACTAAATGAAAACAAATATTTAAAGACAAATATAGCGAACAGATTAAATTAAATAAATCAATAAATCATAAAATAGTTATTGATTTATTCAAGACAGACATGAGATGTTGGTACTACCCACAGGGAAAAAAATAAAGCTTTTTTTAAGAAACCTTCTATACTAATTTATTAACCAAAAATAGTTCCAAGAATTTTTGATTAAAGAAAATGATCTGCAGTCTATGAAGCAGGCATGCCTGTGAATGAAGCTTTGGTCTTAATAACAGTAAGTGAGAAGAAAGGCTTCACACATTACTGTCAGCATCATGCTTAGACAATAATATGGTTTATCACCTTAATTTTGAAGAGTTCTGATATATGCTTGATGTTCAACAAAACATCAGACAACAGACTGTTGTAGACGGGTCCTTGCCAGCCATACATAAAAGAAGGTTGAACACCACAACCTGCAGCAATTAATCTGATTAATTACATAAGGAAAAAACATTCCTTTCCCACCAGCTCCATGAGCCACAGAAATTCTTGCAGTCTTGGTTGGCTGCAGCAGCAGGACTGGTGCACTGCTGCAGTACATGGGGGGGGCTGCAAGTGTAGCAGAACACTGAAGCTGTGCTTTGTCAGAGCTGGGTGCCTGCTTCGGGCTCTCCCTGCTGGGAGAGGAGAGTCACACTCTGAGTCAATTAGCTTTTCTTTCCCTCAGCTTTGAGGAATCACACACAAAAGAAATAGAATGCATTCGTGCTTTCTGAAAGGAAATTGTGTGAGCCAAGTTTGTAAAACACATAGTACTTCAGTCATAGAAATTCACCAAAGGAAACAGTGAACAAGATCTTCAGGCTTACCACGGCTCCAGGGAGTGATAAGGAGACTGAAGGACTATCGCTTTCTTCTCGTGGGAGAACAACAACTCTCAGACACAATACAGGGATTTCTATCCTGCAAGGCTACCAAGAATCAGTAGTGACTGCAACACCCAGCCCTTCTTAGCCATCCCGAACGCAGAAAAGCGCATTACAGCTATGTGACTGCATGGTTATGGGTCACCGCCTCTGCAACAGCCTCTTGTTCCACCTGGGTGAAACAATTCCATTTCCATATAATCCTGATGTAATGATGTTTGTTTAGTGTGCTGGCAGGCACTAAGGAGGAACAGCGGACAGATAGAGAGTGGGAGAGAGAACCAAGCACTGCTTCATATGAGAGGACTGTTCCTAAGAAAGAGGTTGGAAAAAAGAGCTGTGAATGTGAGGGAAATATTTCTCCAACAACAAATCACTGGCTAACTTTGGGTGTGACTTTGCTCAGCAGCCGTTAGATACCATGTGCCAGTTATGCAAAGGGATGTTTTAGAAATATTAAGTCCTAACATGACATGAGAAACTCACTAGGAACAAAGAAAGGCAGCATGCTGTGAAAAAGCATTGGTACCAAGATGCTGTTTGCTCTACTTGAAAGCTACAGTTCACCATATTTAAAAATGGTAACGTGTCAGAATCTGAGACTGGATAAAACTAAGCTGGGTTAAAAAACCCCCACATAACAAAGCATATTGTAATAAAGGAGCATGATCATTTAAACATGAAAGAATAACAAAATGGAAGTGGCAAGTGGCTTCAGATCCTTTTTTCCAAAATTGGAACTTAAAAAGAAACTCTTATTCGCAACTAATTAATCAACAAATTATACAAGTGTCTGGCCAATCTTTGGATACTATCATTGCTGTAGTTTCATTTACAAGCATTTTTTTCCCTGTGCATATACACTGTAGGGTGTGGTTTCAAAGCAGTGCTCAAGGTTTTATATGTATCCCACCGACTTAACAGATGTTGCATGGTGTGGCTTCATTTTTGAGGGGCTGGAAAGCTGTGGTGCCTCTTGAAGCTAATCCACAGCAGAGCTGAAGACAAAACAGAAGCCAGTCTTCTCTGGACTGTGTAGTGCAGCAGAACTAAAGTAACATTGCTGATAGTTTTCCGAGTAACTGGTTGAGATTTGCCCTTGGTGGTCCAGTGTGCTGCACAGTGCCTTGTACAAACCACTGCTCTCCAACAAATGCTAACAATAACTAACAGCCAGTCTTATCCTCTGAGCTTGGCACAAAGCTCTGGTTACAGAGGTGAAATTCTCTGTAGACTACAGAGCTAATGAGAATTACTATTATTTAGGAGCTTGGTGGCCAGGCCACATGCACAAGGATCTAACTTACACACTAAGGGCAGTGTTGCAGTACCTATACATATAAGTGTCCTAGGATTAGATTTTCAAAACCATTGACATAATATGGAAGCATTAATGAGTCTGAAGGACTTTTGAAAACGTCATTCTAAGCACACATACACCTTGTTTTTCTTTTTAATCTTTGCTTTTTAAACACAAACCAGAGGGAAACCTGGCTCCAAAACATGCAACAGGAGACCAGGACGGGCACCAGAACTGACACAATTTGGCTTCTCTGGGAGCTTAATGTCCTTGAAATCTTTATGCCAAAACCAGATTTGGCTGAATTGGTCAAAGGATTCAATATTTATTAAGAGGGACAGACAGACAGCCATGCAATCACATAAGTCATACTTGAAAACACAAACCAATGAGCCAATCCAACAGTCAAGTGTGCTGAATGCTGCTTTTCTAAAGTCACCCTATTTATAGGACTTCAGCACTCCAGCTGAAGAGCCAATATTCAACATGCAAATATTTTGCAGGAGAACAGGAAAATCAGATGTGATCTGGTACCAAATATTAAAACAAAGATTGAGAATTTTAATGTTCACTGTATCCTGTTGTCAATTTTTTAGAGAACTTGAATGTCAGTTATATTGACAATTATGCTTTAAAATAACGAAAGAAATTATAAAAAATCACTACAAGAAAATAAAAATGAGTAATGTGCTATTTTAAACAAAAACAAAGAAAAAGGGCATGGACCTCATGCATTTCTGTCAATCTGCAATTGAAACATGAGCACTTCACAACTACCATATTTGACAGAGATCGTACTGCCAATGAGATTTGTCTTTAACACTTGAATTTCCCAGGATCTGTCACCTAATGAACACATATGGGCACTGAGCACTGTGATGCTGGAAGCTTTGATATTCGCTTTACACTAGTGAGCATCTGTTGCATCAAATCCTTCTGATTTACCAGACCCCTGGGGAAGAGCATTAACTACTGGGGCCAAAGAACTCTGGTCTAGTTGGTGTGACTGTTCAGAGAAAGAAGGGGAAGAAGCAGTGTGGATACATGGAAAGAACATAATCCCTGTGCACAGAAACAGAACATTGCAAACCATACAGTACACAATTTTAAACCAAAATGGATGGAAAATACTCATCCTCCTATTAATATTAACTGCATTGATTTAATGATCAGTATGTCTCCATAAAATATGTTCTCATTTGCTATCCTTTGTAGAGCTCATGTATTCAGCTACGATTCTTAAAACAGAACTCTTCCCATGGAAAACGCCACTGTTTTCTCAAATGCTTCTTTTTATTTGGCAGGTGAAGATACTGAGCCAAGCCTGTCATTGTCGCTGCAACAATGAATACCATTTAAATATGCTGCTTCAATATATGTAAAGAAACATACCCTTCACCTGATGTATGCCCTCCAAGGCAACTGACCAAATTTCAGTTCATTGATTTAATTCTGCTTGACCAAAAATCAGTACCTATTGTTCCAAAACATGTAATCATCTCACAGTATATTGCAATTGCTGGTTAAGTGGCTTAGTGTTATTGATAAGAACTCACTCTGATGAGAACAAAGAGGATTGCCAGAATCCCTTATGGAAAATAAAAAAGCTATTTAGCACACAATTTTCAGAAACAGTTTCCACTGCATGAGAGCAGAGGCTGCTCTGTAGATGGGCTGTCATAATCAAATCCTTAGAAAGGGATGAGAAATGAGCATATTATTCTTGATTTACTATCACTTCATTTATGATTTCCAGTTAATACAGATTCACAAAGCCATGCCAAAAAGATACTAAAGGCCTGATTGGGCTTTCCTAATTCAAGCAAAACCCATTCTCTAAGTCCTTTTGAAGCCTTTCAGACTTCTGCCAACTCTTGCAATTTTTATTGCAAGCCTTGCAGTACTCAACGTTTTGCTTAACATTCCAGCTCCTGGAGTTCTACAATTGTGAATTTTTATTTTCAGTTTTAAAAGATGTTTATCACCTTCATGGCCGAGTAGAAAAACTTGCAAATGAGACTGTTAAAAAGTGTTAAAAATAAAAGAGAAAAAGAAGAAAGATCTTAACTGTATAATTTTGCTGAATAACTTCATAAAAAGGGTGATATTCTTAGACCAAATTCATGACTTCTGAGCTCCAGTGCATACTTATGGCTCACTGGAAGTTAGCAGCACATAGCTGCATATTTTCACTTAACAGAAGTTCTGTTCCTGCAACACTTAAGTTTGGGGATTTCTTTTTATGCTCATAAAGGTTTGTAAAATTTTGAGTCTCCTCCCAGGCAGTGTGGCGGAAACAACGAACCTCTCCTGCAATCCACCATTCCCATACCAGGGCCACGGCTACCCTCAAGCACCAATGGCAAAGTGAGAAGTGAAGCAGAAAAAACCTCTCACTGACCACCCAACTGATATCAATTTTGCACCAACTGCCTGACCAGGCAGCCTAGTCTTTAAATTGCCTGCTCCAAAGTCTGCTGTAAGCCATGTGGTGATCCTACAGGGCAGCTGTAGCTGGGGGGCTGCTATCTGGAGAACCTGGACAGAAAAAACACAGGCAGTAAACTGTCCCTCCCACGATGGCTGCAAATCCTCTCGTTGCTTGTTAAGACTGAAACAACACATTGCTTTCTTTATTTCCCTCTTCCTCTCACCTCCTGATTTCCTCTTTTTTTTTTCCCCCCTCCCTCCCTGATACCTTCTGTTTACCCTGTAAGATATTGGAGGCAGGGACTTTCACTTCCTATGTGTTTACATAGTGCTTTGCATGAAGGCTGACAGCTCAAGATGCCATTATAATCAAAGGTAGGGTAAAGGGGAGGATTTTAAGGCACTAAGGAAAATGAAGCATTCACCTACCATTGACATTCAATAAGCTTTGAGTACCTTTTTCCCCTTTGAAAAATTTGCATTTCCAAGTGCTATAATTAAGATGTCTGTCATCACCAAAATATTCATTGTTATAATATGACATAGTGTCCAAGTAGGGAGAGCTTTCATTTAGAGCACAGTTGCTAACAAAAGGCTTTTTTTTTCCTCAGAAGTATTAAGACCTCATTTGTCTAAAATCGTGCACAACAGTATTCAACATATTTTCTGGAAGTCCCATGTGTACCTTGTATCATATATTGCAATCGTTAGATATCTGTGAAGAAGCATGCACTCTGTCAATTACACATTGTAGGATTTTTAAAAGAACATTTCCTATAAATGAAGATTTCAATGATCTTCTTTAACTATTGTAATATTAATTGAATTCAATACCTCGGCAAATGGAGCAAACAATCGCTGACTGATTAGATCATCTGCTTATATTCTATTTCAAACCTGCACTGGTTTGCAGTAATGTAAGGTTTTTTCATTAGCAATTGCTGTTCAGCTGCATATTTTCTTCAGTAACCTAATTAATGCTGGAAATGTAACTTTTCTTCTTGTGCATTACAGTATGTCAATGTAATTGACACTCCTGCAGAGGTTACAGTATGTCAATGTAGTTGACACTCTTGTAGAGGTTATATATAAGTAAAAATCAGGGGGAAAAAAGTAAAGGACAAAAATGAAAGGGAATGAAGAAATTAGAAGCAGATTTTTCATGAGATGGTAAGTAAGTGCCTTCATCTCCAGTGACACCAAGATGGAAAGTGATTACTCAGCACCCTGCAGGACAGACCCATGGGAGTCCTATGGGGCACTAGCTCAGAAATTATTACATGCAGGCAGAATAAGAAAACAGGCATTAATGAAGAGAAAAAATTATGTCCTTAAATTAATTTAGTAGCTTCCTAGGTCTTTGTAGCATGAATAGTTTTGCAGACAAAATTCAGCTCTGACTTTGGGATGTTATCAATCTCCTTAAATCAAATCATAGGCCTGATTCCAAACTGTGTTCCAGTGCAGTCTCTAATTAATTGTATAGTCATTATGACAACAGAGATTCTACCAGGAAGGACACTGGGGCGTAGCTGAAGTCAAGAAGGGCTCAGTCATATTCTCAGGATGCCATGTGGTGTAGTGATGTTGCTATCAAATGCTTTCCTCAGAAATGCTGATTTCAGGCTCACAGAGTTTCCCATGGGCTGCATGAAGGACTTGAGCCAGCCAGGCTAGCACGTGAGGAAGGCTGATCAAAACCTTCACCTTCAGAACAGGTTTTGCTGAGTTGCTGTGCACCTCTGGATGCTCCTGGAGCCTGCTGGAAGCTCATGATGGTGGAATATCAAAGAGTAAATGCTCATGGTATCTTGTTATAGCCACTACAGCCAGAAACGGATGAGCATTGAGGTCACTCAGCTCCAGTGGCAGCAAGGTGCTCTAAAAAACTGAGCTCTGATGGAGTCAGTAAGGGCCACATCTTATTTTGGGTACCACAGTCTAGAAACAATACATCTTTGGAGGATCATTTTGCTTAACTGTCTGTTTCCCCTCTTCAGAAAAATTTACACCTCACCATAGTTGTTAGATTAAGAAAATTTTCTTCCAAAAATAAGCTGTTGGAACACCTCAAAAAGAAAAATCTTAGTGGCAAACATGCAAATAGTGTGTAAATCATACTGGGGAATACTCCCAGAAATTGAGGCCAACTGGCAAAGCAACTATACCAGTAAACTCCCACTGCCTACAAATCATGTAAGGTGCCAACTGGGAATGGTCCCTGTGACATTCTACCTGCCAAACTGTGCTTGGGATTTACCTGAGAGAATGGCAGAGACCAAAAATATGCTGTGAACTGATAGAACAGTTTAACTTAGTTTAATTTTAATTTAGTAACATTAATTTAGGTCAAATTCTTCCACACTGTGAGGGTGTCTTGCACTTTTAGATGCAGATCTTCCTCCTCGTAAATTTGATGAAGTCTTAGATTTTGCTGCTGCTAAATACTGAGATCAGACTAGTTGGATAATACAGTGCAATATACTACTGAAAACAGAATTAAATAAAAACACTGCAGCTTATTACAATAATCACTAAAAAACCTGCAACCTGCAAGTCAAAGTGATTTTAAAGCTCACTTTTAACTTAAATGTACTGCTTCACTTTGTTAAATAAAAAAATTTTACTTTCATTTAACTGTAGCCTTCAGTCTATAGTATGAAGCATACAAAGATACTACAGACAGAAAAGCTGAAGTGCCAAGTTTGATGCCACGATTGAATTCAGTCTGTGGTTTGAGTTTTTACACAGAAAACAAGCAACTTGACCTCAGCCTAGAAGTCTAATCAGCATGTTCTCCTTCATTCTTGAGAAAATTAACCTCATTCATCACATCATGCTCCCGCTCATGATGCTTTCTGTGTTCCTTGTCCTAGTTCTGGATCTCAGGAATGTAGCTGTCATGGCCTGATGGCGCAGTGGGCACACAAGCAAGCATGTGAGCCAAATGAACATAAGAAAAGCTTTTAGAATTGTACCTTTTGTTTTGGTTTGGTTTAGGTTTGGGGGGGTTTTTTGTGGGTTTTTTTTTTGAAGACAGAATAAATTTAAAAGAATATTCTCTACCATGGAAATGCCTTGATAAGTTTTAGGTTTTTAAAGCACAATGTCTGAATGCCTTTACTCAGGGTATCCACAAGATGAAGGTACTTAATCCACTCACCTGTGTTCCCCCCTCCTTTTCCCAATAATTAAATTCCCCCACATATTATACAGAGATCCTGACAAAACCCGAAAGCCACTAAATCTATCACTAAATTTATGAGATGCAAATGACCTCAACAAACTGTAAACAACAGCCTCTGACTTGGAGCCTGAGTCTCCCATGGTGCAGAGTGCTCTTAATTCTCTCTGCTGCCACTGCTTCTTATGAGGAATTCTGCCAGAGAAGATGATCAATCGTGGGACTTAGAGAGAGTGCTAGTTCCCTCTTTTCCAGCCTCTTACAACTTTTTGTCTTCACACCTCCTTCCTGTTCTCTCTTAAAACTGGGTCTCTTTTCTCTATCTCGTGGATAAAGTCATCACTTCATTTCATTATCTCTAATTCCAGACACCCTGCATTCCTACACTGAAAGTAATCGATGTAAGCCATCAAAGGAAGAAAGAATATTTAAAAATATGCAGCACTATGAAGATGGATGACAGGGCAATAAAACTCAGCACAAGAACAATCTGAACTGGTAAGTTTGCCTAATTTAGAAGAAGAGCAAAGTCTGTACTTTCCCTCTAAATGCTGATCAGCATCACATCCATGAGCCATGTATGGTACAGAACTTTCAATTGTAATTCATGCATTTCTTCAACAGGAACAATTTCATCTGCCGCGTGAAAGTGATAAGGAATCCACACTCCCAAAGTTGGGAATATACTTGCAAAAGGTGAGGAAGTGGACTAACCTGACCAATCGGTTCTTTTGTCGGGGCCTTTCCTCTTCTAGCAGTGCTTGTGGCCAAAGTGGTGGTTGTTTCCATGACTGACGTGGACATCTCAGACTGCATCGCTGTGGCTGTGGACTCGGTTGTCATAGAGGAAGGCACTTCACCAACAAGTCTCACATTTCCTTCTATCACGATGTTGGCATCATTTTCTGCTGCCATATTCAGAACTTTCAAGCCATTGTAGTAAAGACCAGAGAGCTGGCCTTGGAAAGGGTGGCCACGTTCCTTGCCTCCAATTTTTATGGTTGCTTGGCTATTGAAGATTGTGAGCTGACGCCCTGTGAAGATAATATTATATACATGCAAATATGTTGACTGTGAACACTATACACTACACGAGTGATAACAGATTGTCATGGGGTGAAAAATGAGAGCAATAAACTATAAGAAAAGGATTTGACTCATAATTCATTGCTTTTTAATGAGGTGTCCATGAAATGCATAAATTTTGAGAGCATTTGTGTGTTTCTTAATTTACAACATTTTGGGATTTACATGTTTTTTGCTAAAAGGCCAATCAAATATACTTGCAAACGTGTTTAGCACTACGTGTGATACCCCTCTCCCTTTTACCTGAAAGCAGTATTAACCTTTTGGTGTGTCTCAAGAATGCCAGGTTTCTAATTCCTTGAGATAAATTTTTCTTCACGTCTGCCAACATTTAAAAGTTTTTTGTTTGGTTTTTTTCCCATGCAATGCAGCACAGAGCCTACAGCTTTACGTACATGTGAGTTTATGTATGTATAGACATATACAAATATGTATATACACACAGACAAAGTTTATATATATGCCAACAAGTCATTAGGTCAAGTAAATTTTAAGGAATTTATGCAGTAATCTGTCACATGTCTATGTAAGTGAATATTTACATTTTTAATTGTTTCCTTTTCATATTTAAATGTTTATTTTCCTTCAACATACACACTGAAAAGAAACACATGGTTCGCACTGAGTATCTCAGAGGCAGATTCAAAAATAGATGTCTGATTGGCTTTCAGCAAGGCTATCAATTAAAATAAAAGATTTTAGATGTAAAAGCGGCTTCAGAAATGATACACATACCGATGGAGAAATCATGGCACATTTCCATTAAACAGAGAAATCCTCAGCAACAGTACCCCTCTTAGTAAATAGAATAGTCACTTTAGCAGATTGGTTTCTGCTCACAAAAAGCATGCACACAACTTTAAGTTCTGTTTTAATTAGTGTTTGTTCCAAAATCCCCTTAGAAAGTTGCAAACGTTAAAGGGACTTCATTTTGATTGGCAATTCATATTGCCCACTATTTAAGATACCTACAGTTTAAACAAATTTTTTTTTTTCAGGACCATAATGAAGATATCATAACTACACATATTTTTAGTTAATAATTTAGATGCTGGAACATGTAATATAATCTATGAATGATTTATAATTTTTGGTTAATGTTTGCTATGAGTACCTTCATAGATTGAGTTAGTGGATTATATTTAACAGTCCCTTTAACCTTAAGTTAACAGGGTAAGATTATTAAACAGCTGGTACTTCTAGAAATGTATAGAAATTATTATACAAGGTATGCAAATATTACTCTATATTTTACTTTTTAAAATTTGTTTTAATTTAGTTTTACTGAAATTTATTTTTTATGTTTATTAGTGTTACAATGAAGTACTACTTGGTTATGTTCAAATTATTTTTTTATTTGAAGTTTTAATCAATGTTTTTTACCTTTGTCGAGTAGCCATTCATCAACTACTCGACCAAGTCGATATGGAATTCGCTGTCTAGCAATCGCCAGGCGCTCGTTATCATTGTTTCCTTTAAAGTTTAAAGAGACATTTCATTGGTTAAAATCTGTAAGGTCAAAGGTTAAAAGTTAATACTTAAATCTTGAGCTATACAGTTGCCACATGATTTTTTGAAATTTGGAATTTTAAAAAGTGCTACCTAGAACATTTCATGGTTCAGACTTTTCATTCATTCATTTATTTTATTTTAGCAAACAAAATTATTCCTATGTTAATTGAAAATTAGAAATCTGCATTTGAGCTAGGTTATTAAACTTATGTTATAGACAGACCCAAAAAAACAAATTTAAACATCATCGAATGGCTTTACAAAAAAATGATAGTTGACCTCAGGGTTTTGTCTTTTTTGATGTTTCTTATTAACTAGTTAAACATGTTCAGGTGAAACAGGTTTAAGTTTTCAAAAGACATCCAACCTCTCACTCCAGGTTAGTCATTTAAAGAAGAAGAAGAACAAAACTGTTAATCACCATCTAAGGCACACTTACTTCTGCTGTCTAGTAATAGTCCTGCTGTACTTATTCCTAAGCAGAAAAAAAAATACATACTTCTTTGCTTCATTTAAATAAAAAACGGAGAGTCAAATATATGGTACAGAACAGATCATGGTATTCAGAGTTTGTACGTTCTCTTAGGACTCATTCACAATGTCTTGAAGGAACACCAAGGCTTTGACAAAAGTGACTTTGGAAAGGTAGCCTGGTTCTGAAACATGGATGTGCTTGAAAATTTAGCAAGAAGCCATCTGCTGTGAGGTTTTATAAATTAAGAACGGAACAGAAGCCGGCAATGCAAAGGGCAAACTTGTCATATTTGCAAACCATATCTATTTTCAGTCCGTGCAGAGATTTTGATTTCTTTAACTAAAACAGTGAGATAATATAATGCTGGTACAGTCAGAGAAATAGCAGATGAGGAATAATTAGCAAAACAATTTAAATATTTATCTCTAATTATAGTTCTTTCATTTGATATAGGCGCGATTCCTCAGAAAACCTTGTCTTCTACTCAGGAGAATGGCAAACCTAAAGACTTCCTTCAGTGTATAGGCTTTTGGTGGCAGTAGAGTTTTAGATCAACAATACCTTTTTCTTTCATTGTATTGGTTCATATTAGTAAAGAATCTGAGAGGTAAGAAGAGCCACATGAGTAAAAAACAGTAATTCATAATTTATGCCCAAATCCAAAGTCAATCTTCTTATTATTGTCTTTGACTTCAAAAACCACCAAATCAACCAATGAATCAAATCCTGTATCTGCAGTGGAAATGTAAGCACACGATGTAGTAAGCCCACATAATGTTCAGAAAGATGTGTTCTTGATCTAGAAGGATTCTACTGCTAATTATCAAATGAAGTTATTATAAAAATTCAGGAGATTAGTGTTCTAGTTTGACAGACAGTTACAAGCCGTAGCAGGTTTGCAGTACAATAGCCCTCCAAAATTGCAAAAGAAACAGCTTCTGTGCCAAAACCCATGGTGGTTTTACAGAGATTCATATTCTGCAGTGACATGAACTGCTATTTTCCATGTTTCATGCATCCCTCGTAATACACTATGCCAGAAACAGACCTATATTCTTTTGAGAGCATGGCTTTTTCCTATTCACTTTCCAATATGGAATCATAAAGGAAGGGATATTTGAAGATCACACAGTCCAATCCCCCTGCCATAGCTAAAGACATCTTTCACTAGGTCAGGTTGCTCAAAGCCCATTCAACCTGACCTTGAACCCTTCCAATGCTGGGGCATCCACAACTTCTTTGGACAACCACAGAAGCAGGTTCCACAACTTCTCTGGCTAAATATGCTATGTGAACTTCTATATGTATGTCAGTATTAAAAAGCACATGGATGTGTGTGTGTGTGTGTGTGTGTGCATGTACATATAAAATATATATATTTTGTTCATATGTGCCTTCTCCTCTGTTCCCAACTTCCAGAAACTTTTTCTGTAAAGTAATATTTAACTGAAACTTCCTCTTTTCTACTTCTCCAAGAAACTGAAAATTTAGAATAAAACACTTCAGAACAAAACAACTGTGATGATGTGAGAATACAGAAAGTTGTTGTTTTTTTCCTGTTGTGATCTTTAAAATTAATTCCTTTCATCCTGGGCTCCTTCTCTTGTAAAAAACTTCCTGTGACTAAGTGGAAATTTGAGAACTACAAGTAAAAACATAAGAAATGTCATATGACCAACACAGGAACAGAAATAAATCGTATGATTCTCCATGTTCCTGTTCTGGATTTTTATCTTCAATTAAAATATGTGCATACGTATGTACACCTAAACCAGTGAGATAATAATTTCTTTTCTCTGACAGTCAGTTACTTTTAACACATTTAGCTTTTCAGCAAGATGTTTCTAACAATTTTTATTGAGGCATTATCAGTTGAGTCACTAAGTGAGAGAATGTCCTATTTCCAAAAGGTTTCCTTTCCTTAACTTAAAACAAATGAATCATAAGATTTAGTTGCTGTTGGGTACTTTTTTTTTTTTTTTGGTTATCTATATTTTAAAAAATTAAAATTGGTGGAGTGGGTGAGATTCTTCTATTTCATTTATAAGAAAAATGCTAAGTTGTTCAGAAGAGGTTTGTGGGAATAAGGAATCCCTTAACATAATAGATAGACATGGACAGACATCATCATTCACTCATCAACTTCACATACTGTTTATTACTCACTGGATGCCTTTTCTGAACCAATGCTCTGTAGAACTCAGAAGAACAGTTATGTCAAAGTGAAACTCTGTTCACAACTGTGTATATTGGGAAGGCATTAAACTATGTTGTTATTCAACCAGCAGGTGTAAATCAGGTGTATTTGGTAGAGGGATCCTCTGCAGTCACCAGACTGGATCCTTAATGCTCTTACATCTCTCTACCATAATTCCATTATTAACATGGGATTTATCCTAGACAAGGTTTATTGCTGCCTCCACTCTTACTACTTGGCAGCTGCTCCAGAAGATCTCTATGGTAATAGTGGAAACTCTGTGAATTAACAGCAGAAATTTAGTCTTGGCCAGCTTATACATTTCTTTGAATTATTTCATTAAAACATACAGTATGCATGTTTTTTGAGAATATTGCACCCTATTATAATGTGATTCTATCAATAAATTATGTTTTATACTAACTGTGACAGCCTTTCACCGGTGGGAGCAAAATTTAAATGAAAAGCAAGGAAATAACAATTTGATTTGCAAAGGTCACACAAAAAATAATTGCTGATTACATTAGCCCATTCCTCATCAGAGGAAAACTGCATATCAATTTGACACTATTACATTAGCTTAAATTCTTCTAGTGTATAATATAAATGGAAGGGCTGGGGGAAATGGTGTGGAACTTATCCAGATTTAGTTTCAAGGAGAACACGTAGGTTTAGTAATGATGAAAGTGGTAGACACATAAGTAACTTTACAACTACATTAAAAGAGAAATTTATATGTAGTATTGAAAGTAACAGAAACAACATTAAAAGCAACAAACATCTTATTACTACTTCATGAAAAACAAGCGTCTTTTCAATAACTGCTTCTTCTTAAGCACAGTTGGTTTGGTTCATACATTCAGTTACAAAGAATCTAGATAGCCCCACTGAATTCAGTAAAAGTGTGCATTTCCTTTATCTTATAATCTCATCCCCAGTAGACAAATCATAAATACCACAGATTGTTTTTCTCAGGAGTATTCAGTGCACGTTTTTCTACGTTTCTTTATTTATGCTTGTTTTTTACCAATATGGTGAACCATGAGGAACCTCATCAGTAAAAACACTTCCAGGAAGGTTAATAAATTTTTTTGTACTCTAAATAAACCTGTGGCTTTGAGATTTTATTTCTGTTACCCACCTGAAAGATTAAGTGTCCTGGCAGGGATTCTTTCAACTGTAATTCATAAAAAACAACCAATATGCCTAAACTTTAATTGTAGACAGATATGTGACTATCCAGCATTACTCTTGGTTATATGGCTAAGATTTCTTTGATTAAAAAAGCTGAGTAGAAATGATTCGCTCAGTATGTGCACCATGATATTGTCCAACCTGATTGAATTCTAGATGGTTTCATTCTTCTGCCAAATAGATAATATTTTATCAAAACAGACTGTTAATTTTGTATGGGCAGAAAGTCTTCAAGGGAATAACAATAATTCAAAGAATCAAGGTAGGTAGAGAGGAGAAGCAAAGGTCAAATCTTTGAGTCACAGCTAAATCTTGTGTCACGATTGAGAAGAAACAGTAAAAAAAAATTTTAATCATACCCTTATATCTATAGGTCAGCTGGGACAAACCAACTATGTGAACTTCACTAATATGTATTTTATCCCTCCTGATTTATTATATTGTCAGGGCTGGAGTGTAATTCTATTTTGTGCTCTGAAATAAAGGTGTCAGTTATTGATGTGAAATAGCAGCATCCTTGAAAGAGAATAAGTAAGAAGGTTGAAAACTGAGAGTCTGTGAAGAACAACCTAGACTAGAGTATATTTTCCTTGAAATAAACCCTTTAGCAGAATACTAATTCACATGGTTAGTCCCAGTGATCTGTTAGGGAAATAAATATCAAAATTATGAAACCCATGTCCATTTATAAACTACCCTCTCTCCCTAGTTTTGTTCATCATGATCTTGACACTGCTATTTCTGAATATCAAAAATTCTGAATATAACTGCAAGAGGAAGGCAGAGACCTGTATCATTCCTCCAGATGTAGTTAGGGATGAACCCTGACTGAAGTGTCACTCCTGCATGGCATGAGAGAGAGCCACAGCAGCTCTGTGATACAGGGGCAAACAGTCCACCTACCATCTCATGTGGCCAGGCTAGGAATAATCTCAGTAAGGGCCCATATCAAACTCTTAAATCATCTATTACTATTACTGTGTACACATGTAATAGTGTGATTGAGACTGGTTGCATGGGGTAGAAGAGAAGAAGTTCAGGTTCACCTCAGGAAATCACTGCGTTTGTGGGGGGCACTGCTTTGACCTATATTTACAGATCTGCCTATCTGATGTTTGATTCAGGAATGAGCTCTAGAAGGATCAGATTAAGCCACATGATTTTTTTTGTTGCTTGTCACAGTGTGTAGATGGTGTGTTGGGAGAGACAGAGGAGCATACAGTGCTCAGCCTCGGAGACTATTGTACAAGGAGCTACATATCCAGAAGGCTGATTTGAGCCTCCTCCAGTGTTCAGAGGGAAAGTACACACACATTTGCAGGATATGAACATTTTGAACAAATCTTACCATCAGCTTGGTGGGGAGACAAAAGTGCAAAGAAACTCTCAAGTTACAGAAAGAACCTGTAGCAAATAAGTAAGAGTGCAGCTCTTCAATGCCTTACCTTTTAAAGAAAATTTAACCTATAAGGAGGGAAACCACCATGAGTTATACCTTCTTCAAACTTTGAAGTTATCAAGCCTGGCGAGTTTATAATATACATAATATGACTCTTTTCACCCTACAGGAACTCCCAAATTCCTATTATAAGGAATTTGGGAAGTTATGAAGAATTTTAAGCATCCAAAGACACTATTTTCTCCCAGAATGACTGACAGCAGTCTTCACAGCAGAGTAAAATCTCTCACCGGGGTCTTATAACACTGCTAAAAACAAAGCAAAACTCAGGTTGCCTTAAAGAATAATACAATTATCACATTTGTTGAAAGATGAATGTGTAAGTTGATTCTCATTCCACTTATTCTACAGACTGTACCAAAACATCTTACATTCACCTGTAAGCTCCTTGTTTGGTGCCTGTATACTAAACAAAGTAAGTACTAGTTTTACAGCTTTCTACAGGATAAAACTGAGAACTCATCAACCTCTCAGGGAGAGCTGAACCTTCACTTCCAATCAACTACTTTCTGTCTTCTTTTGTTTGATTATTTTTCACTGAATTGATTAGTAATAAAAGGAAGAATATGCTTTTCCTGGTTCTTACTTCCTCACTATAATGCAGTACCTGCCTCATTTTGTGCAGTGGTGGATCACTTACTTTGAGAAATTGGTGTCTTATATCAAAAACAAGCAAGAGAAGATGAAAAGCAACTAGAAGCAGATAAGAAAACACAAGACTTGTCTGATAAATTAAAAGCCATATTTTGTTACCAGGAATTTTTAAAAGATCATTTGTGTACTGCCTGTGCAGTATTTAAGGAGCTAATATTGTATGGCTGCTGCTAAAATAGGCAGGAAAATTGATAGAAAACATTAAAGAGGAAGATTAAATTATAAAAAATGAATTGTTATAAGTATAGTACCATGCCCCACATCACTTCAAGAGTGACATTTTGCAGATCTCCAAGGTAAAAGGACTCTGAAGTGTTTCTAAACCATAATGTCACAGCACTTAAAGTTACTTTTCCTATAGAAATTTAACTAGAAGTTGACTATATGCAGTTCAATAGATTTTCAACAGCTGGAAAATGGATGATATTTCAACCTTATTGCATCTAAAATTAGCTAGATCTGAGATAGCAACTACTGAATATGTTCTACTGACTTTTGCCCAGGTAGCAATCTGGATGATCTTCATTTCATGTTAGCAAAGTGCTATATAGAATGCCTCCTGACAGAAATAATGCATTATATAAATGAGCAATGGCAAATGGGAAGCACTGTGCTCAGCTCTCATTTTAAATTCCCATTGGGCTGTCATGCCATGAGTATCCATTATTCAGGTAGAAGTCATCAATAAGAAAGGTCTTATTAACTGTGTGGTAAGCCTCACAATTAAGTTTAATCACCCTGTAAGTTCCGACGTCAGAATAGGACAAACTGTCAAAAAGTCATGGCTCGTATCATTGCATTTTATTGGAATCAGGGAAAGACTTTGGGAAAATCTATCTATTTTTCCCTTATGTTATTTGTGGATATTTTGCAACATGAAAAGTTATCTGAAACAAATTAAAAAATCTTCTGGGGTTAAATTTTGCTCTTGGTTATGTGGTTGATAAGAAAAAATAGAGTATTGGCCTTCAGTTGTGATCACCAAAGCTATTGCAATTGGGCAGCTCAAGCAGGCAATGCAGGTGCAGGGAGGATAATGTCATGCTCATTACATGACCAGATTCATAAAAAGCATAAGAAATCCAAAGCAGTCAGCATCAACCCTCATCAACAGCACACAAACTAACTTGACTGCAATTGTAAATTTTAAAAACATTGAGTTTCACATTCTTTCACAAAGCATGAAAATGCTGGAGTTGACCCCCACCTAAAGTCCTGGACCATACAGGTACTTTGTCACACTCACTGCATCGGCCCAGGCTGTGTCAGCTCGTTCTCCTATGGACAAGCACGATTACACACAAGGCAATGGAAACAAAACTGAGGTCATTATCTGAACAAGCTTTTGCCAAGCAGAAGAAACCAAATGTGCCCATACAGACAGAAAATGGCATTTAAGAGATAAATATCTGTTCTATGTCAGCAGTGCAGCCAAACAAAAACCAGGAAAAAAAAAAAAAAAGTAGCCCTTGGCCAAAGTGAGCTCCAGACATTCAATTCTGTCTAAAAGTGGCATTTCAATTTGTGTATTTAAGCCTTGCAGACATTTTACTATAAAAGAATAATCTATTTCAAATGGAAAGGTTTAAACTTGTACATATAGGGGTTTTTTAATGCTTTTGGCCAGACATAGAAACAGAAACTGTAAATATTAGAAACAGATGCTTACTGAGATAAAAGCAGAGGAATGCTTTAGGACTGAAAAGCTGTAACAAGCAGTCCATCATGCAATAGCATAATGGCTGTGGGTAGACTCCTAGGAGTGATTTAATTTTTTCTCTTAGAAGTTGAAATAAACTGATTGCCTATTTATAAATTAAAAAAAAAAAGTTTCACTAATATTTCCCCTTTAAATGAATCTGTGTTATGCAGCATTACACTACAATGTTTTATGAAATGGAACTCATTTTTTTAAATCTGCAAAGCATTTCCAATTAGCTAAGTATTTTCCCCTTGTAATTATGTTTTACCTCATTTTTTTGGTGCAGTATAACTTAGAATACTGAGAAATGTTGTGAAACATTTGATTTTGTTTTGAAATTATGATTTTGAAGAGGATTGAAAACTGTTCAGATTGTTTATGTGGTTGCTCAAATGCTCTGAATTTCTGTGTTCAAAACTCTTCTATAGTCCCCTTCTGGTATGATTTAGGAAATTCCCAAAGAAGGGAAAATATAGTTACTAACACGTTTATCACTTTCCTGAAATCTGTGTTTCAAGACTCTTCGTATTCTCTGTCTAGAAGTGTAAGAAAGACCCACCACTGAGTAAAGGAGGAATAGGTGGGGGAAAGGCTGTCAATGTTGTCACAAACCACTCCCATGTAAAGTCCATTTCAGTGCATCTTGTTCTGCAGAAGTCCTTAAAGGCACACGGACCGCAGAAGCAATTCTTGAGTGCCTTACTAAATCATGACCTGAAAATGCCTTTGAAGCTACAGGTCCCTTCTTGGACATTTTCACATGACAGATGGTGTCAAGGTAGCCTTGGGCAACTGGAAGAGAAAAGCCACCGACTCCAGTGCCAGACCTAACACATATGGATCTGACCTGCACCAGCTAAATCAAGATACCCTAAGTCTTTAAGCTCTTTCCCAGAACATACTTTCTTATGAGGAGCTGCTTGGTTTTAAATGAACAGGGCACATTTGGGATGGGCAGTGAAAAGCTGGCAGCTTTTCATGTATGCCTAGATTTATTGGGCTGATTTTCAGAGTAAATCTGAGTTGAAACACCAGAATGAAGAAACAATCAATATTGAACTATTTAAGCATATCTGAATTTTCAGGGAAATATGTAATCACTAGTCAACTGTCAATATATTTAATTTTTCATTTTATTTTACAATAATCCATTTGCTGATATAATATCCAAAAAGTAGACTTGACTTCTACTTTGAAACACTTGTGAAATGTTAAATGGGAAAAAGAACAACTTTGGAAAGAAAATAGCTCTGGTAGCACAATTTACACATCTACTTTTTTCTCAGGAAACCACTTGACCTTTTAAAAACATACTGAAACCCACTATGTTGAAATTAAATAAGGATATTATCATCTTTCCAGCTTTATGAACTCTTGTAACTTCTCTAACACGAAGCGCTAATGCATTATTAAAATATAATGTAATATGCTATTTAAATTATTTTTATTTCTAAATGATGGTACTGGGAAAGGTGAAGTATTAAATAAGCATCTAATTCTAAGCAGATAATATGCTAACAGCTAAAACATGCAGATGACTTACTAATAAAACATTAATGCATTCCAGTTTAACAAGCATATTTCAGGATAAAAATTCAGGACTTTAAGCAGGAGGACTACCTCAGCCCATCAATCTACTGCCCATGCTCACCCATGAAAGTACTGGCATGGAGTCAACAGATTAGATGGGAAAAGGAAACTGCCTACCATCTTCTATTAATATGTGCACAGATTTGCCACTGCTTCTGAAGTAGAACACCGAAACTTACAAACAAATTTTCATGGCCAAAGAAACTCAATTAAGACTAACATACATCTAACTGCCAGGACGGATTGTTACCACCAACAAGGCTAAAACACAATTCTGACAAAGATTGGAGCAACATCCCACTTTGTTTTCTGCACAGAACACCCATGGTACTCGCATCCACAGAGCAACAACTGATAAGGGAAGCCTACAGGCAGCAGATTATTTTGACACACTCATGCAATGTGGCTCATCTCTCCAGCTCAGCTGGAAAATCTGTACACAGGCTTATTCTGCAGAATGCTCTTTAAGTAAAGTCAGCTACTCGAAAAATTACATGTAACAAACTGGGACCCATCAGATAGAATGGATCTGTGAGTAGCTAACTAAGAATAATTTCCCTGGCTACCAGGATTTATGGATATATAAATATAAGAAGCTGAGAAAGATGAAGATAAATGATACATTATGATTAGAGTAATATTTTCAGTATTCTTTTTTTTTGCTCTTTTGCAAGCACATTCTCAGTTTAATGCAATAGGACTGACATGCTTAAGGCATTGTATAGCTGCTGTTTAGCACAGTAATGTTTCTGGATATAGAAATTATACCTGGAAACATTATTTCTGCTGGTTTGACTTGGTTAATTCCTGGAAAGTTACAGTTATATCTGCATTATAAACATATTGCTACCAGAGGATTATTACCATATTGATAATACACTCCTAATAAAGATGTAGGTGTAATCTGATCTGCACATCACAGGATATGACTATTGACCCACTAGATCCTGTATTCAGCCACAAAACAATTCTTTGGTTAATTCACAACTTGTAACGGGCTCAAACAGGACTTCCAGGAAAATATCTTCCCCTAATGTGATGACACACCATAGAGGAAAATCTGTCAGCAGTGAATTCCAAGGCTCACTGTTGAAATTATGTGCTCAATATTTTCCATGTATTTCTTAGTTTCGGTTACAGCTTTCTAGGAACAGCTAAAGAGCACTGTAAGCATCTATTGTTCTCTTCTCCTGAAAGCACTTAAACTGTAATCAAGTCACTGCATGGTTTTCCTTTTCCACACTATAAAGCACTTGAGATGGTGCCTCTTTGGGCAATCTTGTTACACATGCACCAATTTGTTTCTTTCCGTTTGATACCTGTTCCAGAGCTGGTTTCAGAGTGCTGAAAAGGGCAGTAAAATTCTCCCCATTTCTTAACATTTTAGCCTTTTGTGCCCACAAAGGGATTTCCATGAACTCCTTTGTCACAGCTTATTAGCTCAAGGTGACCAATGAAAAATTAATTATATTCACTGCTCATCACTTCTATGAAGAGTATCCATCAGCTTTTGGACTGGCAATGAGAGGTGTGGCTGTGATATGCAGGCTCCCCAAAGTCATTGCCACACTGCAGTGCTGCTTCTCTATGGATCGTAATTTGGCTCTTAAAGGATGATTTTTACACACAAGATACCTGTGAGCATCAGAGAAATTAAAAAGGGGAGAAGGAACCCTAAAACTGAGCTTGAAACTTCTCTGTCCAAATCCTTCATGTGTACCATATCCTACCACAGCTTTCTGGAATTGACAGTGCAACCATAGCACCGTCATCAGTTGGAATATGTATTTTAGTTCAGACAAAAACACACATAAATTTACATGGGAGAGAACTACAGGACCCTAAAGTGAGATGCTCAAGAATCCTTTGGTTGAAAATTACCATGAGGCAATTGCCACGCTCTGAAACGAGAGCCTACTTTCAAAATTTAGCCATATACCCAGCTACAGTTACATTTTTAGCACCATTTGCTCTTTTGAAAAGGGCATATTTATTCTTATCTCCCTATTGTGCAATCATATTTTTAAAATTTTAAACCAGTGCTCTATTAATGCCCATCAGTTCTGTAAAACAGGAATATCAAAACTGTCTTTAGATATACTTAACTGTGACAATATTGTGTTCCATTCATTTTTAATGTCCACTAAACCTGATGCTGCAACAGAAAAAACCATTTAACTCCTTAGAAATAGTCCACTGAGGAAAATAAACCATTCACATCTCAATTAAACCAATTTGTAAAAGCATAATTTCCCTGCCTTTAATTCAGCTAACTTCTGCATGTAAAGGGTTGAAATCAGGATGCCCTTTACAATGTTTCATGCTTCTGATTCACTGAGATACTCAATTTATGCTTCAAATTTATTTGAAATGATGTATACTACAAAATCTGACCTTTGTGAAGCTAATAAGGGTTCTAGGTTATATAAATCGTACATGGTGTTTGTTTTTTTTCTGACAGGTAGGATAGACCAGAAAAAAAAGATCCTCTGGCTCAACTGTACCTTGCTAGGGTCAAAGTAGTTCCTTAAACACTCCTGGAACATGCTGAATTTAATTTGAAATACAATCACCAGTCCTGTAGAATTGGTTGCAAACAAAGTGCCATTAATCTCATACCCAAAGCATTAAAGAAAAATTATTTTGACTGTGTGGATGCTGCAGTTGCAAGATGTTTTCCTTTTTTTTTAACTAACAGGGGTTAAGGCTGAAGAAAGCTAATCACACCACAGGATGAAGAGATGGCTGTACAGCTTCTTTCCTGTGTTCACATGGTACAAAGGCGAAGCACAGAGCCTAAAGAATGCACATGCTCACACGTTCCAGACAGCAATGATTTGTGTCCTTCTGGATACCTGCTTAATGCAGTACTGTCTCTGGAAAATATATCTAGGACAGAGCAGGGTGCTGTTTTCCCTGCTGCAGTATGAATTATAGTGACTGTTTCTGAATTAGTTAGTTTAATAGAAGTTCTTATCCTGAAGACATGAAGTACTATTCTGCTGTCACACCTGATGACACCAGTAGAATATATTGGGGACACATGCACAAATGTGCCCCAAATAAAAAAAAAAAAAACCCTCATCTTCCAAGAGCACCTAAAACACAATAGCACTGCAGAGAAATTAATTTTGTTTTCCGTATGATAGATTGTCTGGTTGGAAGGCTCAACGCTGCATTGATTTGTTCTGTCCTGAGAAAGGCTCCCATTTCAGACTGACTTCAGGGTTGCCCCAGAAGCTAATGGAAACAAACTGCATCGCAGGAGGAGCACACGGTAGAAGTACACTGTCATGCTCTGATCTTGCATGCTCTACCAGCCACTGGGTGCTTTAATATCAGCCTTAGAGCAAACACGTGTGTATGCACATCAAGTAAGGGGCACCGTCACAAACATACCAGCCTAAGTGTTACTGAGGGGATTGAGTTATAGGTTTGGCTTAGTAAGTGACATTGTTACATAAAGTGCTGTGTAATGAGATAGTTATGAACCCACTGGAGGCTGAAAGAAAAGAGAAATGAAGGAATCTGGTGTTCAAAGCTTTATATTGACAACATGGTCCTGCCACAGGGAAAGAAAAGGAGAATGAAAAGTATCTTTTAAGTCACTGATCCTATCAGAGGTACTAGCATTATACTGTTAAGGTAACTAAGTAATTAAAATTCCTTTGTAAAGAATCTTATTGAACTGTTCTCAACCAACATGTTAATCCTCCATTTCTTACTTATCCTACTAGATTGGATAAGTTCTGATACTGCAGGTTACACAGAAAACCTATGCCAAGACAAATAAAAGTTTGTAAAAGAATCTCAAAGTATTGGCAATATTTCATCTTTTGTGATCTGACTTTTGGGGATTGTTAACAGATAATGGCCTTCCTGAAGAGGCGAAAGGGACCAGCTGGAACAGATTTGCCATGCCTCATTCTGAGATCTGTTTTAATTTCCACTTTCTTCCTCTAACTTGAATCTGTACAGCTTGTGGTCTCCTTCAGATATTCCATTTCCATATCACTTTGTGCCTAATTATGGTAAGCAGGTGCCCATCCTCTGCCACAAGACACAGAGCAGATATCTGTCTCTTTCAGTATTTTAGAGCACCTTTTTCTGAATCACCGCTCATTTGACATTTTCTTTCTCCTTCTATTATGCTGCCTTGCTGTATTTAACTGAAAGGTGTTATACCTTCTGTGATCAAGTAATGACAACTGTGCCACATATTTTATCAAGATCTGAATTTAATTACAGGATCTATCAAGCCTAAGAAGGGATGAGCCTTTGTATTTTATCAGGATATCCAAGATGAAAAATAAAGGAAAAAAAAAGTCTGCCTGCAGACTTAGAGAAGCATTATTATATAGCATTATCTGACAGAAAGACCTGATAAGCTGTCAAATTAAAAATCTGATTTGGGAAACTCTAGTGAAACCACTTTTTGAAAAGAGACTTACTATAGTGTCTTGTTTGGGTATCACCTAGGCTCTTTATTTAAAGATGACAGCAGGATAGAACAATTTCATAATCTCTCAAAGGGCAGCAGTGCTTTTTAAAAAAAAATAATTCGTTGACTTTGGGTAAGCTGCAACAGAGGCTCACCAAAGAGAATGGGAATATAAATGGCCATTTTTGTTAACATCAATCTTTCACATGAACAATAAAATGGTATGAAAAGTGAGACCTGGATACATGCTGAAAAATACATTTAATCATAACCAAGGAGCAGTCAGAGCTGTATGAATCAGAAAAACATGCAAGAAATCAGTTGTGAAATTACACGTTGGCAAAAGCAAGGTAGCACGCTGGCCTAGTTACATCCATCACTTAACTGCTGGTTTGTGTCTCAGTAACTAAGATTAATTTTTCGTGTATTTTGATTCCTGCTTCTTCCAAGATAGTGTCTTCGATCTTACTTTACTCTGGAGAACCTGTGCAATTGAGTTTTGAATATTTCCTTGCCTTATTTTTAATTCTCCATGCCATTACTTTACACAATGGTATAACATCTTTTTTTATTCATGTTATAACTGAACATAATAATATCAGTATAAGTAGATATCAGCTTCCTCGAATATCCTTTGAAGATTTTTTCCATATGAAACGAACAAAAAATAATGCTATTTTGGCTTTACTTTGGATTAGTAATAAAAACATCATAGAACAGTTAATTGTAGTTCACATTTTTTGATTGAGTGATCATTAGTTGACTCAAATTACACAAGGGCAACTAAAAATAAGCCTGCAAATCAGATTCTTGATTTCAAAAGAACAAAATCTGATCAGGTGAAGGAAATCAGGTTGTGTAATCAGTATGAGGGACTGGATTCAGCCACTTGTAAATTCTGTAAGGTAAGGTATTAAAATAATAATACATTTATTTTTTAAAAAAATTTGCATCTGCAAGGTTAAAAATATACAAGGGGAGACCTACTAAACTGACTACATAATTATCTGTGATATTATGGACTATGTTAGGAGGTTAAAACCCCAGACTTGCTCAGCAAAGAAAGCAGAGGTTTTCGGAATTAGAAAAATAAGTAAATACATAAGGTAAGTTGCCAAAACTTAAGTTCAAAGGACCTTCCAAAGAAAATAAAATAAATTTAAAAGCCAGAGATTCTTAAGTGCTATAAACAAAAAGAGATCACAGAGTCAAGAGGAGTCACTTTGTAGTGAAGTTGGTGGTGATCCAAGGCAGCAGATTGAACTGACTAACAGGAATGGGTCTATGAATATGTAGATCTCCACAGCTCAAAAGAAATCAATGTCCATATTTTTGATGAACTTGTGGGGTCAGAAAGAGAAAAAGATGATCTCTATCCCAAAACTATAAAATAACCAGCCAGGAGTTTTTAAATACAGCTATCCAATGTGGCATGTTACTTCTTGTCATGGAGAACAGAATGTGTATTAGCTTTACATAAGGCGAACTAAAAGCCACCTGGGCAAACTATTTAGTCTGACCTTAGCTATACACGATGCTTTAGAACAAATTTGAAAGGGAAGAATTAAAGACATAGAAGTGATTGGAAAATGAGATAAAACGCAAAACTTTACCAAATCATGTTAGACTAATCTAATAGCTCTGTTTGATAAGATAAGTGATTTTCTAGATGAAGGAAGTGGAGTATATCTAATTTATCTGGATTTCAGTAAAGCATTCGATATCATGCCATGTAGCAAATCATTGATTAACTGTGGAAAAAATAGAGTGCAAAAATTGTATATTAAAGAGCTGCATAAAAAAAAACCAACAAAGGATAGTATTGAACAAGGATTTTTTTTTTCTCTCCTCCTTCCTCTCTCTCATGTAGAAACCATAGCCTGATATCCTGCTTATGTAGCTATTGACAGGCTTCTGAATAAAAAGGCTGCTTGCTTTAGGTCACATTCAAGGTGCCCATCTTCCCAGGATGCAAACCTGTTTCAGGAACTAGCTAGTGCATTGGAATGTTCTTCTCCCTAATACTCCCACTTCGTTACCATGTCTTCTTTAGCTCCTTGGTGAATCATTTGCACAGATGATAAACAGTCATTGCTTGTCACATTCAGACCTGCCAATGTGTCAACTATACCACATTCTAGTCCTCATGTTCCCACAATATTACCTATATTTGAAAAATAAAAATCCTCAAGAAATAGTAGGTTGGTCAGATTTACCAAAGATCTCCAAGTATTTTGGAGAGCTGATGCCATCTAGTTGGATGAGCAGAAGATCTATGTGTGCTTAAGTCACACATGATAATGTAGAACTCAGCATTTAGTTTATGAAGATGAATATCATGGTGAATTTCAAACCAGCATTAGACTGTGCCATTGGAGCTACCCCAGCACTCACTGAGATACTGTGTGTAAGGAAAACCAGTGGTTTTCCCACAGGAAAACTAACAGGGTGGAACTCCTAAGAAAGTACCTGAGATGAGTTCCAGAATCTATCATCTTTGCTATTTTCTTCACTGATCTCGGTATAAAACATCGACCACACAATGAAATCTGTAGATTACATCAAAGTAGGCATACTGGTAATGCTGAAGAGGCTGCAGATATCAGCCAAGAGGAACGGAGTCCTTCTGAGTTAATAGAAGCGACACTAAATTTTATACTACAAAGTGCAGGTCACACACTTAAGATGTAGGACCAGTCACACCAGTTCTTGCGATAAATTGGGATGCTGTGAGAGAGAATTCAGGAGGAAAGACATTCAGTAGGTAGTCAGCTGTAGAATGATATTGCGTTTTTCAGTTCTGAGGTACGGAGAAAAAAAAATAAGGACTTAGAATGCAGAGATGACTGTCAGCATTAATGTCTTCATATGTCTTTGCATGAGGTCCCAGTGCTCTCACTGTTCATTTTCAAACATAGGTGCTAATGAAAACCAAACTAAAAAAAAGCATCAAAAGAAAATCTATTATGATGAACAGATAAATGAGAAAACCAGTTTGTGAAAAGACATATAAGAACAAAGTGGGATGAATCTAAAAGTGTTTGAACCGAAAGCAAAAGAAAATTTCTGGAGAGCAGGACTTTTCTCCTAATTTACCTTCTAAGAAACAATTTATGCAAGGGAGCAGACTTGACCCAGTACAGTTTTCTTTCTCATTTCTTAAGCTCTTCTATCACTAACATAACTGGGAAAATAAAGAAGTGGGAATGGGAAAAAAAAATACAAACCTCTGATCCTTTAGAGGGAAAGTGAGCCATTGATTTAAATAAAGTTCCATCAATATTTCTGTAGCATTCTAAACATTCTCAAAACTTACTTGGGTTTTGACTGATAGTGAAAACAATCCTTGAGCTGTCTACGGCATTAAACCTTTGTCTTGAGCCAGTACAATCAATTAAAAATATTTTCTATGAAAATTCAAATTGTCTCACCCACGTGCATTATTTTTCTTAGATCAACTTTGCTTTTATTGTTATGATGCATATCCAACAGAGTAAGTAGTTTTTTTTAACTTTGGGATAGGAACAAAACAAGCTTTGAATAATAAAAATGTTGTTTAAACTAATAAAGAATTTACAAAACCTCTCAATCTAGAAAAAATGCAAATGAATTACACACAAAAATTAATTTTTGAATTTCAGAAATGTTAAAATCTGGTGGGTTTAAATCTGGTGCATTTTTTTCTTCTGTTGTAACCTTGAAATCATCTCTAAAACAGTTTGTATGTATGGTTTCTTTTCTTAAAAAAAATCAATATTATTCAACATATAACAAGGTTTCGATGATCATACTTCCATTGAAAATAAAGTGATTTACTCTTGAGTTTCATTAGGTGGGAATCTGTGCCTCTGGTCCCCCTAAGCTAGAGTTTGATTCATCAAAGAACTTGGCCTTTACCACCAGGGTTGTGTAATTTCTTCCTGGATATTTTCACATATGGAATTTTGTTAAAGACTTTTTGCAAATCTAAAAAACCCCAAAAGTATGTTAACTCATTCATATTTATGCTCCATTATCTCCTATCAAACCAGAGTAGGTTTAACCATAATAGTTGTTACCAGCAGATCTCCCAGATGGAGACCTCAGCATAAACAGAACCCCTGGGGGATGTAACTCCATGGACACATCAAAGGCCATAAATAACACTGATGAGTTTTGCTTTCCAAATCAGGGAGGATGAGACATCACTTGGTAACAAAGGAACTACTGAATTAGCTGGTATTTTTCCCATTCTCCTCTTACTAATTCCATAGACTAAATATTTTAGAGTCACATCTCCCACATCTAAAGCCTGATTTTATACATATGGCACAAATTTATTCATAAAGTGTTCACTTGCAATGTATAATTCATCTTCTATATATTCCCAGATGCAGAGTTCCTGAGAAATCCTCCTGTTTTTACCAAACACTGTTATCTATCTCCAAGGGAAGTAAAGTATTATGAGATGTCCTTGTTTCATTGACATTGCTAGTTTCTCACAGCAGGAAAATGACATACAAAGCAGGAGACACGGGGCATTATGTGTTTCATAGAAGCTTAATTGCTGTGAACAGAATTTAAGTTTTTTCCATTGCACTTCCCTCCTGGGCAGAAAGGCAGTTTTTATTTTGTCTTTGGAAGCATTGTCCCCACCAAGTTTGTAAAGCTTTGCAGCTTGTCAGATGAGGACATTCCTCATATCCTCTGTGTCTACCATCAAGATTGATTGATGACAGATCTGACTGCAGAAGTTGAAACTCTGACCATAGCAAAGGAAAGCACACAAGAGAGAATTAAGATATATTCTTTTATCCAAGGAAGGAATCAAGTGAGAAAAAAGGGTAAAGGTGATGTGTTGCTGGACAAATAAATAGCAGTCAAAAGGCTTTTATGGTGTTTTCCAGTCTAAAATAATATAAGTCCTGTGTCCTAACAGCAGTGGTCAGGGAAGTTTGAAAACTTACCCTATGGCACATGCAAGGCAAGGCAAATACTAAGTGATCATCTACTTGTTAGGTTCCTACATCACCTTGACCATTACAATTTTGCATGGATGTGGTGATAACAGGCTGACTGTCCATTTTATTGCAATATTCAAAGACATGTTTGTGAAAATATTCAAGAGCTTCCCCTACCACTTACTTACTGGAAGCTATTTCTAAGCCAACAGTATGCAAGTTAGGAAAGTACATGGATTGCTTGGCAAATACTGGAATCCATGCCTAGAGAAACAAATGTACTGACACAAATGTCTCCTGTTAATTTTATAGACAATCTGAACCCAAAAATCAAGACAAATGGATGCTATTTACCCTAAATAGGATACATGGTAATAGCTGACTCCTAGCATTTATCTTAAAGTCAGATGTAACCCATAAAAAGACAACCAATCCTTTTCCTATTTTCCGCAATACAGGGACCAAGAGAAGCATTTAAATGGCATGCTCCCTTCTGCTAGCCCCTGGATGTACTGCAATAAAAATCTTTAGCCCACAGATTCAGAAAGAGTCCCTAAAGACAATGTGTGACCTCAGATATTTAACCTTATGTGAAAAAGCAAAACACAGAACCAAAAAAAAAAATAATAAAAAAACCAACAAACCAACCAACCAAAAAAGAGCAGAATTATTCTGTATTATACCAAAGCCCTCAGGGCTTCAGCTGGCAATTGCCTTATTGCAGAGGTACTTGGCATTAAGCATAATGTCAGCCTGCAGTTTGATCTTCTGCCAACATACATGGGCTCTCACACAGGTTCTTCTTTGGTGCGTATGCTCAATCACAACCTGTGCTCCCCAGTCACAGAGATACATCTGTTCCACTAGTCTGGCAGTGTTTTGGACAATCTCTTTAGAGCAAATAATATGAGTGACATGCTCATGCTTTCAGATCTCAGTCTGTTAGGCACATCCCTGACACATCCTGGCCCATGGGGTACATGAGGGCAGCTGAAATAAAATTATGCTTCTCTAAGGCTGACCAGAGATCCAGAGATGACTGGGAAGGCTTCATTTTAGATATCTGCCTGTAAAGGCAGATATCAGACTGTATCTTCCAAGCTGCTGCAGGGTCCCAGGAACTGCTAAGCATTCCTAGTAGACTGAACAGTTTTGAGACCACAGGCATGATGTCCAATATCTAATAGATCATTTTTTATCCAGAAAATTCTGCATCAATCTGATTTATGACGGAAGTCCTGAAAAGTAAGTTGCCACTGGTAAAAAGATTCGTTGTGTTGTGTGTTTTAATAAAATCAGCATTGGGCAAACTGCCTTTGACCACAGAAGGCATAGAGACAGTCACAGAAAAGTAATTCTGAAATTATTTCAGAATAAATGGTGGTTATTGTGGCTTTAAAATGTCCTCTAGCTTGTTTTGATATATGTTCCCAGACTAATAAAATGTACTAAGGAACAAAAATCAAGAAAACTGTTTTTCATGTTAAATAGATATGGTTATGAGCACTGCTGTGAGAAAGATTTGGGTTTTTTCTTCTCCCCATTTGATCTGATATGAAACAGATTTTCTTTCAGGTAAGGAACAAAAGGTTGTTTCAAATTAAATAATATGCTTTGTTCTCAGATTACCTAAGTCCCCTATAAACACTGGACAATCTTGACATGAAAAATCAGAATATTTTACTTAGGAAATACTGAAACTAATATTTTGACACTGCTAAAACCAATTCCCTTTTTTTTTTTTTTAACTTTGGCCATAACTGTTAGTTCAGTTTGACCCAAATTAACAAGTTTTTTTGTTTATATATCTTTAGAAAATCTATATTTCAGTATAGAGTTATTACCTAACTGAAGTTACAAGAGCAGTCTCTTCACAGTAGTAGCTGAGTTGCTGCTATGGGGCAGTCCCGTTGCCACAACAGCAGGCAGTTGCAAAACGCAGTTAAATCTAAGTAGTCAAGCAGACAAGATAAGCCATAAGGAGTAGAAAGGATCTGCATGGAAATGGGGATAGTCTATTGATCAGGAACTCTGAATGCACAGTCAGCAGTTTTCTGATTCCTGTTTAATATAATCATAAATTAGGGCTGCATCCAGATAAGTTAATGTGAAATCACTATCTGAAAAAGAGGTCAAGGTGAAATACTAAAGTTCTTTGGGAAAGTGCAGACGGATGATGATAACTCAGTAAAGAGACATAACACTGAATCTAGTTAAGAAAGATGGAATATATAAATTGAGGGCAGATATGGGCATCTTAGCTATCAAAAAACTACAGTGCACTCTTTGCAATCATAGGGCTACCAACCAGTCACAAACACCACGAGAAAGGGAGAAAAGAGAAAAAACATTAATAAAGGGCAGAAATTGAAGTGCACATCCTCATACCTCTACCATTTTACTCAGAGAAGTGGCAAGAGAGAAACTTTGGAGTAAAAAAATGACTCTGGTGGTAATCTGGAAGACCAAATCTAAACTTCTGTTTTTAAAAATTATCCATCCATTTCAGGATACTGAAATCTTCATATTTGTCTACGACTAAAACACATTTTTCCTAACTACATTTCAAAAAACAACCATCCACCCTTACTAGGATAATCATCCTCTATCACTGACCACCCCTACCTCTTTTCCTTTTACAGCTTTCTCATTTCACACCTAGTCAGATATAAATTGAAGGTGCATTGGCCCAAAGAAAACTCAAGTCTAGTGGGTTCACAAATAAAATAACAAGAGAGAGATACTAGATTCTACTCATCTTTCAGGGTCACTTCTGCATTTTATCAGCTCTAAGATAAAACCCACAAAGCCACCATGGAAGCCCTGTGAACACTGCCACATGCACTTTTTGGAAGGTATCTATCTCTCTGACTGATCATAAAGCAATACTGGATGATCACCTGTGCTACAACAGGTAGAAAACTCCTTGCAAGAACATTGAACTCTGGGCTGCTCCTGAGACCTAAGACTGAGTTCAGACTTCCTAGAAATCCTACATAGGCTTGTGGCAATCAGAGACACAGCTCTTTTTCAAAAGATGGTTGCTCTGAGCATCAACAGGGGTGCCCACAACACACTTCCAGCAACTGATGCAGCACCCACTGTTACTGGGCTTGGGTGGCCTTATCTGCAGCATAGATGGGGCTTTATGAAGCATACACAGGAAATGAAGCTGGAAAATCCCAATTCTCTGATCTGATACTTCTCTCAGAAAATCTTCACCCAATATTTGAAGATGCCGAACACAAACAAGAGATGTCTTGTAATTAAACACTCCAATCAGAAGTGTAATTCAGAGAAAAATCTTTCCTGGTAAGGGAAGACTTGATCAGTTGGTACCCTTAGGCAGCCAACAAATTTTTTAAGCCTTATTTTATTTTTGATAAAGGAAATGTAACATATTTAAGAATAGCAAATTTACTAATTAAGTTGCTACTCTTATTTCTGGTTTTAATTAAAAAAACCACAACAAACAAACAAAACCAGAAGCAGGAGAGATAAGTCCATGCTTATGTACAGTAGTGTAGGTTAACTGAGAAATCATGCAGAAAGAAACAATTCAAAAAACAGGTACAAAGCAGAAAAGAACATTCTTTCTAGCATGGAAATGAAAGCTAATGAGTCCTCACTCATGCAAACAGGATCAAATTCTGCTGATACCATACAGCTGCAACACGTCTCCATCCACAACACAAGCCAACAGGAAGTTAGCTGGTTAACCAGTAGTGCCAGATACTACTGTCCGTCCCTAAACCAGACACAGCAGAAACACATCCAAACTAGATGCAGCAGCATTTGTCACACTGTGTTGTCCGGCATCTTTACAATGTCACTTTTAGAACTACCATTTTTAGAACTGTAATGAAAGGAGTAGATTTGAACATAAGTCATTACTATCTCCAGTTTCAGTTCTTGCTTCAGTATCACGCTTGCTCACAGGCAGCATAGTCTTCAGGACAAGCCTATGCCTTTTCTAAAACGCACATCAATACCAGTCTGCGAAGAAACTAGTGTTTAAAAAGGGCTGCCAAACCTGATGGAGCAGCATGGAAACAGAAGAAAAAGGTATGGCTACATGTGCTCGTGCTGGGAAGGGAGAAGAGATGGAAGGTGAAAAGGAGGAGGACAGAAACCAAAGAAAATGTTGTGGCATACAGGAGCCATAAGATATTGCTACGGGAAAGGTAAACAAAATTATAGGCCAACAGCAGTCTTGGAAGATCCAGCTGCAAAGCAAGCCAAGGGATTCTGTACCTCATCTAATGAATCAACTGAAAATGCCTTGAAATGCGGTTTGCACATGGATTGCTCATGGTAGCTCAAAAAGCTCTAATTTTTTTTTTTGTTTTCCTTTTTGAAAGAAAACATCCAACCCGCTTCAACTCCAGTAACCCCATGCTTAGAAAATCACTCTATTTTCTAAATTGACTTATGTTCAGTATAAACAAATTCTGTGTGCCCCTATCTTCAGAACTCATCTGCACTCTGACCTTGTTGCAGGCACTTTGTATTTTCATGAAGAAATGAAACAGGGAAAAAGAGTATTTTTATGCTAACAGAATGGTTTGTGTTGGAAGGGACCTTAAAAATCACTCATTTCCAACCCCCCTGCCATGGGCAGGGACACTTCCACTAGATCAGGTTGCTCAAAGCCCCATCCAACCTGACTTTGAACACTTCCATGTTCCATGGGCATCCTCAACTGCTATGGGCAACTTGTGCCAATGCCTCACCACCCTCACAATAAAGAATTTCTTCCTAATATCTAATCTAAATCTACCCATCATCTTCAGGTCAATTGCCCTTGTCCTATAACTGTATGCCCTTGTAACAAATCCCTCTCCAGCTTTCTTGTAGCCCTCATCAGGTACAGCAACATGCTATAAAGTCTCCCCAGAACCTTCTCTTCTCCAGGCTGAGCAGCCTCAGCTCCCTCAGCCTGTCTTCATAGGAGAGATGTTCCAGCCTCCTGAGCATCTTCGTAGCTTCCCTCTGGACTTGCTCCAACAGGTCCACATCTTTCTTATGTTGGGGGCTCCAGATCTCAATGCAGTACTCCAGGTGGGGTCTCACCAGAGTGGAGTAGAGGAGCAGAATCATCTCCCTCAAACTGCTGGTCACATCTCTTTTGATGCAGTGCAGGTACCATCTGCCTGCTCTGCAAGTGCATGTTGCCATGTCATGTTGAGCTTCTCATCCACTAACATCCTTTCTAGCAGGGCTGTTCTCAATCCATTCTCCATCCAACCTGTAGTTGTTCTTGGGATTGTCCCAAGCCAGGTGAAGGACTTTACACTTGGTTTTGTTGACTTTCATGACATTTGCACAGACTCACCTGTCAAGCCTGTCAAGGTCCCTCTGGATGGCAACTCCAGCATGTCGACTGCACCACTCACGACAAACTTGCTGAGAGTGCCCTTGATCCCACTGCCCATGTCATCCACAAAGATTAAAACAGCACTGGTCCCAATACTGACTCCTGAGGAATGCCACTCGTCACCGGTCTCCTCTGAGATATTGAGCTATTGACTGCAACTCTTTGTGTGCACTATCCAGCCAATTACTCATCCATCAAATGGCCCATCTGTCAAATCCGTTTCTATCCAATTTAAAGACAAGGATGTTGTGCTGGACAGTGCAAAATGATGACATCAATTGTTCTTCCCTCATCCACCACTACCGTAACCCTGTTTTAGGAGGCTACCAAACTTGTCAGGCACAAATTTGCCCTTACTGAATCTATGTTGGCTCTCACCAATCACTTCCTTAGTTTCCATGTACCTTAGCATGTTTTCCAGGAGGATCTGCTCCATGATCTTGCCAGGCACTCAGGTGACACTGACTAGCATGTAGTTCCCTCAGTCTTCCTTACTTTCCTGTTTCAAAATGGGGATTATTTCCCCCCCCTTCTAGTCAGTGGGTACTTCATCAGACTGCCACAACCTCTCAAATATAATGGATACCTGTTTGGCCACTTCCTTGGCAAGTTCCCTCAGTACTGGATATATCTTGTCATGTCCCATGGACTTGTGCAGCTTCATGTTCCTTAAGTAGTCCAAACCTGATGATCTCCTACAGTTTCTCACTCTCTCAGTCCTTAGAATCATAGAATCATAGAATCAACCAGGCTGGAAAAGACCTCCGAGATCAAGTCCAACCCTTGATCCAACACTGTTGTGGTTACTAGATTATGGCACTCAGTGCCACATCTAGCCTCATCTTAAAAACCTCCAAGGACGGTGAATCCACCACTTCCCCAGGCAACCCATTCCAGTGTTTGATTACCCTCTCCGTAAAAAATTTCTTCCTAATATCTAACCTAAACCTTCCTGGCACAGCTTATGATCAGGCCCTCTTGTCCTACTGCTGGTTGCCTGGGAGAAGAGACCAACCCCCACCTGGCTACAACCTCCTCTCAGGTAGTTG
>JAWMRA010000113.1:11417712-11499600 GCA_035584735.1 Pseudotriccus pelzelni | reverse complement strand
GTGGGCTCAGTTCCGCGCACACTGTGTCTCACCTAAAAAATCCAATGCGCAGGCTGGAAGGTGTAAAGACCTTCCCTAGATCTTTGTTCGCGAAGACTGGCCATTAAAACATCCTGAGGTTACAGAGACAGAACCAAGGCTACAACACTTGCACTTTGGTTAGGTTAGAAAACGGTTTGCTCTTTTTTTTTTAAGTAATAAAATAGAAACTGTTCAAGCCTAACTTGTTTTCTTCGTGAAAATTCATCTCACACCCCCTGTGACTACTTCTTTTGGTATAATGCAAGGGAAACTAAAACTATAACAAAATCCTGTTTTGAACAAGAAACTGATGCTGGAACAAAAAAATATAACAGGGACTCCAGAGATCTGGATGCAGTTCTGCTGGCAGGAAGGTATGTGGATGAAGCTCTAGCTCTGAGTCAGTGCTAGTTTTCCCATGAATGTGATGGGATAAGAATTCACTCCTTCCCAATTGCTGGCAAATAATTTTTGTATACTTTTTCTGTATAATAAGTGTCAAGTGTCTCTTGACCTCTTCCTGAGACTAAAGTCTTTTATCTTTGAAATGGTCATACAAGAGATGTGACAAAGAGAGGTGGTATTAAGATACAGGTAGGCTGTGCTTTTAAAAGTTGTATGATTACAGGATGAGCAGAGACCACAGTATGGGTCCTTAGGCTGTGATCTTTCTGAAAGAGATGCAGTGAATACAACTTTAATGCTGAGCCAATTGATTTTGTGCACCTTCCAAGTAGCTCTTGTATATTATGTTTTTGATCTGCAGTCAATTATCCACTGTAATAGCATTAAATTTCAATGTAATTAAATTATTTTACTAGAAAATGCTCATAATAGCATTAAAATACAGTCTTTTTAAGTCAATATGGCACTACATAATCTATAAATTAGTCATAAGCACTATCCACAAGTGCAAAAGTGATGGAAATTAATGTAGACTAATGCAATACAAAGTATATGGATATTAACAACAATGCAGGCTGTTTGCAACAGAATGACAATAAACTAATTTCTTACATGGAAATTATTTCACTTGGCTACCATGGCTTGGAGATTATACAAATGTCTTGGATAAATGTTCAGTCATTGTCATTCTAGTTTTGATCACATCTGCACCGATGGCCAAATACTTCTATCAAACCAGAAGAAAAGTCTTATAATAAGTGAAGCTATTTCCCATTAATGAATTGCAAATAAATCCTGTTCTTTCTTAATAGGAGTTCATAGGAGATCACCCATTTAATTCAATAGGAGAAAATGTTTCTAAAATAACCTCTGAAGTCCTTGCATGAATTTCTTGCCCCTTCATTGCACTACAGTAAAATAGGATAAACTATCTGTGTACTAATATTTTTGGTTTCCCTCGAAATGTTGCGCATATTATTATTACTTAAAGAATTACTCACTAGCTTAAACATATGTCTTTGAGACAGACTGGGCATCTGAGACATCTGCCTGGGTCTGGCAGATTTGACACCGGATCCAGGGACATCTGCAACCTTCTGGAGCCGCAGCTGGAGGCCAGGCTAGACAGTTCAGGATGGAGTACACAGGATATTAGATCGCTATATTTATGTGCTGAATCTCTCCATGTCCAATGGCCCCTCTCCTAGAGTAAGGCATAGCAAATAGCAAATTGCAGTTTCCCAAATCAGTTGAGATATCAGTTTGAGGACTGGTAAGCTTCATATTAACCCATGAAAAGCAGTCTGTCACCCAGACCTGTTATTAGACCTCAAAGTGTAACTAAGGGGAAGCATGTCATGTACCGTGACCTTATAAATAAGCCAGGCATGCCATCACTTTTCTTGTAATGCTGGCGGGAACTCAGTGTTACCAATCAGCTGCTACCAGATACTGCTGATCAGTGCTGTCATAACAGGTGGCAGGTACAAGTCTAGGCTCCAGCTCATTTCCAACACCACTCCACCTAGAATCATTTACAATTTACCATAAGAGAGTCTAGTTTGATGGGCACCTGGGCCCTGCGCAACATTAAACTCCACGGCAATGTCTATCACAATTATCAGTGCTATTTTGCTGAAGTGAGAGCAAGTAGCTTGCTAAAGAAAGAGCATCTATCACCAGAAGCAGCAGTAAATCTGACCTCTCCACGAGCACCAAACCACACCATTGAACCTCTCCCCTCTACCCAGCTATGCTTGGCTCCAGAAGAGTCAGTAAGCTCATACAGACATGAAAAGGCCAGCCACAGCAATGGTTCATTCCACACAGTCTACACCCATGTTAAGCCAAAGCATGATTATTTATTAATAACTTCTTACGCCCTTCATAATCTGTTCTTAAAGAGCTCATGCAGATTGCCGTGTTTTGTTCAAGAAAAGTATAGATGTTGCAGAATGTATCACTGGAATGCATCACACTCTGTATTCTGCCAAGTACCTTGCTCAATCCCCATCAAATTTTCTAACCTTCAGCATCTTTCTTTACTGACAAATAAAGTTATCAAGCTTCTCAGGTGACAATAATTTCCCTTCCTCCCCCTGCAGAAATTTCATACATCAAAATCAGCTTGTTTTCCTCATTGCTTTAAAAGGACTTAAAACAGATGATGTCAGCCCTGAAAATTTCCTGAGGTTTCTATACAGTTTGACATTTGCCTGTCAATATGAAGAAAGATTATGCACAAGTAAGAGTTATTTGTTCTAAACAGTTCTTCAAAATACACACTTACTGACTCTCACAGCAATCTGTCTGCTACATGTAAGCCTAGCGTTTTTCTAACACGTTCACAAAATCTGCATCATGAGTCCTCATTAATTCAAGGAGATAGAAATTATAATTGTTATTCTTCCCACTATGCATAGAAATTAAAGTTCCAGCTCAAGAAAGCACATAAGCAGTTAGCAAGTGTTAAACAAGTGCTGTGGTTCCTGTGAAAGGTAACAGCTAGAATTCATTTCCTGGAGAAGATAAATAACACTTCAGCAGCAGCAGCCTCTTGATTTCTTTTCCCTGGGGTTTAGATTTATTGATTTGTAACAAAAGCATCCCTACCAGAAACGTCCACCAAGAGCTGTGCATCCTAATTGCTGGAAGTCATTCCCCCTTTCAAGATGGCACAGAGAGAAAAAGATCATTAATCAGCTCCCAGCAACTCACTCCTAACTGGGAAGACTAACTTATTACTAAAGTTACTTCTGCAGGTGACTAAGTCCTTCAACGCTTGCAGAGGTGTTGAACAGGTATTTAGGTGATATATCCATTATCCCATCCCAGCCCACATGTGGAAGATCCCAACCACTTTATTTCTGTTCATTCTGCAGAAGTACAATGAATTGCAGCTCTCTTTGTGCCACAGAGAGGACATCCAGCCAGGACAGATATCTTACCCATCTCTACTAGCAGATGCAGAATCCCTTTTTCCCTGCAACCCTACCAAATGGTAGCTAGTGATTTATTGCAATGTAAATTGAAAGACCCTTCCCTAGGAAAAAGGTTTATGACATAAAAAGCAATACTGTAGATACCATAAATATTCTTTTTAATAGAATACTAATTACAATTTTTACAGTATTACAGAAGAAATATTTTCAACTGAGGTTGTTTTGTGTGCTTTCCGATGCTTTCCAGTTTTAGATACTCTACTGTGTCTATACTGTATTTTTTAAAGGTAAATGTCTCATCTTTTGCATGCTCTCATAAGTTGGAATTTTAAGAAATACTCCAAATAATAAGCTCCTTAGAAAGTTACAGCTGTTAACTGAAACGCAGTTGATCCAAAACAATTCCCTTCCTAAGAAAGATAAGGATTCACTAAAGTCAAGAGCAACATATGAACTTCACTTTTCCTTCACGCTAAAAGGTTCCATGAAATCAAATTAGTGAGGCTTCTTCCTGTATTTTGTTACTATTTACAATTTTTCCCTCCCCAAAGTGAATCATGACCCCCTCTGTCACTTATCCTTATTTCAATTTCCCTTTTTTTTTCTAAAAAATATATATTTTAAAAAATACTTTTCTACATTACAATAATTCTTTCAGGTTTCCCCACTCTCTTTCCAGATTTTTCCACACCACACACAAGAGCACCCTAATTTTCTATTTGGTCTGAACAAATAAGACTATTTGTTAAGCAAGCACTGCACTAGTCCTTTTCAACCTCCTACAGTGTAGCCTGAATCTGTTGAAAAGTATCTGCAGGCTTTTTTTTTTTTTTTTTTTTAAATCAATGGCAAGATATGCACATATTTTGTACATGCTCTTCATTATAAAGATGATACTGAGAAAATTAATTAGAAGCATATGAGTAACCATAATTTTTTCCCCCTCCTCACTCGGACTTCCCTTTTATGAATCTGTCACAAGGTAACACTAGACTTCATCCCTTAACAAAGAAACACTGAGATAGTGCCTTAGGTTCTTAAAGAAATGTTTACCTAAGAAACAGATAATTACGTTCTTCTGAGAAAAGGAAAAGCTGTAAAATTCTGATAAGAGACTAAAAATGCAATTTTTTTGCAGTTTGCTCAGCACATTTATTAATGATATTTTCAGTTCTTGTGATCCTGCCAATGGTAAAAACTGGACATCACAAAGTAGGCTCAGAGTATTTTGTCTAGACCAGCTTTAAATATCTGTTTTTCATGTATTCTCAGCTTCATCTTAGAATGGATTCCACTACAAAGTAATGCAAGTCAAGTTGACAAACACCAAATGTAAGAAAATAGACTTTTATTTTTTTTTAATTAAGCATGCTATATAGTAGTGAGAAGTTTGCTTAGTGCACTACCCATGTTTCTTCTCCACGGCTGAACACATGGCCAGATCCTGAACTTGTGATGAACTGACTAAAACAAGCTATTGCCAGTTCTGCGATCCCCTCTGAAGAGGTGGGCAACTACTCAGGTCCCTTGGGACACAGTTATGGGATTATGAGTGCAGTGCACGAGGATGTTGTGGAGTGCAACCCTGCCCACTTCAGAGTAGGACTGAGAACTGTACACTGTAACATCTCAGAGAAGGGAGCGTATATGTGTAACTAGCAGCGAAGCTAGTTATTATACAGCAGGGGCTTAAATGGATTATCCACCATCTACTGTTGACTTCTCCAGTTCACAACTCCTCATTAGAGTGTAAGTCAACTCCCTCCTAGCACTTGAGACACCTCTGCTGCCTAGAAATACTGGAAGGTCAAGGCTACCATATGGTAAGTTCTCAGATATTCTTTTAGACTTCTAATTTTCCCATTATGAGGATTCGAGACAGCTGGCACAGTTTCACCAAAAGCAAGTCCTGGCTGACCAGTCTATAATGGAGTGACAACAGCAGTGGACAAGGGAAGGATTACAGATGTCATTTACTTGGACTTCTCTAAAGCCTTTGACACAGTCCTCCACAGTCCATCTCTCTAATCTGGCAAGTAATTGATTTGATGAGTGAACTGTTAGATGGATAAGAAAGTGGTCGGACAGTCACATCCAGAAGGTAGTGGTCAGCAGCTCAGAGTCCTGATGGACAGCAGTGATGAGTGGTGTCTCTCAGGGGTCCATACTGGGACCAGTGTTATTTAATACCTTCAATAATGACATAGATGAAGAGATCAAGCGCACCCTCCACAGATTTTGACACCAGGGTGAGTGGTGCGGTTGATGTATCTAAAGGATGGAATGCCATCCAGAGGGATCTGGACAAGCTTGAGATGTGGGACCATAGGAATCTCATAAGACCAAGCACAAGGTGCTGCACCTGGGTGGGGGCAACCCCCATTATCAATCCAGGCTGGAGGATGAAGACATCAAGAGAAGCCCTGCTAAGGACTTGGTGTGCTGATGTGCACTCACAGCCCACAAAAGCAATCGTGTTCTCGGCTGCATCCAAAGCAGTCGGGGCAGCAGGTCAAGGGAGGTGATTCTGCCCCTCTGCTCCACTCTGGTGAGACCTGACCTGGAGCACTGCATCCTGCTCTGGGATCCTCAGCACAGTAAGGACATGGACCTGTTGGAGCAAGTCCAGAGGAGGGCCATGAAGATGATAAGAAGGATAGAGCACCTCTCCTGTGAGGAAAGGCTGAGAGAATTGGGACTGTCCAGTCTGGAAAAGAGAAGGCTTAGAGGTGACCTAACTACACCCTTCCAGTACCTGAAGAGAGGCCCCAAGAAAGACGGAGAGGGACTTTTTACAAGAGCGTGAAATGACAGGACAAAGGGGAAGGGATTCAAACTAAAAAAGAATAGGTTCAGACTAGATATTAGGAGGAAGTTCTTCACTGTGAGGATGATGAGGCACTGGCACAGGTTGCCCATAGCAGTTACAGATGCCCCATCCCTGGAAGTGTTCAAGGCCAGGTTGGATGGAGCTCTGAGCAACCCGTTGTAGTGGGAGGTATCCCTGCCCATGGCAGGGGAATTGGAATGAGATGATCTTTAACGTCCCTTCCAACACAAACCATTCTACGATTCTGTTGCTCTGCACTTGGCATAGCCACATACATGGGACACTGGTAAGCCAACAGTTCTGCTCTGGTACTGTTCTAAACTATTAGATAGCACTTTTTGCTAGTGAAAATAGCCACAGAAAGTGCAATCAGTAAAACCCAATGCAGTCAGTGAATACAGAATGAATTTCATGGATATTATAGACCTGGGCATAAAACCCAGAAAATACCTGGCCTCCTTTTCTTCGCACTAAGGATATTTTCTCTTCCTTCCCACCTCTTCTGGCATTTACATCTGTGTTTAGGGCACAGTGTAGGCAAGAAAACTGTCACATAAGATCTGGTAGAATGCTAAGGTGATAAAGATTGGATAAGATGCGAGTGTGACATGCACAATGGGTAAGTCCTGGAAGAGGGAGCACACGGAGTCAGCTGTCATATCTTCCAGCTGCTCACCTGGCTGACAGCTCCTAACTGCATCCAACTACCAGAGACCATGAAAGCATGGAAAAAGGAGGACAAAAGGAACAATCTATCAGATCCTCAAGCAAGGAAGACCATAAACAAAAGTAACCATGTTTTTGATTGTTTTCTATAAAAGTTTTTATATGGATAAAAACCAAATTAGCCCCCAAATGTCAACGTCTTCAGTTTAAAAGGAAATCCAACACAGTAACTATCTACCAGATAATGTTGCATGGTTTCTATAGACAGAGAGCCACACAGATTTCTATCACAGACTTCATATACCATTCATGAACCATCAGTATACTTCCTCATAGCAAATATATGAGATGACAACAACAATAGCAACTTCCTGCATAAGACAGATAAAGCACATATTGTCTACAGACTGAGACTCTAAACACTATTTTCAGAGCTATGCATAGCTCTGAAGAGGCATAGAGGGCATTAACTCCAAAACTATAGGAAAGGAAGGCACTGCAGTCATATGGCAACCACAGCTGACTCCAGTAGCCATGTGCTGCCATGACTGGAGTCCAGCAGCACACCTGATAATGCATATATGCTGATAAACTGAGAGAAGGAATTTTATATATCTTACAATGCTATATAACTTTCAAAGCAATGACTTTAGAAAGTCATCTTACATGGCTGTATCTGAGCCAGGAGCAGCTTGGAATCACAGCAGTGCCGCCTGTTCAGTCTGCTCCTCCCGACGCTGGCTCTTGGGGTAGTGAGATCCCACTCCATAATCCCAGCCTTCGTAGGGGCTGGAGCTATCAGGCAAAGGCATCATTTGATTTTGATGGAGCCAATGTGTGCATTTACACAATTTGATGGCACACACTCAGAGCAGACAACAGGGCTAATAACACTAGTCTCTTCAGTGGTGAAAACATAACTGCAAAGCCCTTGGAAGGAATCCAAGTTAGAGATGAAGAAAGGTTTTTGGGGAAGATTTGGGCTTATTTTATTAATCAGTTACAGCAAGACAGGCTAGTGGATATTCACATGCCTTTTTCTGAAGTGGGACAAAGCATGCTTTTCAAGTAAAGATAACAAACAAAACGCACTTCTCATATTGCTGAAAACAACATTTGTGCCTAATGAGATGTGAGGCAGAATGGATTGCTCCCAATTTCACATGCTCTGTTTCATCTACATAAACACAGACAAAGTTAGTAACCCATGAAGGTAAATACCACCACCACCGTCAAGGTGTCTATCAAGATCCATGATATCTAAAAACATAGAGCTCTGTGTGAAACACATCATTCGACTAAGCATGAAATTCTGGCACTGCTGAAGGCAGTGGGAGCTTTGCCAAAAATTTTGAAAAGGAAGCGTTTTATCCTCATCCTCTAATTATAAAGGAGAAGTCCTCGGTGAAATACAAAAGAGAGCAAAGCTTTTACCTTGTTTATATAATGCTTTATTCCTATGGAAAAAACTTTTAATTAAATTATGGAAAATTTTAGAAGTTACAATTTCCAGCCAAGAAGTGATACCTTAAAGAGACTAAAAAATAAACAGGAAAAAAAAAATAAAAATGGTGATTGAAACTTCTATTACTTTTATCATTAGAATTATTGTTACAGGGTTGAATATTTCTTAAGAGCATCTGTTTCACATAAGACACAGACTAAGAACTGGCAACTGAAACATAGATGTTAATTGCAAACATTTATTATACTACCAGGGTTTACATTTAGCAGCTGTCAACATTACTGACAACTGTAACAGAAGTCAGAAAAAACTGAATTTTTGCTTGCCAGAAGACCAGCTGGTGCTTGATTTTCCTGGTATTGTTGTTGTTTGTTTATTTACTTTCAAAGTGTATTAAAAACAAGTCTTTCACCATGATTTGTTTAAGAACATTCTTTACCTAGGACTTATTAGTAGGCAACTACTCAAAAATAAATATTTTGAACACTTGTACTCCTTCAAACTTTGATGCAATTTATTGCTTTTCAGCTTCGGTGAAGCTAGATTGCAGAGAGATGAAAATTTAATGGGCTATCTGTTTTGCAGTTCTACAAACTACCTTTCAAAAAGGTAAAAAAAATAATAAAAAAAAAAATCTGGATTTCAGTAGTAGCTTAACCTAAATATTATCGTGAAAAACAAGCTCAAATGCTTCAACCTAAAAATATGGTAACAAACCGATGCTGCCATAATAGTGTCAGCATTTTATTTTTAAAACGATATTTACATGGACTTATAAGTTGAGATATGGCTAAACCAATAAGCTTTACCCTGAATGGGGTTGCAGCTGTTGTCAAGACTTGTTCATAACTGTATGTCTCAATGAAGTGAAAGGGATAGACCAATCTAGAAGAGTAATAAAAATTTTATTGGATTAAAGATGCTCTTCATCACCTCTCCACTTCACCTACATGCCTACAACCACAGTGGCCAATACAACAGTCACATACAAGTCAAAGTTCAGTGCCAATAAGTGACTTTCCAGGCTGCATTGTCTGAAGAGTCAGATATACTGGCTGACTGGCAGATGCTTAGCCTAGAAAAGCATTACAGAATTACAATCTATGAATGCGCAACTCCTCAGATCCAAGTAAAGGAACTGTGCAAGTCATAAGGAATCTGTTGTGCTCCATTAGCTCCTTCCCCAAGCAGCAGATCTGCTCGTGCTTGCAAGAGCCTCTCCTGCTCCGAGGGCTTCTTTAAAAGCAATTGTAGGGGAGAAAGACCAAGTCATTGCATTGATCTGATGGGACAAAAGAGAAATTTTTCCTCCCGTCACACACTTGTGATTCCTTCTGCTTCTTCATATGCAAAGATACACCAATAATCTTTTCTTGCCAAGAAGATGGTGTTAAGGAGAGAATAAGGACTAGATAGTTTAAATGGTCAAATGATGTTCCCTCACCCCTAATCATCACAATGGTCTCTGTTAGAGCCTATATTTATTTTTTTTCATTTCCATATCTGTCCAGGTAGTAAAAAAATACATCAGAAGACCCTAGGCGTTAAGCACTCATCTGAAACTTCCGCAGAAGAAGGGAACCAAGAATAACTCTCTGTTTCCATTAACTATCCATGCTGCCTTCAGAAACAGCTTATACAGACCTCACAAAAACAAACAAACAACAAGAAAAGCCCACCAAACACCCCAAACCCCCAAACAACAACAATAACACAACACTGAAACCACAACATACTGGGTTTTCCTGGAATGGAGAAAGGAAGAAGATGTCCTCTCTTGTACATATCTAACAGCTTCACATGTCAGAAGAAGTGTGGGGACATATTTACACAATACATCTCAAAAGATGTTGCAAATTTTTTTAATTTTCTTTTGACATCTTTTTAATTTTTTCACATTATAAACTTACTATTATTTAAAACTTTACCAACGTAACTCTTTGTGAAGCAAAGTGAGCCTTACAGCATCTTTTAAGACTTAGCATCCTAATCCTTAAATCATAGTCTTTAATATTGTGATTATGCACTTGTTAAATAGAGCCTGAAGAGATTTTCTCCTTCTTCACATATCTTTTCCCATATGTGCTATTTGTCTCAACGTTTTTAATTCCTTTTTCCCTATGCAATATGTTTTTACTATAGTTCTGATAGTTCTCAACAGTTTTCTTGTATAACATATTAATGAACCAGAGAATAAGATGCAGAGTTGACAAGCATTATAAAACGATACTGTGCCTGAATTATGGTGGGCCAGAAGAACTTGTAGTCCTGAACTGGAGTTGTTTCCTAGTGACATACTTGTGTCCTGGATGTTATGACTGCAGAATCCCAAACTTTATCAACAGTTGAGTCTGATGGGTGCACGTGCTGTTCTCCCACATTAGACAATAGCACACGGTGTCTTAGACATAGCTCATTTTGTTCCTTGTGAATGAACAATTTTAAGAGCATTTCATTGCACTGGTTTAGCTTTGACTTTATCATAGGACCTTTATATATTTTCCAGAAACTATATTGTCTGGAAAGACAATAATTAAAAGAAGCTAATGAGATTCATGATTGATTTTCTCACTCTTATTATTTGCCAAATCCTGAAGGCTGAGAAGCTAAAAGAGTTTTTTTTATTTTTTGTTTTAGTAAATTCTGTACTTTTCATCTGGAAACATGGCAATGCTGTTCATGTTTAATCTTGGACATTTACTAGCCTTGACAGATATACTTGGAAGCAGAAACAGTTTAAAGGAAAGTTTCCTAAGCATGCCTTTTGTCTTCAAGCTTTATTGCATCAAATGAATTAGGATTTTCAAAAATACACAGACCCTTCATTTACTATACAGACCTTCATGCATAGGAGCAAAACCCAGCTGCCACCTGAAGACCCTCACACACATCACATCTTCATGCCAGAGAAATCTACTAAATTGAAACAGTTCAACTCTCAGGATAGTTTCCTAAGACAAAAATAAATACTACTGTAATAGCTAAATGACAAAAAGTTAGGGAGAGGTCTTAGGTTAAACTAAATTTTGGATCGGGTTCTTGCTATTTGGAGATTATATGTTTCTTCAGTTCTATCATCAAATGCCTTTTTATTTCAGTAATCAAAAGGCTAAAAGCCTAAAGAATATAGCTCCATGGAAGCAATCTTGCTTACTTGCTTCTTCCAACAGATTTCTTGCTCTGCCATTTTCATGTCTTTTAAGGTAATCTGCTAATATTTGGACAGTGCTTTTTAACTAACAATTCCTTAGGTAATTTGTAATCTCTCACAGTGATCTTTATAGGCATGAGAAACTGAACATCTTAGCATGCAAACAGAAATTCACCATCTCCATCCTGTGCAAAATCTTGGTTCTAATCCTTGCTCCTCTTTGGATCTACACTTGAAGGTAGAAAATCATAAAAATCACACTTTCCAGCAGAAGGAAAAACTTCCCAGTTGTTCAGTTCACAGAAATTTTCAGTTGTTTGGTGTGGATCAGTAGCTGCCCAAGCTGTTAATGTACTTTATTGTGCACCGTAATATTTTTGTGTTAAAAATAGCATATAAATGCAAGCCTGACACAAGCATTCATGCAGTTTCAGTTTAGCCTGGCAAAATACCTTGGAGCCTAAAAGTTCTTTTTAACTCTATGTCAAAAGGAACATGGCATTCAGAGCTTCAGTTGCACATAATAGCACATTAGTTATTAAGCTATAACTATATTATTACAACTATTAGTTATAAAAGAGAAATTTCTTGCATGGCAAGTCTGAAATTACTCCCTTGTTAGCAACTAAAACGTCAAAGTTCATAAAATATGAAACATTACTGAAAATACTGAATGTGGCATTTTCAGTGTAACTATTAAAATGCTTTCATTTGCATATAATTTCATTTTTAGTTCACTATCTCAAAAGCATTCAAATTGCACAGCAATCTGCAGATACATTCAGAGTGCACTGCACAGTAATGAGGACAGGATTTCTTGCCTGCTCTGAACTACTGTCAAATGATATTCCAGTTTGCAAGCAGTGTCAGATCACTTTACCTTCCAATACTTTGCTGTGTTTCATAAAAAAATATGAGAAAAGTAGCCTGATTTGGTTTTCCTCCCTCAGATATAAGTTAAGTTGTGCTTTCACCACATATCTGCTGAGAGCTCCCAAAAATACAGAAAATCGGAGACTAAAACACTCCCCAGACACACAATGATTCAATTCACTAATCATGCAAATTACATGGAATAGAAAAAAAAAGTGGATGCTCAGTTACTGATGGCAGACTGAGGCCATAAAAACACAGTAATATGTCTCTGTTTACTACCTTTTTATGGAAGTGTTTTGACTTTGGATTTCAGTATCCCACAGGAAAACAAATCAATTATAATGCTGCAATTAGCACATGTGTCTTTTGCCTAAATCCTCCCTGTTCCTCAAGAAAGTCTGCAGACATTACTCAGCGTGCCTCTGCTTTATTCAAAGAATCTCAGCCAAGGTCCAGAGAGGCCAAAGAAGAGGTGTGTGCCCTGCTTGTCCAAAACTTTTCTCTATGTATGGTACTAGCTCAGGAGACCACAGATGGAACTGGATAAGGGACATTTACCACGATGCTGACTTTTGTGGAATTACGTTTCTTTCTGCCCAGTTGTTCTGAACAACCTGCTTTAGTCCCACTTCCTCCAGGCTTTGCCTCTCAGTCTCCCTGATTCCTGGGAGCAGTATCACAGATCAACAAGATTTCTAAATAAATTATACCAAAGTTTCTATGGCATTTTAAAATCATCACTTAGTGATGACAATGTATGAAAACAGCAATAGATTTTCAGAGGTAACATACTGTACTGGGCATGTCCCAGGGAAGATCCTGCAACCACCTCTGCAACGTATCCCATGATAGGGCTGGGAAGGAAATCTCAGGCACTGAGTGTGCTCTAGCTTGTTTTTTGAATGTTTACAGACACTTGCATACTTTTGTAATGACTAGTGCAAAAACAGAAGTACAAAGGGATAGAAAAAGAGCAAGATGTTCTGCATCATGTACCGGAGGTCTCACTGTAGGCCTGTGGAAGAAGAAAACAAAACCCCACCTATGAGTACCCTGTCTGCCCATGGACCACTCACTCCACTACATTTTCCAACTTTTCTGACATATTTCCTTCAAAAAATAAATCAACTCGTCCTATTTCAGTGATGCAGAAGGATGACCACAGAAAAACACATCATGCTAATATTTTGAAGCTTTTATGAAATACATCATTAAACGATGACAGTAATTTGTTCACCACTGCTTTTTTTCCACTGAACATCTTGGATGCAGGCATTTTGTCTGTAGATAGCTTGTGTTTGTTGACTCACTATGGATTCAGTTTTTCCCCACATACTGTACATCTGCTGCACATGCCTGCACAGCCCTCATTCTTCAACACCCACAGTACACTGACATACTGAGTAACAACATGTAAAGATATCTACTGAATTTGTGCATAAAAAGATCCCAGCCCGATTATTATTTTTCCTCTTCAAAACAAATCTGCAAGATTTCTGATTTAAGACAAGCCAGTTACTAGTTTCAAAGTAGTTTTTGCTACTGTACCTCTCCTAAGAAATTCAGACCAAATGACATACTTTCAAGTAAATTTTTAACAGGTTTTTTTCACCAGTTTTTTCATTGAATGGTTTTAATACACTCTGGCCCTAATTCTGCAATTCACTTAACTTGCCAGCTTCTAATTTCTATGTGTAACTAAAAACCTGTCGGTAATTGGCACATAGCACTTCATTCATACAAAAAAAAAAAAATCTGTCAAACATTTCTGTTATAATGTAACATGAAAGCAAAAATAAAGAGTCTCTGAAGTTCCATAGATGGAACTATCTGTCTATGTTGAGAAACTCAGCATTTTTTGAGAAATATTGCAGAAGAAGGACCAGATGGAAGAAATAATTTCTACCATTTAGAGGACAGAATGGGTGAAACAACTGTGAACATGAGCTCAGGCAGGGCATCCCGTCTGTAATTATTTTCTTTACAAAGAAGCTTGGTCTACTGGACACGGCTTGACTTTAAAGATGAAAACAGGTAATTTTACTTCTGTGTTTTGTTGTGTAGGTTTTGTTTAATATTAAGCAAGATTTGATTATCCACGTGAAAATATGAATGATGATACTCCCTTTCTCCCACATTTATTGTCCCTTAGTTGTTTAGACTGCAAACTGATGTAGGCCTCTCTCTCGTCATTATAACAAAAAGAATAGCAACATCAGTATTAAAATGAGTGAGAATTTTAAACATAAAATCAAAACAAAACAAAAAAAAAATAGAGAACAAACAGACGAATATAAACCTTTATGTGCACATATATCCACAGCAGACAACAAGACTTAATTCTTAACTTAGTGCATAAGCATACTACCTGTCAGAGTTTCAGGTAGATTTTACAATGAAGTATCTTGCTCAGGACTGCATATATTTCCTTCTCCATACATAATTAAAGTTATTCCTATTTTACATCCCATAAATATTCACTGATGCAAGAGGGAAAATAGAACACTCTCCTCCCAAGATGCTGGAAGGACCAAGCAGAACCTCATCAGGGATTGCTTCAAAGATCAACTTCTCATGTCCAGAGGAACAAATTTAAATGATCTGATGTGAGCCCACTGTTAGCAATTGCACTCCTGAATTATGCATGATTCTTGACTGCTCATAATATGAACAAACTAGAGTTTCATTAGTAAATTTCGATTATTGCAGCCCTTCTTACTCCTTGTTTGTTACAGTTAATTTTCATTTTTAGAACATCCTTTCACATTTGCTATCAGCAATGATGTCATGTTCAGGAAAAGGCTTATTAGACTCCTTATGTATTCTCTGTGCTGCCCCAAAGTGTGCAAATATAACTGTAAATTCTAGAAAATGCTGCAACTCTGTCTTACATACCACTGGCCTTCTATGACTAGGAATAATTTTTGCCCGAATAAGACTTTGAATTTAATCCAGTAGCTGAAACTTGTGAAGCATTAATGTCACTTGATCTTTGTAGGAGTTAAACACACACACATTACCACAGTACCTGCAAAATATAGCAAGACATATGTTAACCGTAGCCTCATTTTGACCACCTGTCAAGAATCTTGACACAAAATATGCCAGAAAGTAAGCTGCCACTGGTCAAAAAAAAGAAAAAAAAAATTACACAACAGATTTGCCTTATGCTGATGCAAGTATTTTGGAGACTTACCCTTGCTTTAGCAAAAGTGTTGTTAATCAGTGGAATAGAGCTGAATTCTTTGGCGGAGTCAATACATTTATGCTAATAAAGGAAAATTTCTTCCACCACTCACGTGCCAGAATCAGGAAAGGACTTGATCCCTTCTTTTTTGGGTTATTCACTGTCAAAATTAGTTTCTGCCCTAGAAAACTATAGAACATCATTTCCAAAAGATGCCCCGCCTGTCCAGCTAAGCAGCCAGCAGAACTCATGGAGCCTCTGGAGGGCCTTAGTACATCTCCTTACATCAGGGCTCCTCTACTGAAGTAAATCTCCTTTTTGTTCCCACTTTGGCCGAGGTGGGAACCAAAGCACGATGTGTAGGAATTCATAAACTGGGTATCTTTGGAACGCTGCACTTCAGGAGTGCGTTTGTCATCAATGGACATTCGGTAGTTTCCTGAACCATAATAATGTTAGCCTGAAGAAAAATCTGCTGAAATATGTGCCATGTTGGTTCAGGCCCACGGCATCAACCATTCCTCTCCATAGATCGGCCTTTCCAGAGCTGCAATACTTGCTAATTCAGATGTAGCCGATACATCAAATGGGGGCTATGCAGCAAGACTGAACACAGCTCTACTCCAGCCAAATTCCCACTGGTTTGCACTCGATGAGGAGTGTAAATCTGCCACGTAAATCAAAACTGCCACTACAACTTAAATTTGGACAAGGCCGTGTGTCTGGGAATTGGGGAACTCCTACTAAATCTGCCAGAGCCGGTGACCTTGCAGAGGCAGAGGTGAATCAGATCCTGTTGGGTCTCACCACTGCGTATATCACAAAACATACTACCTCCTGCAATCCGACACTGACTTCAGCTGAGCTGATTTTCTATTCCACACCATTTCCTCCTGAGGTTTCTCATCAATAAATAAAGAGACATGCTGCTACCACAGCTGCTCTGCACCTACCTAACCCATTATTATCTTACAGGCACGCAGACACACACAGCCTCCCACCCCCAAAACCCACACCTCCGGAAGAGCAACACTGATAGAACAAAGATGCCAACAGTGTCCAAGCATTGCCTGTTTGCATGTTAATGGTTAGAAGTCTCTTAACACCACCATTGTAAATCTGCATTTCAAACACTGATCCATACAAATTTAGAACTGCAATAAAACATTTAACTTCCTAGATTATAAAAATAGCTCCGGTTTTAAAGCTGTCAGATAAGTAAGAACTAAAACATGAATTAGTGCTTGCAGAGGAAACCACAGGAGAAATATCCATGTTCAGTGAAGAAACTTTCAGATCCTGATCACCTTAAAAGTTGAATAATTAGATAAAACAGTAACAACTCTGAAAGCAGCCTGAAATGTTATTAGTTTGACAGAGAGAATGTGCATGAGGATATGGGAGAGTTTGGATTATCTCTCTCAGTAAGACAGAAGGAAAACTTGAGTCTGTCTGCTGTAAGCATTGCTGGGTGACTGGCTAGCTGAGTCCATCAGCTATTTGACAGGACAAGCATCTGCTCCCTCCGTAGCACCAACCAGAAACAGCACTCTCTGTTTGACAAAACAAAACTGCAGGTGTTGACAAAACCTGTGAATTCCCCAGATAAAATTTGACTTCAGCAAGTCAGCAGAGAAATCCTATTGAGAATATTCTAGAACAACTTTCATTTCAGCCCCCTTCTTTCTGCTTAGCTTACCAAAAAAACATTAGGAACATCACATAGGAAAGAGCACCTGCATTTTAGCAAAGGAAGGAGGGCTACAGCAGGTTGTGTGTCAAACCTACTGATTTTAGATCAGTTTGTTGGCCATTTATGCTTTGATTTTAGCCCAAGTAAGAAAGGACATAGTACAAAAAGAAATATAACCTGATATAGACAGGTTGCAGACCTTAAAATACGAGCTTTAAGTTTCCTAGTGCCTCATTCAGGAAAGTCTGAAGTATACCAGTGTTTCAATCCAGCTTCAAATCACCAGGAACACTTAAGTTATCAAAAACATAAATAAAATATCTCACTGTCACTAAATATAAGATGTAATATGAATAGAGATGGAGGAAATGAGATGTATTAATTAATCATTTAACCAGTAAGACATACAGCTGTAGAGGTCCTCCAGCTCCGGCCAGATCATTACATACTTCTGCCTTCACTAGAGTTTATTCCCTCCTTCCACAGACTCTAGTCTCTCTCATCAGCCTTACCACTGTACTCCACAAGAACACTGAGCATCAGCCTCCTTCATTTTTCTAAGAAACATCTGCCATTCCTTCCAAACTATTCATTGAGCACTTTCCAAAATATTTAACATGTTTATTCACAAAGCACTTACGGTGAAATGCCCACAAGAGTCAGCTAACCTGGGTTAATCATACAAGAAGGCTACAACAACTGGTATCAGATTCATTTATTCACAGACACAAAAAGCTGCACACTGCTCTTAGTTTACAGGCATTATGCTCTCTCATTTTTGTTAATACTGTCCGTTCTTTACTACTCATTATATGCAAGTACAGGTTATTGTTTTAAGTCACATAATTCAAACTATAACTTTCAAAATATTGAAGTTACTTAAGAAGACTGACTGGAGCTGTCACGATCATAAATCTCTTCAATATCAAACAGCTCCTAGAATAATAAAAGCAAGATTTTCAAAGACCAATAAATAAACAAATAAAACTGACTAATTCCAGTCAGTTAACATTTGACAACTTAATAGCCTTTGCATCCCTGAAAATCTCTACAGGGAACTTTGGAAAAAAGGAGTATGACCTCAGCAACTCAAGAGGCTTTCTGGAAAATATATGCCTATGTTTAGTTTCACCTTGTACCTTTATAACCTCTTCATAAATCATGATTGCAGCCGTGGTCTTTTTACAACTAATTTTAATTAGAATTACTGAGGAATGAATCATTTGTCTACATGAAAGCAGTTTTAGTTTGCAGTTGCTTATATGCTGGGTTATGTTTGCTTATTTCAGTGTTGGCAATGGTAATGATTTCTAAAGATCCTAACAGAAGCAGATTTCAAAGCCAATAATAAAGACAGAAATAAAATAACAGCGAAAATGATGTTTCGTGCACTTCTATTTGACCAAGTGTGCCCATTTCATCAAGAATTAACTCAAAATACTTACTAATGCAAATAGTCGTCATAGTATAAGCTTACTTCAGCAAGTGCTCATACACAATGTTTACTTATGCTTACAGATAGTAAAAATTTGGTTCTACAAAATTAATGTTTAGAAAATCAATTTATGTGAGTATCATTTCTCTTCAATATATTATCATTGCTGTTATGTGTTAGAGTTTAAATTCAGGACTAAATTCTGGATGTCCCCACCAGAATTACAATCATAATTACTAGGGCAGTTTAAAAAGAAGCACTCTTGTTATTGTTTCTTACTTTGTTTTGGGTTTTTTAAATTATTATTTTTTATCTGGACAGATTCTTCTAATGAATCCAATAAAATGGAATACTATAATTCACAGCTGCAGTGATAATGACTAGAGAAAGAGGAAACCATTAAGAGACAGCCTCTCTACTGCTGAAAGCTGCTAATAATCCCACTATTTCTCATTTTTATGACTGCATATTTTATGAATGATAATCCGCTCATTACATATTACCATAAATATTTTGGTTTAGCAATGAAAATAGGCATCAATAAAGTACACACTCTAGAAGCTTTTCTGCTAATATTTCAGTTTCTGCTAATGTATATCCTGGTAATATTTTCCTCCAAACCCCCACACTGGATAACTATGTGAACTATTATTTTTAACTGGAGGAAGTTCATACATAACTTATATACTATCTGCAGCTATAAACCAGTTTTGTCAGATGCCTGAAATCATACTGAATCTGCCTCATTAATTTCCCCCCCTGCTGTACAATATAGCCTTCCAACATATTAATATTCCTATGGCTTACATAGTCTTGACCCAACAAAATAATAAGAATACTGTGAATTTTGCATCTGAGCACTACTTGTAGTAGTGTGTGCTTTTACCTTCATTCAAGCTATTACAGTCACAGGTGGGTATAACTCAAGGTACTTAAGAATTGAGGAAAAGCTATAAAATCCACTGAATTTTAAAAGGTATTTTAACTTATTTCAAAATACTTCCTTTTTGACTTCCTATATCTCAGGTCTCTCTGTTAGTTTGAAAATTCAAAAGGCATCAGAGCCTTTGCATCATTTCTGCAATGACTTGAGGCTGATGCCATTCCTTTCTCCTGGTAAAATATACTTTTATTAACCATTCTTTCGAATGACAACTCTTAGTACTAATTTTAATACCACAAACTTTGGCAGTCTGGTTTCAAATTTCACCAGGTTTTTTTTGTTTGGTTGTTTTGTTGGTTCGGGGTTTTTTGTTTGGTTGTTGGTTTGTTTATTTTTGGTTAGCACATATTACAATGCTAGCTGTTTTAATCCATTTGTAAACCAATTAAACCAATTTTCAAATCTACCTGCTAGTTTGGTACAAGTCGTACTGGGTGTGGTCCCCAAAGGAGACTAGAAAAGATGCAGCATAGCTGATGGGTACGAACTGATTTATGCAGCTGCATTTGGGTAATGAACTGGCATATAATTGTTGCTAAGCTTCAAAAAATCAACATAAAATAATACTCGAACATGAAATGTTCTGTGGGATTTCTGCTCTTATTAGTGTGCTGCTTTATCAGAAGAGTATTTGGTAACAAAAATGAAAATTTTGCCACACTAACAAAATAGAAACAAGGAGAGTTGCTCTTGCCTTACCATTTCTGTGTCACAGGAATCTTCAAACTCTTCCATAAGCATAATTAACTAAGATCTACTGATTCCACTCTGATGTTTCTCTTTCTCTTCCATGTCAACAGTCCCCTCTCTCAAGACCCCCACAGTCTCTTAAAACATTTACTTTTCTTGTTTCTCCTATTGTCTTCTTACATCTTTTCATGTCAATAGAAGACAGTAAATGTTGAAATGTTGAAACAGAAATGTTGAAATTGGCCAGAATGTTCCACTGCTGATTGACTATTCAGCTACGGCCAAAAAGAACAGATAGGATCTGAGTTTTCCTTACCTTTCTCCCAGTGGGAGATTAACAGGTCTCCCTCCATTACTGAACTGCTGATTTTCACCGAAAGAAAAAAAAGAAAGAAAAAAAAAAAGAAAAAAGAAAAGAAAGGCAAGAATTTAGTACCTTTGATACCCTAGGTTTGTACTAAATTTTTCTAATACAAAGTTCAAACGTCATCGGAGAAAACTAGGACTGACTGATGAACATGAGGATTACAGAAACCTGTTTCCTTCAGAAATCAAACTCCTTTACTTGAAAATTCAAAGCCTCCAACAACCATAATGGCCCTTTCAAAGTAACACAATAATAAAAGGCCATTTCTGGACAAGGTTTCACCCCTCTCAAACTAGAAAATAAAGGGAAAAAATATAAGCCTTACTGCTCGAGGCATAAGCAAACATCACACTGCTTCATCTTTTCCATTTACTATCCAGGTAGAGCAGCTGTATTTTATCTTGGCCAAGAGAAAACTGTCATGGTTATCAAGATGCATTGTGCTGGTCATCTTCTGCCCAGCCTTACATCTTGCCCAAGGCTCAGAACTGAGAGACAAACACAAAAACATAGGCTTAATTCCAAAAATTAATTTAAATTAATAATAATAATAAAAAAAAGAGGTTACTACCCTAGAGACATTTAAATGAATAATAAAACTGTTACATTACTGACTTCATCTGGAGAGGTCAGCATGTCTGCTTGGGGTCTATCTTACAAAACAAGCTATAAATCAAGCCAAACAATAACCTTTCTATCATACTTTACATCAGCGTCTGATGGACAAAATAGTCCTCCTGAGCATTAGTTTCTTACATTCAACAGTAACAGCCTAGAAAGCTATTTGAGTTCATGTAACAGTGCAAGGTACTACATATAACCACACACATACACAGGCATAAGTGGTTCAAGCTCAGATATGGGAGGATAAAACAAAAAACAATTAAAGCAAAAAACCTTAGATCAAACAACGCCCCCCAACCCCAAAAACATTCTTTGATTTACACACTGCCCAAGTGAAATCAGTGCTGAAAATAGGAAAGCAAAGCTAAACATTGCAAGAACAAACCTTAGTTTAGGGGAGATGATTGAGGCAAATCATATGTAAAAGTAACGTCACTTTCCTATTTATGTCCCCCCCTTGAGCAGTTGCTCTAAAACCAGGCCACAGCAGTAATGGACAAAAATTCCTCCATAGTAATAACCATGTAATTTCTTTCCTACTAGGAATAATATTTTTATTTAATGTTCAATAAGTTTTATTCTCATTTAAAGTGCCTTTTAAACAGTATGTCTAAAGATCATCCAAATGCAAGCTTGGAATACTCGGCCATTAAGATGTTGCCAAAATTGCCATGGAACAGTTCAAAAGTCTGAGAAAACTTGGCAAATGAACCTATTTATTTTTTTAAGAACTGGGGGCAAAAAGGGTTCTTGAGTCCTCCAGGTAGCTCACACGCAGAAGAGAATTTTACTTTGTCCTTTTTTATTGTTTGTCTTTGGTTTTACAGGGCTGTTTTAATTTTTTTTTTTTTTTTGGTAGCAGCTTTGCTGAATTAAAAAGTAACAACATCACTTTAGGCTTTTAATGCTGATTGGGGCAATAAACTGTATGCTGAGAAAGAAAGACATGCCAATGTTTTCAATTTAGGAGCTGCCAGAAAGAAACACCCATTAAAAATTTAAGTTGCCAGTTCTTGCTTTGTTTTTGGGTAAATATCAGATGTTGGATGTTTTTCCAAGAAAACATGTTAAAGAATTCAAGATCAGAGTGCTGAAGTCTCCATGCCAGGGCACGTACTCAACACCTTCCAAAAAGACTCTTTTTTCCTATCATCAATGTAGCAGAGAGCCTGTGAACAGTGCATTAGTCTGTACCCTATCTGCTAATATTAACAAGAGCTGAGTGTAACATTAAATTTTTACTTCTTGGAAGCTTTACCCTGTGCCCACGGCTATTTGAAATAACCAGCAGATGTCAAGACTAGAAAAAGTAGTTCTGGGGGAGGGATCTGGAGGGAAGTTAATTCAGAGCTGTCTTTGAAGGTATAAGAGAAATGACTGGTTTGATTTTTTAAAAAGTTATTTTTAATTTCTAAATGGTATCTTATTCCCTTATTCCAAATACTCTTCAAAGATGAAATTATTTTCTTCCATTTAAAAAATCCTTAAACCTTATCACTGAACCATCTAGTAGGATCTCTTGGTGATCTCACCAAAGTACCAGATATTTAATCTTCATTAAAGTCTTGGGAAAAAAAAATAAAAATCAACCTTTTATGAAAAGAACTTAGCAGAGGTTTGATGGCAAGCACAGCTGAGATACAATCACAATGACGTAGTACCTGAAGAATAAAATAGAGAGACACTGAACCTTGACATAAATAATCATACAATGATGAATATTTCTGTAGAGATGTAGCAGAAGGGAATACTGGTAGCTACCTCTTACACAGATGAGCCCTCATCATGTACACTTTAAGGGGTAAAAAGCAAAGCAAATGAAAATGGACATAACTTTCAATTAAGGCAACACAGCAATAAGGGTATTTTTCTCTCTTGCACTACATTATGTGTTCTGGACAACAGCATAACTCTTATTCAACTCACACACCTCCCTAGACTTAAAAGAAATGATACTTCCTATGGGGACATTTCATATCTTTGACTTGGTTTTCAGTCCACAGCCCACGTGATGTTCACAGCAACACCACACACTGTTCACATTTTGCCAAAAATCAGACTAGGCAGTGGTGGCAGCTCTCTGTGGATGAGCCATCCGTTCCTGAACGCAGCACGCTGGAGCCCATGAGGTATTTCAGATTGCTGAACGTGCACAGCACTGTTCCCCAAAAGAGATGGAGCAGAACAACGTTGCTCAGTTCATGAGCTCAGAACTCTCAAAGGAACCTTTCCTCTGCCAGGGTGAAGGTGCAAAGGCTTTCACAGGCATCAGCTGGGGATACACCACTTCATGCATGCTCACTTAAACCTCTCCAAGCTCCACAAAACTCTGATGGCTCAGAGCTCCAGCACCAGACTATTACTGCAAGAGTCTCAAACCCTCCCTTCACACCATATTCATTACAGACCCTGCCAATTCCTTTTGACTTCAGAGAAGCCCCCATGAGGGAACCAAGAAACTTCATCCTTTTTGCACAACAGACAAAATAGAACCCATCCTTTGAACAGGCTGTTTATTCATGCCCAGAAACATTTTCAGTTCAGGGGAAGTACAGCTTCATAACTCTTTATTTCCCCCCATCAGTATTGGTCCCAACACATGGATCACTAGGATTGATAGCTATAACTCATTGAATAGTCTAAAGTTTCTGGATTTGTAACAATTCCTTACAAAACAAATTCAAAATTGGATGTTTCCCTTACAAACTCACTGCATGGGGTAGAAATGTTAGAGCATTAAACAAATCAGCTCTGGCAGTGAAATAAGCTTGAGTAAGAAACAGTGTTAACTAAACCTGTTAAGAATCAAAGTAAAAGTTGGAATCTCTCCAGTTCCGATGCAAAGCTGTTCTAACAGGTTATCTACCGTCTTTGCTGTGCCCTTGCCTCGATCAAATTATCTTTGCTTCTCTATTGAATGAAGAGGTTTATCTCTCTGAGGAAAAAAAATGTAAGATATACCTCTAAGCTGCACATGATCTGGGAGAGCTAACCTACGACACAGAGCTCATTCCATCTTGCTGCTCTGAACGTCTGAGGATTCAAAAAGGATTTTTCACTGTTGGAAGCAAGTTAATAGAGTCAGAAATAAGTTTCAGGGATGCAATAAAGTTAATTTCTCACCTGTCCACTTCTTGTCATATATCCCTTGTTTTACCAGCAGCTGAATCTAGAAGTTTGGGCGGGGGGAGAACAGGCCATTGTGTAGCAGTGATCAAGAGTGGAGGAGCACACAGACCCAGTGAGTGATTCGACAGCAACCACTGATGAGCAATGGCCTGTCAGCGGGCAGTCATTTGTCTGTTCTGACGTGTTGGGAAAAAATGTTGTTTGATTGTTGTTTTTTTTTCCCCCAACAATTAGAAAGTAAAAAAATTAAATGAAATTAAAAAACAAAACAAAACCAATCGAGCTCAAATGCTATACCAACTGCATGAAACTCCCTGTTAAAGTGGTTTTTGAAAGTTCATGCATTGTTTCATGCTTATATCTACTGACTTCCTCTTCTAAACTGAAGGGGAAGGAGGAAATAGGTTGACTAAATGCTGTCATCCCATGCTAATAAAAATCACCATCCAGTGCTTCAATTAGATCTTTCTGACAAGCTCACAACTGAATATTTTTTTAAAAACTTATATATAAAATTTTAATTTACTTTGTGTCAGTTTACTTCTGATTCGCTAATCAATTTATCTAGAGAGAATTAAAAAGAGTATAACGTTTGTATAGAAAACACCACTGTGAATTAAATGCACTAAATGGAAATCCCCTCCCCATTGAGAACTTTGAAACTAGGGTAATAAAATTTTTATCAGGTTGTAACTTAGAAGATTAGAAGACTGGTAGCACATTACTCTAAAAATCAAATCTGATTAATGTTTAATTGTAGCAATGTGCAGAGGTATTAATTAGGTGTACTTTCTATGACTCATAAATAGCTACTGAAGCAAAAGCAAGAACAATGTGAAGATTAACATGAAGAGAATGGTATACTTGAGTGGTAAATTATAATTAAAATGAATGGACTTCGTGAAAATAATAGAAATTGTCATCCAATATAATAATTTAGATACATAATGCAGTTATAACAAACTTTCTACAAGTCAAGTCTGACACCTTTTCCTCAGGATATTTTTTTTGTGCAGAAGCCACAGGTGTGAATTAAACATTAATTTATGCTTTTCAATGACAGTCACCGGGACAATCTTAAAACCAGTGCACCCATTTGGTTCTCACTGCACCACTGAATCATCCATGCAAGCTTTGTTTAAAAGGGGGGCTCGGATAAGCTCTGGACTTGTATATTCAAATAAGTGTTGCAACTGAACTGGAAACTCTGTACCTTTGCACTTTTTTTTTTTTAACCTGTGATCCTCAAAGTCACACAGGGGCTATAAATCTTGTTTCAGAACAGATACACTTTCCTGCTGCATTTGTTACCTACCTATATGGAGACTAGGCATATTATCATTGCTAATTCCCCTTCCTACTGTTTAGCAAGACAAATTTTTTTTCCATTATCAGAAAATGTAGTTTACACTGCATTCCATAAGATACTACTGCTACTTATAATCATAAAAAAAAAGTACCTACTGTTCGTGATCTTGCAGAACAGATTGAAAATATGACCAAGAGGATCAACATTAGAAGCATATAAAATGAATCCACATTTTCTGCTTTTTTATGCCAACATAATAAAATTTAGATATCAGCTTTTTGGCATGAGCTAAATGTACATTAACTGAAACAGTTGAAACTGGAATTAAGTTCTACTGTACAGGTCTGGAACAGCAACAGAAAGTAGAACAAACACATAGTTTTGTGTCTTATGAAGAAAAAAAAAGAAAAAATGGCAGAAAACAACTCATCTGGGTCCAGTATTTTTATGTGATTTTTTACAACTGCATTTCTGTCATTACTTTAAAAGCATAATTTTATAATCAAAGAGAAGGTAAGTAAATGGTTAAGACTTATAATTTTCATTCCAAAAACTGAACAGAGCAGTGATGCAACACCAAAGAAACTTCTCTGGCTTGCTAAAATTAAGGAGCTGCATTTTAGCCAGGTGGTCAAAAAAAAGCTTTATGCAGCAGGTCTGCAATTTGAAACAGGAAAGTTTACATTTCTTGAAAGCTCAAAACACATGCATATAAGCTCTGCATAACAGGTTTCTATTATGCACTGATTATCTTCTGCTCTAGAAATATGTTGGAAATGAGAATAAATAAAATGAAGTAAATTAATTTAAACAGTCTCCATCAGAAGAATATTTTGAATTGTTGAGAAATATATTTAATACCAGACATTAAGGAACTCTCAAGCTGCAACCCATACTCATTTATTTTCTATCACTCAGAGGATGTGAGGTGAGGAAAAAGCGACCAAAATGTCCTGCCTGGGCAGTGATGTGAATTTTCCCCATTTACACTTATGCCATCACACATATCCTCTTAAGTGCCTGGTAGCCAATAGAATCCTAACCCCACAACTTAGCTCTCTAACTTGAGAGCCTTACAGTTCTTGCAGCAGGAATTCATTTTTAGCAGAAAACAAAATGGAGAGTTGCAGCAGGGATATTTATTCTTAAACCATTAAATAGTCATTTAAAACATCTTTCATTCTAATGTATTAATTTTTGGTTACAATTACTGAACCTTCTTGAAGTTTTATAACAAAGTGATTGATATAGGGAATCATTATGTTGCCTATGTTTTCCTGGGGGTGTTAATAAATCAAGCAACTAAGACACAGAATCCAGATTTAAAGTATCTCAGGTGGCTAGAATTGCTAATAACTGCATAAACTTCTTTTACAGCTAGGAAAATACCCACTACAATGCATAAGAGAATGTGTCACCTAATTGCTCTTTCTTTTCCATCACTACAGTGCTTAATCATCCTGTCCTTCGTCCACTTCTCCAGACATATTCAATTGTGCTATGAAGACTGATAAATTCTGCAGCATTACAAGATTTAGAAAAGGTTTTGGCCTTTGGAAATGTACACTGGGTTCTAGGAAGTGTGGATATGCCATGTTTCCTGTTAAGAGCTGGAGCAGAGTGACATTTTTCATTTAATGTGTCCCTAACACTGTGTAACTCGTTCAACACTCTAAAAGTATATTACCTCCTGCACTTCTAAACTATTCTAGAAACAACAGTTAGGAGTCCTTTTTGATTATTTTAATGAGATAGAAACCAAGTCTCTATCCTGAATTTTGACTAAAACTCTTTCAGGAAGTTGTTGCTATATGGATCCCGAATTTAGCAACAAGCAACTGCAATCAGGATTATAATGACCTTAAAAGACAACCATTTTGTCATCAATATACAGATGATGTGCTTTCACCAAAATGGAGTGGAAAACAATTTCTTTCAAAATATTTAATAAAAAAAGAAAGGAAGTTCTGAAAACTATCTCCTTCCTGAGGTACAGCTACAAAAAAAAAAAACTTTTTACATTTTTAGAAGCACAGAATTAATCAATGATTCTGTCACCAAGGTAAGTCAAAAGTCGAAATTAAAGTTCTGAAGCTACAGTGTGAGAGTCTGGATCAGGCCCCAGTTTGAACTAGATGAGGAAAGAATTTGGATCTGAGTTTCCTCCAGTCCCCCTGAGGTCAGTTAGTGGTGCTGAGCAAGAGAGTCCCTTTGTATTCTATCTTGTACATTCTATCACAATCCTGAAAGTTTTTCACATTCAGGTTTCCATCAAGAAATGAGACTGGAAAAAAATGATTTTTTAACTTGTACAGCACTATTACCTAGATCAGACCACTGGTTTTTCTCCTGCTGCACCTAGTTCCCGGCAGTGAACAAAAACACACAGTTACCAAGTGGATAACACTTGACTTGTGTCTACAAGGTTTAGGTGTGATGGTTTTAACCTACACTAGATCAAAATAACAGAAGCTTGAAAACCCATGAAGTTTGTCCTGAGAGTGGTGTATGTGCTTAAGTTAGAGGGGAAAAAAAACAAAACTAATATGAGCATCTCACCTGGGACATTTATAAAATAGCCAGCTGAACAGTAGCAGAAAAGCTTACTAACTTCCTAAAAATCAGCCTTTAGAGCCAAAGCCCTGCTATTATCTCCCCAACAGGACCAAAAGCAAAAGTATTAGTTTCTCTTCTGGAACCAGAATTTAGTATCACTCATTACCAGTCAGATCCACAAGGAAGCAGAGCAGAGTGACATGGAGACAAGGCTCTACCACCTGAAGTGATTTCATGAATATACTTTGCTTTCTCTACACCCTCCAACTCAGCACAGCTAAGTAATTTCCTTGTGATCAGGAACTCTCTTGCAAGCTGACCCTTAAAAGTTAATTACAAAATATTCCAAGGCAGTAAGCTTTCTGAAGCATAAGCTTGCATGTGAAAAATTCTGATGTAGAAATCAATCGTGGCTATAATTTCAAAAAAAATACTAACAGTGTAAGGAATGTTTGTGATAACCATTTTATCAGTAGTATGTGTGTGGGAGAATACGATTCAGGCAAAACCACTTTCCTGTCTTGATTTTTAATGTTACTGTACATTACAGGAAAAATGCAGCATGAAACTCTCAAATATTTTCAGCGAGAAGAGGAAGGACTGGAGGGAACCAAATACATTTGCCAGTAAATCAGAAATGCTTGTGACTGGTGCCTCAGAGGGTCAAAAGTAATAAATGTCAGCACTAGTATCCTGATACTACACCTGTGTCAGGAGATAGTGAAGATGAATATTATAATTAGAAATGCTGAACAACACCTCCATTACAAGACAGATAAAGTGACAATCCTGACACAGTCACACCAACAAATTTATTCATCATTTTTCTTCCAACTCGATGAAAGGACACACATTATCAGCCTGGGTGACTTCTATCTTTTGAGGCAATGAAGCACATCCAGGACCTAACTTTGCAACTGCAGAACTGCAAAACAGCTGGTGAAGCTGCATGCCACAACTCGGGGAGAAGGAGGCTAAATAGGGTGGTTAAAGAATGGGGTGACAAGCAGGGGAGGTTTGCCTTCCTTGGCACAGAGGCAAACACTTGTTCCTTCTCTACTGCACATTTGACAGCAGAACCAGAGCAACCTAGCTAATTCACATCTAAGCAGACCACTATCAGCTGTCACTGCAAAGCAATAACCAAAAACCCAAGTGGGGTTAGTTCAGACCAGATGTCTGCAGATTTAGCATGGCTGGTTCTCAGGGAAATACCCTGCCTTTGCTCCAGAGGAAACCCCAGAAAACAGCCTGCTGACAAAGACTTGTGCAGAGAATCGAGATTTAGTCACAGATAGAAAGACAAAACCTCTTCCATGTTTAAAGTATACCAAGCTCTTATGATATAAACCCAGAGTTGTGACAATTGTTAACAGCTAAAGGAATTTTTTAAATCAACATTCTATTAAAATCATTAGAAAGCCACATCACAAATAGTCAGTAATGTTAGGAAACCACACAGTTTATTTTAGAAATGAAACAGGAAAGCTTATCTTCCATGATTTGTGAGTGATTATTATCTTTCAGAAAATCTTCATGCACTATTGTGATGAGAGACCTTAAAAACATTTCACAGAGCGGTGCAGCTATGTCTGAAACCAAGGAACTGGCCAAACAGCTCAAAGAGATGAAAAATTAATTCACCCCAATTGCACATTATTCTTGCAATATAGCCAAATGTGTTTTGCTCAGCAATCAATTTAGCCCATTGGGGTTATTTTGGATTCACACCAGGATGGTGCAAATTACCTCACTACTCCCACACATCAACCAAAGCAAACACTTGCTAACATTTGAGAGGTGGGCGAGGAGGCAAAGTTAGTTACATCACCACCACCTTCTCCACAAACTGAAGAGGAGGCCACATGCCAACAGTCAGTGAAGAACACACCAACAAGGCTTTGCTGGGCTGCAGAGCAATTCCCATCCACACAGATTCAAGTTTCTTTCCTGCATATAGCAGCAAAGCAGTTTGCTAAGCGTTAAACAAGAGGGGATCTTGATATGGCAGAGGGTGAGCAGGTTCTACCTTGTGCTGCTGCACACAGTCTTGAAGTTTGCTGCTGACACTAAGACCAAAGGATATTTAAAGAAAACACTGAGAAGCAGCTTATTCTTTCCCTTTTCTGTGTCTTTAGAAATGAAAACAGAGAACCTCCCTGTGCTTACATCCAAGCATTCATCTTAAATAACTCCTAGACCTAAGCCTATCAGTCAAAAACTGCAGCATATATGGGAGTGTACAACTTAAGAAGACCTTGCAAAACTCATCACTTGCTAGCAACAGTGAGTACATCTGGGCTAGATTTAGCAAAAACACAGAGCAGAAGTCTCCATGGCATTCTCATTACCAATAGGAAAGTAGTCTGATCTTGAAAACATAAATTAACAGGGCCTGCCTAAGAAGCCAGTTCCACTGCTAGCCATCAAGCAGAGTCGGAAATTTTCTTCCAAAACCCAAAGGCACTGTTGCAAAATAAACCAGCTATTTCTTACCTTATCCTGACAGACAGTCAAAACAAATTAGCCAGTCGTAATTATTAACAACCTATATATACTAGAGGATGGTTTCATAACCAGCCACTCCCTGTTTTTTCTTTTATAAACAAAACAGAGCTCACTCCTTCATTTTTCTTCTTGGGACTTAGGCAGAATATATTGCTGATTCTTTTAGTAACTGCCTACTTTGCTTACCTCCTTTTCAAAAGCCGAGCACCGAAACCCAGACATCATTCTTCAGTTAAGGTCCCAGCAGTACTGTGCAAACAACAAGCTTTTCCTCCTCTGCCACCCCATGTGTTGTCAATTCTTCCCAGATTGATGCCTGTCTGTGTCTGCAGCAAATTGCAATCAGCTGTAACTTTCCAATCTTTTCTGTAGAACTACTTCTAGGCCACAATTATTCCTCATTTTATAGCTGTGCATTTGATTTTTCCATCTTAAGGTACAGGAATCGGCGCTTTCCTTTGTAGAAATTCATCTTCCTGATTTCAAATTATTTCTCCACTTTATCAAGCTCATTTTGAATTTTAATCAGTTCTCCACAGTGCTTGCAACCCCTGTCTCCCTTCCTCCCACACTAGCACAGCTTGGTGTCATCATGTACCACACTACAGCTGTGACAAGGAGATGTGCCGGTCGTTTTTTTGAGTTTGAATATGCAGTGAAAAGCAAGAGGGAAGAAAAGGAAATCAATGCCTTAAGAATGCCAGTTTAAATAGCCAGTAAAATATTCCAAAAGTAGATTAGGGATAGAAACCCAGAAATCTTAAATATCTTCCAAAGGAGCATCTCAGCTGAGCACAAAGTTGTGACAAGTTTTCGATCCTGGGGAAGACACTGCCCATTAATTTAGCCATTGGCAGCACCTATCTTTAAATATATAACCATATTAATAAGGAATAAGAAATAGAACCAAGGGAGTTTCTGTGTTTATTTATGGACCAGGCAATATGAAGTGAATAACATAGTTCTTGCAGCAATTTTAGTATTGTTTCCATCTTCACTGTATGTTTCCTGGAAAGAAATACCCAAATAATATAGCCCAGATTTCAATATCTCCTCTGTATTATCCACTGATCTTTTAGAATACATTAACAGCCTCAGAGTACATACTCAGGTGTTTTTTCAGACAAGCAATTAGAAGATTGGAAAATCTTACAAAATGCTCCTCTGAATTATTCCATAGAGAGCAAATCTAGAAGCACCAAACAACTGTAGCATCCCATGGCACTATTACAGCCAAGAGTTACTGCTCATTGTGCAAAGTGAGTTGCAGATGTATACAGAAAATCTTGCAATTAAAAGAAAATAAAAATTCCCAGACTTGAAGCCACCTCCAAAACCCAGCACAGTTGCTATCCTACAAGTAACCCGTGCATACAGATATATGCTACCTGCAACAACCCAACTCATTTCATGTCAAGGGCAGACAATCTGATATTAAAATATGCCTTATATTAGCTTTATTAGGAATTTCATAGTACTTCCACTAAGAAGTGAAACCCCCTCTCGCTTTGAAAACAAGAAATAGAGAATTCTTTCGCCTTTTTCTGTTTGCTGAGTAGGAAATCAAAACAGCACAGAAACTTGGGATATCAGGGAAGGCTCTCTGGGAAGGAAATAAAACAAAAACAAGTTGTCAAATGGGACTCCCTGCTGCTGCATACCATGTGGTGCTCTAGTGAGCTGCATCTGTTCAACTATAAAACATCGTGGTGAATATGATACCGACAGCAGTGACATTATCAAATATGCTGAGTGGTTATTAAGGCTCTATAGCATAATCTTTTCACTTTTTATTTTAATTGGTAGAGGTTACTATAAAGTAGCTTCATGTAGAGCAATGTGCTTGTCCCTACCTGAGAAGGCACTGCTACATAACGCACAGGCAGTCTTAAAAATTCCATCTGCTAGGCAAGGGGACAGGCCAAGTACTTTGCTCCAGGAGCTCTCTATTGTTCCCTGGAATTCACTAGGTCAGGAAAAAAAGCCCCATAAGGCTTCAGGACACTAACAGGGTTTCACAGCAGACCGGTAGGATGCAGTCTGTAGCATTCAGTTTGTAAGTAGCAAGTTGCAAGTCCATCAAGGGTGAGGGCTGAACTGAAAATAACAAGAGATTGCAGCCCCAAAACAGAGCATAACGTTATCTGTTGAGGCTGTAATGCTTCAACCCCATCCTTCAACCCAGAGGCCTGGGATCAAGAGGAGTACCTGACGCAACAGCGGAATACACAGAGGGAAGACTTCCCACTCCTGTATGAGTAGCTTTCCTAGACCACAGAGAATGTGTAATACTGCAGCAGCAAGAGTGATTTACATCTTCCTTTGGGAATATCTGGACTTACATTTTGTCCTTGACTGAATATAGATTATCACCTACAAACTCTGGCACAAGAAGTTAAAGCCATGTGAGTAGCTTCATGCTGCTACACTGAAGGCGTTGGGATAATTCCACAGAGGATTGGTAAAACTATGTCTTTCCTTTTTTCCTCAGCATCCCTTACCTTATTCAGTGTAAGCCAAGTAATTATCAAAAGCCAAGAAATGCATGAGTCAGTTCCTTCAGCTAATCCACCCTCTGTAGCATCAGAATGTTTCAGTGTAAATGGGCTTTCACGAATAGTGAGATATTTAAGCCTCTCCAAACACTTCACAGCAAAACTCACCTGTTGTTAGTGGGATTGTTACATTAAACATAAGCCACCAGAACACAGAACACTGACAATATCAGATCACTAAATCTTTATCCTGTCTGTTATTGTTGCAGAAATTCTTGTGAGTGGTATTATCTAAGCAAAAAAAAGAGACTTAACAGCAGCAGCCCACTGTCAAATGGGAAGAATCACTCACAGATTCATAGGGAAGGCAAATATTGCACATCTACGGTTGTTGCTGGGAGAGAAAGGAATGCTCTGTTCAGTGACAGACCAGTGGTGGAGATGCACTGGTGTCAAGCTTCTCATGCTCGGGTAAGAGAGATTAAGCAGCATAGGCAAGTTACTGAAAAGCAGATGAAGATATAATTGGTAACCAAGGTTTCAGAAAATACAAATAAATTCCCTGCTCTGGCTCTGCTTCCTGCATAACCCTCATGCAATGAGCTAGGGCCAAAGCTTACAAAAGTTAAGTAACTTAATTGGATGAAGGCAGGAGCCAGGCCCAGTGTGTTCAATTCTACCTTCTCCTACCCTCTATCCAGTGATTTTACTAAAGTTACTCCTCACTGACACAGTGGTGTAAGGGAACAGTGATAAGGCTCAAGACAATGAGACAGTCTAGAAGAAACAAAGCAAACTAGCATTAAATATTAAAACAAGTTTTCAGTTTGGTGATGACACTGAGGTTTCACATAGCAAAACCTGAATTAAGTAAGTGGTCTAATTTACTAAATATGAGTTGCAAGTAAGGTAGTATCTCACAAAATAAGAATAGTATTAAGATGACCTGTCCTTACTAGCACAAAGTGATTACCTGTATTAGTAATGTTTACTTAAAGAAAGCAATAGACTCAGTAAAATTGCCTTTGCACCTTTCACCTTCTGGCAGGAGTTTTCTGGCCTGATGTTGATCCTGCTCGTGCTTATATTTCTGCAGTATTTTCAAACAAATCAATAGTGGAAGTGGTGGGATGAGAATTACTTGGGAGTTAGGATCAGAAGCTGCTCAGGTCACCAGCAGCACTTTTGCCCTTATCTTGTTCTGCATCAATAGGCTAATCATTCTCACTGGTATTAAAAATGATATTGTTCATACTGCACATCCACTGAAAAACTGCTACACTTGCAGTGCTGTGGGCTGCAGTGCACACTACATCCTTATCTTCACTTAGAAACCATAAATTTAAAAGACGGGGAGTTAATGGGCCAGATCTTGGGTTCTGGCTTATATTCATAAGAAACAAACCTTGTTCTGTCCTGTGCGAACCTGACCTCTTTCAATGGATCAACAGCAGTCCGAGAGTCACTGTCTCTTATTCAAGCTGCCATCAGGTGATAAAAGCGTAGTCTGAAAATGATGCCATTGCTCCTGTTTGTCCTTTTTTTTTTTCAAACAACACATTGTCAGCCCAAAGTGCCTAAAACCTGTCTACACCCTGCTCTGTCACAGCTTCTAACACACTGGGTACACATGCCTTCCACTTGATGTTGAGCCAGGCATGCCTGGCAGGGAGGAGGGAGTGCAAATCTTTCTGTGCTTCTCTAAAATTAGGAAAGGACCAGGCAATAATAAGCTAGGAAATATTATCAGGGTTGACTCTGTTATATTACTAGTTATAACAAACAGTATATTCTTACTATATATATTTATAATATAATAATAATCAGTGTATAATATAGTTAATATTATATCTAGATATAATAAGCATAATATAACCCCCATACGATAGGTGGAAAAAAGTGGCCTGTTTCTGGATGTCACTCTCAATCATCCAGAGTTCGAATTCTCCAAATCATCACAATAATTTCCTATGATTCTGTGCTTCTTCCTCTGGATGATCAGCCAGGTTACAGTGAACATCTCAAGTGCTTTGCTATTGCAAATAGTAAAGTATCCTTTAAATCTTAATAAGGTTGCTAAGATGCCTGCTAAATTTTTCATCGGCTCTTCTTATACATGGCAATATTCTGGAAGAGTTGGTGCCAAGTTATTAAAATATCTGTAACCTTCATATGAAAGGATGCTGGCTAGTAGCCAGTGTGAGGAATTTTGGATTAAAAGGATGTGACTAGATTGTGATGGATCTAAAACATCAATGAGAGAATATAATGTTAACTAGGAAAGGTGCTCCTTATGGGGAAAGATGGTCTATTTATTTATCTGTACATTATAAACCAATTCTTCTTTGTGATGGGCAAACCCACGACAATTCTCCCTCTTGAAGCGAGAAATTTTGTACTTATATGAGAAAACCTTGTCACAAAAGGATATATCTCTGAATTTTGGCCACATGTATATTTGCTTTGCTGTTGCTGCTTTTGTTCTTTAATTAAACAGAACTGATCAATGGTCCCTATCAAGAGGGTCTTCCATGTGAATACATCATAAAGTCACCATCTGAAGTGACTCCCCTTTTCCTTCAGCTGTACAGTATGCCTATTTCTGTGGAAAAGAAAAGGTATATGATCCCTGAGACCCTGGAGGTTTGCCACTTGTTTTCGCTGGGATTCACTGAGACCGCAGAATTTGCACAACACATGAATTTGTGTTTGAGGACATGGCAGAAGAACAGCTTGGAGAACAAGGGAAAGGGAAGAGAAAGAAAGAATCCTTGAAAACAAGACTGGATGTAATCCATAGAGCACTTCAGAGCTTTAAAAGTAACAATATAAAAAATAAGAACAGCTTTTTGAAGAGGTCATGGGTCTGTTCAAGTTTGTATTAATTAAATATGCTTGCTCTTGTGCCTGCCACTCCAAATTGGCCCACTTGAGTTCTTAAAAATGCAGAGTTTTTTTACAAATATAACACAACTCAGGCCAAACCCCTTCTATTCCTAATCTTGGTGCTTTTTTTTAAGCTCAAGAGCCCAGGAAAATGGTTCCATGCTTACATTCTCTCTCCTTGCTGGATATAGTCTCCTTTGTGTACAGTTTGCAACAGTAAAGTCATAGGAAGACTTGCTATTAAATTCAGTAACAAAGTTTTGGGTCTTAAGCAGTTCTGACAATTAAATCTGAAGGATTAAATTGTCAGCGTAATTTTGAGATTTGTGGGATCTGAAGGGAACTTGAGTTAACAATCTGGTCTGCAAGATCATTTCATGCAATGCCATGGCCATATGCAATTCTTTCCCATAATGCTGTCAGACGATTCTAATATATGTGGGCCCACCAGAAGTGTTTTAAGGATCTACTCAACCTTTTCCAGGCTTTAAAACTTTGCTAGAAGAAAGCACTTCAGGAGATTCACCAGTGTTGAGGGCTGGAGCACTGTGCAACTGACATATGTGTTTTAGATTAGAATTTAGGTTCCACTGATTGTGCAATTTTCGCTGGCCAAGGGGCTGGCAGGGGGTGACCCCATCATGCAGCATGTTTTTTTGGGAAGGAAGATTTTATTCTCCCAAAAGTACAAAAGGAGCAGGATACGTAAAGGAGTTACTAGCTAGATAGAGGAAGAAGTGAGAATTTCTACCTATCCCAGGAGAGAGAAAGAAGATGATAGGAGTTGCCTCACTCAAGCACACTTGTAGGCTGGAGAACTAGGCAATCATCTGGGAGATCAGACCTGCCACACTGGTATGCTGGACCTGCCATGCCAATGTCAGGTTTTCTCCTTTCAGCGTTCCATGATGGCAGTCACAACCAGACTGTTTAATTATGTCAACCGTACAAATTCCATTCATATTTTTCATCCAGTAAGGTATCGGTCTGTTCTGTGCCAGAATTAGCACATTTCCATAACCTTCTTTCAGCAATTTGGCCTGTTTACGGAAAGCACAGAGCACTGTTGCTCAATGTGCGATAACAGATTGTGCAGAATATTCAAGATGAAGCATTAACAAATAGCTTATATAATAAAAACCCTTTTCAGAGCTTTTTAATCTATGTCTCTGCTAATACAAAAGAATAATTTAACTGCATGTTTCCAAGGCACAGCTTGACCACCTCAGTGATTTATTTATTTTCTTTCTTACAAAGTTAGATCTTTAACCTGATCAGTGAGGTAAATGATTGCTGCATTTAGCACAAATTCCCTAGATTAATTCATTGCTCCCACTCTAATTAACTTAATGTTTGTGTGCATTGAATTGCATTCCTACCTGCCTGTCTAGTCCCATAAATGATTCTTTTTTGATTGCCCTGGTTTTTTTTATTCAAACCCATAAGCAAGGCTGGAAATCCTTCTTCCATAGCAATTTTCCTTCAGTTTAAAGGTTAACATATAGTCCGGTTGCTAAGCTCTTTGTTCCCCAAAGAGAAGAACAATCACTGCCTATAATAGTTAAACTTCCTATAGCATTTTTCATTCACATGTATAAATGAGAAAAAGAAATCACAAATAAATATCATATCTATAAGCATAATAAGGAAATCTCAAATACTGGCAGACTTCTGGATTAGATAATATCAGCCTTATGAAATTTTCTTGTGCTGCAAGGTAGCAGAATATTAAAATTCACAACTCTGATAAACATAATGGTCCAAAGTCTTTCCAGGGCTCCAGAGTGGTCCCTGATGCTCACTTAGCTGATATGATGATGACCTGGTTTTCAGAGGTGCTGACTATATTCAGCTTCCATTGACTTTAGCCACTGATGTGCATGTTCAGCACTTCTATAAAATATCTGATTACTTAAACCTAGTTCTGTCTTGTTGGTTTTTTTTTTTTTAAATCTTTTCCTGGATGTGAATAATTTGATTTAATTTCATTACTGTTTCATGAATATACACGCCACCACTGGCCTTACCAAATCTTTGCTTTGCATTATATATGCATATTATAATAAGGAATTTCATATTCAAATGATGATTACTAGGAGAAACATTATTCTGTGAATATTATTTTTTGAAAATTATTAAACTCTTCCTGGGAAAATTAATTAGCTCCAATACAAACCATTAAAATCAAAGGTATTTTTATCATCAATCTCACTGAAAGTACATCCAACTCTCTAGGAATTGATCCAAATACAACTAAGTCAATAAAAATCTTTCAACTGTCTTTCCATTAGGCATTAAGCCCAAGACATGTGAAGTATTCAAAACAGAATAACAAATGCATTTATCTTAAAACATTTTAATTGTTTCCCTGGTACACTCAAACATGGAACTCTGATCTTCACTTGAGTTTTACTATTTCTGTTCACTTGAGGGAAGGTCATTATACTTACATAAATTAAAATTTTCCATATTTTATGTATGCGTACAATAAAATCTAACAGAGTCAGCTATTAAAAGCCTGGTGTAGCAAAACACTGCATATGTATAACTAAGAGACAGAGGGAGGGCAGCAGCAAACAAGAGCTAGTTTAAGTTTGCCGAAAGTTTAAAAAGAATTAAAATAAAAAATGCCACTTCCACAATATATATTTTAATGTATATATGTAAATATTTGAGACACAGAGCACCAACTGAATTTATCATGATTCAAAACTCGGCTTCCTGTAAGACATACAATCTTTCTTGTCCCATGATTGTTCACCTCAGTCATTAATTGTAACTCTGAAGGCTGCACAAATACATTTTGAAAATCTAAGGATGATTAATCTACTGATTAATCTATCATGCCAATAATGTTGCATCTTCACAGTATTTCAGGTTAATTGTGTTATACCTTGCACATATTGATGCTACCTGTCCTTAAACATACCATACCATACTTTTTCAGGTAATGTGTTAGCACGTCTTGTAAAGTAGTTTCCCATGCTTTTCCATCACAGTATTAATCCTGTAGGTTAACATTTTCCCTATAACTTTTTCCCAATATCATAAAAAAGAATAAAACATCAAATTTCTACTACAATCTACCACGAGTTTTATTTCTTTTTCTTTTTTTTTGTTTTCTATATGTTTGATAGCATTGTCATTGTTCTCTCATTGGAATTACAGAGCATTTTCTGGCTGTTTCTCCTGGAAGAGAAGAATGCCTGGAAGAGGCATTCAAAATATTGCCACATCTGCCTTATTCCTTATTTTAGACTTCTGAATGTTTCTTATCAGAATGATCATCAACACTTCACCTACTTCAGCAGATCCACATCTGGAAAAGAGCTTAATTAGTAACTCCTCACCCTGCTTGAGCTAATAGGAGTGACTAGTAGCTAGTGTGCTGTAGGCTGGGTGTCTTCTCTGGAATGCTAAAGCTGTATGGTCTGAAATGCTCTGCTGGCCCTATCCCCCATACAAACTTCTTGGTCTCAATTACAAAATCAGCTGGAACAATAAGCACAGGTGGTTTTGTGCTCCCAAAATACTTGATTTTAAAACAAATGACACAAACAAGGAAGACACAGAAACTACTGATTCTTTTCATCAGGCATACAAAATGCCACATTTTGTTATAAAGTCTTTCATTTTAACAATGGAAGATGAAAACATAGCATAATTTATATACTTTTTTAAATGGTTGAAGTCCATTGAAAAAAATCTATCCTTCTTTTCACTAGCAAAGCTAATACCTCTTGTTCCCCACAGGAAAATGACAATTTCCTAGCTACAAGCATTGCCAGAAAGAGCAATTTAACAGGATTTCTTAGCTCTTCAAGGCAGTATCTTTGTCTAACTTTTTTCCTCACCATAGAAAAGTTAGAAATTCAAGGTAGCAATAGCACAGTGCCTGTGGTAGACAGGGACATATGTATATTTGTATACTTTTCTGTCTAATGACTTTGGAGAACAGGGTGGGAAGAGAAAAAGAGTAGAGGTAGGAACAGTAATCTCTGACAGAAAGACCTAAGGGCTTTAGAAGTCAGTGAAAAAGCTAAGGACAGGAGTGTACATGGTGATTAATGGAACACTGCATGAATAAGCTGCTGCCTTTTTCCGTGTGGCATGGAGATGGATGCAGACCATGTCATGAAAAGGGGAAAAAATGAAGCTTACAGTAATTACCAGCTCTATGTGTTCTTTATTTATCCATCAACAGGAGGGGAAGTGACAGCAGACTTTTAGGTATGATATCTATTTCCTCTTGAACTAGATCTCCCAGCAGAGACTGCACAAGAGACCACTTCCATAAGCGAAGTCAAGTGATTGCTGTGAAAACTAATTGCTGCATCTCTGGATGACTAAAACATTTAAAAATCCCTTTCTTAAAGCACTGTGATGCCTATGTATCATACACACAAGCAATCCTTCATATCTATGCTGCTACAGTACAGGTGGAATATCTTGGAATTTAAAATACTTGCATTGGAACTGTTAAGCATCTGGTAGCAACGCAGATTACACACTTTTTTAAATGTTTCTCCTATTAACAATGGTTATTTGGGGAGGTTAAATGATTACTTTAAATAAATGCGTTCCTAACACTAAAGTTGTGACTTGGATGATCAAGTAGCAATTTTCAAAATCAGAATTTGTTATGAGCTTGATTTCATTATTAGGTTTACATCATCTTTAAGTAAACAGTATAAATAAAGAGGGCAAGCACGCACTGAAGTACCATAATCTAACTCGTAATTTCCTCTTCCATTTCTAGAATGAAGAAGGTTAAGAGCAAGCTAAGCTAAGCATAGCTCTCTTAAGCACCCTCCCCAGCATGCTAGTGAGGACTATAATCTAAAGTTTTTTAACTCAAAGCAATAGTTTCAATTTTTTTTTGGCCACCATTCTGCTGAAAATGCATTTTAAACCTGTCCTTACACATCTATCCCAAATTCTGTCACTGGGAAGGATGTAAGTGACTGATGACCTCCTACGTGCAATGGAAACTCAGCAACAGAAGAACCGGTTTCTATCATACTGTGAAACTGAATCCTACCATAATTAAATCACAGATCTATCTTGCTCTAAGGTTATAGTCATTATAACACTGGTAAGTTATCCATGCACAGAGCATCTCAATGTACACAGGCACTTATTACTCATGCATATTCATTGCACAAACAGGTGAGTGGGTACATGCAAAATAACATGCAGAATTACACATTACACACTTCCCCGTTCATAGCTTTTGCACGTTTCTGGTTATTCAGTAAGGCATTCCTAGTGGCATCGCAATGCAAGAAGGAAGTTTTGAAGGACAAAACCTTCCTGCTACTGTTATTACAGCAGGTTTAACACAGTAGCTGCCAATATGGAAAAACTTAAATCCAAAAAACATTTTTTGAAATAAAACATATACGTAGACCTCTCCATTTCTATGTTCTTCTTAATTTTTATAACTGTGATGTTTCACAATACCTTGCTGAGCTAAAATAGATCTCAGGTAAAATTCTCAGAAGTATCTATAGTTCCGCTGACTTTAATAAGATATATGTTCTTTGGTATCACAAGTGCTTTTGAAAATACTGCCTTTCAACTTTCTTTTGAATACTATCCTTATTTGAAATAAACTCTGGGAAATTATATCCCAGTAGTTTTCCAAGCTTTATCCATCATTGACAACCCTTAAAAAAATCCTTGCCAAATGTCTTAGGATTGCAGGTCAATCCCTTAGTGTCTCCCCTCTAGAGACAGACTACATTGAAGCTGCTCTCAGAAGGTCCAACCTTGTTTCAGTGAAACTCTACACAGTTACCACAGATTTTGCTCTGAAGCAGAGGAGGCTTCAGGGAGGTTCCTAAAGTCTCTTGCAAAGACAGCAGGGGGGGCCAATATCACTTCACAGAGCATGATGATAAAAGGCTTTTTGCTGCTTCACAGAAATTTCAAAAGACCAGTAAAGAATAATTTATCATTTCCCACATCCCTATTAAGCTAGTAGTATTTCTGACCATAGAAAACTCTCAATTATTCTTTTATTTTTACCATCTGTTGTTACAGCATAGGTATAAGAAAGTTATTTGGAAAAAAAAAAATAAAAAGCACAAACAGTTATGAGCAGGCAATCATTTTTGATCTCCAACTCATAATTAATGAATACAATGTTTGTTTTAAAATAGAAAAATAATGGCTAGAGAGATTGAACAAATATTATAGTTTTGAGAAACTTCAGGTTTAGTAAAATTACAAGAAAAACATTCCTTAATATGCTAATGAACAACAAAAAAAAGTAAGAAGAAAGTAACACTGTCAACCACGGAGGGTGGATCTGGCATGAGATTGCAAAGAAATGGGCAAATAGTGAAAAGGCACCTGATAGTTGCAAAGCAAATATTTAAATTCTATCCAGCAACACAACATTTGCCTTGAAGTAAGTAGTTTTTCTGGCATGCGAGAGAAGTTGCTTTATTCACATTTTTAAACTAAGATTGCACAATACCAGCCAATTATTTTGTCTGTCAGATGCAACGTAAGAGAAAGGTAAAGAAAACCTCTGAATTTTATTTATGGCCTTCTTTCTTTGTTTATTTACTTAAGACAGTAAATAATAAAAACTAAAAAAAACCACCTCGGTCCACAATCCAAGACTACCTTTGCAGCAATAAGGAGCCTGGGAAGATTGAATACCATAATTCCTTCTAATTTTCAAAATTATCTGCTGAATGTTTTCTGAGGGTAAAAGTGTAATTGGTTATAGATCAATAAATAATTTCACTCAAAAGGAACTCAACTGTTCCTGGAAGTATAGACATTCTCAAATAAAAATCAAATGAACACATTAACAAAGTTCAGACTAATCCAAACAACAAAGTTTTATACTGTCCTAGTTCTGTTTTTCTCAATTGATCATTTATTTATGATGTCATAAAACTCCATATGCTTTCAATTTTGATGGCTAGTTATTTGTTTTAAGGCCGTTGAAATTATTTTTTTAGACTTCCTAGCTTGACAGTCTTGCTTGCTGCTTAAGACTTATCACCGCAAAAGAATGATGAAATCAGAAGATAAATTTATCCAATAAGAACAGTCGAGGGTGATACACTGGAACTCCCTCAGCAGATTCCAGATGAAACCTCTGAGTATTAACATACCTTTCTCTGACATCTTTAAATCCTGTTCAATGTAACTAGATTGCAGTAAACTGCTCCATCTGTACAAGTATCCCAGTATGATTTTTAATTGAAAAGCCATGTAAAGTAGCACTGTATCAAATAAAAGTCATTTTGAGTACATCTGAGGCTCTGTACAGAATCATATGCTATAAGCCATATCATTTACTTCACTATTGACCCCAAAAGGTTCATTTACAAACTCCTATATTTGCATTAAAATAAAACAAATTTAAAACTCACAAATATAAAACAACCAAGACAAGAAGAAATCTCATGCACTTGTCATAATACTTACGATGTGCAGCTCTAGATAATCTCCAAGCCCAGTAGAACTGTCCACTCGTACTAACACGGCCTCTTTTTGAACAGTACTAAACCCTATTGCCAGCCTGTCCGCACGAGTGCTTGGCCGATCGTTAGGGGGCCACGTGTAAGTGATTTGTCCACCACCTTTGCTAAAGATATATGTTGTTCCCGCTGCAAAAAGAGAAATAATACATAATTAGCTCACTCGCACCAACGCGAACCCACATGGAAATCATATGAGCTACAAAAGTCAGGATGTTCTCGCGTAGCAAATGGGTTCATAGAAATGAACAGGGCTGTATTTCAACATGAAGAGGTCTTTATCTCTGAAAATTTTGCAGCAAGTGAAATATTAGTGTTTTTTATATAGTGCAATCAACACAGAATATAACCTAATTGTAAATGAAACGACTTAAAATACCATAGCTCTGATTAAGAAATGCATATCTATTCGGGAGAGTTCTTAAGCATATGTTTCATGAACATGTTTCTGTGATGGGTAGAACGTGGATGAGCTGAACCAAATGCTTTCCCAAACTGGGCCTAGATAGAGAAATCAAGTAATTCTAATTACCTCATGACTAACAAAAAAAATGCAGCTACTTATTTACAGAATGAAAATGACACATTATCGTGCCCAGTGAAGCAAGATGTTAGCAAATACATTCAGATAAGACTTTTACAAATCTAAGGTTTATCATCTTGTGACAGATGGGGATAACAAATGGAAACATACTTGTCATGTCAGGATAAAAAGAGATCAGTCTACCATCTGAGTAAGCAATGGCTTATTCGCATAATGCTCAATGTATATCTTTTAAAAGTGGAAATCTTTACACATTATATCCAGGGTGCACTTACAAAATCTATAATCTGTTTTAAACAAGTGTTTAAACCACTTAGCACTCAGGTGCTTAACTTCATATTTCCTCTGAACTAAAATAGCAGCATATCCGGACATTTTCCATTTAAAAGTTGTATCTTAACAACACCATATAGCAGGCAAAGTGTGCATGCACTTGATCTTTCATTTAAAAAGTCACTTAAAGCTGTCCACTTCTTTTCTATGAAGGTAGATCAAAGCTTAGGGTCAACGTATTATAAATACAGATGTCTAATTTTATTCTCTGTTCTACACTGTCTCAGTGTGTGGCTACTTGCAATTTTATTATATTTTACCTATTTGTTATGAAATTTTATCTATTTTATTAAACAGATGGTGGTAAGACAAGTGGGAACGTTTTTAAACTAAAAGAGATTTAGATTAGTTACCAGGAAGAAAATCTTTTCTCAGAGGGTAGTGAGACACTGGAACAGGTTTTCCAGACCAGTTGTGAATTGCACATCTCTGGAAGGCCAGGTTGGATAGAGCTTTGAGCAACCTGATCTAGCGGGTGACATCCCTGCCCATAGAAACGGTTTGGAACTAGATAATCTTTAATGTGCCTTTCAACTAAAACCATTCTATGATACTATGAAATGTAATTCAATTTCTTCCACTCAATGCTCTCACTACGTACTTTCCATGCCCACGTGAGGAGGTAGTGCATAACAACATAACTGTAATTTTCTGGCTTTCATTCAAGATTGATCCAAAATGCTGTAAACATATGAAGGGATCCAAAATTCTTTGAACATGTGGACTTTTAAAGCCAAAGACAAGAAGGACTTTATAGTGTACACTACTTTTGCAATGTCTCAAAATCTTATTTTACTGCACAGCAGGACTGTTTTTGTCAGTCTCAAAGCAAACAGGACACCTGGCCTTTTTGAAATGATATCCTATATGTATTTCTAACATCACTGTTCCTTTATGGAATTATGTAGCTGCTCATGAGTTTTCTCCAGTGCCATCGATTTGTAATATTTTTGCACTGTGCTTAGCACCTAAAATACTGTAAAACTCATTTTATATCAACACACTTGTGTGATTGCACTGTGCTTGAAATAGATCTCTTGGCTTCTCCCTTGATGCCAAAATACCAACCTGCATATGTTTTACGAAAATTTATCAGTATTCTTCATCAAAGACAAACACAATAACTGGTCTGATTTCTAAGTTTTCACTTTCACTCAAAGTGAAATCAGGTTTATCATTATTATAAAGACTTGTTTATGAGTAGTGAAGATTAGGGCTGTGCCAGGATTGTAATGGACATGGGCAAATGGTGTCTGGTTTAGGAATATGTGTGACAAACACATATTCCTCATCTTCCTGCTCTCCCACCCTTGCTTTCCTCCTGTGTGGTGCCCTGAAATGTACAATAACCTGCTGTGTGCCATTCAGTAATGACAGTTGAATCTCCAGTTACAATACATCCCAAAAAAAAGATACGTGAGACGGGTAATGTCACTGTTGATGGTCCCCAGCTTCTCTTCTTTGCTCCTACTTTTGACTTCAAATCTTGAGCTGAGGAGTTTGGACCTTCATACAGTATATGTCACAGTGGTGTCTGCAGTGAAAAGATTTGTTCTGTGTTGATGAAAAACTGAGGGTTTGATGCAAAGCTCATTAAAAACACTGACAGCCTTTCTGTTGACTTCATAAAACATTGTGTCAGGTCATGAATGAGGTTCTCACAAGTAACAAAAATAAGAAGGCTAAGGAAAAAACAACTCCTTACACCTCAATGTCACAGATGAAACTGTTAGAATAGTACATAAGATTTAAGTGGCAGTGCATAATTCTCCTTTTCTTGGTTGTAACAGATGTGTTTACCCAATTAAGAAGACAAAGAAAAAACCTGCCAAACGATGGTGGAGTCATACTGAATACAATGACCCAGAAGTAAGTCTTCAGATCTGAACAATGAGAGACTCTGCCGCTCTTACTCAAGAGTGAATCTTTGTCACTTTTTTTTGCTAAATAGTGCCCTTCAAACAAACCAGTGAAGAGCAATTCATTCCATACTGCTGCCGCATTGAAGCCAAGGTCAATGTCAGTAGAGCTGGATAAATCTAGTTGTAAATCTTAAACTACATAGAATAAACATCAAAGTTAAAAAACTTATCTTTTATCTGTGATAACACGTGGCTTTTTCTTTTTTTTTATGACAAAGCTTTCCCTCCTTTATAACTGTCCATTTTGTAGCTCTTCAAACTAACTGAGTGTCTGGTAAAAGACTAATTAATCCATGCTGATGAATACAGATCTGCCTTTGTCTGAGCTGCACAGGGAGTCACGTTCTTCGAATTTCCTGCCTTAATTATGAAAAAAATGGGTCGGAAGCCATTTGAGAATAGATCCTCTAGTGTTTATATTTCAAGAAAGACAAATATAATAATGTAAAATTTATTACTCTGGGATTGATCTCAGCTTATAGTCCGACCTCCCATTAACTATTAAAAGCTAGAAAGCGAGCAGTTGTTGGAAACAACCCTGCTTACTCTCAGTTTTGGAAACGTTAAGAAACAACAGAGGAAGCCTAATTCACTTGCTTCATAAAGGCTTTTATGCTCTCTGACAAACCTTATAATGTCTCTGGTGTTCTTTCAGAACACTGTCACGAAAAGCCAGTCATCTTGCTTTTCTCTCTTAGCTTGTGGCACTGTGTTGTTTAGGGTTTATCATCTCCAGAGAATTGAAAGCAGCGGAATTATAATGTCAAGAATAGCAATGCCATCAGCACAGTACTTGTAAGTAGGCAACTTTGTAACATGCCAGTTATATCTCTCAGCCACAGAATTCACTGCATAATTCTTTATGCATCCATGCATCTACACAATGTTTAGGAAAAATGTCCATACGGCTCTTTGAAATTCTTACCCTTGAAAGCATGGTTCCCATTGTAACAAACTGCCAGTGGTCAAGATACAGTAATGTTTTTTAATGGCCTGGGTCTCTCAAGTCCTACTTGTTTGCAAAATTCATCTTTATGAAATAGTGCATTCATTTGAGCATGGTCTGGCAGCAACTCAAGGACATCTGCTTACCTATACAGTATTAAGCAGATAAATATTTTGTTTAGTACCCATTTACTGTATCTATTACTGTTTATGACTGTAAAGCTTTTCAATATTTATTGCTCTGAAGTCACATTTGATGTAGTTTAATAGTTTGCTCAAATCAACCACAAATCAACAGCTTTCTGCCTTCCTCATGTTCATTCCAATTTAGAGTTTAGGTATATTGCACTGAAGGGTAATGTACATAATTCCATTTTCCCCATATAATGTTGGTAACAATGTTTATTTTCAATATTCACATCAGGTTTCAGATGCTGATTAAGTGGATGCAATGGTTTGATTGAGCTCTGAACCCCAATAAACTATGATTCCATCACACTCCGTGACTGAAAAACTGAAGACTGAAGACTGTAAAGTTCAGTAATGAAAACTATTAGCTGTGCTTTCATTATTAGCAATTTTGAACTACTATAAAAAATATGAAGGGTAAGCATTTCTAGTTATAACAAGAAATTATCCAATAATGTAATTTTCTCCCTTCTATATCTTATCAGTACTTTATTCTGTGCTACAGTGTGAACCTGCATATTCCCACCAGTAAGTAATTACTTGCATTGATAAACCTGTTGAATCCAGTGAGACTATTTGTGCAGGCTACCATTAATTACCAAGACTGAAAAATTTACAATATGAAGAAAAAAAATATATATATACATGATTTTCCAAACATCTATATGAAGGCATTAATCACATTTACTATGTTCAGAAGAGCATATAAATCTCCATTAACATTTCTTTTTACGTATCTATCTATGTATTTTCATTCTGCCAAAGCTGAAGTTCAGAAAAGTACACGAAAAGAAGATTTGTGCAGATTTTCTAAGGTAAGTAAAGAAAAGAATGCTTCAAGACAGAAGCATGATCTCCCAGGGGGGAGAGAGAGGGGTTTCAAAACAATCCATTTGGTGGAATAAAATACAACTCTTCTGTATTTTTTTTCTTAGACTGTGCCATTAATTATTTACACAGAATAGAGAATACATGGCACAGGGTTGAGGTGAAGACGGAACGCCCATTAGGGTTAACCATGGGAAGGAGATGGAAAGAGCTGCTGGAAGAAGTATTTCAAACTAAAGACCAGATTCAACTGAATACTTCCTGAAGGCATTCTGGTACACTGTCTCCCACAAGTCTGGGCAAGAGATGGAATATGGATTGTAACTCCTTTCCTGCAACAGTGACATCAGGCTTCTCTACCTTCAGTTTACTGAATTGCAGAAGAAGTGTATTGCATGGGGAAGGAGAAGATGTTCAAATGGATGATTGCCTGTAGCTCTTCAAAAAGCTTGAGCCACCAGGATAAGAATGTGGAAATGTCCTATTTTCTGGCTAGATTCTCTTATACTTGCGCATAATAGGGTCTAGGAGTATATTTATGATGTTCCTTTGACCACACTCAGCTTGGCAAACCTTAAAGGGTCAAAGTTTCCTGGAAATTGGTTGCTACTCTGAACAATTTTTAGTTAGGTCCTTGAACCAAGCAGACTGTATATTTGAACTACAGACTTACATTAGTCTTACCACACTGGTGCTTTTCTCAGGTCTAAGATCACAAATTGCATAGTATAATTCCTTAGTACTTACATTATTTCATTCATTGATCTTCCATGCTGCCAGAGTAAGAAAACTCACTGACAAAACCATCACTGACAAAGATCATTGCTGGGTTTTGTCATTAATATCTTCATTAATGATAACATCTTGCCTCTTCAGGTAAAGATGCCAATGAAAATAAAGCAAATGAAAAACGTCTATCTGCCTACTGTTAGCCTTCTATGGCACCCACATTTCACTGTGCTACAGTTGAGCTCTAAAATTCAATTTTTCTGTAAGAAGGGCTGAAGCCAAATCATGCTTACGGTGGGCACTGCTACCTGAATCTCCAAACTTCCAACACTGACTATAATGCAACTGAGACATCTCTATTTCCTGCATAGGTTAATACTGTGCTAATTGTAATCCGGAACTTGAGCCTATTTCATAGAACAGGATATGTCCTTAATATTATGGTCAGGAAGCTAGATTCACGCAGACACTGACTACATGAATATTACCTCAAGTAGCTCAATCTTCAGCAGGAGCAATTAATTTAAATGAGCCAACAAAGCAGTATCTACTACTACCAATTAAAACACAACTTTACATTGTATTGTAGAACTCCTCTTCCCAAAGCACTAAGGTGACCCTGATTTGCTTTATGACCTTTCATCACGTTATATCCAGTTTTTCAGAGAAATCTGTATACCACTGCTGAACATGGTTTTTTATATTCAGCTGCCCCTAAGACTTGTCTCCAAGTAAAGGTCTAAATGATAACAGAACAGACACAATCTGGAGTCAAGCCTTTCCAGAGGCATTTGTTGTGGGTTCATGGCACTAACACAGAAGCAAAGTTTTTTCCTCAGACCACAGGAATTGCTATAGGTAGCTTAATCAGCTCAGCACTGTACTCAGACACATGTGCACAACCCAAAAATCAAAAAAAATAAAAAAAAAATCAAAAAAACCCACAACGACAAGAAAAAACCCCAAGAAAACAAGAAAACCACTCTTTTCTCTGCTTCCCCTTTCCTCCAGCCTATGACAATGGCATTTGAACAGTTATATTTTACTCTGCATACTTTTAGTTTATATTTTACTCTGCATGCAATAATAAAGTGGGTGAAAAAAAATTCCATTCCTGTTCCAACTGTTTTGTTATTTAAATTCTCCACTTGCAAATGTGAAGTCCTATTTTTAGAAATTTTCTCTGTGAAGGATGATCTTATGGAGCTGCACAACATGTCTACTATTCTTGTTCATCCTCCAATAACTTTTCAGTCCACTAGCCAAATCTGAGGGAGGGGTAGGCAAAAATTACAAACAACAGTTAGTAATTGTACAAACTCTTAGCAGTTTAATGAAAATCAGTGACTTTGTAAAAGAGAAATCTACAGACTTCAACCAGTGTATTTTTTGCTTGGCAATAGCCTGGCAACATACAGTTTGCTAGCTGTACATTGGTGGGCCAGTCAATATACTCAGTGTGCTCTGCTAGCCAGACAACAGTGCCACACATTTGAAATACCATCAGGAGTTCTGAGAGGAAAGACGAACAGAAACTATTGATTCGTGCGCTAAGATAAGAGTAACATTTGGAAAACAAAGCACCATTCCATAAAAAAATCAGGAATTATAATTTTTGCTGGTTTTGGAACCAAATGTTCCTATTTCAAGTAAAAATATATTTATCTACAATGAGTCTATCTAGCTCAATTAATTTCAACAGTTTCACTAAGTGACAACTAAAATTTGTGAGTAATAATGCCTCAACTAATATGTATAACTATAAATCACAACCCTTACACAGCTTAGCATCAGTATTACAAGTCAGTATCATTCTTACCAACATAAATGACGTAGACGGTTACAATAAATGTTTCAAAGAATTTAAACAGCTTTCCAACTGGAGTGATTTTAATATCTTAAATCAAGTACACCTTGAATGACCCCATTGATTTAGATTAGATCACTTATCTGGAGTAAAGTATTACTCAGTTTCAGTAGGCACATCAAACCAAGAGCCTTCAATTGTGTTAAAATGAATATAATTTTGAGAAGGACCTTAGCTAAGCAAAAGCTTAGGAGCTGAAAGGACTTCTAAGAGAATGTAGAAATTAAGAGTATCTGTTGGTCTTACTTATTAACAAAACATGAGTTGATTTACTGAATGTCAATGAACTTGATAGTATTAGGGCATTGATTCTGTAAAATTATTTTTATTAGCTTTGAAACATCCACAGGAAAAAAGTTCTATGGTTTGTTGATCTCATTAATATGTTCATTTATACAAAAATCATTATTTATTTTATGAAAGGGTACAGTCTTCCTAACACAAATCTGACACAGACTGATAAAAGAAAATTACTGTTCTTCTCCACTCTCTCAGTTTAAAATTTTATGGGCTGCCTATCACTTTTCCAGTATGGATGCTGTTCAAAATGAATGTAAAGTACTTCTGTATGAAATGCAAGGCAAGTAATTCCCCATTATTGTCTTGCACCTTTATGTAATGTAGGTGGTTGGAAAATTATGTATTTCCAAAATCAAAGCCTGCTTTAAATGTCATACTTCAGTCAACATGAAATATTTTAATCCATTATAACTCTATTAAATGTAACAAGGATGCAATGTGCCTGATTCTGAAAGCTTGCCAAAAAGTCAGATGGAAATTAAAAGACAAATGTCTATAAATAAGGGAAGGTTTTATTCCTCTTGACTTGTCAACACGTAGTCAAAGATAGATTTCTTCAACAGTGTCTACAGAAGTGTAAATTGTATGGTTGGGAAATACACAGGAGAAGGCAATAGGTTGAAAAGTATTTCAGAACGGACAGAATGTAAAGGCATTGTTAAGGAAACTTGTCTGTCTGACCACCCAGGAGTAACTCTCGCACCACGTGGGGGACTGAGGCCCCTTTGCACACTCACACTGTCCGACTAGGTCTCCTTACTGGCTGCACCCTGGGTTTCCCATAGCAGAGTCTCAGAGGTGCAGATCCTTACAATAATTTCATCACGGTGCAATAATGAAATAACAAAATGACTGTTCAAGCTGGGTACCTCCGAGAAGGGACCGAACAAAGGAACCCCTGGGCTTTTATAACCTCACAGTCTGTGAGTGCCCAAGTCTAGGAGTCGTCAGCTGCTGCTGTGTCTCTGAGTGTCACATCCCCTGGACACATGTCCCTGTGCCCTTTTTTTATGCAAAGGGTCAGCAGTTCAGGGCATCTTGCCTTGGGCTGGGGCTCCTGCTCCCTGGAGCTCAACCTGCAGTTCACACTACAGCTGCACACTAAGCTACCTGCACTAAATGTATTCCTCAACAGCATTATCAGACCAAAATTAGTAAACTCCAAGTACTCTTGAAGACAATAGGACTGTTTTGGCCTCCACTATCCTTACATTAGGAAATGGCAAGGCCCTACACTTCAATTTAATCCCACTTACAATTAAATCCGTTAAAATAATTGAACTGCATGTGCACCAATTCACTTTTTATAGCTTATTAGGTGTGCCAACATCCAAAATGAACTCAGTGAAAGGGGTTAGTTAGTTGAAGGGATTTGTAACAGGATGCAGAAACTAGGACATTAGCTCAAATACTATGCAGGTTGATAGAGACCAAATGTTGTTACCATCTGTTGGTGGCCTATGTGAAATCATTAAGTGGTTCCAGTCCAGGGACTTTACAAACTCAACAGATACCTGGCAAAAGTTAGAAATTCTGAAAGCCAAGAAACTTGAGCCATTGAGTTTCCTGACTCAAATGGGAGGACTGTAAGCTGAAGACACAGACCAGAATCTGAACATCTCCCACAAAAGTAGCTCTGCACAGATGTGCATATAGGCCAAAAAATAGTAGAAGAAAATCCAAAATTAATTTTTTTCTGTATGGGTCCATCAAAAAGCAATGTTCTTTTCAAAGACATAATAATTTTTAGTCATTATTTCATGCAAAACAGGTTGCCTGAAGTTATGTTTTTGTTCAAGCACCTACAGCAGTATTCCAATTGTCAGAAGTGTTGCTGCATTTCTGGCAACCTTTAAAAATCAAACTGCTCTTCTTTAAACGAAGATACAAACATTTGAAATAGCTGGCCTTAAGTTATTTAATAACGTTAAAATGGACAGGAGTTTGGCTGCAAATGTCTAGCATGCTTCTAGGCTAAAGTCTTTATTTCTTATTGGCTTTCTTAATAATGCAATACTCCAGCTATCCAATCTTGCATTAACTTAGTTATTTTTAAGTGACATTTATATTATGTTCCTTGCTAAATTGTGCATCTAATAATTTAATCTTGAAAAATCCTTAGAGAGCTCTCAAAAGTAGCAAACTTGTCTCAGAAGAAATGTATGATATCCTGAAAATAAAAGCACTAACTGCAAGCCTGCTAAATTCACTGAAAAGTGATACAAGCCCAAGGATGTCAAATGCTGAACTAAGATGCGATGCCGCTATTGCTCCCATCAGAAAGATGGTACTGGCAACACTGCAACTTACAGAGTTTGCTGAGCTGGAGCTCTTCTGAAAACAGCTGATTGTACTATGGGCAATGTCCAATGAATTTAATGCTGCTTATTTGTATATGTAGTGAAGAGCAGTAAAGAAGTTCTGTGGCATACATGCTCTCCTACTGATTACTCAACTATTAATAGTTAGCAGACAAATATTATTGTGGTAGCATTTCCAAACATTTTGGAGTCAACAGATGTGGGCTGTAGCTGAAGAAAAACAATAAGAGCACAGTTTCTTAGAGATGATACACCCTGAAATATAAAAATTGCAACCATTCTTCTTCTAAGAAAAAATTAAATCAAATGAAATGCAAGTTACTAGATCTTTGGAAAAACACTGAGCTTAAGCCTGTCTCAAGCACAGGAATCCACCCCTGAAGCAGCTGTTCAGTTACTAGAGGCATCTCAGAAGCAGACCTGGCAAAGTGAAGTACTGATGAGCAAGTTAAATACCAACTGCAGTCTTGAAACATTGCACTATCTCTCTAAATCCAAGAATGAGCAAGCCCAAAACTTCAGGATATTTTATTTGATTTACACATAATAAATAATTTTTTTAATCCTTAAATTTTAAAATCAAAACTAGTCTTTGCCGGTATTAAATGTACTCAAACCTCTCAGGTAAAAAGGAATACAATGTAAAAACTCTGTTTGGTTGTTTCAAGGAAGCTTGAAAATAAGAACCAGCAAGCAGCTACAAATGATACTTTATTTGGAAAGTCTTCCTAGTCATTATCCCAAAGATTGATTTTGGGACATCAATGTTTACTTATGTTATCAAATCTGCACATGAAACAGTGTTTAATAAGGGTACACAGACTCAGCTGTATTTGTACTTGAATCTTTAAGGTTATTAGACCATTATAATAAGAGCTAATGGGGGCCAGCCAGGTTGGGCCAATTCGCTTCCTTCCCATTTCTTTCTCCTCTACTACATAATAGATTTCCAATTGCGGTCTGGCACAAAACTGCTACATGCCTTGTCATTATGATAATTGCTATCATTCTTCTTTGGAAATTCCTTATGCTGTTGTTTGTAAGCAACAATTCTCTGCCAGTTTCAGAGGATAAAGAGCTGCAGTGAAAAATATGCAACTCATGCTTTTCGCTGGGTTACATAGTTAAGTAATTAGAGGGCATGGTTTAACTCCTGGATTCCACAATGATGGAATTATTAACTCCTGGATTCCACAACCTGACAAAACAGTTTTGGGGTGTAAACTATTCATTCATTTCACCAGGGACTAACTCAAGTATCAATTCTGACACTTCATATGCCAGTACTCTTAGCTATGAATTAGTTCACTCATGTATGCAAGAAAAGTGAGCAGTTAATCACCCACTGAAGACTAACCCAGACTAATTAGAGCAGTGATATTGTGTAGGCCTCTCACTTCCAAAGGTCTGGCTAAAGGAAATTACAATTGCTTTTAATATCCTGAAGTGAAGATCAGTATTCAGTAGTTTGGGAAATCTTACTTTAATACAGGGCTTTATAGCAACATACCAAAGATGTCAAGATACTTCAAAACTGTAACTAATGCCAATGCATGTGGAAAATGACTGTGTGCAGAAACGTGCTCAGAGATAACCCATTTTTCAATAAGCATTCATCTAAGTTTGCTTAAAAAAAAAAACCAAAACCAAAACCAAAAAACAATCCAAAGCAAAACAGATCATTTCCCAACAAAAGAAGGAAAAAACAATAATTCAAATACACTAAACGCTAGTCTTGTAGAATCAGCTATGTCATACCAGCTTGGAAGTTTTGAGGACTACTGCACTATAGTATTTTCTTACAGTATTTCTGTAACATAAAGCATGCTTCTAGATATGTTTCTGTGTCTCACACAAAGAATGAATCCATTGAAGACATCCAAATATTAAGAAAGACAGTGGTATTTGTCTTAAAATTTGATGTTACATTTTACAAGCCAGAAGGAAAAGAAAGCTCTCTGTCTGTTCATCTAATGAGCATCAATCAGAAATTAAGATTCGTTATTTAAATCTAGAAGGTTTTGTTCATGTGCTGTTTAGTTCTCAAAGGACATTACCTACTCACGTGCTGGAGTCTCAGTAAGAAGGCTATTCAGCAAGAGGCTGGCTTTGTGATGATATTGCTAGCATTTATAATAACAGTGTAACCTAAACACTGCAGTTAAACAAGAGAGTAGTATTTTTGGAATACCTGCTGTTCTAAGTGCATTGTGAATATTAACATATTCCAGCAAATTAGTCAGCACTCATTATCATAAACAATTACTTACTGTTTAGATGCTGCTGACATTAAATTGGCAAGCAATTTGCAAGAACTAATACATAGCATAAAAAGCTTTTCAACATTCTAACAGTATAAAAGACAAGTTTTTCTAGTAACACAGTCTGTTATATACAGATGTCCCTCTATATATAAAAATTCTGTGTATCTCTTCCTATCTAATATCTCTTCTTCAGCAGCAACTGGATAACTCCCTGAGGCTCTGTGACAAACTCTTCATAAACTTCATTTTGACTCTGTGGAGTAAATCATAAACACCTCAGGCCAAGTGTGACAGTAACATCTCATTCAAACTGAAAAAAAAATATTTTCATGCTCATTTTTGAAAATAATAGTTTAGAAAATATATCAATGTGAAGTTCAGTTCTTTGCTCTCAAAGCTATTACTTGTTCCTGATATAACACTGTCAGATGGTGAGGGTAAATCAACATCCTTGTCCTTCAGATACAGGTAGGAACAGAACAAGGTATGGAGAACCTGTCCTACTTTTGGCAATAACGACAACCTAAGCCGATTTCTCTTCAGTCCAAGAATGCAGTAATCCCAAAGGAAATAAAGAAAGTCACCTCAAAGTAAAAACCCAAGTGAGAAACGAATCAGGACTCCTTTTCTGAAGGACACGTAGTGAATGTTAGAGAGATATTTCTAACCAGGTCTTCTGCTTAGCAACAGAAAAGGTGCAGATGAGGAAGTATAAGCCAAAGACAGCCCAAAGAGAACAATTTGCTGTGCTCCTTAGTTTACATCTTGGGCCCAAGTTTCAAGTGAATCAAGTCCCAGCTGAGAAACACAGCATGTCTTTTGGCTTACATGACACCATTGCTCATGTTGCTCCACACACAGAGGCATCCCAGGGCACAACCACAGAAGGAGATCAAATGCAGGGTTTGGAATAGCTATCCTATGGTGCACTTAGTACATGGTTTGGACGACAAGGTGCTGATCAGTCAAAGGTTGAACTTGATGATCTTAGAAGTCTTTTCCAACCTAAATGATTCTGTGATTCTGTGAATAGGCTCTTCCTTCCTGTGAGCCAGCCTGCACAGCCAAGGAGCAGTACCCAACCAAGAACCAGTACCCAACAGTGCCATCAGCCATCAAGGGCTTCAAAGCTGTCCCTGTAGATACAGGATGGGCATGCTAATCCTTATGGTCCTGGTGAGCAAAAAGACCTCAGTATGCCTAAGTGGAATTTCAGACCCATGCATCAGTTAGTAATCCACTCACAGATCCTGATCTGGTGGGATTAAGCACTAATTTAAACTGCAACCCACTGGTTGAGGATATGAGACCGAAAACTACTTGTATGGGTATTGTGTCTACCTATTTGTTTACGCAAAATTGCCTTTAATGTGACTGTGAACCTTAATGGGGACCTTGGGAATCCAGTATGCCATAAACAAACCACAGTAGTTTACGTGATTCCCAGAATACTTTTCTAAAAGAATGACTTGTGACCTCAGGTCTCAGTCTTCCAAGCTGCATTTCAGTCTGGAACCAATTACTCTAACCATCTTATCTCGTAAAATACATAAGACTGTAATAGAAACACTAATGCACCCTTAACTGTAGGAGCACAATGGTTCCTCTCTGCTGTGCTCGACTATGTACTCTTCTATTAGATATCACTGGCTTGAAAATATCTTTGCTAAAAATAGGCATAATTTTTTGAAAATAATTTAGTCAGTTCTTAAACATATTTTATCCTTTTCAAAGCTGAAGCACTTTCAGCACCTTTCTTGTTACTACCTTTAAAAACATACGTCTTTAAATTATTATTTTTTTAAATCAAACTTTCCAATTAGCTTTGTGACATTAAACTGCATGACTTTTGCAGCTAAAAATGATGTGTGCCTTGGTATCTTAAACAAAGTAATGAAGTTCTCATCTGATTAGCAAACCCAATTTTTTATTCTTATTGACCTTGAAGAGGAAAAAAAATCAGCAACTGTTTGTAATGGGAGTGTGGCTTCAGTCATCTCATACTTCCCCTTTCATCAATCCTCCATTCTCTCCTTTTTCTAATCCTAATCTTCAAGAGTTCTGAGAAATTGTTTGGTTTCTAACAATACGGTAGACATGGTGAGCAGCTCTCAGAGCCACAGGCCTGTCTCTAAACAACTTTCCCTCTTGTGCTTAAGGAAAAAAACACCTTACAGCTATGTTCAATATCAGTGTCCTTTAGCTACAAACTCCTTGTATTCTAAAAGAGAAGAAATGGAAGTATCAAATTACATTTTGATAAATAACAGATGATGTATAACAGCACACAAGGAAAAACAAATTTTTCACAAATCCCAAAAGACCAGTTTCTATATTTTCTGGAGAAATCCCGAATCACCTCCATTCAGAATCTTGGCTGTACATGACATTTAGCTATAGGACTGTTAAATTAGAACTATAATGAAAAACACAAGAGTATTTCCATAAACAGCAGAAGCAGAAGGTATACACATGCCCTGAATAAGGGACAAAGAAAAACCTTTGGATTGAATTAGAATTACAATGTGTCTCTTCAACAGTAACAGCAACAGAGCTGAATCCAACACTGACAAAAGAGTCACAAGAGAGTATTGCTGAAGAAGAAAATGTTATGAAGTAAGTAAAGTTGCTCTGCGACCCTCTTTATGCTTATGCAAACATGGAGCACATATTAAAAAGAAGTCGCACCTAAAGAATAAGTCTTGCTCTAATTGCTGTGCTGGTGGCTGGAGAAGTCTGCTATTGTAATATGTTAGCTTAACCTGATAAACTGTAAAGCACAACCAAACAACAAGCAAATCCTCTGAATGCATGTCAGACAAGCCTGGATCTCTCAAACCCCAAACTATGTTATCCCAGGTATATTATTGCCTCTTTCCTAGGTCAGCAATAGTGTCCAAGAGACTTAGTGATACACTTCTTCAGCAAGGTGATGCAGCTGAACTGGGGCTTCTTCCTCCGCTGGAATAGCCCAGATCTGAGAGCAGTGTACTTAAACTGCCAGGGGTCTGAACTGACAGCCCTGCAGAGCACTCTTCTCCTAGTGGGAATACTTAAATATTTTGTGGATGTTTCATCTGCTCAAGGGATTAAACCCATAGTATAAGACAAAAATGATAAAGAAAGAATGAGTCACAAAACTGTAGATAAACAGAATCCACAAGGTACTACAGTAATGCAAACACAACTGATTGTCAGCTTCTACAAAACCTACCTAATTAGAGCTGTTATCAAAATGAAGGTCATGGTAAATGGTACTAAGCGCACCCTGTACTTACACTGATATTCATGTTAATGTTCATCAAAGTAATTTCTGTTTTAAAAGGGATGATTACTTAGTATCAGTCTCAGCCTCAATATAGTATGCTGTCACTAATATGCAGAAACCTCAGCTTCAGAAAACGATTCATTATCTCAAGTGCTGAGTCAGTATGAGCTGTGTATCTCAGCCAAAATACAGTTTCTGCACAGAAAATAGCCCATGCTGTTCGAGCAAGACACTGTGCCCTTTAGTCTTCCCTTCAGTTTAGGTGGTGACCTGGATCCTACATCAATAACTCAAATTATTAATTCTGGACAGCATATAGTAAATTGCTTTCTGTAGCAATTTGCACTGATGGAGGAGAGCTATTGAGGAACTTCCTCCTCCTTTAAAGAAGACACTTAAGCTGTCACATACTGTGTAATAGTCAATGGTTTCCCTCGCTTCTTTCAGGTGCTTTCCAAGTTGGCAGTCTTAAGAAAACATTTTCAAAAGAAATCAAATTGGTATGTTTTCCTCGTGTTCTTCTATGCAATGTTTTGTAAGGGAATAAAGTGCCATTTCATCTGAAAAGATACTCTGAACTATTATAGTTTGGGATTTTTTGCCTCAATATGTTTCATTTATTTATTTGCACTCAAGACAGATAGTAAAAGAACAAGCAGCCTGACCTTTGGACAACTATCAAAAAACCCAACTCGGCAACTACAACAACCAGTGTGACCTTCTTCTCTACATTCAGTAGCTAACAATCACACACAATGAGGGAGAAAAAAACCAGCCTGGCCTGTGTAGAAAACCAGACTAGGTCAGGTAACACAGCCTGTTCTCAAAGCACCTGAAGACATACTCTTTGTGAACCCTCTCAGAGCATATGGGACCCACCAGCTAAATTTCAGAACTGTTCACTGTCATATCCTGACAGCAGCAGGTAGCAGTTCTGCCAGAAAAGATTTATACACATTTCTGTAGTTCTGTTCTCTGTCATCTCAGACTTGATATCATGTATCATCTGTATTTCTGAGAACACCACAAACACCATATTATTTACCCTTCCACAATCCATATCCAATTTTCACAGCTGGGTGTGTGCAGAGCTGGTAGGAAGGATTTTGAGGGTATGGTTCCATGCACAGAGACCTCAGACTCTGCAGTCTTTACCCAACACATCACTGCAAACCAGGGTAACTTGTTCACAGCAGCACAATCACTGCAGCAAATAGGCTGCATTATAGGCAAAAAATTTGTTTCCAGTAGATTACAAACATACAGTACCCAGTTCAAGGTCAAGATCATCAAAAGCACATATTGCAGCAGTAATATACATGCTGGAAAGTAAAACACAAACTGGATATAAATGAAGAGAAAACCTATCATGACTACTGTTAATTCTCAATAGTTCTACACACCAAGCAAAATACAGGCAGCATACATCAGTCACGCTCTTAGAAATAGAAATAACCACTGTATTTTCTGGCCGCTTTCTATACTGCATCAATAGTGGCTTGGTTTTATTGGGACAAAGACACAGTGCAATATTCTATGCCATGCAACATGCTTTACAACTCAGAGGGCATGTGGTTGATTTTATTGATTCAGTTTTCACACTACTGTAACCTCGTTATTGTCAGCAGAGCAATTGGAAACTCCAAACAGATTCTAGACTGATAGTCTTTCATATTTCCAATTCTCTAATGTATACAGCTGGCTTTATTTATTTATTTTTAATTTGGATTTTCCTTTCTAATAAACCCACTGTTATGGGACATCTTCTCAATGGTACTCTAGTAAAAAAGGGCCAGAATTCATTCCATTAGAGGCATTTATTGGTATTATTAGGATTTTACATCATGATAGCATAATCTATCCTTTGCCTGAAGTAAACATTCTTAAAGGAAAGTCCATGGGGAGAGTAAAACTGAAGCACTTTTTAAAGTGGTGAATACTAATCAGATATACAGCCAGAGGGAAAAATAATGTTATAACAGGAAGATACAGCAAGTAGACCATGCGACAAGCGTGATACCAAGGAATCAAAATATGACAGTAGCATATACTTTGGAGAGGAAAGAAGGGGAGAAGAAATCAAGGACAAACTGACAGGAGGAAAATATGATTATCACTAATAAGAGCTGGAGAAGAAAAGAAAGGTGAAGATTTGAAAGCTTGCACTTAAATCAGCACAGTGGGAAAGGCAAGCCAGAAATTGCACAACTTGTGACTCCAGGCTCTGTTACAGCCCCCGAAGAGGCCATCAGGGCTTTGAGCTACCACTCACACTGTAATGACTGGAGGATACTTAGATTCTTAGGGATCTTGCTGAACATTCTTATGGATGTGTTGGAGGAGACCAAGATCACCATGCCTGTGCTATTCAAACAGGTCCAGCCTTTCCTGTACTCTTCAAGCTCTTTATTCTATGCTTTTCTGTGTTTGTACTGGTCTTGGTACAACTGGATCTTTGCCCACAGGGACTACTATATAAATACTTAGTAATAATGCAGCTAGTCACTTATTGAGCTCAAAAGCAGAATTGTAGCATAAAATGTGCAATAACACTACCTATTTAGATAATGTGAGATAATAGTTGCATAAATTGTGATTGTGGCTAAAGTGATCAACACTGACTCTTTCTTAATAGGTCTATTACAAGGTCAGTAATAAGAGGATTAGGAAAAAAATAGTCTACACCCTCTACTTGTTAAGAAGTCAGTTTTCCCATTTAGTACCAAACCAACCAACCAATGAACAACAAAAAAGAAAGAAAAGCCATACTGTACACATACACCAGTTTCTGAAGTATTACCAATATAAAATCTTTTAATTTCTGCCTGTTCATTTTTTTTTAAGTTAATATAAAGGCACTCAAAGGAAAAGTATTGATCCCAGAGATTGTTTCTTTTCTCACACACAACAAAGTAAACCAAGAATAATTCATTTGAAGGCAACGGAAGAGAAACAACAACACAAAAAGAGATTTTCTCTGGTGCTGTAAAACTGAAAATACCACTTGTAAGGAGTTGTATATCCTTGTGCTAGCTCCTCAGAGTAGGCACAGGTGCAACAGAGTGAAGCTAATACCAAGCTTCTCTCTTTGAGGAAAGGTATGGAAACACATCCCTAAGAGTTGTGTCTCCCTATATTCATCCTATTTTTGCTGAACAGCTAACTGGCAACAGAAAGAATTCCTTCCTGTGATGCCTGACTGCCTGTGGCTAGCTTAAATATAATGCCTTAAGTTTAGATGCTTGTTTCAGATGAAACAAGTCACACTTCCTCAGTAAATCCCAGTGCTATTTATGCTGGTTAAATGCATGCAAGAATACTGCCAACAAGTTCAGCTGCATGGAGAGGGGCTGATTTTCTCTACTAACAAAAATGGGGGGAAAGGAACAGTTCACAGGAGATAGGCAGCAAAGCAGAAATTTCTAAATTGTTGATTAAAAAACGTAAAATGATTATAACATGTGATAAACAATTATTTAGGCTTTGTTAACTGATCATCAGATGCAGACAGGCACTAAGAACAGAGAAGCTGTTAAAGGAGACACACAAAAGATTTACTTTGCACCAGCCTTGAGTTGGTACAGTATGAAGCTTACCATTAATTTTATAACTTCAAAATTCTAACTAAGAATTAGTTCTTTCAAAGTAGTTTGTAAAATTCAGTAGCTCTGATTCACCTGTAAGCATTTTTCCTTTCCTTTTGGTCCAAACACAGGTGAAAGACAGCACAATAAGCATGCTGTTAATCAACCTCATCCTCCAACCACAACAATCTTGAATTTGTATCAATCCAGATTTACCTAAATGAAATCACTGCTTCAACAAAAAGGCCAGAAGATAAATATTTGAGGAGGAGTAAGGTGGTACACGATACTTCCTCCAAGACCTGGGGGAAGTCCAGAATAAGTGTCGAGTAGGGCAGAATAACAGATAGAAAAAAACTTGCTGGTAAACAAACAAAGAAAGAAACAAACAAAAACCAACTCAACAAAAATGTCTTCCAGTAGTAAAAGCAAATTGTCATGTTGCCCAACTTCAAAGAAGGTAGAATGTCTCCAGAGACACATTTGCATTGAGCACAGCCCTATTAAAATTGATGACAACAATTATTCAAGGAGAATCAAGCTCTGTGTTTCCTACAGAGGAGAATGCCACATGATGAAATGTGTGCATAAGAAATCAGAAGACAGCAGCTAACTCTAGGCATCAAAGTCAAGTGCTCCATTTAGGATCATAAACAGTCCAAAGAAAAAGCTTCACTATCCATGGAAGGTTATTCAGAGCATCTATAATTTGGAATCTAAATCTGTCCAGGAAATATTTAAAGGGATTCCAAAGCCCTGAATTAGACCTATAAATCAGAGTTTCAAAGTTAAGACTGTATTGTCAAGATATCCATAGGCCCAATGCCACTGTCTCTAGAGCAAAAGGTGTAACTGACATGGAAATACACAGGTGCTCTACTGTCAAGGTGTGGCTTATTCCTACTGGATCAGGAAATCATGAATTTCACATAAAATATTAGGAATTAAATGTCCACCCGCATGTTAAGAAGGAGTAATAAAGAAATAATTAATTTTTTTGTTGTTGTTAATCAGTAGGGATAAAACATTTTCACCAGCAACAGTTAGTATTCAGTTTAAGTACATCACTGAACTGTCTTGCTCTTTGCAGTTGTAAAAGCAATCCAACAGCAGTGATGAGTGACTGCAGATGAGAAGGAACATTAAGCCTACACAGCCAATGCATTCTGAGATGCTGCTGTTGTATTTACTATAAACAGAAAAGAAAAATCAAGGAAAGAGGGTCTGGGAGAAACAGAAAATAAGGAAAGTGCAGTGTGAGAGAGTGTGTATTACGAAGAATCAAAGAGAAATCCAGTACAACCTGAGAACAGAGGGGAGTGGGGAACCTGAAGGCATTCTTTGGAACAGTATGCAAAGCAAAGTTAATTACTGGGAGTTTCAACAGTAAAAAGAGTATTTCAAAGACAAACATGATACATTGGATACTACCTGTGGGGTATTACAGGATACAAATATTGACCAGAGCGCGAAGAGTGAGGATTCTGAATGGCCAAACCAAAAAAAAAAAAAAAAAAAAAAAAAAAAAAATACTAACAACTGATTAAATAAAGCAAGTGGAATACATGCAGGGGAAAGTTGGAAAGGATGGAAAGTAAAGGGGAAAAGAAGTAGAAATGTTGTCAGCTAGCAAGAGGAAAGACAGATACGTAGAGAGATAGAAAGGGAGACAGAAGTAAAAATAAAAACATCATAGAAACTGTATCTATGGCAACACTGAAATAGAAATTAGTAGATATTTTTTCCCGTATTTAAAGTCTGAAGGTTGGAAGAAAATCAAGCCAAGTTGCCAGCTATTTTTCTGTGGTCTGCATTATAAGAAAACATGTCAGAAGCCAGAAAAGAGAATATCAATCAGGTCAAAAGAAGGGAAATAGAACATCCTTCTTGCTTCCCTAATAAGCTTCACTTTTTAGTCCTTTTTTTCTCAGCAAAGGATGAGTACATTTTTTCAATAAAATTCTTTTTTTTTCCTAAGAGATACATCTGGTTGGATTTGGGGGAATCAATTTAAAAGAATGTAGGTTTTGTATGAGTTGTATCAATCTTATTTTTAAAAATATTTATTAATCTAAAGAATATAAATTACTGGTTTCCTTGATTGTCTTTTCTCTTAAAATCACATCAGAATCAAAGAGTTTTATTTGCCCACTGACAAATTTGATCTTTATGTATATTCTCATATCTTGTTAGCTACATGTACTTAATTACTAACATAATTTGTAATACTTATAAAATGCCACAATATTTTCCTCTAGTTTTGTTTCTCTAATGTATTGTGCAGCTCATATTTCTGCTTTTCTCTAACCTGTTACCATTCCTACTTAAAAAGCACAGCTTGATTTTTCATTGCTTTGTCCTTTGTTCAGTCATTTATACATGAGCAAGTGGGTGTGAAGTGCTGGCAGATATGCCAGGCTATGTTACACTGCTTCTAAGAACTACACAAGGAGAAAGGCACTGGATACTTAACCTCACCCCTTCTCTTTTAACAATTAAACAGTAATGTTCAAGACCAATTTATTAGACTGTTTAACCAAAGGCATAGACTTGGAAGCTGAGTGTCAAGCATATATGTTAATAGAAGAACTCTGCAAAGGGATTTTAAATTTATCCATTTAAAAAAAAAAAAAAGTCCAGAATGTTGGTGAACTGAGAATGAGGAAAAACACAATTTGAGAGAAAAAAATAAATTCATGGCCTAAGCTTCATAAACTCTGAAGTTTAAGCATCAGTATTATTTTAATGTGTTTCTGAAATAAGTTTCATAAAATGTCTGTTTAAATTCTAAAGTGAGGTAATTCTTCACTCAGATAACATTATTCAAAGGAACAATCTGACAGAAGTAACCCAAAACTCCCTGCATGATGAAGTACATCTCATGAGTATACTCCACACAAAAATCACATTCCTGGGTACATCAGAGAATCCCATATTGGTTAATTCTACTCTCCACTGTTCAAAGTGCTCTTCCCCACTGCAACTAACAAACATGCCACCAATGCAATATTGCTTCAGATTGTGCTGACAGTGATGCTGATTTGGGAGCTCAGGACTCAGCACAGCATTTCCTACACAGAATTCTAAAAGCTACATATAGTGCCCCTAAAAAGCATCAAAAGATGTTGCATATATACAGAAAATGTGTTAAACCTGTACTTTGAGAAACTGTTACATCTACAGTGATACTGTAATTCCAAATGCTAATGTTTAAAATTTTTATGATATTTTAAGTGAGAAGCCTCTTTAAAAATCATCTATAAACAGTAAATTCTACAACAGAGAAGTGTATAGAACTTTGTGAGTATAAACTAAATACCTGCAGAAACATAGAACATGGGATCTTAAACTAGGAAAAGATAAAAGGTGAAATAAAACTGGGAATGCAACTGCAGTGAAGATAAAGTTTACAACTGTTTGAAAGAAGGTAATGAAACTAGAAATCAAGATTTTAAAAATAATTAATAATCCATATTAACTTCTGAGCATATGGAGCATATGTCCATATAAGACACTGGAAATGGTTTCTTCTTACCTTAAAAATGAATGTGGCTCATGAGAGTTTTGCTTGGCTCCAAAAGAAGAGGAACTAAGAAATTACTGTGCTCAATGATGCTGAGAAATTATACAGTAGGAGAAACTATAATCCTATCATATAGTCATGCCTGTACATAATATCAGCCTGGGAGTTATATAAATCTTCAAAATAGAGATTGAACAGAGTTTAAAGCAACTCTGACTGTTTAAAAAGTGCTGTTAAAGAGTTAAGTCCCACGCATCCCTTCCTGGGAGAAACTGTCATGTGTCCAGGTCTTGTCCTTGTCCACACCACTACAAGCTCTTAGCTGTGCTCAACTCTCATCAGCTGACATACATGGAAGCTGAACTGGAGCGTTAGTGACCCATCATTCATAAATCTGCAGAGCTGGCTTCAGTGGTACAACGTTTCAGGTTGGATTAAAAGACACCTCTGAAATCTTGAAATGTACTTTGTATGGAGCCTACACTGCGCTTGCCACATAACACAGTGAGGCTGAGTCATCACCGTGATTATGATTGGACTGTGTGTATTCACACTGCACTAGTTAAACACAAATCTTGAAGAAAAAAAAAAAAAATTTCAAACCAAGTATAGCATACACTTTTTCCACAGCCATGCAAGCAACTGTCTCCAGAGTGCTGCGTTCAGCTCTGGGGTTCCCAAGCACAGGAAGGTGAAAAGGGGGAATGAAACGGAGCAAGAAATAAACACAGATGTTAAAGACCAGAATAGCAAGTCCAGAGGAGGGTTACGGATCAGAGGGCTGAAGCACCTCTGCTATGGAGACAGGCTGAGAGAGTTCAATTTGTCCAGCCTGGAGAAGGCTTTAGGGAGACTTTTAGCACCTTTGAGTACCTAAAGGGGGTTACAAGAAAGATAGAGTGGAAGTTTTCATTAAGGGCATGTAGTAATAGGACAAGGGGAAATGGCTTCAAACTGAAAGAAGCTAGATTTAGATGAAATATTCAGATGAAATTCTTTACTGGGAGGGTGGTGAGGCACTGGAACAAGTTGTCCAGAGTAATTGTGCATGTCCTATCCCAGGAAGCGTTCAGGAACAAACTGGATGAGGCCCTGAGCAACCTGGTCTAGTGGATGGTGTCCTTTCCATGGCAGAGAGTTTGGAACTAGATGATCTTTAAGGTTGCTTCTGATCCAAACAACACTATCATTCTATGATATTATTCCATGATTTATGCAATTCTCATTTGTATCACACAATGGAGGATGCACACATCACCAAAGTAAGAGAAGCTCCCTCTCAGATTGTACCCTTACCTACATTTGTGTTTTATGAAGTTTATGAAACAATTGCTGCAAAGCTACACAGTACAATGAGCAGTTTAAAGCTTCTGCTTCTAGTCTGAATAATTTATCAAATGCTTAGTTGTACTTTAGAGATCTCTTTTCATAAGCTCATATTACAGCACTGAGGGCCATACTGTGACTTCCTCATGCTCACACTGATGAACCATTATTCATTCAACTACCCCTACTGTGATAAAACTGAAGTGCATCTATAAATACAGGATAGTAAACTGAAATCAGAATTTCCGATATTTTTCTAGGCATCTACCATTCTGCAACAAATATGAATGAACAATTTGTTTGGTTATATTTGCACAAGGGATCTCTTCCTCACTCACATCACTCATGAAGTTTTAAAACCTGCATTTTAACAGACTTTGACTCACACATATTGAATCTACCTTTTAAAATCAATGCTCTACACGTGGGTTAACTCAAAAGATGACTTCTATTTTTACATTAAATGACTTTGCTATATGAAAGAGGCAAACATCAGCACATTGTTTCAGAGAGGAACTACTATTCATGTGCAATACCTCCACATAGCAGGAAAACAGATCTGCTTTAGCCCAGTTTACGTTCAGGTGGCGTTCACTTTGAAGTGTGGGGGGTTTTGTTGTTTTTTCTTAAATAAACGTACTTCATTTAGTGTGCAGAAAGAATCCAGAGATTGGGAAAAATTATTTTCTCATTCAAAATTAGAAGCACTATTTCCCCGATGCTTCTGTAAGTATAAACCCAGAGTATTAATAGAAATATTCAATCTGATTGAATGCACCAACATTGGTAGCTGGATCCAGGGTTGTAGTGGCTCCTAAGGAGCTGTTACAGTCTAACTAGCCAATGATCCCTAAAGTAAGAACGATTTACATGATTAGTCTAACAACTCTGAAAATGTTACTGTCTACCAAATCACAGTTCCAGAGCATCACAACCTCAGAGACACAACTGGCTCCTGTGGAGTACCTCCCATTATTGGAGAATATAATTTGTATTATCAAATCAGTGTACACACCAACATACCAATTAATCAGTGAACTATAAGGGTAAATGTCATGTCTATCTGATCTTCTCAAAGTCCTGTATATGTAAAATTAAATTCACTAGTACAACATGATGCTGTATTGTCTTTTCTGTAGGAAATGACAGGTCATAGAATCATAGAATGGTTTGAGTTGGAAAGGACCAAAAAGATCATCCAGTTTCAATCTCTCTTCCATGGGCAGGGACACCTTGTGCTAGACCAGGTTGCTCAAAGCCCCATCCAACCTGGCCTTGAACACTTCCAGGAATCAGACCTCCACAACTTCTCTGGGTAACCTGTTCCAGTGCCTCATCACTCTCACAGCAAAGAATTTCTTCCTAATGTCTAATCTAAACCTACTCTCTTTCAGTTTGAAGCCATCCCCCCTTGTCCTGACAGTAGCTGGCCCTTGTAAAAAGTTTCTCTCTTGAGGGCCCCCTTCAAGCACTGGAACACCACAATTAGGTCATCCCAAAGCCTTCTTTTTACCAGATTCTCTCAGCTTTTCCTCATAAGTGCTCCATCCCTTTAATCAACTTGGTGGTCTCCTCTGGACTCTCTCCAACAGGTCAATGTCCTTCCTGTGCTGGGTACTTCAGAGCTGGATGCATTATGTGCTTTTTCAAAAAAGACAAGATGAACTGCTTCCAAAGGCACTGAGCCCACAGGCAATTTTAACACGTACTTTTTACTAAATCACTGCAAAGAGGATTTTCAGATCACTTTGGTAGAAAGAAGAATTCAACTACATCAATCTACAGTCTGCACTTTTTAGTTATGAAAATTTTTGACCTTAGAAAAAGTGTGCTCTGTTCTTCATACAGCAGTACAATACCACCATATTGGTAACATTTACACTCATTTCAGTGACAAAAGTGTTTTGTTTCCCATGGAAATAAATTAACAAGTGTACACAGGACTGAAGTGAGGTTTAAGCCTTTCTCTACTCACTCACAGCTTTTTAAAGAAATAGCAATCTTCTCTCTTTTTTTGTTCAAATTAACTTCACTGTAAATTTAATTCATAAGTGGATAGGCCAGACAAAATTCTCTATTTCTGGTTCACACACGTGAAGAATAATATAGAGGAGAGCATAGCAGGTGGAAGGTAGCTACTTCCACTGCCACCTCCCAGTCTTTTCCCAGCTGGGTTGCAGAGAGAAGTCTGTACAGAAGTCAGTTAAATCAGACCAGCATCCTATTATTCACTGAGGCAATACATTGTCATTCGTGTCACAACAGTAACAGGGAACAGAAAAGCTTCACTGCATTTAAGTACAATCACCCAAATGACTGACAACAATTCCAAATAACTGACAATCAGTGTAATTTTCCTATTTCAACCATCTTAAAAATAGACCTTCAGTTTCAAAAATGTTCATCTTGGTATTTTTTTGAACAAGTTCTTGCAAAGATTATTTATTCTGGACATTTCCACATGGTACTTTTCTCTCTCCTCAGTGTTGACAATGATCAGTGTGATATAAAAATCTTTTTTTTTAACTTCTTCAGGACTTTCAAATTGCTAGAGCAAAATGTAATTCCTAAATCAGTGTAAGGGAACAAACTTGTTTAAGCTAGACTGCTTTCTTGATTTTACAGATACCTCATCACTCTGCAACTTAGTGCCAGTAGAGCGTATTCCATGTACATTTTATTATATAGTGTTTTATTCATCTTAATGGAATTAAACTCATATTTATTTAATACTGATAGGTAGGGTGGAAAGAACTAAAATCCGCTACTTTTTTTGCTTTTAAGCTACCATTACTTTTTCTGATATTTCAGTAATTTAGTACAGAACCGTGTAGTTTTCCACATTGTGCACTGCTAATTTACCTACCTATAAATGTAGTAATAATAATGAAATTGTACACTATAGAAAAAGATGCCTGCATATAGTAAAACAAGCTAAAATATGGAATCAGGCTCACGAGGAACAATTTCACTCAAATGACCCAATGAGGGTTTTGGAGAGGCAAAGGGGGAAAAATAGCAATACAGAGGGAAGTTATCAGCTGTCTTCAACACATGTGAAATGATCTATAAAATGTGTTCTAGACTTAACCCTCCTTTTTCCAAGATTCATAGCTATTTATATTTCCATAGAGAAGAAATTATTGAAACTTTTTTTGTAATAACAGTACCTGAAATCTTTTTGTCTAATTAGTCTACTCCTAGATATCACACCTGCCTTTTTTTTTTATCTTTTAAAGGCTCAACAGTTCCCCAAGAGATTTTGGCCAGTTTTCATTAGAAGAGTCAAGCATAGTTAGTTTTATACGGATTGAGACTAATGAGAAAATATGAGGAAGTGCAAAAAGGTCAAAGCAAACTGCAGACTTATTTCTCCTGACAGCATTATCAGAAGCATGACCATTTAAGGACACATTAAGAGAGGGGATGGGGAGAAAGAGAATGATCTTCCTAAAGGCTAATGGAAAATGCAATACCTGAAGCAGAGTATTTTCTTTCTCCACTCAGTCTGGACCCTCCAGGGAGAGAAATATGTTAATAAGTACCATTATAAGTACCTTTAAGGCTTTAAGTAGTGCAGTTTATGAAGGATGTTCTGGCTGACTTCTGTCTTGGGGTCCTTGACTTGAATTCTTTAAAGGCCATTCCACAGCGAAAGCAAAAAATAACTGGCCAGGGTGCCACCAGACCAACATACTCTAAATTGGCAGGTGATCACCAAACTAGATTTCTTCCAGTAGCTCAGTAATTTTTAACATCTTCGTAAAGGCCAAACCTTGCCAAAGCCAATTGGACTATAAGAGCTCTAGGAAGTGTGACTAACCATTCCCAAATATCTATGGGCTATAGATTGGCTATGCAAATGGGCCATACACTGACTTCACATTATTAATTAGCGTATGGTTACAAGGGATTCAGTAAGCGCAAGACCTCAGTTCCTGTTCTTTACTTTGTCTAAGGCAAAATAAGGCAACTGAAGTTAACAAGAATTCTGAAAAGAACCCCAAGATTCTACCTCCAGTGCCTGAATTCCCCCATTTGCTATTCATAGTAGTGTGCCCACAGCAAAGATCATGATCATGGGCCTACATATCATTATGTCAGGTAAAAAGTGAAGTAGACGTCATCTATAAACCCGAAGCACCAAATCTATGGAAAGTATGATGACTGTAAAAAAGCCCGACTTTCTTTACGGAAATGGTCACTTGTAATAAGAATTCCTACTGTAATTTTAGAATTTTGAAAATACCTTCCAAATCTCCTTATAAGAGTTTATTTTGCTGTTTTTAATAAATCATTTTATTTCCCAATGTTTTCTTCTTTTCTTGCCCAACAGATTATGTAATATGACAAATACAGCCATGTCTGGCTACATCAGTGATTTGAGAAAAATGGGAAAGAATTCAAAGTCATAAACAAAAATAAACAATAAAAATAACAGAAAAGTAATAATATTTGTGCTTCTGTTCAATTTACCCCCACAAATCTCCATGTAAGATATATATAGAAATGTTGCATATTTGATATATTTGACAACATAATTTCTGGGAAGGGGGGTTGGTCTAGATGATCTTCAGAGGTTCCTTCCAAACTCACTATTCCATCAGCTTTCAGATACAGGCAGATAAAGGAAAAAGCTAGGCACTCACTCAGCTTATTTTCTAATAAATTAAGTGTGAAGACAAACCACTGCAACACATTAGCTAAAGGAACAATACTAACCACCAACACTTGATGCAATTTTAGACTGCACAGATGCATTTTAATGTCTTCTACCAGTGATATGGGTTGCAATATTCTTTTTTCTTTTTAAAGAATATAGCAATCAAATACCACTGTGGTCCTTCTCACATTTTATTGTAGTCAGGGTACAGATTGGTTTGCATCTTTCTGTCTGTGCTAATCTAAGCTTGCAGACATATGAACTGTCCATGGTTCTCCAGGACACGGGAATAAAGATGACAAAGAACAAATGACAACAATAATGTTCCACAATTATAGGACGAAAAGATTGAGAAATAAAATCTGGGAAAGTGGAAAAGATGCCCCTACTTGGAAGGGTCCATTAAATTTTCATGTATTTTTTCTTTTTTATACATCCAGATATTGCCCTGAAACCACTACATTATCAATATCAGTTGTTGTATTTTGTTCTTCTATGGAAAACTGAAGCAGAATTAAAAAGTCTTGGATTTTTCATAATGTGTTTTGCAGCTCCATGGCAATTGTAAAGTCAACACTGAGCCGTATATAATTGAACCAGACAAGTCTAAGAAGGCAAAAACTGGAAAAATTGAGAAAAGGACCGATTTCAGTTTTCATTTTTATTTTAAATTTTTATTATTAACAATCCTATTCTTATGGTACCTAACATGATTTCCTTTTGCTGGATGCTGTACAATACTTTTAAAAGGTGACAGCTCTTCCCTCAGTTTATATGGCTGAGGGAAATGCACATTTGCGTTTTGCATATACTCACACACAACCCATATTCACTAGAAGCAGAAGCTATAGGAGTGAAGATAAAATTGAACACAGGATTTGAAGCCCAACATTTTCAACTACACAGAAAGTATTTTCACTCAAATTCAACCTTTTTCAAAAATATGCTTAGAACCTTAAAGTGTATATAACTGCAGCTTCATTCTACTACACCATTTGAAGATCTATCCCATTGCTTTACCTACCTGTGTTTACCATAAATCAAGGGGCCAGAATATCTCCTTACATCATTAAAAGATGCCTATCCTGCCTTCCTCCTGGCTTTCAAGTCTTAAAGTACAGACAGAGAAAGATCAATAGGATATGACGACACCTTAACAAAAGCAGAATGCAAGCAAAAAGAACTCTGTGGCAATGGTGACCTTGGAACTCATATGCTTGTATAAGTTAATTATGGGTGTTTGTTATTATGGCAAATGGCTAACTCACTGCTTACAAAAAATTTTAACAGGCAGTAAGGGAATCTCACAACTACTAGAATGGCAGAAAAATAGAAGTCTTACTGTATTTTTTAATACAATATTTGGTCTAAAATTCTACAGAGGAAAGTGGAAATGACAGCAGTCACCATTCTTGTGCAGCAGCCACATATTCTTCTACCATGCTGCTATCAGCAAAGGTACCCTAAAGCCTGAAAAACACTTTGTCCTACAGAGATGCCCAGAATGCATTTTTACAGTGTTTCACAGATATATTTTTACCAGTAAAGACAGAAACAAGATTAGAAACTACAATTCACTTCAGAATTGTTTTTAGGTTTTTAAATATTTCCTCTGAAAGTATGGTTTACATTTTTGACATCCGCATAAAGAATCCCTGAGATAATGTTGCTATGATATTTTTAAATTAGATCTAAACCAATAAAGACTTCATTTTTTCACCATGACACTGTGAAATACAGAATTTTACAAATTGCCTGGATATTATCTAGTATCATCTTTTCCTGTAAGATTAAATTCAGCATGGAGGGCAAGAATGGAAGTTGCAGTTATTTCACATAATATTTGTGTCTTAGTATGAGATTTCATAATATTGTATATATTAGATAACATGATATGTTCATGCTTTCAGTGTTTCTGCCACTTGGTTTTCATAAAAAGGATGATTTCAAAATAAGTGAAGAATCATATCTGAACAACTCTTAATCAAGCTTCTTAATGCAGAACATGGATATAACACACACACAAAGTATGAGAGCAGGGATGAGTGTGATACTTTAGTAAAAGCAGCCAAAAGGAGAAATAGCCAGTGTTTCTCTAGACTTCTCTGCACTCATTTCCTTTCTGGGAAGAAAAAGATAATTTGTGAATCAATCCTTTTGTCTGGCATTTCAGGAGTGATCCAGTAGAGAAGTGAAGGGAGGTGAGAAATTAGCATCTTGGAAAAAATCCTGCCAGTCCATTGGGTAGAAGACTTACAGAAAGGTTGTTCCAGCATTTAGGGTTTTTTAATTCTTCTGTTATGTCAATAGCACTTCTCATGTTTGCTAGGGGGCTGATTTGTTACCGGAATCCAACTCAGGCAGTACAGGACCATATGACGTTGAGGATTCCCCAGCGCAGTTCACTGCTTAGCCAGACGGTGGATTACATGCCAGTTGGCTGCTCACTGTCCTCCAGCTTTTCCTGCAGTGACATCCAGACACTTTCCTCATTGTCACCATAGGTCACCACAATTTACTCTTGCAACAAAACCACACTGTCCTACAAACACAATGAGTGATGTAAAGTCCTTATTCTCTGACTGATTCGTCTCCCAAAGGCTAAACTACAACCACAATTTATGTAAATCCAGAAAAGTTAGAATACTGTCCCCTCCAACAAGTTAGACCACTGATTTGTATCCCGACAGATTACAAGAAATCAAAATTTTGGGACTATGATACAACTTGAAATAGGAGAGCTGTTTGAGAAGCTCTAGCTATTTCAGCTCCTGTAGACAGTTTTGCTGACATCACATATTCTAAGCCAGACCTCTTTTAACAGATAAAAGGAATTTACAAAGGTTTTTTTAGGTAGAAATTGAAAATAAATATTGTATGTAAGAGTCTATAAGGCATGCAGTATGGGTAAATCTCGTGAAAATTGCTGTGCACATAATTATGGTTGTATTATCTTTTTTCCCCCTGATCTGCGTAAGCACACAATAGCCACGTCTCAAAACCAGGTGAACTACTGATTCAAGTTCAATTGCTGTTTGACCGTGTGGACCATAATAGCACAAAGCCAACTGTGCCACTTAGGTTTGCACAAAGGGAAGCACTTACTCACTGCCTAAGTGTTGTGCAAGGAAATGAAGAATTTTGTCATGTTTAAGTGTACTTGGCAAGGATTCTGTTTTAATTGGCTACAGCTTGAATGTTCAGTTTTTGCTTTAATCTAGACTTTAGGGAAATAATTAAGTCTACTTTTATGTATTCCACTTCTCTGTCTCTATAAGAAATGCAGTATTAAGTCCAAATTCCAGTCAAAATATTACACCATCAGAATCCAGCAGTCAGGTGTGCTGGGAATATTTTTACCCAATCATAAATTCACCTTAAATGCAAGAAAATTTTCAGGCTTGGGGCTGTACAGTTCTTAAATTTGTGTCAATTCAATGAATAGCATCAGAAAAAAAAAAAAAAGAAGAAAAAAAAAGATTATTTTGAAAGAGTTGGGAAAGGTTAGGTAAAAAAGTCAAACTTAATATGAAACACTTTATCTTGATGGAGTAAAATGGTATGCTGACACCAAACATATTTGATGGTTTGGGGTTTTTTTTGTCTAACCATTCTGAGAATTTCTGTTCCATTTAATGTAAATCACGTCCCTCCTTTCTTCATGTCCCTCCCACTTGTTCAAGAACTCAGTTCTATCATGCTAGTAAAAATTTTCAGATCAGCATTAGGAACCCATAGTATCATCTGGGAAAAATACTCAGAACAAATCTAAACTATTCAGATACTAAATGTAAGAGTGAAGAGAAGCTGAAAGAATGTCAGGAAAATAATGCATTTCTTTCCATATGTACATACATGTAAGAGACGAAAATTACGGGTAGAGATATGCAGGTAGACAGACCACTAATATTGATTTTCAATAGAATCCGGTCACTTGAACTGAGCAGACAGGAAGGAAATAAATCAGTACTTTTCACAATCAGTTAATCCTTAGTAAATTCATTAATTTTTAAAAAGGAAAACAATTACATCCAGAGTTATGAATCTCAAATGGCAATGGTGTTTCCTGAACAAACCAGTTATTGTTAGCACTCACTAAGCTAAGAGGCCATTAGAAATTAATTTTTAAATTAAAAATGAGAAGGCAGCTTTGTAAGGTGATTGAACAAGGCCATTTCTAACAAGGATGGAAAGTTTCCCATATTTGTTCCAATAAAATAACAGCTTTTCTCTTGGCTATTTCAGATTTATAAAGAGCAGGATGAAATTTTCTGCCTACATATAAAGTACTGGCATTTTGATGAGACAATGGGAAATTTAAATTTACCCAATAGACTATTTGAATATTCCTTCCTCCTCCTCCTTTTCTTATTTAAAAATTCATGTTTCACTTAATTGCTCAGTTTGCCCAAAGTGTAATAAACAATTGAAGAAATCATTGAAGTACCACATAACAAATACATTACTTAGCATGATATTACAAGAATTACTGGCCCAATTAGTGACACAGATTCTTTAGTGCAAGATAAGAAAAAAAAAAAAAAGGGATCCCTAATGAAAATAAGGTGCTCTGCAAAGATGAAATACAATCTGTGTATTGTACACTTTGAAGTCTAAGAATGTCTCCTGGGAAAACTGAAAATAAGGTACTAAGCAAGTTACATATTAAAGCCATTTACTTTGTGTGACATTGTGGCTGTGTGCTGCAAGGATACATTAGGAAGAAACTGTATTCTCAGATTTTCAGGGAGAAAGTTGTTTGAAAAAGTTAGGAAAGAATGCAGGAATTATAATGTAAACTAGAGTTTTTTCCCATGAAATGTTGTTACTAGTGTGAGTAACCTCTTGGTGTACACTCACCATCATTGCTATCCCTTATCCACTCTGCAGTATCAAAGGGAACTTTGAGACATACTCTCCTGTGATGTGCTGAACATCAGTGTATCCAACATCCAAGGAAGTCTCTGGGAGTTAAAAGCATCTGACTCTTCCCAAAAGACATCCAGCACCTCACAGCATTAGGCTCCAAGAGAAAGTGTTAAAGAGATAATAATAATAATAATAACAACAGCAATAATAATAATAATAGAAATCTTACTTCAAAGGAAAATGGGTGGAAGGTCCAAAAACTACAAATCAGACAGATTAAATTCAGTGGCAATGTTTCTCTCACTTAAAACGAAATTGCAAGAACTACATTCTCTTGAATGGCAGTTTTGCTGCTGTGCTGCAAAGTTTAAATGGACTTCACAGTCAGCTTTTTAAAGATACTGCTATGTGCACTAAAATCCACAAAATATATAACTTCACTCTTCCCCTAGATCTGAGTTTATGGTAACTCTTCTCTGGCCTGAGAAAGGGGAATAGCAAATCATCTGCCTTAGTATATCTCCAATTTTTTATTAAGCCAATTGAGGGATATTTCTATGGTTTGGAATTCAACCACTAATAAGGACAAAATAAATGAGGACAGAACCAAATATTAGTACATCCTCAGTCTGTCACCTTCACACTGTAGAAAAGCCCTTTAATGCAGGACATTGCCAGTGTGTAATTTCTTGGTAACTGGATTTAAGAAGAATTATTCTTCTTATGAGCAAAACCCAGTCCTGTGTGCGACTCTAGATTGATCTCCACCTGTGACAGATCTGCAAGATACACAGTCAAAGAACCTGCAGTGATGACAGACTGAACCCAAGGATATTTCTGCAACAAGCCAAACACATAAACACCATTCAAACTTGGCTTCACAAGCTTTATCTTCCCTCTAGTTCCTCTTTCACACTTTCTCTGCAGAAAGACTTGGAAGGAGAAGAAAAAAAGCAAAGCTTTGGGATGTTCCTTTTGCTGCAATTAACTACCACTGCACTTTACTGCTCTTGTCCAGGTTATGAGCCTGTTAATTTTGAAACCTTTTCAAAGTACAGTATTTAGCATACAAGTTGGAAAATAAAAGTTCTGCTTATGAGCTCACCTGCATTTGTTTTACACCAGCATAATTTCACTGACTAGATAGGTATGACTCAAGATTTACTTCAGAAAGAATATCTTTCTAGTTCCTGTTTAGTTTTCTAAAGGCCCAATTCTGTATAATGGTTTATAGTACTGAATTTTAAGGAATCCATCATAACAGCCGCTGTTATGTGCAGGTAATTAAATCCATATATCAATTTACTCTGACTACTTTAGGAAAGAAAAACTACCCATCCCACTGCCTAAGTAACCAGTAGCAGAAAAGCACAGTAACACCTTGAGTTGGAATACAAAACTAAAATCATATCTGTCAATTATCCTTTTAACATTGATCATCCTTCTTGTAACTCAAGCAAAGAGCACACAAAGCAAATATGTAGAACACAACGTAAACACATCACATGTACTTAATAAAAGGAGATCACATTGGCACAGAAACCACTTAAAATGTGATGAGAAAACTTAAGAGTGTTCCACTAGGCAGGCATTGTAAAGGAAACAAACCCACGTGGAAATTTTCTTGGGGGTAAGTGGCCACCTAATGGCATTTATGGCATTCAGCTTCCCATAGACCATCCTTTTCTCCTGTCATTAACCAGTAGGAGAAGAAAAAACATAGGTAAGGAGGAGTGGACAGGGGAAGGAAGCCTTCACATTATCACTTAAGTGAATAGAAAAGTGCAGTAAACTTAATTTTACATGGTTATACAGCTACACAGAGAGAATTGGGAAGCCTGTGGGTGCTCCACTGAATGTTTAGGGAACAGTTTCTTCTGTATTTTAAAGAATATTAACTAGAATAAGATGAAAGAATAGATTCATGTCTGTTATTCTCCATTCTTTTTCTATATATACCTACATGCTTCATGGATGTCTGCTCATTTGAAACTGATAAAGCAGATGTACAGTATCATTAATACGTTACACTGAATTAATTTTCACTTAAATTAACAAAAAGTAATGTATAGACCGCTGGTTTTGTAGCTATCCTATTTCTTGTTATGTTGCTAGAACACCTGTAATGTTGTTCTAAAATGTTTTCAGATGTTTTCGTAACATATCTGACTTCTTTACGCACACAAATGCTTTCCCCACTTTGGAAAGCAGGGCAGATATTTTAACCTGAGAGACCTACATTTAGGTACATTCGCCACCTCAGAGAGCAAAGCCCCTAAAACTTTTTGTTAAGATATTTAAGCCAATACACCGTTTACAGATGTCAATTGAAACATAGAAATAATATATTATACATTATATATTAACCAGGAAACATTGCTCAGATTTAGTGATAACTACTATACCACTAATAATAATAGCCATTGCTACAGAAAAGTGAATGAATAGCTGTTGTTCATTCCTATTTTGTATGCAGTTTGGTTTCTTCAAGATAGAAAATGGTTTGATTATATTTAATTACAAACCCACTATACAAATAAAGTTGTGTATTCTAAATGTTAACCTTGTTAAACAGTATGAGAAAAAAAATAAACAAACCCACCAAGAAAAACCCAGAAGTGACAAAAATAATAAAATCATGCCATTAAAAAACCCAATCTATTGTACATTCAGGAAAATTAATTTATGTGGAGATGGCTTACACACTTTTGAATAGCACCTGTTCAAAATGCAAAGGCACAGGAGTACTCTATGTTTATCAAATAACTACTCCATGCAATTTTACTGTATCATATTTTTAATCAGCAAGCTCCATGCCACAGATTTAATGATATACAGTAAATTCCACACTCACATCCACTTTTACTCATGATTTAAGGGTCTAGCAAATAAACCCCTCAAAATGTCCAGGGTTTTGGGTTTTTTAGGCTTCGCTACAGAGAAATAAACTGTTTTGCCTCCTAGAAAAAGACAACACACCAGGACTTCAGTAGCTTTTGGTACTTTTGAGTAAAACAAATTTAATACAAAAATTACAACAACATACTCCCTATTTATCGTTAACTTTCATTTGCATCCTTATGCTTTTGGTCGGGGAGGAGGAGGGCAGTAACAGAACTGAAGAGACTACCATAGATCATGAGCAATGCTGTATGAAGAGTGTTGCTGAAATATTTAAAAATATTTTAAAGCTGAAAAGTTCTTCTTTGTTCAAACTCGACAAGACTGCAGGCTGTTTTTATCCACAATCTACTGCATAAAGCTCTCCTATGAAGGATTCAGCCACATCTTCCTTTGCCATGAGTATGAATATCTGCTCAAATATATTGGTCTGAAAAGGTTTTCATTCAAGATGAAAGGGAGTTGGTTAGTTCCAAAGCTATGATGAAGACTTTGCTAAACATTTCAGATTTATGATGTATGCTGCTCAAAACGTATTTCTACAGAACATGCAGAAAATCCTGGAATTAACGAGACTCCTCAGTAACAGCTATTCTTAATAACAGAGTAAAATAACAGGGCCATCAGATTTCTGTTAACTGAGATCCCTGATCCTTGCTCTCAGAAAGAATAGGGGTGCTCACAATTTCCCAGGCATGCCCATCATGTCCCTGCTCTTCTAGTAACCTTTCATCTCTTTCAGCTGACTTCAGTTAAACATGACAGGTCACCCTTACAGCACAGTCCTTGAAAGTCTATGCACATTCCTCCTGAAAGGAGGAAGAAATTGACCCCAAATACCTATTTAAAATATTGTGAGACTTCTAAAACTTTGAAGGAATTTTCTTTTTTTTTTTTTGGATGACTTTTTCTGTTCATGTGTGTCCCTGTCAGAGTAATCACTTCACAAAATCCTGCTTCCTGTACAAACTCACACACATGAAAATGTGGGCCTACATTAGAACTCGATGACTAATTAACATTGCCTAACTCCACTACTAATAATGATTAAGAAGTGAATAAACTTATTTCCCTCGAAAAAGGCTATTTACACTTTTGGAAAAAATTCTGAAATTATATCAACAAATCATCTTCAAAAGCAATGCAGGCACTTCTATTCTACATAAGGTGTTTCTACAGAGTCTTTTACTAGCAGCTGGAAATTCACACACCTTGCAGCCACCAGAAACCATGCTGAGCATAGGGTGAGGCTACTGAGTCATGATGATATGCCACATGGCTTTTGATCAGTTCAGAAAGTGGGCACAGTTCACCTGGGTTTCCCAGGATGTAGAAACATCCTCTTACTCTTCAGATGACTTCAGTGCTTTTGAAAACTTTACCTTTTGCCAGAATAGGTCAATTCAATGAACCAATAAGGCAGCAAATTAAATAGGGCATATCAAGAATCCTTTTGAAACTTCGTGAATGAGCCTCAGTATCTCTTTGTTTCTAAAATGGACTCAACTCTAATGGCAAGATATAATCCTTAATGATCTTGTGGGTAGCTAAAGGCACAAAACTAAGACAGAGGTTTATACTGTCAAAAAGGATAAGAAAGGTAAAGCGGTATTCCTAAAGATAAGAAATGGAAAAAAGAGGTGGAGTAAAACAAAGTGAAGCAGAGAGAGAGGTGAAAAAGACATAAGGCCTGGCCAGTAGCAAATGAAAATGCAATAGGCATGAGAAAAAAATTACACATAGGAAAGGGAAATACCAAAGTTGGGAGATGAAAACAGAAAGGGGGGAAAAAAAAGGGGGGGGGGGGGGGGAAGGAAGCAGTCTAGTTT
>JAWMRA010000113.1:11319121-11417612 GCA_035584735.1 Pseudotriccus pelzelni | reverse complement strand
AGGAAAAAAAAAAAAAAAAAAAGGCAGTCTAGTTTTAAGAGCTACTCTATTGGAGTAGACTGCAGACTATACAAATACTCCACAGAGATGTCCTGTAGGACCTTGATCCAAAGAGTATTACTTTGACTCGAATGGGCTTTGGATTAGGGAAGAGCCCCAGAGTATAAATTTATTTATATCTTCATATATAATTCAGCTCTGTCTACCAGCTGCAATGTATCCTGTGTACAGAATTTAAATAGTACCTTTTTTTGAACCTGCAGAGCTGGATACAAAAAAAACCGCTACTTGTCAAAGTTAGGTTTATGGTTGGACTCCACGATCTTAAAGGTCTTTTCCAGCCTAAATGACTCCATTTGTCTATGAAATTCTTACCCTATTTTATTCATCCCCAGCAAGAAAGCTTGAATCAGAAAGGCCATCTCTCTCAGCTAGCATTTTGATAAATTCACTCACTTTAAAAAGCTCTGATCAGGAATTACACCCAGCTGGTGAAACAGCCTCATGTTTCCAAAAGACACCCCAAATACCTGCCACAGGTTAACCAGTTCTACAGCTGAATGCATCCACACAACTAATGAGTGAAACATAATAGCTGAAAGAAATTACTTACTGATAGTACAATCCCTAGCCAACACGCAGGGTATAAAAATGCTTTAATGTTCTATTTATAAGCTGTGCCTCTGTTCTTAGAGAATACATTAAATAGGATGGCATTTAAATTGAGAGCCTTGGGGGAGATGCATCTCCTGAAGCATTTAGTCACCTACATTAAGAAAAGAGACTTCTCCCTAGTTTAGCAACAGGTGTTATAAATGTGTGAAAATTCCATATGGATGTATTTGTTAAAAACACGAGATCTTTTTCACACCTGTAAAAGGCATTTAATACTCCTAAGGGATAGTTTTCCACTTTCAACAAGTACAGCATTATATTTGCTTTAAGTGAAATTGTAAGGGATTCCAATGGATATTCTGAATTCCCTTGCAAAAGTAAAGATGGTCTTAATTAATCTTTCAGTTATTATAAATCAATGGGATGGCATGAAAAAATACTACTTACTAGTTAAAAAAAAACTGATTGTGTTCAGAATGTGAGCAGACTGATGGAACTGATCTCTAGGGAAAAACTGTCTAGGGTAAACAGTTAAAAATTAAAGTTTTTCTGTTGACTGAGTGTTCATTCCACATAACATAAGCTCTCCTTGTTGATAGATTCAATTTTTCTTAAATGTAATGATTCTGATCTTTTTGGGAACTGCAATTGTCAAAATATTATTATACAACTCAGAGAAAATAAATGTATATTCTTTGATTGTGTCCAAGATTGATTTGACCCTGATGCTACTACTTTGAGAAACCAATTTTCTTAATCACACAGTGCTCTTTATGAAACAGCTCATTTATATATTCTTCTCCTTTTGTAAATGGAGGCAAAGTCAGCTACTCTTCAGCACAACAACACTGTGTCCATGCCTCCTGTCTTAGACAGGAGGACTGAAAGAAAATTCTCTCTGCAGAACACATTATACACCCCATTTCAATAGTGTATTATACATCAGTTTTTCAATATATTAAATAATCTACATGATATATTGGTCCATATTACCTATCATGTATTCATTCCCCTGCAGCAATTTCAGATTCTGTTCCACAGAATAATGTAATGCAACTCTCAGTTTTTGTCCTGCATCACTTTATTTCAGCTCATATTACTTCCTTCTACATATAGTTCTCTCTCTTATGGCAGAGTTGCAATATATGAATCACCATAAGTTTGATATTCGCTCAATATATGTCGAGTGATAGGTCCCTTTCCCTGTGTAAAATTACCACTGACAAAAATGAGCAAGACAAAATCTTACGGGTTACTGAAGTGCCCCTTCAATATGCATTGCCATAGCTGGCGTTTCAAATTACTTATATTCTCATCTTCATAGCACACATTCATAAAGTAAACAAAAGGTAAACTGTTGCATATGAAATAAATGTTTCAAGAGGAACTGATTTTTGCAACTATTCTTCAAAAGCAATATCATAGCCCAGTGTTTCCATATGCTAATAAGTAGAGAATAATCCATGAATAACTATTGCATGAATAACCAAGATCTCATTAGAATGATGAATCATGGAATATGAATTAAGTGAATGAATCTTTTGATACTAATATGCCTTGGGGTCTCGTATAAAAGACCACCTTTCCTCAGACAGGAATAATTTCTTGAGCTACAGCTTTTTCTAAAGCCACTTTAAGCAAACTGGTGCTGAAAAAATACAATCCCTGGCAAAGATTGAAGAAAGGAGTAAAAGAACAAAACGTGGTAAACTGGAGTAGAAGAGGAAAAGAATCACAGAATCATAGAATGGTTTCGGTTGGAAGGGACCCTAAAGGTCATCTATTTCCAACAGCCCTGCCATGGGTAGGGACACCTTCAACTAGACCAGGTTGTTCAATCCAACCTGGCTTTGAAAACTTCCAGGGATGGGGCATCCACAACTGCTATGGGCAACCTGTGCCAGTGCCTCACCAGCCTCACAGTAAAGACTTTCCTCCTAATATCTAACCTAAATTTCCTTCTTTCAGTTTGAACCCATTGCTCCTTGTCCTATCACAGTTGTTGATGAAGAGGCTTCCCCCTCAGAAACTTCAGGCTGCTATGAGGTCTTCATGCAATTATACTTTTATTCATCCACCTGATAACCAATTTTTGATGCCAAATTTCCCCAGTTCAAGTAACAAGATGTGTAATGTTTAGTGACTTAGAGTAATTTTTTTCTAGATTTGCAGATAGAAAAGGGAAGCTAAGCATCTTTGTATTCCTTTCCTAAGGAAAATTCCTTTTTATTTCCCAAATCCTGCCTGGTGAAAACAGTTTCTAACAGTGCTTGAGAAAGAGAAGGCTGAATGCAGCCCCTTCTAAAACCCAACTCCTCTGCAAATGTAAATAAGACTTCAGCATAAAACAAAGCTTTGCAACTCTTAGTCTTCCAAGTCTATATATTCTGCTCTCAGCAAGAGCAGAGATTAATTAATCCAGGAAGATTCCTCCATTTTGGCAGACTTCTTTTGGAGAAAAACTATTATTACCTTTAGATACTTTTAATTACAAGTTTAAGAGATTATCAAAGACAAAGGGCATTTCTCAGATCCTTCAATTTCTTAAAAATAACTATGTCTTTGATTAACATTTAAAGGAAAATGATTAACATATAAAGGAAAATCGCATAATCAAGACAGTGTCAATCATGGGCTAATTCCCATTTCTACTAACATTTATACATAACAAAACCTACTGTACCAAAAAGCTAAGACTAGCTGGACTAGCAATTAATTAGCTGCACCAACTTTGCTAAGGCAGCTCATGCACTTCACACTCCAGTTCCTTCAAAAATTGTTGCATCAGGTTTGCAGACAAGAATTGTTTAGTAAAAACACAACCAGCACTCAACCAAAGTTGAGTCAACAGACAGTATTTACATAAGAAAACAATAAAAATCCAGTAAGTTTATACTAACATACTTAGTGTATTTTGAACCAACAAGACCAATTATTTCACAAATCTGCACATGTCCATCTGTGCATGCACTTAATTCTCAGGTTTAAGGGAGGTAGTTTTAGGATATGTAAAAAAAAAAAAAAAAAAAAAAAAAAAAGTACATGGGTTTATACTCCTGCACTTTGTAAAGCAATAAACTGTTCTCCCATAAACTGACGGAGATATCCAAAACAAGCAGCAAATAATTTCACTAACAGTTACCACTGAAGTTTTCTTTTCTTCCTGACACAAAGAGCCTCTAAGGTTGAAGATTGCTTTCTGAAAGCTCCCTTCACTATTCAGACATGACTAACACTATATGGCATTGTCATGAGGTTAAGATGGGACATGGAGGGGTACAAAAGAGATTCATAGCATGAAAAATTCTATCATTTTATGCTCTATGTAATGTCCCTTTTTTTTCTCTTATTGCCATAGCACTTATCATGGCAAGTGCTAAAAGGTAATAAACAATTTCATTATAAAATACAAATTCACATATATTTTCACAGCATACAATCATATACTCTTCATTTTTCTTTTATGGAATAGCTAGCCTATTTTTTACAGTGATAACAGGCTGCAGACTTGAGGATGTTATCTCTATCACCTACCATTTCATCTAAAAAAGTGTGTTGAAAGTTGGGGAAAAAAGGGGGAGCAATGAAAGAGACCATTCCAGTTAATTTTCAAGTAAGGAAGATGAAACCTGCAAATTCAGCAGGTTTGGGACCTGATATATGGGACCAAATGAGGCACCTGAGAGGAATAAGCAACTTTTACACTCTGAAGGGGTCAGGCTTTCTGACAGAGCTAAAATACATGCTCTCCAGACTAAGCATAGGAGCAAAACTGGATGACATACAATTAATTCCTTTTCCTACTCTGTCATGCAAACTCTGCAACCCTGAGTATTAAAGAATCATTAAAATACAGGTGTCTGGTATATTTCAAAAGAAATAAATCACTTCTTATAGGGAAATTTGTCTTAAAAGTTGTACATATTATGGTCTGGTAGTCATACAGCTCCAGCTCTTGTTGGATGAGTGTAGAACTTGACTGCAGCTATCACGTACCAATTTCAGCTGGATTTATATTACAAAAATTAACTTCAACTAAAAAGTACCTCACTTACGAGTTCTGATGTCAAAGCTATACCTTAAGATGAGATTGCAACCAGAGGAAAAAAAAAAACAATGCAGAGAAATTCAGAGAAAACACAGGAGCAAGGTCACAGATTTTATAAGATCCTGGGGGCAATTTCCACCTGTCTGGGTGAAGCTGGGAGAGCAAAAGATCTGCCATGCTTCCAAGAGGTCAAGTGAACTGTGCTTCAGAGAGTCCATCTTGCACATTTAGAGGAACTTTTTAAGCCAGCGGTTATCTCACCTCTGATTCATATGGCCTGAACCCTTCTCCAGAGACAGAAGGACATATAACAGCTTTTGAGGAAACTATCAAAGATCATAGGCTGAAGCAGCAGGGCTCACAGAAGTTTTTCAGGCAGCAGCCATGAGTGGATGGTACAGTCTTAACCACATCTTTTTATGTCCCTTTCAGGATTTATTACACCTGGATCTGGGTCATAGCACCTGCACTGAATGCTATGCCTTAGCATAAACTCAGTAGCCTTAATATTGGCAGAAAACACCTGTGTTTGTGAAAAACAATGGTTCTCACCAAAGTACAGCAGTATCTGCTACCATAAGGAAATCCATCAAAAATTATTATCTAGTTTAGAACAAAGCAGCCTTTTATAGACCGTAAGAGTAACTGGAACACACATAACTTATTCCAATTAGCTGGAAGTCCTGACAAAGCAGGTGGCAGCAGTGCATCCATTACTATAATGTGGAAAATATATGGTGCATGGCAACAGGCACTTGTATTTGTCTTGATTATGGAACCTGGAAACAGCACTTTCTATTCTATCTGCTGTGGAAAAATCACTTTTTCTGACCTTAGAATGGAAACAAGCCTTTAACAACGTACACAGATGACACTTTCATGTTTCTTCTACTAAATGAATATCAGGGCTACGAGTCTTCTATGGAGACTTAAATACCCATTACAACCGAAGTTGATTGTGAAGAAAAGCAGAAAAAAATGTCAAAAAGAATTTGAGGTTATATAGGCACTTCAAAATCATCCAATCTAGAGGAAGGCAGATTAAAAGATCCGTCTTATCACAGTACACAAGGCAACGATAGTGTGTGCATTAATAGCGCATATGAAATTATGAACTTTTGTCTCCCTTCTGGAAACAGTAATTATTTGTCATTATTGCTCTGAACCCATGTTGCAATTACAGGTTTCCCTCTAGTCAGCTCAGCCATAGGAGACTTGGATCTAAAGTCAGCCTGTTGTCTCAAACATGCCTAGGTATCAATGGGAATTATACAAACAGAGCAGCTACTTCATCATTCCCACAGATGCCTAAAACATGAGAGATCAAACATGCCAACCAGATTCACGCTTTACTACATTCTATTGTTAGAGAAAGAAAGAAAGAAAAAAAAAAAGAAAAGCATGTTGCAACTGGAAAGGAGAGATTGTTCCCACAGTCAAACAAGACATTAAAATCTCTGAAGAAATAATAGCCTCATGCTGTCACTGACCCCTTGGCCTAGCTGTATTTTAAAGCCGTGGATGACACTGTTGCAACTGCCTGACATGTAAATCCCTTTTTAAATAATAGTTACAGAATATTATTCCTTATCCATTCATTCATGAAATATTTTACTCAAGATTGGTACCAGCCCTACAGGAGGTAGAGAGGAATTTTTAATTTACCAATGAGGAGCCAATGGCAATAAAACTAACTTCCCACTCCTGTACTGGTAAAATACTCCATGTGAATACAATTGTGCAATTACTCGGGATTCACAGACAGCTAAAATCACACCTTTATATGCAACAGCAGCTTTTGAGATAAGATGGCAGATTCTAAACACAAGTAAATAAAGTTTAATTGTTAAGGACACAGGAGATCAGAACCTGGATCGTTAAATATTGCATTGGAATTGCTACAGTTATCTTAGTTAACTGTCTGAAAGCTTGCAATATGTACTGCTTTTGACTGGGACACAGCTCAATTTCTTGGGAATTTTTTTCAATTTCTTTCTTCCTAGTACTTAGTATGGGGCTATGTTTTGGATTTGTTCTGGATATAGTGCTGGTAATTCAGGGGTATTTTAGTTATTGCTGCAGCGCTTACACAGAGTTGAGGTCTTTTTTGCTTCTCATCCCACTCCACCAGCAAGTAGACTGGGGGTGCACAAGAGGGGACCCACCTGAGCCCCACTGACTCGAGAGATATTCCAAACCATATGCTGTTGGCACATAAAGCTGGGAGAAGTAAAAGGAAGGGGGGCACATTCAGAGTGGTGGCATTTGTCTTCCGAAGTCACCTAAACACATGATGGAGCCCGGCTTTTCTGGAGATGGCTGAACACCTGCCTGCCCATGGGAAGTGGTGAAAAAATTCCTTGATTTGCTTTGCTTTTCTTATTAAACTGTCTTTATCTCAGCCCACGAGTTTTCTCACTTTAACTCTTCCGATTCTCTCCCCCATCCCACCAGTAGGGCGTAAGCGAGCGGCTGTGTGGGCCTTGGTTGATGGCTGGGGTTAAACCATGACACAATGTCTTCTTAAAAGGAAAATGTAACACACATACACGTATATATACATATATACACGTGTGTAGGCATGACTGAAGACTATTCTGCTTCAAAAGGCCAGTACAGGTTGCCAAAAAAAGACAGTTGAATACAGCTGAAGGTTTATAACACAGCCAGAGAACTATCTTAACAAGTGACTGGTATCATTGCTGATGAAACTGGGGTGTCTGGTATATCCACACAATCTCACGGATAAAGAATTTGAGCTTTTCCTGTGGACGCTGCTTTCCCTCAAGGCTCTCAACTTATATTTACCACATCTGAAAATAACTGATTCGGCTCTTATGTAGATGTATTTTTAGAAAAGCATATGTACATAGGAGGTGAAGCATTACTTTCCTCTCCCAATAAAGAATTGTTGGTAAAGGAAAACAAAAATTATAAATGTTTTTTTCATTTAAAGTAATCTTGCCTGATAGGGACTGGGTAAATGACCAAAAATTCTAAGCATAATCATTTTATTTCACATGCATGAATTAGTATATGGGACAGCTAAATGCCAACTGGTATCATCATCATGTCTACTAAGTTAAAACACAGTGTTTTGTTATCCTTACTAGCCATTTGTGGGGGAAATTTTAATTCCAAAAGCAAAAGTGGCCTGTCAAAAATATTCTGCTGTAAGAAATTTTAAAAGACCAGACAGGATATGCTCTTGCATATTGTTCATTTAAAGAAAAAAAGAAAGACAATGCTGCAGAAGATAAGAAAAATTATGCATAAGCAGACGTCCATGCTAACTTTCAGCAAGCCTTTAGCCTGTTGTTTTCATTTATATTTAAGATACAAAGACATTTTAATTAAATTAGCATTTATATAGAGAGTTCTTAAATTAATGGAACATTTAAGAAATACCCGGCATATAAAATGGCATCCTTTAAATTGCCAAAATATCTGGATAATATTTCAGCATGTGCACTTTTCACTTCAGGGATAATTCATTTGGCTATCTGGGCAACAGTGTTCAACATATACAAATTTTATCCATTAAAGACTGCATTGCTAAATTTGATTCACAAGAACATAAAACAAGCAGCATTGAATGCCCTTATCTGCTTTCTTAAATTAAACAGGACTGTCCATATCTTGTGTGGCATTAGCCTCCCACCACATCTACCAGCTGGGGATGCTGGTCATGCTGTAGGCAGAGCATTAGCTCCCTGATAGAGCAATAATGTTCTCCTAGTTTTGGAGTTTGTGACAATGAAGAATAAGTTTCATCCGCTGGTGCAATCACACCTTTGTTTAGATAACTCTCACAGATATTTGAAGGGTCTTGCATCTTCAACAGATCTGCCAGTGCAAGTGCTGTAAAAAACAATTTAGATACCAAATTGAACTGGCAATCTTCCTGGAAGGTATGACCATTAAACATGGAAAAATACAGCTTCCACTATCTCTATTAGGAGGGGATCTGACCTAGATGTTTCTGGCAGCTAATGCTAGACCACAGTCAGCAGCATCCTCACACCTCCGGATCAGGCCTGATGAAAAGAGCCTGGTGGCCTGAAAGCCACAGCTGGCAGCAGCATGAGCTAGGTGAGAGCATGGTTCATTCAACCACTTTATAAACACCGTATGTAGAAACTTCATACAATATTGAAGTTAATCCATATAGCATTTTTTTAATTTCAGAGTATCTGGGTAATGACATCAGAGAAAGTTTCTTGTGCATACTATTACTAAATTAGTGAATCTGCCACAGTGTATGTGGCAAATTAGACCTAAAACAAGTTTACTGGGCAAAATACATCACTTTAAATCAGCAACACCCAGTGCCAGTGATGGCACTACCTGAAGATCCAAATCTAAAATGCAAAGAATAAGTGGAGAACAAGAACAAGAGAGTTCTCTCCTCTCAAATCTGCTATAAACTTGGGTTCCATTTCGCAGAAAACTACTACTAAGATATGAACTTCTGAGAAATTGTAATTGGTTTTACCTCTATCACAGTTTAATACACTTGATCAGATAATTAAAATTGTGAAGCTGCAAGGTAAATGTTCTACGGGGTCTTTGACTGACTGACTACAACAAGAAACACAGAGGCAGTGATTTAGAGTTAAGATAGAATGGCTGAACATGGCAATACATCCTGACTTCTTTAAAAGGGTTATCTACAAACATTAGATGTACACCAATACATTTTAACTACTGTACCTTCATTGTGCATATTTAACTCCCTGACAATTATGCAATATAGCCCAGAACATTTGGATTGATGTCTCTGCTGAAATCAAAAACAAGAAACCTTTCATATATTGCTAAGTACTGTCCAAGAATATTTAATGGGTTCCAATGAAGATGTAACTAGGGTATATCTAAGATAATGGAATAAGCTGTCTCTAGCACTGTTTATTAGGAAATACATCACTGTTAAATCTTAATCCATTCTATAAGAAAATAAGCAAAAGAGGTATAACTGTAGAAAGACAAATAGCCTTATTGTAAGAAGATCTAAGAATACCTTTATTTCAAAATTGAAGTAGAGGTATGACAGACTGTGCCACATAGCAAAAAAGGTCTGTGCCATTAATCAAGGAATCTGAAATTTGATAAAATGTGTGTGTGTGTAGAAGGATCATTTCATAAACATATTTAAGTGAATATGATACAATAAATTGAGCCTATGGACAGGTGCTGAATAATTATTTACGATAGCAGTAAAATGTGATGGTGGTATTTATTATTTCAGGGTTTTCTCCATGACAGGTAATAATTTTTTTCCTTTCTAATTATGATTCAGTGTTACATCTTTATTTTTAGTGTTTCTACTGCATAAATGCACCAAGCTTATATTGTATGAGAAACATAACATTTAAAAATGCCTCAACAAAATCAAAAACCTAATGCCACACTGCAAATATAGAGTCCAAGGGAGCACCTTTTCAAATCAGAGGATACAAATTGACCTAAAACCTCAAAGACCTACTAAAATATCTCATTACCATTAAGTTTCTCTCAGATAAGAGTAATGCTCCCTGATTTTTCGTCTCTTCCAGCTATCAGTGAAAAAAATTACAAAGATGCTAAATAAACAATAGGACACTGATTCAAATTTTATGCCCAATAAACCTTGCTCTGAGGGACTAAACAGACCTCATCGATGCAGATATTTTGTAGCGGACAAATTCTGTATAGACCATTTTGATGCATGTTGTTAGTGGGCATTCCAACACATCGGACTCAGTAAAATCCAGACTTTATGGGACAATCTTCAACCCCAACCTCCTGCAAATCTCATTTGTAGCCCCTCCTCTCTACAGATATCCCTCATGCCAATATAAAATGAAAGAGGATTTCAGTACATGAGGAACAGCTTATTAATTTTACACAGCTCTTGAGCTATTTTGAAACCTACCCTGGAGAGTACTGTCAGCAGTAAAGAGTGATTATTTCCTCAGCTTTCTTGTCTTTTTCTAGTCAGTCCATCTGCTTGGCACAATGGGTCCATAACCTTTGACTGAAATTTATAGATGCCACCATAATACGAATATTAAAACTTTAACATTCACTAAGACAAGAAGCAAAAGACACAATGCATGATGTATTACTTGCAGAAAAAAAACAACCAAACAAAAAACCACCTGAAAAAACAAACAAACATTAAATGAAAGAAAGTTAATGCTGACCTTCCCTCTGTGACTGTGGGTTCTTCACATCTATTGGTACTACAGTCATGGTCAATCAGACAGACTCACTACAATCTGGAAAGCTTTGCCCCAGTCATTGTCACAAAAAATGGCTTGTGAAATCATTCTGATGAACTGCTAATTATGCTAACAGTCCTGCAGTAATGAAAGCAACTAATCCTTTTCAACAAAGCTGTCTTCCTTGAATGAAATCCTCACCTCATTCTCGTTCACTCCTGGAATAGAGAGAAAATACCTTGCCTACTGATGCCAGCATTCAAACATCCAGAGCAATTACATGAAGAGGGAACATTTAAATGGCAAACAATATCTGTAAAACAAAATGACATGAGGTGAAGCCACCAGTTCAAATCTCAACTCAATGCATTATGACTGCCCTTCTCACTTAATAGACATCATATACCATGAGCAACTGGAATTACAAGACAAGCAGAGAACAATATTTAAGGCAACTGCCCCTCATATGGACACAAAAGTGTGAGCAATGATGGGGAGTTTGGAAAGGTTTGACTTATACCAAAAGACAGGAAAGCCTCATCTGTGAAGGCATGAGGGCTCTAAGTCTGGTGTATCAGCACACACAAAGATCAGTATTTTATGCATTTTCTGCATCTAAAATAATTACAATAACTCTATAAAACTCAAACCAAATAACTGTAGAAACACTCCCTGTAGGGGAGGGGAAAAAACACAGAAATATTCACAGTGAGAAAATATTTCTGTTTTTCTTAAACAAAGGAATGCTCTGCCTGCTCGACCCATTTTCCTTTTCTCCTTCCCCTTTCCCATGCCTTTGCATCCCCCTTTTTTTATTTTTTTTCCACATATCAGTTCTATGAATCCCGCAGTATGACGTACACAGCAAAGGAAGGAATAATGGTATTTGCTCAGTAACTAGTACATTATTTTAATGGTGCTGGATCGTAATATTGGCACAACACAATAGAATGAAACAGCAATACAGAAGTCGTTGACTCTTTGTTTAATTCCTTTTCCCATTTCAGTCTGCTGTGTGACTTATGGTTAGATGCTTGTCACATTTAAGTAGGTAAAGCTGTGTGCGCTCCTGAAATAAACCGGATGTCTATTCATTAATAAGTAAAAGCAAAGGCTGAACAGAATAATCCTTAACCTCTGCTGTGCTGTTTTTTGTTTGACACGCAGCGGTGGGGAAAGCACTGCCCAATGAATTGCTTACGGAGGGATGACTGAGGCATGGCATACGCTGAACCAGCATGGGATCAGCTTTAAGCTACGCCAGTTGACAACAGAGTGTTACACACCCTGGCCATGCCCCAGATCCATCTCTCACATCACTGGCAAGTGCACAAAAGACACAGAGGGAATTTTCAGGTGGTCAATCTGACCACTGTGTGATTTCTTTGAATCATTCAAGAGGGAACAAATGCAAAGCCGATTCACCGTGTTTCAGCTCCCCTCTATGAAACAGGAATAACCATTCCAAATAAGCCTCTTGCCAAGACAGGAAGTAGTGCTGGAGAGACGCCAGTGCATATGAAGGACAAGGGTTAATGTATGTATGCCACTTTTTGACATGACAGTTAGAAACAGGGATCTTTTTAGCAAAGTTGAACTCTTCTACACTAAGGCTCATTCAGCAATAATGACTGCTCCTTTTCTCCCTCTGATTTCCCATTTTTCTGCAAACTATACTTTGGCAGTTAAGTGACCCCTATAGAAGACAAGAGTACCACCACACACCATATGCATATGCAAATTTATCCCTAGATTACACATAATTATTTATTTTTTAGTTTTTCTTCCAGTTTAAGTAATTACATTTGGAAAAAGGATATAGGGAGGACAGTGATTATCAAACAGCCAGATGAAATCAAGTTAATGACTTGAAACAAACACAAAATACTGGCAAAATCCTGACATATTCATTTCCTCACACCACGCTTGCTATGACCAGCTTAGGATGAGCAGTGACCTTGTACTGAAATACTGACACTTGTCCATAGTCCAAGGGTCAAAAACATAATATACATTGATTGCACTGAAATCCACCCTCCCTAAATCTAAGGCATAAATTCCCTATGCACAAATTCTATCCTCCAAGAACAATGAATAGATAGGATTTCAGGAATCTTCAGGTGAGTCACTTGCAATTTATATCAGTGTTAACAACTGCCATATCTAAAGTGACTGCTCCTATTGATATCTAGCAGGTGCACCACATATTTTCCCCAATTTAATTATTTACCTTTTCTGACCTCAGGCTTTTTGAAGCTAAGCTCCTGCACACATACATGTCTTCATTTAGATAATCATACAACTCACAAAATCACTGCCAGCTGCTGAAATTTAGGTGTCCGGGTTAGGTACTTAACAGACCGCTGTCCTTAGCAGACCAGTAACTTCTCTTATCTGCATGCTTAACTAGAGTTTTGCAGTGTCTTGCACAGTAAGAAAGTCAAACATCTCAAAATGAGATGTTTGTTTTTGCTGTTGTTGCTGCAAAATAATGTTGTTACTATTCTTTCTTCACCAGCTTCTCCCTCGAAATGCTATACAGTGTATTTTACTATATTTACGTCAGACAACAGCTAAAGCTGTCAAATCATGCTGAGTGATGAAAAGCAAGCTTTAGGAACTAACGTGAGAAGACTTCTACAAAAGTTAAAAATCATCATCACAAAAATTGTTCTGGCTTCAATCCTAGTGAATGACTGGTTTTCTATTAGAAGTCAGCACAGCCAAAATGATAATTTGGCCTATGTACCCTCATACACAACAGCTGCTATATAACAATTTCTAACAAAACTCTATTTCATGTTTCTTAAGCACAGGACTTGAAAAATAGTCTTCTAATTGATAAAGGGAACAGTCGTACTCCTGCAACTTCCATAGAATTTCCAAGCAATAAAAAGTTGCTTGGAAAAACTTTCAAGTAATAAGATAATTATAGTCTTCACACTCACCTTTCCTTGCCCATATAATGTTTTATTTAACCTCTCTTTATATAGCAGATTATTTAGAAAGAAGGACATTCACAGCTTTTTTTTTTTTTTTAGAATAATCAAACACAGTATTTGAGAGCTGCTCTGAATGCCAGGGTTGGGGTGCATGCCCCAGGCAGATTTAAAATCCACAGCAAGGCAAATTGCAAACACTAGCCAGCCTGAGAAGAGGATGAGTGGAAGGATGGGGCTTGGATGGGAGCCACAGCATGTTCTGACCAACTGGGACACCAAGATTTTAGGATGCATCCATTTAGACACAGCCAAAGGGGCTAATCTCACATCTGTTGTTTTGTCACAACTTCTAAACTCCTCTCTGTGGGCACTGAATATCCAAACCCAAAATAACGGCATGATTCAATTCATGCTCATATGTTTTCCATAAATATGGCAATTCATTATATTTGCTAAAAGCTCCCTCATAATTCTTGTCATGTGAAATAAAGTGAACACATCCACTAACTGCACCAAACCTATTTTAAAAATACATGTGTTTGTGTTATTATTTGCAATATTTTGTTAACAGTTTAGGCAGCATTTAGTGAGGGGGACCATGGCAAAAGTGTTGTGTGCTTGAGACCCATTGTATCTGACAGGGGCAAAACAGATTAGGTCATGCAGTGGAAATTTTAGGCTTGACCTCAATAAAATCAAATTAGGCCTAGGTCAGTGAATAGAAACAGTGCCTGTTCTAGCACTCTGTTCCTTCACATCTCTTCATCTCCACTGGCCAGCCAGGCAAGCCCATGGCCATTTCACCTTATCTCTTCTCTACCTACTTCCCAGTGCTCTAGAGCTGCTGTCACCGAGAAAGTCAACCAACTCCAGTGATTCAGCAATGCAAACATGCATTAAGACAACATCTGACTCTTCTTCAAGGTAGAAAAAGTTTGTCACGCTTTTTGAAATTTCTCCAAGTCTAGTCATTCTCTGGTTTTTATTTTATAAATGCAGATGAGCTGAATTAATGAAGTAAATTAGAGAATTCCTAATTCAGTTGCAGATATGCAGGGATAAAAGAACATATTTAGAAAGCAGTCAACTAGCTTTAGAAGCATGTTGGCATTTCTTTGCATATACAGCTGCAGTAAAAGAGAACTAAACAAAGAGTTAACATTTCTGTCATTTTGGAGTAGATGTCTGAGGACATCTCCCTCTATGGCCCCAGAACACCAGAATGATCTGAACAAATCAGCAAGCTTTTCAGGAAACACCTATCTATGTATTTTAAATGAAGACCTGCCATTGTGCCATTTACAGTTCAAATACGTAGAACAAAAAAAAAAGTCTATGCACATTCCTTACCCTTTCAGGTAAACCCTGCCTCCACTTCAACCTTGTCTGGCTTTCTGTGATTCAGGATCACAGATACTATGTACCTACTGTACTTTTTTTTTTATCCAGCCAAGCCCCAGAAATAAAGCTTTTTCACTCTTATGCTACCTACAGTGCATGTGCCAGTCATACCCTTAATCTGGGCTATTGTGGTGGACTGGGCCAGTTTAGTGCTTAAAGAAATTCAAAACCAGTTTTCTACCCTGATTCAGTAATTGTGAGCCAGAGACAGTGACTGCTCCTAAGCATGGCATCCTCCCTGCCTTATCCCAATCTTAACGCTGACATCCAGCAGCACTACTTCTTCCCTCCTCCTTTCCCACTTTATTTCATTGGCTCCTTTTTTCTGTCAACTAAGGGGGAAGGGAATAATTAATTCTGTTATTCTGATCAATTACTTCTGTGGTTAATGAATACTGTCACTGACCAGTTTTTCGACATTTTCAACTCTTAGAGAACTGCTCTCTTTTTCAACTTCCTATGGCCACTTTCTCATTATGAGGAAACATCTGTAATATGTTTGTGCGTTGATACACATGCATACAAAGTAATGAGAAAGAGGTGGGGAAAGTACTTCCAGACATCCACGTAGCTATTCAAAAAGAAAACAATGTCTAAATGATGGTAAGTACATGGCCCCTCTTCTTCATGTTTGTTACTTTTAACTTTATAGAACAGTGTTTTTATTTGTAACAGACTTTCCTTCATCAAATCAGATTGTTCCATTCTACTTATAATCACAGCGACATTCACGAGTCAGCTTATTATCACAGTGAGATCTATCAACTCTGCCTACACTGTATTTACAAACTAGAAAGGAAGTTGTTAGCTTAGAAAAATGCATTACAGATACTGTGACAGACCTGAGGACATCAAACTTTATAGCAGAGTGATAAATTAACTGAATCTGGGGAAAGACAAGAAAGAGGTCAGTAATGTCATCTTGATTACTCAGAAAGGTTAAGAACTATTGCAAGGTTTGTCCAAGGAGAAGACAAAAGATAAACTTCAGTGAACTACATTACATGATCGATTGAAAATACAATAATCGAGCATATTATCCTACGGTTAATCATAGTAATGGCCATCTATGTGAGAAAAGTGACAAAATATTAGAACTGTAGAATCGGTTGTGCTTATGCACACTGGCCATAGCAGTTTTGTCTGCAGAGTTCTCCCTTGGAGTAAAATGAAGAGACAGAAGGAAATTTCCCTTAAAGCCAAGTCAACTTCTCACTATCAGAAAAAGAATCCATCTTTGAAAATTAGAAACAGCAGGAAGTACACTGCATTGTATGCTAAATTAATTTCTTCTGATAACTAATTTCAAACTGTATTTGATTAAAAGACAATAGAACATGCTTTAAATCTAGAAAAACATGGTTACCACAGGCTGAGGAGAAAGTGGTATTGCTGATAAGTGACAACACAGTGTTGTTATTTATTTAGCTCTTGTAAAGGCACCCCAGTCAATCAATAGCTATGCATGTACCAAGGCAGTGGGGCTTGTATAAAGATGCTTATCAGAAATCCATGAGCAGCAATCCACTTTTGATTACAGTACTCCAGACTGTCCGCAATACTGCTGAAGACTGTCTTCCTCTTTGACAAGCCATACTGACAGAAATAATAATATAGAAACCCAACTTCCTAATATGCATATCCAACTGCACAGGCAATTAACTACTATGCTGACTGAAATTGCTTTGTTATTCATTTTATTCCAACTGATGTTAATACTTTGGCAGCTGATGGGGATAATAACTGATGGAGCATATTGGAAATTTTGAACAGGGATATAAAATTTATATAATTTAAAGACACTGAGAAAGCTGCTATGCTTTACAGTTTAAAATGTGAAAATGTCTCAGTTGTGTGTAAAAATTTCAGCACAGAAGAACTAGTATATATTTGAAAATAAGTGAATGAAAAGCAGACATTTGAAAAGATTGTGATATACAAAGAGGTTTGGAAAAGAAAATTTGAAAAAGGCAATTCTAAGATGAAGATGAGACTTTTCCACTTCTACCTCTACATCACACTGAGAAACAATGCTTGAACATCTGGAAACATTTACATTTGATGTTTTAATCAAAATACAACCCTTTTCTGCAACATAAGCACATTGTAACCAAGAAATACCATTTCATTTACCCTAATCTCTAAAACTATTTGGTTTATTGTCATTATATGCAGAAATAGCAATTCCAGTACATTTTAAAAAAAAAAAAGCAGTAAAAGGCCATGAAATTATTCTTACCTACACTAAAAAGTTTTTTTTCTTACAGAAATAAAATGCTTTTAGACATCATACACATCTTTCAAAGTTGTTTTGGTCATATTTTGCACAACAGTGATATAAATTATTTCACTGCAGTGTTACAATTCCGGTCCTGCTGTTTTTATTTGTTGAAGACTCCTGTGGAGTTCAACAGGCATCTTTGCTGAACAAGGACTGCCTAATCCAGTCTGCTGTTGAGTATTCCAGTAACTGTGAGCAGGTGATTCTGCTACAGAATTCTCTCTAAATGGACATAGTGTGGAAGAATCCAGTGCATACAAGCTTCAGCAACAATGGTAAAGCAGAGAGTGGAAGAAGCTGGCCTACCTCAGAAGTGGGAGATCAATATGCATGTCCCTGTCGCCACATCACATTCTGGATAGAAAATACTGTAGGAGGGGATGTGCTGAGATAACACACCATCCTCAGCTCTCATCTCCAAAACATGTCAATTTTTATTCCTCAAAATTCTCATTTCACTCAAACTCTTCTTCCTACTCAGGAACTTTTCCGCTGAAGCTCAAGCTCTTAAAACCCTCTAATTTGTGTCCCACAACAGAGGTCCTTAGAACCACCCCACCCCAAACGACCACTTTCCTAATACGTGCCCCCAGTACCCTATTCTCTCTAATTCAGACTGCCTCTACTCCCTCTAAACCACTTGCCTACATCTTGGTCATAGACTTTATCGAGTCAAATCCCTTCTGGCACCATGTTCACTCAGGTCCTTAAGTGCACTACACATACTGCTCAGCTTTTTCTGTTCTGCCCATGAGCACGAGTCCTATTCCCTCCCCATTTTTGCCTTTTCTTTGCAAGCACATGAACGAACATACCATACCAACGTGTAGATTTTGTTATTCACTTTCTGGCTCCTACTGGGGCAGATTTTAAAAACTCAAAATCACACTGTTTTTATCAGAAAACAGCCTGAACAAGATACTGTGAGCACAGAAAGAAGAAACAACCAGAAGAAATGGACACCCTGTACTTGTCATTTGGTAACTGAATGAGGAATTTTGGGGCCATAAAAGGCCCAGTAGAGACCAAAAAGGTGTTTGCAGGAAGAATGGCCATGTATATGACTACACTTTTAACTTATTTAACATGCAATTTTCCCTTCACATATGATCCTGCATGTTCCTGGATTCTTAAAGAAACAGCCTTTCTTCATTTAAAATTACTAAGCAAGTTACAATTCCTTTCCTTTCATATGGGATTTTCCATGGACCATCCATGATTTTGTAATCTAGAAGTGCTGCAGTTTGAACTACTCTATCTACTTCAACCAAAAAAAAAGGAAAAAAAGACTTCATGGTAGATACAGCTATAACAAAAGCAACAGCTACCTTCTTAACTGGATCAAGGAGATATTGTCATAATTCATCAAATACCTCATGCTACAGAGACCACTGGTGAGCGCCGAGCAGCACCTGTGAACATTAGTCTGTCTCTTACTTCCCTGTACTTCTCCTTACATTGCTGATGTCATGATCCATGGAATTATTTTCTTATTCCCTCCTGTGGTTAAACTTTGAAATCTTTCACCCACCTCCCGTCTTTCTGAGTTTAATAAGAATCAGAAAACAAAACTGAAAAATCATCTGGTCAAGCTTGAAAGATGTCTAATTTTTACTTTTAGTATATTAAAAAACTGTGCGTTTAACTACTTTTTGTTTAATACTGTAAGATAATTGCTTCTTTGGAATTCTGTTTATGTCTCTGTGAGGCACAATACTGTCCACTGAAACCACATGGTATCATTGCTATGCAAAATCCCAGCAAAATTACCTCACAAGAGTGTTAGCAGCAAGATTGTGCTTTGGTGTTTCAAAAGCAGTGGAAAAAATCCAACCGTGCTGGGCTTTTGGCTTTGCTTATACTACTAGCTGGAATTGGGTTGGCTCAAGAAAAACTGAAAAAAACCCGAAAAATAAAAATTTAAACCAAGAGGATGGGGGTGTCAGGGCTAGCTGGTGCAGGGGTAGAGGAGAAGGGTGTGGATGTCTGTGGACTGTAGTGACATTTATTGAGTGCTTGAACAAAGTGATCATTTCACCTTCCTTTGACACTTCTAAATTACAATATTAGAGAGCAATGCGTTCATTTAGGATTGACTAATTGACTTGCCCTAAAAGCTCTTTTCCACTTTTAGCAGGTATGATGCTGCAAAAATCTGACAAAGTAACAAAAAAGCTCATATGAGGTCACCATAAAGACTGCAACGTTTACATACAAAGGTATTAGACTAGAATAAAATAACTGCAAAGCTGAATGGAGCTAATGCTGAAGGATACACACCTGAGAATCAAATTCTCACTCTCATCTGGCTAAGCCAGCAGGGTCTGGGGACACTGGAGAAGGGCAGGTAAGGAACAAACACCCTGCTCCTCCCACCCCTCACCCAGTTCCCTCTGACTAATGCTTAGAGATGCAGTGATGGGCTCCACAGGAACTGTGTCCAACCCTGCTCAGCTGGAAAGAGAAATGCTTCTGTCAGGCTTACAGAAGCAAATGGGAACACCTCTCTGAAGAATTAATAATGAAAGGAATTAAATGTTCTAAAACGCTGTCAGATAGCAGAATTTTTCATAAACAGAGAAAAGCAAAGACATTTAGAGTTATCAAGTAAATGTTCTGAAATGCCTTCTTATGACATGGAACATCCTCCTTTTCATAAAATCAGCTACCTAACTTCTGGAGAGGCTCCTGGACTTCCCTATTAAGTCCTTAAATGACAGCTCCACCACCACCTCACCTTTTATTTTCTTCAACAACACTTATTTCTCCCGAGAAAGCTGCCTTTTTACACCATCACCCTTTGACTGGATCTAAGGTAATTTTTTAAAAAACTGGCAAAAGGTATGATTTTAAAATGCTTTATAAGGAATCATAGCTGATACCTCCACAATCATGTTTCTTTTCCCCCCTCATCCTTTTAGTGTTCCCTCAAATTAATATCAAGACCCTAAATGATATTGCCATAGGGGCAGAAATTGAAAGAATAATAAGCATATACACATATGTGAACACACATACATCTATAATTTTCCGCTTTAGGACATACAGTACTGAACAACCAGCATTCTCAGTCTTGCACCACCTCAGTGCACTACAGAGAAGAGTGCCCTGAATTTCTCAATTGGTTTCGGCTGGGTTTTTTTTTTTTTTTAATTAAACCAGACATATAACTTAAAAAAAAAGCAAAATGCATATGAAAAGCAATTTCTATGCACTTTGTCTTTTTTAGCAGTTATGTATTGGAGTGTATTTAGCACAGAGTGGGAATTTACAGGTAAACAATGTTACCGTTTCCATTAACACCAGCATTATTAATCATTGAAAAAAATTCCAATAATTCCTACTACGTCGTGCCTGCAACTAGGTCATCTTGCACAGAGAAGCAAAGGTTAAGCACAAGATCTGGTTTCTACTTTGCAAAGCTTGTAAATGACATCGCATGATTGTGCAAATGAAGCAAGGCAAGATGAGAAAATGAAGAAGAATGAAGCTGTATAATCTAATCAGAAGCCAACAAGGGGGTTTCTTTATCTTTCTTTTCCTCCCTCGGAGACAAAGGGAGGCTTAAATCCTTAAAACACAATTTAGTGTTTCGTTTTCTTTCACAGCTTTTGGTACTGCCGAGCATATATATATGCACACCTATTCTTCATGTATTGATGTGCAGGTCCTCATAAGTATTCGTGCAAAAAGAAAGGGAAGAACTGCACAGGGCTCTTCAAAGGGCACTGAAGCAGCTTCCTGTCACTTCAGAAACTAAGTACCGGAGCACTGTCATTCTTAAGCAAAATGTATTTGCGTCTCTGAAGAATTCCATCTCCGTCCCTTTGCTGCCCGCCACGGTGGGCATCACTTCACTTCCTCAATGTCTGAGCGCCTATTGCTTCCCCGATCCCCCGCATAATGAGCTGACCTTTGCTTTAGTTCATCGACTTTCGACCAAGGTAACTAACTGGAAGGAGCACGACCATCACCAGCGGTTTAAGCAACGCACCGGCTCCCTCCCCGCCCGTCGCTCCTCGCCGGGGTCCCCGGGCGCCCTGCCCTGCCCTGCCCTGCCCTGCCTCCCGCCGTGGGGGCGGCTTGCTCCGGAGCGTGTGGCCCCGGGGTGGGGCAGGGCAGGGCAACGGGCGGCAACGGGGTGGGGGGGGGAAGGGGGGCAAGGGCCAGCACTGCCAGGGCGCTCCCACCCGGGGTCCGCGGCTCCGAGCGACGGAGGCGCCTCCGGGCTGGGCTTTCCAGGCGGCTCTCTCTGCGGCGGGGCGGGGAGCGGCGGGGTGCGGGAGAGCCTCCCCTCCGCCGCTTGCCCCGTGCCCAGCGGCCCCGTGGGGACCCCGCGGGGCGCACAGCACGGGCACGTCGCCGGCCACAGGGGATGCCCGGTGATCCCGGGAGGCCCCGGCAGCGCCCCTCGCACGCCCCCGTCCCCCGCCCCGCCAGCGGCTCGTGGTCCCCGAGCCGGGAGCGGCGGGACGGGCCCGCACCTCTCCCGACGGGGCTCCCAGCGAGAGCGGCCCCGCAGCCCAGCCCTTCTCCCGCCTCCCCGCCGCGTTCCTCTTCCTCCCACCGAGCCTGGCGGCAACCCCGGCCCGCGGGGTCCCGCAGCCCGAGCCTGACCTCTGCGGGACGGCGCACACCGACCGCGCGGGGCACCGAGCGCCATCCGAACCCACCGTGTCCGCCTCGCAAGGAAGCCGGTGACCTGTAGATAGCGATAGGCACTGAATGATGTTTGCTGCTGCCGTGGAAATGGTGAATGTGGTGAGCGCCCAAACTGGAGGCGCCCCACGCCACCCCAAGGAGGCCGCTGAGAGTAAGCGGGACTATCCAGAGCAGGGCCAAGCGGCCGCCGGCGCTGCTGCTGCCGCTGCTGGCGGGTCCCGGCTCCGGGCTGCCCCTAAGGAGCCCCCCCATCCTCCGATGCGCGGCGAGCCGGCCGGCGGCGTCCTCGGGAGGAGCAGCAGCCACAGCAACGGAGGCAAACTTTGGGCAGAGGCGCTCGCACACACGCACACGGCGCTGGCTGCAGCTCACCGCACCAGGCGAGCCATCTCTTCCCTTTGGGAAAGCCTATGAGGATCCTTTTCTCCAGGTCTTCTTCTACCCAAAACAATCCAAGACATAGTCAGAGGCAGAGAATCCAGGCAGTTCAGAGCCTTCGCAAAGAGGTGGAAGAGGGGAAAAGCCCCGCGCCCAAACAATCGCTAGTTTCAGCTTTCGCGGGGCTGGTGCTCATTAACAATACTCCACAGTTGCAAGGGCTACGAGAGTGCCAAGCATTCCCCCATCCTCAGTAATCCACAGTGTAGCCAATCATGCCACATTTCTGCTAGAAAAGAAAAAAGGGGATGCCACTCCATCAGCCAGCGCTGGGAAAGCAGAGAAAAATCAAACTGCTGCTCTCCCCTCCATTCATCTCCAAACTGGTGAGCCCTCACCGAGAGAGCTCTCTCCCGGCGCGCACACACACTCACACTCGCGCACACACACACACTTGCACACGCCGCCAGACAATAATCAGGCTGCTCCGGCAATCTCAATGGTCTGGCTATTGACAGTAATACCCGAGGATGTTTTCAGGGAGAATAGTGCACCCTTATGAAAGAAGCTGGGAAAAAAAATAAAAATAAAAATAAGCATGCTTGCGAGGAGCAGGGCTATGCAAATCTGCAGTCTCCGAACAGCAAATCGCTGAGGCTTGGATGCAATGCAGAGGACGAGCCTATGTTAAAGAGGGAGGCTGAGTTCAGCTCCCACACAGTCGCGCTGCCTCTCCTCAGCCTTTCGGGAGCCGCGCACTGCCAGAACACAGCTCGGGCGGTGCGGAGGGGACACACACACACACACACACACACACACACACACACACACACACACACGCCGCTCTTCCCCACCCGCCACCCACCCGCGCCGCGGAGTCAGCAGCACAGCGGGAGCATTTCCCCTCCTCCGATAGTTCAGAGATACCAGTGTCTTGAAAACCCACTTTCATCTTAAAAAGAATGGTTTCGGGTCTTTTAATTGGCCTAAACTTCGCCCATCCGATGTTTCCCTCTGTCTATTCGAGCACCGGCTGTGATTATCCGGTAATTACACACACGGCACCGAACAAAGAGTTACCGGGATTTTCTCCGGCACTACTCAACTACCGCACCTCGGCCGCCCACCGCAGACGCGGCCACAAACTGGGCTGAAAAAAGCCTTCCTGGGCTGAGCCCCCCCGCTCCCCACGCAGCTGCAGGGCGGCGCCTGCAGCTCCCGCTTCGCCCCCCGGGTGCGGGGCCCCGCCGCGGCGATCGCCCCACGTCTACCCTGAAAACAGGAGGGAGAGCTGCTCTGCCCCCTCACACACACGCACACACACACACACACACACACAGAGCCGAGGGTGGGAGATGTCACGTTTAAAAGCAAGGGTCGGTATTCAAAGGGAAAACCTATCACCCCTCGGCGGGTCCTGCGCCCCCCGGAGCCGGGTGCGGAGGCGCAGCTCCTGCAGTACCGCACCTGGGCACAGCAGGGTGTGCGAGCCGCACACTCCCGGCCCTCCTCCCTCCCTCTCCCTCCTTCCCTCCCTCCCTCCTCCGCTCCCAGCCTGCCGTAGATCTTGTGCCATGCCTTCAGCAGCATGAGATCATGGGTGCGGGGTGCGGATGCGTGAAAGCGAGAGGGCGAGTAGTGGGCGTGAGAATGGGGTTTTTTATACATTTCGCGTTAATTTAAACGAAACCGCTGCAATTTGCTGAGGCGCTAATTCACGCGGATGCGAAGGGAAGTCACAACCTTTACTGAGCTGCGTAGGCTGAGGAAGGAGAAAGGCGTTTCACCCCAGCTCTGTTCAGCCCAGGGCGGATTGCTCCCCCCGGCGACAGAAACGCCCTTCACCGTGGGGTCCTGGCGGGGTGAAAAGACCCCAAAGCCCCTGAGCAGGGGCGAGCAAGTGACAGCTCCTGCCTTGCCCCGGGGCGGTGCTGGTCACACCCCTGCCCACCTGGACGCACCGCAAAGCAGCCTCGCCGTGTACTCAAAGTTTTGCCAAGACGCCGCGGTAAAATGCAACAAGACTAACGCAGTGAGGAAAGCACCAGGCGGAGTGCCCGAGCCCGTTCTGCGCTGCCTGGAAGGGCAGACGCGCACCCGGAGGAAGCCCGCAGGGGGGAGGGAGGCGGAGGCTCCCCTCGCCGAGACCGCACCGCGCCCCGGCCCGGGGGAGCGCTCCTGCGAGGAGTGGGTTATCCTGTAACACCCCCGGCTCGCCACAGGGAGAAGCAGCTTATGAAGCAATCAGTGACTTTTCCAACCTGTCTCAAAAAGCCTCGGTGAAAAAGAAGAAACACCAATTTTCCAAACTATCAGCTTGCAACTGCCATGCACTGTCACCTCCTAAAAAAACAGAAGACAATAAATTCTCGTAAGTTTTGGAGTTAAGGAAAGAAGAAAAAAAGAATGAAACCTTAAAGAAACGTCAGCCTGGATTCGCCAGCTCTTATGAAATTAAAACCCCTTATATATGTTTCCTGTTCACGCAAGAATGTGTTTTAGAAATTTCATCCATAAATACCTCTAGGTTTTCTACCAATCTGACTCAGGAAACAAAATATTTCAGTCACTGGAACCATTTTTCAGTAAATCGTTCGCGTGTTGTTGCCATTTTAGAAACAGGCAGTTGTTAACCGACTGTTCTTAATGATTCTAGACATCCTACAGACGAGGAACTCAAAATTGTTATCACTTTTCCCTGAAATAGGAAGTCGGTGTTGCCAAACGTGTAACGATACAGTTGGTAACACAGTTGTTCAGATACAATTTCGGTTGGCAAGTCCTGTCTAGACTAACTTTTGCTGGGCTGTTCTAAGGCCGCCATCAGAAGCTGTATTGTGCCACCTTATAGTGGGAGTTTCCCTGCTGGCATCCAGAAAAACATGGCTTGTTCCCCATTGAGGCATTCCCAGGGATGCAAGGGAGGCTTTCCACAGATCTCTTCCAGCCTGAGCATTGTTTACTCAACTTTGGTTGAAGATACACTTTGGATTCAATAGAGCTTTGTGTAAGCACTCTTCTCTGTGTTGTTGGATATGTTTGTAGTTTGAGCACTTTAATCCAAAATCTTGCTCCATCTGCCATCTATTGTGTCAGGGAGGCCTAAAGTGCTTAAATACCAAGGACAAATGAATAAAATGTTTAGGTACTTCCAAGGTACTTAATTTAATATTTTAGTGAATATAAAAGGGGTGTTTAAGTACCTGACTTTATTAAATGTGTACTATTTATGCAGCACACACACTCCACTGCTACGAAAGTTTCTAGTTTAAACCTGTTTGGAGGCTACTTAGATAAATTTTTTTCATCAGATAGATTATAAAAGGTCACTTTTAGGTGTTACATTATGACGTTAAACACTACTTAGGGACTGTTAAATTAATGGATTGTTTTGCTGCTATGTATCCAAACCAAGACCTGAGGACAAAGAGGCCAATCTTCACAAAGCTATTTAGGCATCTAACTCTTCTTTAAATACCCTATTAAAACCTGAATGAGCTGACTGCCGCTTAAGTAGGCATCCCTTTCTGGATCTGGCAGTGTACTGAGCACCTTGGATGTAGTAGCTCTAATTTTAATAACATTTGACATTTTCCTGGCTCTGCACTCTGAACCACAAACAAGAGAGGGACTACCCAGGCTTCAGGGAGGAGAAAGGGTGATCGAACACAATGCACGGGTGAGAAATGGGGAAAGGTAATTTTCAGAAAATATCATTAAAAGACTGAAAAGATTTAAAAAGAATAACAGGAAGGTGAAGAAGGAAGTGTGTATGAAAGCAAGTGAAAGGCATATGGGGACAGGAAGGCAAATGAAGGACATACCAGGGAGTAAAATCCTCTCTGTTCTTTTTTTGTTTGTTTGTTTTTGTGATTACAGCTAGCACTTCCTTCCAATTTGAAGGAAATTCTGGTAGTCAGATACTTATAATTTTTGCATATTTTATTTTAAAGGAGGTTGTAGGTGAGTGTCATTCCCTTCTCTCAAGTAACAGGTGATAGGACAAGAGGAAGTGGCCTCAAGTCACATCAGGGGAAGTTCTGATTGCACGTTTGGGAAAATTTATACAACACAAGTGTTGTCAATTATTGGAAGAGGCTGCCCAGGGGGAACAGGCTGCCCAGGCAAGTGGCTAAGTAACCATTCCTGAGAGTATTTAGAAGACTTGTAGAGATTTAGAGTAGATACTGGGAAGAAATTCTTCACTGTGAAGGTGGTGAGGCACTGTAACAGGTTGCCCACAGCAGTTGTTGATACCCCATCCCTTGAAGTATTCAAGACCAGGCTAGATAAGACTTTGAGTAATCTGGTCTACCGGGGGGATTGGAACTAGATGATCTTTAAGGTCTGGTCCAACCCAAACAATTCCAAGACTCCATGTGGCACTTGGGGACATGGTTTAGTGGCCAGATTTGGCAGTGCTAGGTTAATGGTGATCTTAAAGGTCTCTTTCAACTTAAATGGTTCCATGATTCTGTGATTCTTTTTGAAAAGCTTAATTGGGTGTTTTGGCAATTGGAGTTAGGCTTTTTAATGGCAAGTAAAAGTTAAAAGCATTTGCAAGTAAAAATGAAAACCGATGGTAAGCAGCATTTCTTATTTACTATGTTTTTTTACGCCCTGCTGACATAAGAGTGGGAATCTTTGTTAGCTAAGGACTAATTGAAGTTGAAATAACCTGGTTTCATTCCCCCAGGGCACAGAATCTCCTACTCACAACACAATCCACATTATGGTCTGTGAAGGTTCACTGAAAGAAGGCGGAAGTGGTACAAAAGAAGGCAATACATGAGTTTGTGTAAACAAATAAACGTCCCATTGTAAGCATAGGAAATAAAGTGTGAAAATAAACTGTAGCGTTCACAAGGTATCTTTTAGTATCTCAAGAACTTAGCTCAGCGAGGTTAGCCCCACTTAACACTTACCCTGTGCAGGTCACATTGGTAGTAGATGTGGCTTTTAATCAAGGTATTTCCACCAAATGAACTCTGTTAATACCAGTAGGTTCCTAAGTTTATGAGCAAGAATATCCATAACTGTAAAAACACATCCTTCCCTAATTTTTTCTAGCATTTAGTTTTCCCTAATTTCTTCTAGGTGTTTATCCTATAAACACCAAATGCTCCTAAAGAAGATTCATACAAACAAAAAAAGTACTTCCATGAGGATAATTTACATTCCTTTCTTGGATAAAATCAGATACTTCTTGCTGGTATGACCATATCTCTCTACAGCAGCACAGTTATATCAGTTAAGATGGACAACTTCAGCAACACCAGCAAAACTGAAGTGCAGACCACGCCTTAGGCCAGCAGAACTTGTCAATTAAATTCAGGGCTCCTTTAGGTTAAGTGCTGTCTTATGCAACCAGACTTCTCTGGCCATCTCTAGTTAGCGTTGCAGCATCCACTCTTAAACTCCTGAAGCTCAAGTGCTGTTTAGCAAACGGTTATAGCAAAACACTTTGACAAATATTTGTCTATATTACAGCAATACTATGCAATTAACTGTGCAAAACTTTAACACACTACCTATGTTTTACATCACAGCTTCTCTCCACTGCTAGGTCTGGAATCTAACTTCATTTCAAAACACGGATATTTTGTGATTACAGTTAAGCAGGTCAGAATTTATATTTATCCATCCAACAGATAGAGGCTTAGAGAAGAAAACAGCCAAGCTAATGTTTCCTCTCACCACTACAAACTCTGCTGAGTTTAATGACCTATACACTATATGTTTGGAGATGTTTAATTTCCTCTTTTAAACAGCAGACAGTGTTCCTTTCAAAAGCCAGTGAATTGCAAGATACTGAAACAAGGCCTGTCATCCATGTCCAGTTTGTGTCCTAACCCTATATAACCTAGGGCAGAAACCCTTTAGTTTAAGCCAATAAACTTTATCATATGAAATACTTGCAGACTTGGAAGGTAAAAAAATATAATTCTAGGAGGATGAATGGAGTATTTGTGCAGTCATAAAATACAGAGAAATTTAAAATTTTGGTGATCGTGTAAGAAAGGGGAGTTTACGATGGAAATACTTAGGCTGCTTTTTCTGTCGTGCAGCTATTCCCTCTCTATGGATAGTTCAGAATAAATCCTGGTACAGTTAGTAAGTCTTTCTGTCCATCCAAATAGGCTTAAATCTTCATAATAAATGTTTCTTGACTCTGTGTGTATAAATTAATCTCTTTCTCCCTATTCCTTGCTGTCAAAAGCAAGGTGATTTTTATTTTGTTTCATTTCATTGAAACCATAAGCCAAATCCTTTCAATTTAGAACAGAAGCTGCTGGTGGAGAACATTTTCCAGCATGGAATTTTGACTCTGAAAAGAAGGTCCTTCTTGGTCTGAAATAGCCCTTGTTTGTCCTTAAGTCATCAGGGCACTTTGCCACATCTGTCCACCCTTGCTTGTGCTAGCCCTGGTTTGACCTGTCTTGAGGAGGATGGCTCACAATCCACTGGGGGTTGTCTTTTGCTGACTTCTGCTCCTGTGATGTCACTTAATTTCATATTTTATCTTTTTTTTTTTTTTTCAGTATAACTTTGCAAAAAGGGTTCTAATACTTTGGTTTGGTTCTCTCTTTTACTCCAGTGTAAAGTCACAGGAATTAAGGCCAAATCCACATGTATACACATAGAAGCATTTAAGAGATTTGTAGTCCTGTATCAAACAGGGCAGGCTGTAGCTATGTTCTCTCAGGACTATTGCATGAGCAGTTAATTCTATGGGCAATTAGACTGCTGCAGAACCTGCAAAAGGCTCTGATATGCACCAGTGCTGCGGCAAGAATTGGCACTGCGTTGCCGCAGAAAACAGAGATCCCTGATACAGCTTCAGTGCTACTGATTTGAACTCTTCAGCAAATACTCCAGCTAGGGACAAAAAAAAACCCACCACAAAAATAGGTTGCAAATTAGTCATCAAGAAGTTTGATGACAAATGCCAATAACAGAACCAAGTATTTTTTTCTTTTATATCCAGTGCAAGCATATTAAATGTATGAACAAATAGGCTTTGCATAAAGGCATCCAGTAATAGTAAAAGTTGTGTATTATAGAGTTGTTTGCAGCTCTTGATATTGTTTACCATGCACAATAACTAAGATATTAAATGCCATGTCAAGGCAAAGCCCACAATAGACTTATAGTGCAACAGCCAGAAAATGCAGAAATTGAGCTTAAAAACCTTGCAAGGCAAAATTGATTGCCTTTTTTTTTTTTTTTTTTTTTTTTTTTTTTTTTTGTGGGAAGCCTGTTGGTAGCCAAGAGAGCTCTAATGATGTTTGTATTACCTAAAGTTAGGAGTGCATTCTTAAGCAGGTTTTCCTGACAGGATTTCTAAGATGTCACTCATTATGACTCATGAACATCACAGGACACCCCCCATCCTGCTGGCCTTGGTGGAGAAGACGTACAGTGGAGTTCCACCTCCTGCCTTCCCTGAACGTGTTAGTCCTGCAACAATATTGGCAAAGAAAGGAATAAGGTACCGCATGCTATTTGTCCAGTAGAATACATTGCTTTATACTCCAGGCAGCAGTAGTGTTACAAGTCAGCTGCAGAAATAACTGAATTTAAAAAGTAGAGTTGTAAGTAGACAGCATTAACTTTTGGCATTCATAACTCTAAAATATCCAAATACTTATTTAGCTTTAAGCTTCTTTCTTTCTCAACAGCCTGCCCTTCCCCCTAGAAAAAGTGTCACCGTTTTACAGAAAACATATTTGTAGTGCCAAGCAAATTTCCTATAGCTGAGTTATGAACCTCTGAACATACAGGTTTGAAAATGGAAATGCTGACATAATCTTAAATGTAGTGGCACAAATACTGCCACTACAATAATCCTTGTAATCTAATATATTAGCCCTTGGTGGACGGAGACTGAATTGCTCGTCTCAGACAGCCTTTCTGAGGCTCAATTCAAATTGCATAATTATTCTGCATCCAAAAAGTTCTTTAAAACACATTTCAAAATGCAGTATTGTACATTCCAAAATATTTGTTCTTCAGAGATTGATTTGACTTTTCTTTTTCTACTTTAAAGAGATATATGACCTCAGAGGTATGTGAAAAATCATTAATCAAGTTTATACCATGTTACACTTTTGTGTGTGAAAGACTTACTTTTTTTCTAGATTCCCTCAGTTGCGTTGCCAAGGTGATTCCCCTAGAGAGCCATGTGTTTATCTTGACAGGTGTTAGTGAGATCTGTGGAGTCTCAGTGGAATTGTTACTGGTTGCTTTGCAGTACAGTAGAAAACATTAAGTCTGCAAACTAATGAACTCACCTTATTACATTCTAAACAAAATAAGCCACAGAGTAAGTTGGATTAATCTACTAATGCCTTTCTAATGAAGCTTTTATTGGACATATGGTGTGGTCTTGCTGTTTTCCTCATATAGTTAGCATAAGCTAAAACTCAAAATAAAACCTACATGTACCTCTTCTGTGACATACCTGTATCAAAAACTTGCTATCTCAATTATATTCAAACTGCTATTTTACTGGCATAACCTTTGATTTTCATTTGCAAGACTAAATGGACTAAAAAATAGAAAAGCAATCAGATTAAAAAAAGAAACAGGTGTCACCAGTGATAGGAAAAGAGAAAATACAACTTCTACTGCTGTTCCTAGGGGAAAATTTTAAACCACTGCTGGTAACTTATAATTACTGTAAAATGCATTCTGTGACCTGTCCTGACAATGTCAGGGAATCATTAATTAAGCATGTAACTTCCAAAGTTAAGTAATCATTCCTTGGTTACAGTCCATTTGTGTTTTCCAGCACTGAGCTGTAACACACTATATTTTTGTAGTGCATATTAGAAGCAATAAAACAATAGGTGCTTTTAACAAAAAAGCATGAGTCTTAAGCAAGGTGAAACGAGGTACCATCATTTTCAGCCAGCTATGCCTTTTGCTTTTAATTGCCATATTCTTTCTCTCTGTATATGTACAAGATCAGAACACAAGAAAAAACATTCCTTAGCAACATTCATCTTCTGGGAACATGCTGCTGAATTTAGGTTTAAAACTGTAACGGCGTCTCAAAGAACAGCAATAGCTCATGTACTTCAACTTTGATATACTACTTCAAATCCTTAATCTCCTTTTTTTTTTTTTCAGATTCCCACATAAAGTTTTGCTCTGCTTCCATATTTGCAAATGCCCATTTGACACAAAAAGATCTTTTCATCCACAAGCTATCCTCTCCTTTTATTTACTTCAACAACAAATTAGCAGCCAATTTTTCTCTCTCTCTTTTTTTTTTTTTTTTGTAGAGGATAAGAAAATAGATACAGTGAAAACAAAGTGAGAACATAGTTTTTCTTTCCTTCAGCACCAGCAGCCAGAAACAGTATGAAAGCAATGGATCATGAAGAAAAGCAATTTCCTACTTCAGGGATTAAGCAATACCCTCTTTTGTAATGTTAAATGAAAGTTCTAGTTATTTTTCTCCAAGTAATACTGATTTCCCCCCCAATATAAATAAATAGTCACTAGAGAAGCTCCAGTAGTCCCAAACACACCACTTTCCAGCCAATCAATAACACAGATAAAAACCTTTATGTTGTACTTCTTTGAGCAGGCCTATTGTTAGGGCAAGAAAAATTAAGCTACTACAGAAGCCAAATTAACTTAATGAGAGCAACTATCTGATGATTGTTCTGTTCTTTTCTTAAGGACAAATATAGGGGATTCTAATATAAAAAAATACACAAATCTATGTTGAAGCATTCAGAAAAGTACAGCTACCTACATTTTACTGGCACAGTACACGTCCTTCACCCAGTGACATTCTAATATTAACTACTTCTTGTAATGATACATGACTACACTATCAGGTCATGTACTATACTCTCCTCTAAACCATTATTCTACACTTTCCTTTGGTAGTATGGAAAAGATGGAAGTTCAACATCTGCCTCTGCCGCAGCATTTTAAAGTTCAAAGTTCTTGGACAAATCCCTACAAAGCATTTGCCATTTAATGGCTAATTGACAAACTAGGTCAATATTAACAGTCACAAAGATAAAGGTTATTTGCATGAGTAAGGCTTGGTAGAATTACACCCTTCACACCAGTGCTGAAAAGTTCCAAAAGCTTTAATCTTCCAGCACTATTAAATAGCACATTGCAGGATTAAGTCTCCTACACCTACAAGTTTGTATCTGTAAAGCTCTAAGAAGAACATTCAGTGCAACTTTAAAGCCAATGCTGTGTTTAAAGCACTTTGAGATCATTTAATGATAAATGCCAATGTTTATAATGAATATAGTGTCCATAATGAAGCATGGGCCTCCCTCAGTTTTTTTACACAGATAAATGAGAATCCTGTCAATATTTGATCAACTTTGCTTAAAGGGACAATTTGGATAGGAAAGCATTACCACAATAAAGAAACCTGGTTAGACCAAACTTGTTCTCCTTAGCATATACGCAAATAGTAGCTGCAAATATCAAGAGATTAGAAACAGAAAATAATTTTATTCATACCTGTGTTTTAGTTTTTAATTACTTATATTCAAAACTTTCCTAGCTAAGACAAAGCTCCTGCTATTTAATTAAAATGAAGAGTCACAACCAGCTTATCTTTAAAAACAGGTTGCAACAGGAAAGAAAATCCAAGACTTCTCAGCTGCAATATTATGGCTCTATCAAAACTTGCCTAATTTTACCTATTTATTTCAGTGCATAATAAAAGATGTACTCAGAGAAAAAATATGCAATGCATACATATTTTTAAAGGCTTAGAAAGCTAGCAGCTTTCTTTTAACACCCTTGGATCTAATTTTGTTTCTAACAAGTAAAATGAGAAGAATGGGGCCCTAAAAAGGATTACATTCTGAAACCTGCTCTTTGAGTCTTTGCACATGCTAAACTATCATAAATTTCAATGGAAAAGATGGGTACACTGCTGACCATCTTTGGTTAGAGGGTCGAGCAGTACTGCCCAGAAAAAGCTTATGGGTTTTGTTAGGAAGGTTTAAAAAACCACCGTATTGAACCACTAGCCAATAATAGCTCTTCCACATTTCACAGGATGTCAGTTCCTGGAGCTGTTTTTCCTTTGATGCACACAAAGTACTGCCAGTAATTTCAATCAGAATTATGCCATGCACTGGAGGAAGACAATCATATAATATGAATTATCACTTTTTTTTTTTTTCCACATCCCTGCCTCTCACAGAACTGTTGTTTTGGTAGCAGAATTGGTACAGTGTATGCTACTGATCTGTGGCTGCTTTGTTTAAAAAAAGCTTAGTACTTGTAGTCCTTCTCATCTAGAGATATCAAAGCACTTTATAAAGCAGCAAAAGCAGTGGAGCCAAGAAAAAACTTCCAGTTAAACACTTTAATTTTTAATTTGGCAACATGAAATGGTCTCAAATTATTTGTAGTGAAAAATAAAAAAAGCGTTAATAAAATTAAAGAATAAAATTTAAAAAAAAATTCATTTTTAAAATCATGTTCCCTTTCATAATTTGTGTGGGCTTAGTTTAAAAAAATTAAATGCCTTTTCTTTGTCATTAATTTTGTAGTCGGGATCGAACAAATCTTTCAAATACTTCTTTTCAGAATGACCTCTTGACCTAAAATTAGTCAATTATTATAGCTCAAATCGAGGTGCTCAGTAGAACTCCCAACCTAAGTAATGCCCTGAAAGCCTTCACTTGTTTTCACTCAATTCTTACTCAAGAAAGAAAAAAAGTACTGAAGGGAGATTAGATATGATATAAATTTCCAATACTGGGTACTAACAATCTCAGTTTCCATTTGCTTTGCTCCTTTAAGGTAGCTTTAATGAAAATATCACAGTTCTACCCTAAATATTAATGCCCCTAAATATTAATCACTGCTGCTAGATTAAAACCTACAATACCAGCAATAAAGTTCAGTGTAACGTGTGGGCACACCACCTGCGAGAGGTCAAGTATAGGAGATAAACCCTGTGTATCAAGCATCTAACAGGGATAGTCTGCACATCAAGTACCTAACAGTAATCTACCTTTTGTTCCAATAAAAGGGGGACCTGCTTTCCTTCAATCACGTAACCTACCTCAAAACTTGGGACCAGGATCACTGTTTCTCACCTTCCCATTATATCAGAAAGCAGCATTTGCGCTTGCATTGCATGGGACAATGAGCAACACTCATCTGGCTAAGAGTGAATGTCTGCATCAGAATTGCAGTCACGCAAAGGCTTATGAATTACAGCAAGAGCATTGCTCAGGCTGCCACATATTTTTGAGCTCCAACACACATGCAGTGGTCGAAAGTCACAAAGTGAGAGCTGAAAGGCAGGTTGTTGGATGGTTTCAGCAAACATTCCATTGACCTGAACGGAACCTACAGAAACCAAAGACCTGGATGCTACTTAGTGTTAAATCATTCCAGCAAAATCAATATGAGCTATAAATTATTAGAAGACATTTTTAATTCTCACCTACTTCGCACTAATGATCAATTTATCATTAATGCAGAAAGAGATTTAGAGCAATGTTTATGCCATTAAAATAAATATCCATTAGCTATACAGCATATCACACCAGTGCATTTGCTTCTTGTGGAATTCTTCCAGAACACTGGATCTATATATGGTATAATATAATGATATTTAACTGGTAACGAGCTATTGAATTGCACAGGAGGAAATAGCTTACAACCTTAAAAGCTTCTACAGTAACTTCTCTAGTCAAGATGAGCTTCAATTATACAGCTCGGTTTATGAAAAAGTTTTTTGGTCTCTAAAATGCAACACTGTTAGTTTGCATTGCTTTCATTTTTTTTCATCAAAGGAGATTTATAATATGTAAGAAATACAGTAAAGACTTCCTTACACTAAGGAAGCTCAGTAATAAGCAGATTCACAAGATTAGTTTTCCAGAAGGAAAATTCCAATTATGCATTTGAAGAAGGTTGCTTATTCCTTTTCAGTACAGTTCAGGAAAATGTTGGATGTAAATACGACTAACAGCAGGGAATTCCTGTGTCACTACTCAATACAGACCCAGGTGGTAAGCAACAGTTATGTTTTTGTTAATTTATTTAGAATCTCTAATTTAAACTCTTCACATGAAAAGGACAAACTACTGTACCACTGAGGTTTTTGGTCACAATTATGAGATCAGCAGACATTTCATCAATGTTTAGCCACAGACACATAAACCTCATTAGGAAATTTTCTGACCCGGGTAACTATAAACACAAGGACTGAGAAAACCCAGAACATTAACACAAACCTGGCCATTAATCTGCAATGCATATTTCTCACCTGATAAGCAAGATTATCAGATTTCCAGTTGTTGGTGAAGGGAATGAGGCAAGCACTCTGAAATTAGTAAATGTTGATCACTGATCTCTTGTGGTAGACAGCTAAAGGATGTTTTTTTGCATATCTTTTCAGTCAATTAATCTTGAATTAACATTTATCATATTTATCTAATAGATATGTGGGAGGATAAAATGTTGAGTACTTCTTTGCTCTTTAGTTGCCTAGTTTTAGTGTGAATCTCCAGGCTTGAACATGGTTCAGGGTGAGACCACGAGCTGGCATCAGCTCACAGCACATTGGAGTATACAAACACAAGTATAGCCTGCAAAAATGTGGAGTAATTCTTCCCTTCAGCTCAGCATTACTGAAGCTTCAGCAGGAATACAGGTACAAATTTGGACATTACACTCCAGGAAGACATGAGCCTATTGAGAAAAATGTGAGGAGAACACCATGACCAGAGTCTAGAGAACAGGAACTTTGATAAAGCATGAAAGAATTAGGCTAGAAAGGAGACAACTGAGATTGAACATGATAATGGCCTTCAAATGCATAAAAGGCTGTTTCAAAAGAATAAGGAAATCACCTGTTCTCAATCATGATGATGGACAGGATAAAAAGAAATGTGCTAAATTGCAGCAATTAATATTCAGGGTAGATATTGCAAAAACCCTCTCAACAATAAGAATAGAGAAGCTCTATAAAAGATCACCTAGAAGATGGTGGTGTCTCCACTGCTAGAATTATTTCAGAACAGCATAGACATAAGTCTTCCTAGAACTATTCAAACATAATTTATTATCTTTTCAGGACTGGGATTATGTCCTGCAGTTCCTTTCATCTTTATATTCCTATGAATAGTACTCCTGCATGCAATCATTTGTTCTGGAAATTGTTAAACTGCAGAAATAAAAATATTCTCCTCTAGGCCTCCCCTTGCCCATGTTGGTAGAGAAATAAGTAGGAGTAAATTTCTTATCCACATCCTTTCTTTTCCCTATGTGATGTTACTAGAGATGACAGGTCTATTTGCCTGTTTGTTGCATTTCTTAGAAAATAAAAATGAGAATAACCAACCTTATCTAGGCCAATAGTAAACAAATGAATAAGAAAGCGAATTTCACTGCACCATAAATTCCTATACTACATCATAAAACTAGTCCAAATGAACTCAAGAAAGAGGAAAATGCATCAAGCACAAAGATTTTAGATGAACAGGAAAAAAAAAGAAAGTTGTGTCATCCACTTTGATTTTGGAAGAGCGGTCTGTGGTATATGAACTTTTAGCTGACATACACATGTGTGTGTATATATATTTATGTGTGTATTTACCAGCTTTTGACACTAACAAAAATTGTCATGATTAGACCTTATCTCCTAAGGTTGGATGATATTATTTACTATTACCTGTAACATGCATGAGATTCAAACACTGTCATGCTCCTGGACACAGTGGGCTCAATAGTATTCATTAAATTGTCTGTTCTCACAGTATTCAACTTTCAATCATGTTATTAAGCTTTGAAACTTCCAGTTTCAAGTCATATAAATTCTTTACTGAATTACAATATTTTAGTGAACAATATTCTCAACATCATCCTGTAAATGATTTTACTTCTCTGTAAACCTGAGTAGTTCAGATAGTTGAATACTGTGGTGCCCTAACTGAACTTACATGCAGCCACTTACATGTACTAAATGCAGAAGCACAGAGTGAACAGATTTGGACAACTGTGCATGAAAGTTTCAAAAGTTAACTAAAATGTGATTGAAAGAACTTACTTCAAAATATCAATTTAAAGCTTGAGTAAAATTTGCTTGCAATAGCTGTGAGCTATAAAAGTGTGTATTAAAAAGGGGCATATAAAAGTGTATATAGTGTGTACTGTAAAAGTGTAGTCTCAGCACAGGAGAGGGTTTGGGTTATGATCTATTGTTACTGAGGATAGGAAGGAACAGAAATACCCTGTCCCTTCCTAAAGTTATGACTCTGTAAATTTGCATCTGTTACACCCTTGACAAGTCTCCCAGTATTTGTAATTTCCTGTTTTTCTCTTTGGTAATTTGCACTAATGTGACGAATGAGAGAAATCTCCAGAGGAAGTTCCTCTGCTTGCAGCTCCCTTTGGAGAAATGACTTTGCCTTTTTGCTAGTATGTAAAGTATCTCAAGATTTGTCCCTCATTTTTAAAATTCATTAGAGATCATCATAACCGCTGAATTTCTTTTTAGCAGGACACACTCTTGTCAGTAATTCCCTGTCCACTGTTCTTCAAAGAAAAACAGTTTTCTTTGATCCAGATTGTAACTGAATCTCCTCAACTTGAAAATAAACCTGTTGTATCTCACTCCTCCAATGCAGATAGCTGCATTTCCAGTCAAGACAATTATCTCAGAATATACTTCTCAAGGATGTGAGTCTTTCCTGACGCCTTTTGCATTACCTTCCTGCTTCATAGCACTTTTCTGTAATATTCTGAATGCAGATTTTAAACAAATTAATCTGTGTTTCTATTCCAGATTCTTGAGCTGGACGACACATCTAGACAATATACAGCATCTAAATAATGCAAGAATTGTGGTGAAAAAAAATGAGAACAGTTGGATAAAAATAAACCTCATTATTATCTAATCAAATTCACAGCTGCAATGTCATACCCATCAAATTCAAGAATCAGCATCACTAGAGGAATGTGAAAAATCTATTCAATAGAAGGCCATCACAAGATCCAGGAAATTTGGAAGGAGTATCGAAGGGATGTGCAGAATGTAGAACAAGAGAATGAAAAGTTGCAGAGGGTCCAGAAACAGAAATCCATAATATAATACAAAATTAAAGCTAGGAACATTTTGCTTACCAGACTCTAGTTCTAAAATGGACTTAAGCAACTGCAGAATACACAATAACAAAATCTGGTAATTCAAAATTATTTCTTCTGCTATATACTTATGAAATAGATGTTTAAATTTAGTACTGCTTTCCTTGAAAAGGAAAGTGAAGCTTTTCCCATCATATTTCAGAAAAGCTTTTGCACTGAAATGGAATACATTTCAAATGGAAAGATCAAAGTTAGTGTGTTCCACCCCAGAACACATAAAGTTAAAGAAATTAATTATTTTATTCTAGAAGTGTTCTGATCTTGATTTCTTATACATAGGAAGCTTGAATTTTTGCCAAGATGCATGAAAAAGGATGCAGTTTCATTGATTCATAACTGTCCAATTATATATAATCTTTGCTTACTGCTTCTGAACAAGGACAATTTTCATGTCATTATTTTCCTTCTGGTTTTCAGCAAGCCAAGCATCACTTGTTTCAACAGAACATCATTATGAGTTGCTTTCCTCTCCAAATACATTTTCCAGTGGATCATATTAAAAAAAAAAAAAAAAAAGGCAACACAAAACCAAACAAAAAGCAAACAAACCCTTTAGAAATGACAACAAAAAAACCCTGCCACAGCAGTACAACTAGATTGCAGGCTTTCTGCCTTCCTGAGATTTCATCTAGCCTGCATGGTCAATATTGACTGCTGGACACATTACCACAGCTATAAAAGAGAGCATGGGGAAATGAAATGACAAGGACAAGAGTGTGAGTGCTATGTGTGTGTACACACTTGTTTGCATGCACGTGTGAGAAAGAACAAAGAAAAAGCTCTATATCTGGGTTTATGCGTCCTTTGCAACATTTCAGAGCTTCTCAACAGTCCCCAAGAAAGTTTCTGCTCATATCCTTTCCTGATTAAGGCAATAAATATTGAAGTAGTCTCATATTCATGAGTAATTTACTAAATAAAAAAAGCAGCCATTTTTAGAAAGGCTTTAGCTAAACAATCATGGACTACTTAGGATGGGCAAAGTCTCCTTTACTAAATACATGCTTTGTTGCACGTTTCTGAAATATCTATGATGTACTTTAAACATTCAGACCCACATGGTTAAAACTATGAAATTATCTTTTCAGAACAGTCCACTAGGTATGACTTTTTTTTTAACCTTTTTTTTTTTTTTTTTAATCTTTAGAATGGTTTACAGGTAATAATATTGCTTAGCATATTTAAATTCTTAATAGGACCTTTAATTGCATCTATCTATTTTTTCTTCTCTCTATGCTCTGTTTTTAAGCTTTCCTAAGCTTTGATATCAGGAACCTCTCACTTATTCAGTAAATAGCAATGTGAAGTAGGATAAATCACACAATTGTTCCATATACTAATGGAATTCCATAATCCTCCACTGAGAATGACATGAATACTTTTGGAAGATATTGTCCCTATATCATATCTTTATGTCATCAGCGATGTAGTATTTCCTTGAATGTTAAGTGTTTTTAATTATTACCTATTGCTATACTGCTCCTTGCCAAACAAACCCCAACTAATAAACTTTGCTTATCCTAAAAGTGAAGTTATTCTCATCTTCAGCTAGATGAAAATGCAGACTAAATTCATGAGGGTAATAGAAGGTTACGATTTCCAGATTACAAGAAAAGGAGCTCATCTTATAGCTAGAATAAGAATTTCAGGAATTAAGACTAAAATATTCATAGGCAAATGTTCAACTGATGCAAGTCAACATACATACACTGATTTCAACACAGCAGTAACAGCTTATATGTGAAGAGCCACTGCTTGGTAAGTATTATACTCAAAATAAGCAAACTGTCTTTCTGCAGAAAGGGAAATGCAGAAAAAATTTAAGCCAAACGCTTCCATAATCTAGTTTTATCTAATCCTAATACCATGCAGATAATATCCCACCGAGAAAAGTTGTTCTGCCTTCGTAGACTAATATAACATCATTAGAATTGAAAGACAGACAGTCATGTCGTTCCAAAATACTTATCTACTTGTAAAACAATATAAACTGAACTGTATTGCAACAGGCTGGAAGGAACATCACCGGGCTATCTTTCAGCAACAATCTTTCCAAGTGTATCTATTTTTTTTTTCCTTTAAAGATTTTTTGATTTTGTGCTACACAGCCGGCAATTCTAACTGCAGCAACTGATTGGAAGCGGGGTCGTTTGTTGTGGGGTTTTTTGTTTGTTATTTTTTTTTCTTTTTTTTTGTGCATGTGTGTGTTTGGCTTTTGTTTTGTTGTGTTTCTTTTTAGGTCAGGAAGCAGTTTGGAGGGTGTACTGGTTCCATTCAGGTTATGGGCTCAACTTCCTTGGCCACAGAAAACAAGGCAGAACTTGTGCACCCCAAGGGATCAGGATAAGAGGTCTCATTTTGAGAGAGAGATGATCTGATCCAGAGATGGGAATGCTCCTGAGTTCACTACCTGGATGCAATCTTAAATACAGAGAATCCTGCCATTATTCACACAGTGTTTTTTAATGTTCATATTTTTATGTTCAATGCCCTCAGTTAGAAGTTTCTCCTTGCATATTCAAATTAGCTCTGAAAATATAGTAGGGTGAAATGCAAATAGAATAGACAAGAATCCTCTAGTCTTAGTTAAAACAACAGTAAAGCACTCTGCTTCTCAGCTGGAAAGGAAAAATCAACCCAAGTAGCTTGAGGAGTTTAGAAATCATAGCAAAACATTTGGGGATTATAGCCTTAAATTTACATTTGAATATGAAGCCTCCTCACAAGGCAAGTGGCTGGGACTCACAAATTGTGTTAAGAAACTTTGCAATAAACACATGTGATATTTTATTATCATGGAACAATCTGACTATAAATGGCTGTACACTGTTCAGAACTTGGAACCTACTGAGAAATGTTGCAATCACAATTTAACTAACTGTTGGTTTTTCTTCTGTAAAGCTTCTGTTAGTGAATTCAGCCGTGTTACTCCATTAGCAAAGCAGAGCTCTCCTCTCCTATCACACAATATACAAAGTATTGTGGCTATGTTCTGAAGGATTACACAGGGAACAACATAACTATCCGGTTCTGTTTTCCATCACCGCCACCTGATAGCAGATTGTGTATACAAGAGACCTGATGGAGGCATGCCAGCCAGTAAAGAGGGAGGGAGAAGAAACTCTGCAGCTCTTCTCAGCTGGCTTTTGGTAGAAGAGATATTGATGGACGTTTCCATTTGATGTCTTTCAGCACAACTTTTAGGTAGAGGTGATTCAGGCTAGAGTCGTTATTTGACGGCTACTAGGTCTGACTTATCCTTTAAGAACCTCTGTACTCAAAAATTTTGTTCCCGATTCATTCCATTAAGCTATTTTCACAAATGCTTTCTTGAGATGTTTTTGAAAATTTAGGAGCTTTCATTCATCGAGTAAGATGTGCTCATTTGCCATACAGCCCTTGTGCTTTTCTTGTGCAAGCTCTCTCTCATTCTAATTCTCATACAGAAGGAGTGGCACTTGCACTGATGATAATGACAGTGGCAAACATGCATACAGAATTAAGCTAGAATGTGTTCCATACTGGCTAGCATTAGTACCAGCACCCTAGGTATTCCTTTCCAAAGAAAGTAGAGGAAAATATTTCTCTTCCCTCTCCTCAGTTTCCCTTATGTTTTCTACTGTAAGTAAATGCAGCATATATTAAAAACAAACAAACAACAACAACAAAAAAAACCCACCAAAAGTGAAAGTTAGGTTCACCTGCAATTCAGTTAGTGATGCTGAAGCCTAAAATGATATAAACAGCACAAGCAAATAATAAAACCCAGATCTTTTTAAAGTGCATATATTATTTCTAATGTCATTTTCCAAAGCAATGCTGTTAATTTTCATGGTATTTTAAAATCTTCAGACAATTGCAAACGAGTCAAAAACCTTATGCATTCCAAGGAAGTTTTGAATTAAAGAATCAGTAAGTTTGTAATACAAAATATTTTTATTAAATATCAACTGTGATCAATAAACATCAAAAGAACAACCACAGTACTGTGAGATTTCTAAAGCATATTGACAAAGAAAAAGACTAATATCAGTATTTGTTTTAAAAGATAATATGGAAGTAACTCTCTTGAATTCCACTCTCTCTAACTGAGACACTCAAACACACACAAATTGTAACCAGTCACTTCAGGGAGCTGATACTGAACAGACCACTCTGGAAAACTGGACAGACAATAGATACAAAGGCAAGTGCTTAACAAGCCAAAACAATGGGTCAAGTCTAATCTATACCTTTGTGAATTAGGGTTTCAAGATTGAGTGTGATTTGGTTTAGAGCAACAATGAAAGCCGTATCACTGGTGTTGAAAGGAAAATATACAGAAGGATACTTTTATCTGTCTATGCTGCAAGATAACCGAAGCACGAGTTGCACAATTTGATTCAGTCTGCGTCAGAGAGGTGAAATGTGATGGCATTCTTTTATCAGCTAACCAACCTGTAATAACCTTGAAAGGAATTACTTGAGAAAAGATGAGGGCTGCCTATAGCCACCTTCTTTTACACTTTCTCTGCAGACTGATGTAGGTGTTATTAAGTCCTGGTTTGACTGTGTAAATTCCCCCTAATCAGACCAACTCTGAGTATCTGGGCTACTTGTGCGAAGGATTATCATGAAATATCTCTGAGCAGAAGTACCCATCTTTGAAGCAGCATTTGCCTCTGCAGCCATATGGAATTTAGGGCTATTTTCTGTTGCTGCAAATAGAACTGAACAAATAATTGACTTGCTGGCTCTTTTCCAAATCCAAAAGAAATAGTTGTGGTTTATCTAAAACCTTTTTTTTCCTAGGCAAATGAAAACATTTAGTATTTTATGTATTTTAGATTTTGCTTTAGTTTAAAGGTTTCAAAAAAACAGCTTTAGAAAGAAGCTTCTTTAAAAGCCATGATTTAAAAAATAAATATTACATTATTTTAGCTGATGATACACAAACTAATGAATTGTTTCAGCTGGGAGGAACTCTAACCCCTCGCTTCATCTAACAGACTTTCCAGTGTTTGGAAGCGCTAGGTGCATATTCTGGAGTTCATGTGGCCAACTGGATTTCTGCAGGCTAAGTTGGACCTTTGATGGTTCAGATTTGTTTATGAACATTTGTTCCTTTATTGTCTTTGATGATATAACCAACCACACTAATTTTGGATATAATTGTAGGTAAGCATGGTGTTTGACCATCTGCTGCAGTGTCTATAAAAAGATTTATTCTTGTACAATACATTTAAATTCCAATAAGTAAAGTTTTAACTGCAAAAGAATTTCTATGGGTTTAAAACTTTATTCAGACCTACTATTTTGAAAGTGGCTTTTATGTAATATACTGCATATTTTGTGTCTGTTGCACAGTACCTGTGATATTCCAATGTATGGGATATTGCTCTACTCCTCTCCCCCTGCTTTATATGTTCATATCCCATTTTAGGACCTTTTCTCTCTTGGTTGAGACATATACTGCTGATGATGTTGCATATGTTACAGTGCAAAACAACGGTGACCACGATTTCAGAATAGAGAATTGAGTAACTAAGTTGGGTTGTAAAACTGTGAAACAAAAACCAAAACTGAAACTGAAAAACAATCCCACCCTTACTGCTTTTGATTTTACTTCTGTAAGTAAGACCAAAAAATTACTAAGAGGGTAGAGACAAAAAAGTCACAGCAAGAAGTTAATTGTAATATTCCTGTGCACAGAAAAATAGCATTAGTCAAAATATACTGTGGATAAATCCTCTCACAATTAAGCATTAAAACACTACAGGAAGCAGAGTTTTTAAGATTCATATCACTAAACCTTTAGAAAATATGAGTATTTTTGTCGTCACAGGTCATTATTTCACATTAGCTATTGAGGAGTTTCCTTTGCATTCATGAAGGATAAGAGAAGTCAATTGTTTTAAAAACTACATCAAACTTGCACCAAATGTTACTGTACAATACTTGAATTGATTCTATTCACAGACAGATCCATGCTAGTCACCACTGACCTATTTCCACAATTTTTAAAAATATGTAATAGGTAATGGTTTGAGGTTTTGTTTGTTTGTTTGTTTGTGGTTTTTTGGTTTTTGTTTTTGTTTTTTGCTTTTTTAAATAAGATTCCTTAATTGTAACATATAAAGCTGAACTAACTAGTGGCTTAAATAGCTTAGCCAGTGAGCTACTGTGAGCCAGTATGTTGCCTTTTCTGTTTTTCATCAGAAATATCTTTCACTACTAACTTGGAAACAAGACAAGGACAGTTTTATGAAAGTAACAAAAGACTGCAGATACTAGTAAAGAAACTCAGCAAAACCTGTGCTATAGCAGAATACATCAAAGAGCCTTCAGGATAGGGGAAAGCTAGAGAATTAGAACTGATTAATGCAAAGTGCACTGAAGGGTTCTAAACCTGTGTCTACTCAGATAGTTTAACCTGCTCTTGAAGTCTTAAATATTCCTTGACATACCTTGAATTTGCTCATGGAAGTATCTTGTGTAATTAAGACCTGGGTTCCAGAGCCTGAGCTTTGGTTTCCTGAGGATATCAGGTAAGTGCCTAAGACCAGAGGCTTAGTGCTCCCCACGGAGCTGTTTATAAATGACCATGATTCAAGCTCTGAGCAGAAGTACCTACTAATCAGAAAGTATCATTGTGAAATCCTGTCCCAGAAATCAAACTTACGTTAAAAAAGAGACAGATCAAAACTCAACCCCACCTCAGCAACAGCTACTAATTCCCCTTTCCCTTAGCAATTCTGATCAATCTATTAATCATTTTTAAGACTAGATGCATTTCTACACCATAAAAATTCTCTTAATTCTTTGACACTATTTTTTCCTTATCAACCTCTTCAAATGTAAAAACATGAAGACTTTGTTTCCTCTTAAAAAAAAAAATCATCTTACGCTGATTATCATCAGTAATTTGCAAGCCATTTTCCTAATCCTGACATATAAATTTGTGAAGAGTTACTGGGGGAGCTGGGAGTTGCTCTCATAGTCCACTCAGTTTTGATTCTCCCTGACAGCATACAGCAAGTGACAGTCAAGAATGCCATATAAAAACAAAGCATGTAGCAAGGGTCAGGAAGAATAGTGCATTTTTATAGGTATAGTAGAAATGCAAATTAATCATCAGACTCATTGCTTGAAGGGATTAGAAAGCTGATGGTGTATAATGATAAAGAATATATTCTTCTACTAAGCAGAAACAGCACTTAATTGTCTGGCTTTAATGCTGCCTAATGCATGTTGTACAGCACGTCTGATCCAGGGAGCTGTCTGCTGTGCAGAAGCCTGAAAGTAAGATAAAATTGCATGGACAAGTCAAAAATTTAGCAACCTTATAAATAGAAATCAAGTTTGGGAAGTATATGGCATATCCATATGGAATGCAAGGCCACTGAAAGGTGGGGGTTGGGAACTTCATACCTTGATGAATCTCTCAGTAATACCAAAAAAATATTAGAAGATAATCTCAAGAATATTAAAAAGGATAATTTTGTTTGCATATTTTAAAAGGTCCAGAACAAGTCATTCCAAAAAGCATCAAAACCCCACTTCAGACCTAAATTGTCACAACTAATGACAATGTATTTTCTGTGTGATTGCCAGTGTTCATTTAAGTTGCTTCTGATCTGAATGCTCTGAAGAAATAACCTGGGTTATCCTTGGGACTTTGACAGTTTGGCAATAAGAGCCTGAAAAATGGGAAAGGTAAGTCTGTTAAGTAAAAAAAAAAAAATCCCAATGTTTTCTTTTAGTGTTTGTCACTTAGCGTGAACTTAGAAAATTATGGTTAATTGAATTATAAGTCACTGAATATTGATTTTAATTGTTAAGCTTCCAAAAGGAGCTTCAAAGTAATCTAGCAGACCCTGTAACTCAGAAAGAAGCAGGAGTAATTTGCAGTAATTTGTAAATTTTTTTTTCTCTAGTGTTTGATTTATCTCATTGTACTAATCACTACCCTTCTGTGCAAGTGGGAGATGGACAGTCCAAGAAACCGCTTCATTTCATAATAGATTTGTTATTATAATTTTAAAAAAAATCACTGAGCAACTGACTTGCTCTTTTTACATATAAACATCTCTACAGATTAATTTCTGTTTCTACTTCATGAAGCAGGTTATTAAACTTGCTTAACAATTTTTTAAACAGTTGTCATCTTTGATACTCTTAGAGGTGTTTCTTTTCTGAGCTATACTCTGTACATCATTGATAAAGCAATTACAGATTTCAGAAGTCAAATGATCATTAAAAATGGAAAATGAGTGCTAATAATTTAAAAATTCATGCTTTTTTAGCACCAAAGATCAGGGTAAAACTATATACATTTCAAAATAACAATGCTAATGATACACGTCACCTTACAGCCATAATATTTTTATATAGGTTTAGATTAGATATTAGAAAGAGATTCCTTACTGTGAAGGTGGTGGGGCACTGGAACAGGTTGCCCAGGGAAGTTGTGGATGCCCCAATCCTGGGAGTGTTCAAGGTGGGTTGGATGGGGCTCTAGCAACCTGGTCTAGTGAAAAGTGTCCCTACACACAGGGCAGTTCCCACAGGGAAACGAGATGATCTTTAAGGTCACTTCCAACACAAACTATTCTATGATTCTATGATAAAGGAACAGAAAAAGTGGAACTGATGCACTGAAGACTGTAAAAATAAAACACAAACCAAATTTGCTCACCAAAGAAGCTTTTAATGGACACTGAGTGCAATGAAGGTTTGTAATCAGCCTTAGTTGTATTTGCTGGCAGAAGGTCAATCTCTATGAAGATGAAAACCATCTATGCAAAAGGATAAAAAAGAACTTGTGTTTAAAGCTGGATGAAGGAGAAAGAATGTTAACTGCGGTTATTGGCAAAGGTTTCCTACAAACAGCTAATCACCGAAAAGGGACTGTGTTTAGGCAGGGTTGATCACAGTATTTAAGGAGAGTGAGAAAAGATTCAACCAGATACCAGCATGTATCAAATGAGTAAGGGCAGTATTAAAGACTAGGACAGAAAACTCACTACACTTTTGTCTAAGATGCTCATTCTTTGTTTATTTTTCCCACTCTTGCCTTTAATTTTTCCCTTTCGAGTGACTTCCACATTCAGTTATCTGACCAGTCACCTTCCACATGTTACATATACTTGGTATTTTACTGTGAACTGGTCAGAGTGTTGTGGAACTGGCATTATTTGGATCAGCATTTCATTCCCACAGAGTCCCCTATCACAGACAACTCTGTCTAACAAAATTCTTGCTAGGAAACTGTCCAAATCTCCCTAATTCAACTGTGTTTATGGAGCATTTGGTTGGTCTTCCCATCCCCCTTGCATTTTCACTGCTTTTGGGGTACTCTTACTGGGCCAGGGCAATGAACCATAAGAAACTCCATGCAGACAAAGCCTGAAAAGCCCACAGAGCTTAATTTACTGCTCTTCACTGGGATATATATATATATACACACACACACATATATATATAAAATGTATTATGCAGGTGGATATGGAGACTGACAGGCATGGATTTGGAGCTTATTAGTCACACACTTCCTAGGCAAGGGATGCTGTTCCTCCATTCAACTCAAGTTAATACAGGGACTTCTAAGAGCCCTTTCAAACTGGTTAAAGTATGATTAAATTTAAGGTAATGCTAATTCTGAGAGTTTTCAATGCCAACATAAAGCTTTTTCTGCTGAGGGAAATGGTATCTTATCTTGAATAAGGTCAAAAATACTTTTAAAAGTAATGGGTGCTTAAATCATTTAATGCGATATAACACTGCCACAGCTGAAGACCTTTTAAATCCTGAGCTAATCACATTTTCCTTAGGCATTGGGAGTAGATTACAATCTAGCCTATCACACATCTCTGCTGCCACAACAAGGTGTAATTTACACATAACTAGCTAATAGGAGATTGTAGTTTCCTTGTGAAAACTGGCGAAAAAAAAGATAAAACTATCTCTTGCCTTGTCTTTTAAAAGGCTTTCCATTAAGGTATCTCCAGCTAGAAGTCTCCATTTTAATAATGAAGGCATGATGTAAGGCTGCATTCACAGAAAGACTATCCTGCATTTGATAAAACATATGGCAACATATGGCAAACTAACATATGGTAAAGGATGACTGTGTACATGAAAGCTGTAGTTTTCACTCACATTATCTGCCCAAGGTAGAAAAGAAAAAAAAAAAAAAGCCGCCTTCTCCCTTGCATTTTAGATATTTAGATAAAATCTTCTTGCAGCAACTCTAACATTCTTTTTCTGGAATCTGTAGTTTTTTTCACAATCATAAATAAAGATGAAAGTTTTTTGCTTTTGTGAAAACTAAAAAAAGCAACTTGGCAGTATAAGGCACATGGGATTGTGCTAAGGGTATCCAACATTAGATATGGAACTTAGGCTTTACTGAAGCATATGACGGTGAGAATAGGTGGGAAAAAGTGAGAGGAGAGAAAACCATGACCAGACATGCCTAAGCAAGTGTACTGAAACTGGCAGGCTTGGTTGGATATAACTGGAGATGAGAATTTGGCTCAAAGTATCTTTGATATTTATTTTAAAATAAAGAACATCTGTGAAAATTGTGAGAAGGAAAACATTTTTGATATTTTATATTTAAACATTTTGAGTAATAAAGTCCCACTCTAAGAACATAAAAAATGTCAAATGTGCCCTATAAATGTACATATCTAAAAAGCAAGAACTGATGTAACCATAGCTATTCCCCTATTTTCTCTTCAATGTACATTATCTGTATCACTGTAAGGCAACAGAGAACTGAAATTTCCACTTTCCTAAGAAGGCAGTTTGAGGTGCATTTACCCTTAAAAGCTTCAGTCTGAAATCTAATCTCAAAATTAAACCTTCTACAATTATTTTTATATAGGATTAAGGGTTTTATTTACTCATTATGCACGCTATTCATAACCAGCATTTTATCACTTCACTGTGGACTACAAAGGAAAACAAACTGACTAAATTAATGATAATAATTGGCCACAATCCCACATGGGCCACAGTATGAAGGACTGTATTCAACCAACACTGACACTTTCTATTTTTCTAGGCATAGCCACAGTTAATATCCAGTCAACTCTTGTTATTTTATACAGAGTGCTTTTAATATTCTTCTGATCCGGGGTTGTTGTTTTTTTTTTTGTTATTCTGCATCTAAATGGGACTCTTGCATTGGCCAAGGTTTACTCCAACTGACATAAAACTGCTTATGAATCTTACTTGGAGTCCTCATTTAAATGCAGCCTTTATCACTTATTTAGACAGCATGAGATATTTTAATTTCTGCCTACACTAAATCTCACTGGACATTGTGCTTGGGATATTATTATCTCAGCACTGAACAAGCATGACATTCTCACTGTTTTCCACTGCGATCACATATCTAGTAACGACAGTCAGCTACACAGTGTGTACAGGTTTTAACACAAAGCCACTCAACTATTCTATGTTTCAGTGGGAGCAGAAAAAAAATTATACTCTCTCATCTTGTCAGTGCCCACGTTTTATTTCGAAGATGGTTTTATTAATAACAGAGGAATGGTTGTCCAGTGTCTGTTCACAAAACTGTACCAGGAAGCTGAGTGATAAGGTGAGAGACCTGTTTTGATCCCTATTGTAGCTGATCTGCTCTGAGATCCTGAACTAAATTTTTTCACATCTCCAAGGAGTGCCCTACATACCAATCTGTGAGTTGTTTTGTAGTGGAACTGCTGGAGCTGTTTCACTACATACAAGTCATTCAATATTCATAAGAGAAGGGACAAAGGAATTGAATTTGGATGTCCTATATGAATGAATGCCTTAATTATCAAACTATAGTAATTCCTCTTTTATTTCTCCTTGCCTCACCCAGTGGATATGGAATTACTTGGACAATGTGGTATAATTTCAACAGAGAGTTTTACAAAGACTGTTCAGTTCTGGTAAGTGGGAAACCATTAAGTCCTGCTCCAAACCATACCAGGTCTAATGGATTTAATACAGTGAGGTGTATTTGCTTTTCCCCACAAACTTCTAATGCCCAGCTACCTTTCATCAGGCTCTGCACATGGGAGATGCAGGGAACATTCAGTTTGCGAATTTGGCCAGAGCATAAGCATACACATCTTAAAAGCTTTGCAGTGAAGAAAGAAGTTATACAGCAATCACTGTTTCAGCAGACACAAGCTCACTGCCAAAACCAACAGATACATTTCACATATGGTTGGGGGAAAGAATAACCTAAAGGAACAGATGGAAATCCCACCTGAAGAGCATATCAAAACACAGGCAAACCAAGAGAGTCAAACACAGTCTTTTGTCCTCAACTTGTGAAGACTCACACAACTTAAGAGTGCAGAAAGTAAGAATAATTTCCAAGTTCTGAGACTGTGGATCCCTCTGCAAGATCCAGGTGCATGGCCGTTTCCTCAGAGAAACAAGATTTTTAACCTAAAAACCCTCTACTTCATGTACTGCTCAATTATAGGCTCACATGGAACCCCTTCACTGATTTTCCAAGCCAACAACAGCATTAGTGAAACATTTGAAATCTAGAAATTCTAAAAGTCAAATTTTATTTACTGCATCCACATGCTATGAAAGAGTATTCTTTATTTTACATAGGAAGCCTAGAAACCTTCAATACCTACCTGAGTGTCTCGCAGAATTCACACCTGTCCAAGGCAAGGAGCGTGACGGGCACACGTAGGTTTGAGGTGGTAACTGCTTTCTAAGCAAAAACTGTAGGACAGAAACAGCACCCTTTTCTTCTGGTATGATTTGGAAAATTAATATACCAGATTTGCTGTAGTTAAGACTTCTTTAACTCCTTTCATCTGTTCCCTTTTATGACAATGGAATTAGGTCTACACAATAGAATAAAGAAACTAAGTTATCCCAGGAGGAAGCTACTGAATGACAGTAGTTAATTGAGCTAAACTCTTTTTTTTCCACTCACTTTTGCAATTTCCCAGCTGTTAAGCCTTTTTTTTCAAAGGAAAAATTACTTTTCACCCTATGGGTTTTACTTTTATTATAAAGAAAAAAAAAGAATAAGTTAAATGCATACAAGTTTCTACTTTGTTTAAATGGAGAAGTTTTCTATGGGAAGTAGTAAAGCAGAAAAACACAAGTGTAGTCAGAGAAAAAAAATCTGAGAACTGGCATGGAGAGAGTATTACTGGCTGCAGCGTCCAGCAATGCCCAGGGTCCTGACTTACCTGACAGTTCCAACTGCAAAGCTCAGCTCAAGGCCTGAATAACCTGCACTTATGGAACCCCCTTGCTGCAAGCAACATCACTTCATGTGGTTCATTGGTGCCCATCCACACCCAGGCCTAAGGCCGGACCTTCTGTCTTGAACTTTGCAAATTTCTCTCCCCACATTTTCAACCAATTTCTTATGGCCCTTCAGGATGGACAATATGTCTTTAAACATCAGAGCTCTCTAGAGCAGCAAGGGTAAGATGCTAAAGATTAAGTTGTGTGGAAGGTATCAGAGAGCAGCAGTTCTCCACAGGAGCTACAGCATCATAAAGCCTCAAAGTAGTGTCAGATTTTAGCTCTTGAGATGAAGCTTGCGTAGTTTGCTTTTTCTTCCTCCCCCACTATTTAAAAAAGAAAATACCAAAGCTAAAAGCAGACATATAGGACAGTCCCTCATATTCTGTTAAGCTTTAGCTGATCTACTGTGTCCTGTTTTTACTATAATATAATGTAATCCAGAAATCACTGTATTATTTGAAATTGTTCCTCTCCAAATCCAACATTTACCCTCACCTTATACTTTTAGACAAACAATCTTCTTCCAGTTGTAACTGGATAAAAAGAGGTAGCTCCTGTGTAAGAAACAAACTGCAGTAGTCTTCATTATTGTTAGCTCCCAAAATTGTCATTTTTCAAAAGTTTTTTTTTTTAAGTACTCATTAAAAAATTGGCAGAATATCAAGATATTTAGACATGATAACACAATAGTTCTCTAGCACATTATTTAGCTAACATAGTTTATCTAATTTATACACTCTTAAATTTTAGAAGATTTTAAAAATAAAGTTTATGGTTCAATTTTTTTAATTTATGTTTTCTGTGCTTTTGCCCTTTTCATCACAACCTTTTGTTCCTGCAAGTAAAGAAAAGAAAAAAAAAAAAAATGAAAGTCCCTCTGGCCATACAAATTATTACACTGTTAAACAGTCAAACATAAATTGGCCTTCTAGCAGTATTATGACCCTGGAAGATATGAGGTCAGTAATTAAGAAAAAAAAAAAAAAAAAGGAAAGGAACAAAAAAAGGATGAAGCCTGCTGAGGACAGTCACGAAAGTGGCAAAGTTTCATCACTGTAATAGTGATGAAAAGAAGTCAATAATCTAGCATAATACCAGAAATGATTGGTGCTTTGTAGCATACTCACTGTGGCATTTATGTTGTTGAGAGTTATATCCAACCCCTATACTGGTACCAAATAATACACATGTATTTATATATGTTTGCACATATATGAGTCAACGTATCTAACATTTTGTCTTTTATGTTGTACAAAACTAAATGACATAAACTTTCTTTCTTTAATGAAAAGGGCTTTTTTTTCCAAATCTCAGGAAAAAATCCCCTAACACAAAATCTTAGTAGAGAAATTTTAGATCCTTCTACAGTGTATTAAACCAAAACAGTGGTATGAAAAGCTGGAAATCTGGTGGCCTTCAATATCCCATTTTGATTAAATAAAGTTTTAAATGCAGTCAGAGCCAGTGACATGCCACTGCTAGAAAGGTGGGGACAGTGGATGACAAAAATATACTCTCTATTATCCAGTACTAAGGATGAAAAGTGCTATCAGTAGAACATAAGTTTAATATTTCTGTGCAAATTTAAATTGAGATTATTGGAATCAAAGACATAATAAAATGGAGTCAGACATAGGTTTTCAGAGTTGCCAAGCTCACCTAAACATTCTGATACATCTTATAGATGCTGAAATTAAATACTTCAATTAATCAAGATGGGACAATGCAGCAAGATTTAGATCTAGTTTCCAGTTTCTCTCATGTTCTCATTAGTGACATAATTAAGACCTACTGTGTTAAACTCATCTTTACTACTGTGGGAAATACTGGACATTAGTTTGCACCCAAAAAAAACTCCCACTGAAATTAAATATTCCTGGTATTCTAGGTTAGTGCCAGGCAGTTAATCTGCTGGTTTCCTTCTATAACCCACTGAACACTATTATTACCAATATCTGCAAACCCAGACTTCCTGACAAAGTCAACTCCCTATTACGTTAACTTCCACACATACTTCCAGCAAAAAGAACAAGAACTTAGTTTTAGGTCTAAATATTTAGGAAATGATAGGCAGAAGCACAGCTCTGCCAAACCTACCTAGTAGCACACTGATGTCTGAAAGAGCAACTAAAATAGAACTTGGAAAAGAGTAAAGATATTACCCTTAGAGATGCAAATATGTAATTCACATACACTTACCCAAGCACTAGCTTTGATTTTAGCACACAATTTTCCCCACACATAGATTAGGAAAGAATCATAACCAAATTCAATTTTTATTGCCTGTTTTGTTTTCAGTTCCTTTCTCAAAATACAGGGAGAAAACAAGCTTATGGCTGAAATAAATACATTAGAATACTGATCGCTGTCTGCCTTACATTCAAAGTAATGAGGTAACCCTTTGCAGGCTTCTCATCATAGTCCCCTTGCTATGAACAGGCTTCATCCATTTACAGTGCTGAAAAAGCCCTCAGCAAATAGCTTTGGTTGATTATCATAATATCATCTGCTACTGCTATTATGTTGTATCAGCATTTACATTATAAACTTCTATTTTAGGTGCTAAATTTCTAAACTATGAAAAAAGCTCTGAATAGAAAGTTGATATTCAATAATGAGTAATTTTTACACGCATTTAAAAAGAGTAGTGCATTCATTTTTTAGTGTAATGGAAAAAAAATGGTATTTAATTCCTGTTTCAAGCCATATTACTGCATAAAGGCAACTTGACAAGGAATTTGTTTTCAATTGTTTTTTCTTTAAGAAGAAGAATTAGGATGATGCAAGCAAACCTCTATAGAATGCACTTTGCATGTTGAACCTTTTTCTCACATCCAGGGTGTCCTCTTAAGTACATCTCTGGACTATTTGCACAGGAATAGCTCTGTACATAGTGCTTCACTTCAATGAGCACGCTACAATGACTGGAGAGTTTTGATGAAACAGTTACATCCTGCAATATAAATCTGGGGGTTTTTTAATAGTTCTTTAATATTTATCAGACTTTGAAAATTAAATTTCTAAACCTGTTATATTTTATTTAAAAATTCTACCTTCTAATAGCTATTTTTATTTTTCAAATCCTTCAACAAGGGGTAAAGTCCTGGCTTATCAAAGTCAGCTGAGTTTTTCCACTGACTTCAGTGTAACCAAGATTTCACTTACAAAGTTTTATATAAAAAATAATCTAAATATAGTAAAGAGCTCTGACTAACAGCAAGTACAATCTGTTTGATTGATGATGTAGTCTATGTACCTATATACACTACAGCTCATAACAGCCCAACAAGAACAGCCTTAAGCTACTGAGTACTTGAGAATGATGCATATGTTTTTAAGACCTGATTAAATGTAAAATATTGACATTTGTGTTGGCCTATCAAATGCATAAAGTACACTTAGGAAAAAACAATAAATTGAGTAGTCCTTTATTACTCAAGTTTTAAAATCTAGATTTACTAATCTAAAATGTAATAATTCTTAAATGTGCATTAGGAAGATAAATCCTAAATAGAGCTGGCTGAGTGCTTCATTGCTGTTCTCTTAACCCATTTAGCTAGCATTGAAAATAGAATATATTGGCAAAAATAGTTATCTGTTTTCTTCTTAATCCTGTTGTGTACTCTTGTTTCTGGCAGAGCTTTCAGCAAAAATATACTTTTTGGCATTATTACCTATCTTACTAATAGTTTTTTCTACAACAGATATAAGATTATATGTCAAAAAATAGATCTTTTATTTTACTAAGTACTGTTTATAGTTAAAATACATAATACATAGGAGTAATTGTCTTTTGTAATGAATTAGACAAACTAGTTTTAAATGTGCAACTCCTGTGTATTTTACAAGAGTACACCCTCCCAAACTTTACGGTGTTCTGTGCCAACAACAATTTTGCAAGATCAAGGAAATCATGCCAGAGTGCAGCTAATGCTATAGTGAACTGTTATTATTGTTAATGATGTAATTTTTAAATTTATAAATCACAGGATACATGATCAGGGTAAAAAAAGTATGGATTATTATTGCGCTAAAATTATTTTAGTTTGTTAGATTAATTTACTTGAATTCAGTATACAGTTATTACAGCAATAGAAAATGTGAAACCTTTACCTTTTAATTCATATTCTTGTTGTAGAGGTAAAATACTCCCTATATTAAAATATGAAACTCTCTATATTAAATCCTTGATAATTTCTTTGCACTGTTGCTTGGAGGAACAAGGCAGTAGGTGTTTAACTGGTCTATCTTTAAACAACAGTGAAGAGTATTTTTCCAATCTATTCTTCAATAGCACTCTTTTTTATGCCTTCATCATTATTACAGAAGATTAGAATGAATCTGCTACACTGACTGTTGCTAAACCAACCTAAATAGTCTGGAGTATCTAAAAATTCATTAGACATTTTGATTAGATGTATAATAAGCACAAAGGGTAATAATTTAACTGATCGAATACACTTAAAGTAAACTAAGATTAGTAAGAAAAGACTGATCTCACTCTGCCCAGCCAGGTTAAGCCAGGTACAGGAAGAACCAATACTATCTATTTACTAGACAGAAAGAAAGATTTTGTTTGGAAAACATCTAAGGGTAATCCCAGGATTTAAACTTCAGAATGAGCCTTTCTCTTTATTTGGACCAGGGTTATTAACATTATATGGCGTGGTTTGGTGTGGTTATCTTTTGTCGAAACAATTATTTTGCAAAAGATTCCAGAAGTTCTTGGTGGTTCTTGGAACTTTGTATTTTCTTTCTCCCTCCATTTGCTTTCTTGAAACAAAAGTAAATATAATAAAAGCAGCCACTAGTTGGTTTTTTTTTCTATTTTACTTTTTATCCACATATTCCATTTGCAACCTTTGAAATTTGTTGGCTTCTGAAAGCCAAAGTGGAATTTACGCATGCATACAAAATTGCATTAGTTTTGAAATTTTCCAGTAAAAAGTCTTCAAGGGATATCTTTTCTGTCCCAAACACATATTACCTAGAATTTTATAGCATAACGTATTTCAGCCAAAAAAACATATACCAGTTTTAGTAACTACAGTTTTCATGTTGTAATAAAATCCTGTCTAGATCAATATATTCACTAAGGGATTGCTCAGATGTGTGATAAGCATTTCTGAGTGATTATAATAGGGTCTACTGTGTCCTCAGGAATAACGCACCCCCTTAAATACTAGGTCGTATAAATAATAGCATTAAATGATAAGTATATTAATAAGGGGCATCAGAAGTCAAACTCACAAAGAGAACATTTTTGCTTACAAGACAAAAAACTCCCTGTTAAGCTCAGTTAAGAGGGAAAACAAGTAAAACATGGAAGTAGATCTTAAACACTTTTGCACAAGCACTGCATGTGCACTGTTCTTTATGTCACACAGAAAGCTGGACAGCTGAACTGTGCAAGGGCTAACGGGTATCACATTAATGGCTAAGTGATAGTTACATGCAGGATAAAACAGCAATGCAAACTGCACAATAGTAGATCTCCACACTCTCAAATATTACCCCAGATAGTGGATCACCACTTAAAGAGGTAAGGTTTACATTAATTTCTAATATGATTCATCTGAGAACAAGAAGTTTTCAGGAGTGGTTGATTAAAATATAGGATCTTTGTATTCCTTTATACCTAACCACAACTGATGAAGAATGTTAGAATTTCTTTCTTGGAGATCATAAAAAATGTAAGTGATTGAAGTCTGGTGTCTTTGTGGCTGAGCCAAGACAATACCCAGGTTGCAAACAAAGCACTAAAAACTGCTGCTAAAAATACTTTGAAAAACATGGTAAGAAAATATTTTTTTGCGTCTCAAATTAACTTTGTTCCCCTGGAAGACGACTGAGGAAGAGGTATTATAAAAGCAGAGTGAGGCTCAATACAACAGAATCTTACCACCTCTTTCCTGATTTGATTTTTTTTTTTCACAGCAAATTAGAAATTAATCAATTGACAAAACTTTTCAGATTAAGGCATCACACAACCTGATTCACTAAATAGGATAACTAAAAAGTGTACTGAATCGATTGGTCCACGTAGCATATTTTGTCACAGGGGTCTAACATAGTGAGTAGGTATAATTTCATACAGTATGCTAGAGTTTCGAAATCAGCCACAAATATTGCAGAAAAGTTTGAGAATACAAACACTATGCAGTACAATCCTACATCTGAGTTTCACGTTGGTTCTTCCAGTCGGAAGTGACACAGAAATGCATACCTAAAACTTCTCCATTGGTGGATGTTTTTCCTATCATTTTACACCATGGTAGATGACACCAGACACAAGGCACAGCAGTGAATCTACATCCTGTACTCCCTATACAAGCTCAGGTTTATGTTACTTCAAGCTTTCCCACGTTAAACTGCCAATAAAAGTTAAAACAAGTAGGAAATTGGCTAACTTGATCAACTGTAAGTATCTGTGAGAAGTTTAAGTTTTGGATATACTTGCATGTACTGTCAAATTCATATCTGTCTATCACAACACATGCTCCATCACAACATGTGACACGTAACATAACTCTATGATACTGTGCTCCCCAGGGAAGTGCTGGTTACTGCACCAAGCCTGTCAGAGTTCAAGGAGCATCTGGATGATGCTTTTAGCCATACAGTTTAGTTTTAGGCAGTCCTGCAAGGAGCAGGGAGTTCTGCTTGGTCATCCTTATGGAACCCCTCCAACTTCAGATATTCAACGATTCTATAAAATAGTAAGTTAGTTCCCCAGTAAAAGATGTTTTGGTTTGTCATTTCCACTCAGACAGTAGCATCCCCAGGTGGAATGGTGGGTACCACTATGTATCCAGTCAAATATTGGATTTGGCAATTGCATTTGCAGGACCTAGAATAAACTCCAGTAAAGATCCTTGAAATCAGAGCAGTAATTAAACAATTAATCAAAGGGAACATAATACAAGGATGTTCTGAAACTCAAGTCTCCGTGTTTCATTTTACAAAACAGTACAGGTGGAAGAAGAGAGCTACAACCTAATCTCCTAATCATGAGCAGGCAGCTCCATGCCCTCTTTCTGTCAAATTATTGTAGGGGAATTGCAGTGTTCTTTGAAACACATGTGGCATCTACCCACCTGCTGAGTTTAATTTCAGAGTCCAGAACTATCATTAACAGAATTTTTCTTTTAATCTGTGTACTATCTCACATTCATTCTCAACAGAACCAGAAAGCTTTTCTCGACAGATATATGCCTTTAGCTTCACCTAGAGAAAGCAAATAATTAATCCAAAGGATACATGAATAACATGTACAATGTTCTAACTCTTTTTGGAGTATTTTAAATGCTTCTTTTTTCTTTATGAATGGGAAACATGCACGTGGTCTAAATATTAGTGTCTGAAGTTATGCTCAGACATTTCTGGAGTATCCAAACCCTCATTTAATTTCACAGGCATCCTCTTCTTTAGTACTGCTTTTGCTTTTGAGCAAGTCAGATCACTAAGGTAGCTAAAGCATGTCCAGGAAACATGTTCTGCCAGATGTGCAGAAGATACATGCTTCATATTCACTTCTGCATAAACAGGATTTACATTCAATTTATTTTCAGATTTGCCAAAACATAAGCATGAAAAAGAGAACAGGATTAGAAGAACTGAATCATGTAAGCCTTGTAGTACAGTGAGTCCAGATCATCCCCAAAGTTTAGGTCAGTTCATACAAAAATAAAAATTACATTACTCAGCTCTTACTAGCTAGTCAGTAGAAATAAAAACCTTTCCTAATGTCATCTTACTCTTTATTGATTCTTCTCCTCTTGTCCCTTTTTCAGTCCCAGCTCTCCCTTACATAAGCATAATCAAATTACAAGAGCACTATCTGATCAAATTCTTCTTTGCCCATTTTCAGCTTCAGCCCTATTATTAGAGTCTCCCCAGTGCCTTTAATTTAATGAAAAGCCCTGCAGCCTAAATGTCATTGCTATTCCAGATTCCCATTTTAAAACTTCAGGCCCTGCAAGGCCTCACAGAAAGCGCTACTACATCAGCTGGATGAAGCACACACGGCAGAATGCAGGTCTGAGGCAGGTAGGAACAGAATCTGAGCAATAAGTTTTTGACAACAGGAAAGCAAAGCAGGAACTGTTTCTCCTCGAAAGGGGAGCAGGAGGCACAGAAGAAAGTTTTTATGGTTGCAAATGATACTGGATCTTTCTTAAGCAAAACCAAAAAGCTTAAATCTCTTATGTATTTTTTTCCTTATCAAGCTTTTAAATAGCTTTATGGAAGTGCAGGGTTTTTAAGCCAGAGGAACAGCTGTGGGCAAAAAGTTACACCTGTAAAGAAATGCAGGCTCAGTCATCATGATATGGTTGTCAACATACCTGGTTTCACTCATGTAAATGATTGACTTCCCAAACAATCTTTAATGCACCAAAAAATATCTGCTAATGCCTTCCTTACCTTTTGTAGCTAGTTGCACTTGAAAAAATTTAGTCATCCAGTGAAAGCTTTCTCAAAGATAAGCTAAAAATGTATCCCACTGCCTTTTCCTCTGGCAATTTGGACATTAATGTCGAAGTTATGTAAGGGGCAGAGATAAGGAAATCCACATATGGTAATTCATACACCCAGTTTACTACAACATATGGCACAGTATAACGTGAACATGTGTTCACTGCCCTCCCCCTCCCTCCTTTTTCTTTTAATTTGGAAGCCATATAAGTAACTTCTGAATGTTTGCGCACTTTTACATGTAGGGAAGGAAAGCACAGCGGCTAACAAAGAACTTGTTAAAATGGACAAGTACTGTAAATCCACATAGGAATAAGGGAAATGGCTAGCTAGGATAACTATTCACATTGGACACTACTACGAAAGAGAATTGTATTTTTGGTGAGTTCCATCAGTGGGCACAGGCTTCATGGTAGCAACAGTCTTTAGTCTTTTAGTTCCACCTACTTTGCAGGACTTCAGTGACTATTTTATAAGGTTTTTCCTTAAGAACTGAAGACCTATCTGCAAAGCACTTTCTAGAGTAGAAATCTGTTGAATAGATGGAATTTTAAAGTTATACACATAAGTATATTACAGATGCCTCATTTTACATTCATCATTATATAGATGATACGTAAATATCAATACACATACATGTCTTGTACAGGTACAAAAAAATTGCGTGTTTTTCCTAAAATTTAAGGTGTTTCAATGGTATCTAACAGAAATGGCATCCAAACATAGAATGAAGTTCATCAGCTGCCTAGTTACATGAGAGAGCCAGAGGCAACTACAAAGCATCAACACAACTGCCTGAGGAGATTGCCAAGGAGCCAGCTGCTGCTACTGGAAAATCTTCCAAAGCTTTGCATCTGGGTCCTGTTACTGCTGTCCAAAAAAATCCACCCCAGTAAATAAAAATAATAACAAAAACCAATTAAAATTTCATCTTTGCTTTGAAAAATGCTTTACATGTTATGTAATACATCATATGCACCAGGACAGGTTGTATCTTTTCTCACAGATATTCCTGTACTTTAATCATGCAATTTGTTACTTCTGACTTGCCTCTGATGCTTTCCATGAGCTTACAATGTCTAAGCAGTTAAGATTTTATGGAAGCAATTCATGCACCTAATAATGGATGCATAGTGGAATTTTAGACACCTAGATCTCAGCTGCCTCCTGAAGGACACAGTTGTCCAGTAGGTCCTGCAGATGTTTAAAATCACTTGAGACTTAAATACAGTCCCCTCTCAAACAACAGGAAGATTGTTGCTTTAGCAACAACAGGAAAGTTGGACAGCGAGACAGTTTTATGGGAATTAGAAGTGAAAATAGCTATCTGTGTGCTCTTGAGTTGCTGAATTAGTGTAGTTGCAAAACATAATTAGATAGGATAAATACCTACATGGGATTCAGTTTCTATTAGACAATAAAATCCTTTCTCTAAATACAGGAGTGGAAATAAGCACTTAAAAAATCCCTCCTTTCAAAGAATGCTTCTGCAAATTATCTCAGGTTGAGGTTGCTATTATTAAGATTGAAAGATTACCTGATGACAGTTTTTTCAAAAATTTCAGACATTATTAAAATCATTCAAATGATGAATCAATGAATGAATACCCAGAGTGTTGCAACGGAATATGCTGGACAGGCTCTGGTCCCTTCTGGTACTTGTGATCTACAGCTATGCAAGGCTCAGCAATGCAGTATTTAATCTACCTCCTGGTGGAATCCTTAAAAAAAAATAAAAATCTATCAAACCAAGCAACTATGACCAAAAAAAAAAAAAAAAAGAAACATGAACTGAAAACACGCCTGTGTGTAGGTTCACTCTTCTGTGAAGAATTGCCTTTTCATTATATTGTTGGAAAGCCAGACAAGATTAAGGGAAGAGCAAAATCTGTGGTGTATATGAGAAAGAGTTAGCAAAGCAAAGACGCCCTCACAGAAAGTTTAAGAGTTTCTTAGAGTTTAAGAAGGTTTTTTCCCTTCAGAACACAGAGTTAGAAAAATGCTTTTGAACTACAGGTTGCTCAAAGAGAACATTTGCTTATGCAAACAATTACGTGGGCAATTCTGTTTCATGAGGTTTAAAAGCTGAGTCATGACTGTGCAGCACATGGAGATGTGGGTTCTAGGTGGAAGACATATGTCTGACTTAGTTTGGATATGAAGCCTCTGTGGGGAGCCTCAGCAATGTGAAGCAGAGCATCTAGCATTTGAAAAAACCTGTACTTCTAACACTGATTAGGATGATACTTGGATATTAGTGCTTTAGAGTAACATAACCAATCCTTTAAAATCTACAGAAAATCTGAAGGGTATATTTTCTTGGGTTAAAGTTCCAGTTTGTCACTTTGTCCTTCCGTATGGAGAGCACAGGCAACTTTCATAAATGGTTGAATCTAAAAAATAGTTTCATGAGTTAAGCTTTTTAAAAGTGTGGAGGTTTTTACACAAACTGAATTAGTTTTAGGTTCTTAAATACTAACTCATTGAATGATTTATTCTAAACAAGGATATCCTTTTTTCCCCCCCAGATGCTTATAGTGTTTGAGAAAGGGTTTTAAATGAGCCTTTTAATATACTGCATTATGTTTCTTGAAGCTTCACTGTGAAGTCTGATGAGAGGAAGAACAGTGATTAATTGTAGTTTGCTGTCTTGCATTCCAAAATAGCAATTTTCCAATTTAAATCTCTTGTATATTTTTGTAAATGTGTAATTTATATTCTGCCTCCTGTTACTTTACAAGTTAAGACACAATTTAGATATAATTCCTCAATATTAGAATTGGGGAAAATGAAGCTCTTTTGAATAAATATTCAAGCAAAGAACATGTTTTGGGCTATGCTATAAATCATGCTTGTCAGATCCTTCAAAGGAATCATTCTGTACAGTTACCTTGTCTATCATTTAGAAAGCACAGACACTGAACAAGATAATTTAGCAGTACTGTATCTGATTTACATATGGTTGTCTCCCTTTAATCTCAGACTTTGAAAGGACTATCAATTTTCAATTTAACTTTGAAATTGTTAAATTTTATTTTGATTACTTCATAATTGCACTGCATGTGCATATTTAGAGATTTTTGGGCTTCTGCACAAGGATGATTTGGGGGTTTGATGATAACTAATGAACCATGGCAACCGAGTGGTGCTGAACTATTATATTCAAGACGCATAACTCACCATGAAATTACTGACACTTTAGGTTAAGCTGTTCTCTTGTTCTAAACATTTTTCAGGAATTTTCCTAATGGAAATCTTCTATGAAACCAACAGACTAATTCACAACAGACAATCAAGCATAAGGAAGCACTCTTGCAACATGGACTTGTTCCAGAATTTTACATTTCAAGTACATCTTTAATAAATAATATATTAACTCACAAACTCTGCCACTGGACCCTCCATGTCAAGAAGTTACCTATGATCCACTTTCCCACAGAGACAGTATTTCAGCAGAAATGTTTGTTTTCAGGTGATTTATACTAAAAAAATCACATTTTATATGACAGACATGAAGCTGAATTCTTTATTTATAAGAAGGTACTTATCTACACTATAAGTGAAATCCAGTTGAAAACCTAAGAATATGCAACTATTGTTTAAAGTTCTCTGTTTCTAAAGTATAGAAGATTATTCCTTTGAACATTACCTATAAACTGAAATATTAATAAGCAAGCCAAAAAAATTACCAAGAAAACATGGAAAAAGAAAGATAAGAAAAAGTAGGAGTTGTTCTGATTAGGAGAAAGCAAATCATTACAAAAACAGAGATGTGATTTGAGACAATCCTTACTGTACAACTTTATTGAAGGGGAAAGATGAAAACAGTAGTACTCACCAGCTGGAAAGCTTAAATTGGGAAAATACTTCAGAATATGTACTAATAGAAAGCACATGATCTGCACTAATAATAATTATCTCAATTTTCCAGGAACTACCATTCAATTATTCACTTTCTTTAAGAATTAAAGAATGTAGCTTTCAAAACTTGTGCTATGCACTTTCATCCAAAATTGCAATTACAGGAAGACAGAGACACTTAAGTGAATCTCCCTTGTGAAATCAATATACATATGGCAATGTATGCTTCAGACTGGACTGTACAGCTTATATATATATATATAAGGAATATATAAATATATATCTATATTTATACATAAATACAAGTTTGACACCTACAGGTCTTAACAACAACCTCACCAATTTGTTTAATGCTAGCTGAATCTATTTATATAAATTGTAGTCTCACCTTTGATTCAGGCTCATAAATCCATTTATTATCACCTCAGTCTCAGGTGATTTAAACACTAAAGCAAAATTCAGTGGGATGCAGGCACCTCAGCCACATAAAACTTAAAAAATTTCATTTTATAAGCCAATTTGGATAGCCAAATGTAAGTTTAAAGATAAGAAACACAAGCAGGATTTTCCCAAATATTTAATTATTTATTATTAAACCCCATCGGAGTTAGGTTCTTCTGAAAACCTCACTAGGTATTTATAAGCACGTTTAAGTCCTTAAGTGTATCTATTCCTCTCTCTCCTGTCTGTATTCAAAAATGAAGGCCTGAAGTGGTTGCTGTGCCCATTTGGAATGATTTACCTGTGTATGTAATGCTTATTACTTTCTAGTAAACATTAATAAGCCCAAAGAGGACTGCTCCAAGGGCTTGTAAAAAGTAAAGATTTTTCCTTTTGAAAGACCAAAGTGCATCAAATAGCAAATGTTACAAATTTCATTCCTACCTAAGTATTTTAACTCCTCTTCTGTAGAGTAAATTGCCTCAATATACATCTTCAGGACTACATATGGACATTTTTAAAATGCTGCTAAACTACTTTTTTGGGGTGGGTTTGAGGGAGGGGGATTGAATTTGTTTTAATGCTTTTGCTGTAGCTCTTTCTACTGTGTAAAAACCAAGCCTTTTTCTTTAACACAGGGAAAAAAAAGCACAAAAAAGTTCTTCCAGTCACTGAATCCTCTTTTTGAACACATGCTCCCTTGTGACACAGGCTGTATCATGAGTTCACTTGTTAAAGTACTGGCACCCTGTTATTCACCATGAGCTATTGAAATGCCACTAACTATTCCATTAGCTTCTGTTATGTAAGGGAAGTGTCGATTCTCTGCCCCTCCCCATGTGTCTGATGTGCATCTAAGGGATGTTATGGGCCTGTAGCAAAGATATTGTTTGGTTTAGGAAAAGACTAACATGAGGCAAAGACATCATATGGAGATTCTGCTTTGACGTTTTTAATCTTCTATGAAGTGGACATATGTCTTTGTAACATGAATAAATATAACTTTGAGCAATCATTAGCCAAACAGTGATATCCCTCCAGCAAAAGCAATTCCTTACTGTTTGCCTAGGTGTTACAGCACAATACAATGACATCTAAATGTCCTCACCATTATTGTCAGCAACAGAAGCAAAAATTATCTTTTTCCTTTCAGCTTACAAAAAAACCCCAAATGCATAGGCAAAAGAAAAGTTAATTGCATTGACAAATCAACAAGAATAGTGATATGTGTATTTGTTGGTTAATGGAAACCTAAAATTAAGCAAAAAAAAAAATAAAATTATTTACTGGTAGAAACCTGCAGAGTACACCTCCCACTACAATTTTGTGAATATTTTCTGCACTTTTCTAAAATTAATTCATGCATTTTCCATTGGATGTTATTTTGTAACATAATTTTCTACACTGGAAGTTTCCTGACTGTTATATGTCTTCATATGGTAGTATCTGGTTCAGTCCCGTCTGGCCCTATCAGGTAAAACCACAATCCAAAAGAAGTGGCCACAAAAATAAATAGTGCAGAAAAGCAAGATGACAAATAGGTAAGGCATATCCATCAAGCAACTAACTCTTCTCACCAAACCTCAAAGACAGTATGTGAATTTTTCCTAAAGAACAATCTCTGCCCGTATATGCAAATATATCACCTGTGTGCCCTAAGACATAGCTAGGGGATTGGTTTTTTTACTTGCACGTAACTGTTTTTAATCTGCACAAGAGATACATCCATAGGCAGGGGGGTGTGACTTCACAAACAGATGAGCCTCCCTATACTTTTTGTGTAATCAGATCCTCCGTGACACTGCATGCAGATCTATAAAGTGTAATATAAACTTACAGATCTCTTACAAGATGTAAAACTTTTGTGTTAGATACTGAAGGAAAAAATTATTCTTCCCGTATACTTGCTACAGCTTTGTATCATTAATAAAGAATATGAGGAACAATCTTGCTATTGTATATCAAAAGAGCTTACTGTGTGCTCCTTGATGTGTTATTAATCAATTCTGAAGTCATAGTTAACTAGTCAAGCTCTGTATAGAACTTCAGTCAGTGCCTTCCGACCTCAAGGACTTTCTTGACAGTGATAATTAGCTTTAAAACATTCTTGAGAGATCTTGAGATCCAACATTAACTAGGATGGCTTCTGCCTTGCACATGGCAGTTGTTCAGGGCAACTGTCAGATGACTCCCTAAACAGCTACAACCTACTTTTTGTTTCAATTTGATCAACTGAGTGGTTGCCAGCAAAATCTAAGTTACGTATTAGCATAAATATATGGAGATCTGAAAGGGCTTCTATATACAGCACATGTAAATTATTTACATCTAGTCAGCCCAAGTGACTGCAGACATTGTAAGAAGCACAGCTGCTGCTGGTGCTAGAACCTTGAAGCTGTTTCTTAATGTGAATATTCATTATTACACTCCTAGAAGACTGTAGGGGAAAACATAGTCAATAAAAGTATATTCTGTGTTTTGTAATCAGTAAACAATGTAAGCAAAATAGTATGTGGAGGATATAGAGCAGCTGCTCTTTCCAAATGAATGCCTAATTGTGAAATATTTAGACCTCAACACTATGATTTCCTTAACAATACTTCTTCTTGTTAGGGTAGGTTGGATGGCTGGACGTCCTTGTGCTTTATTTAGATTTTTTTTTTTTCTTTTCACTCACATGTTACCACAGGGTCTAAAGCAATTAATCATGGAACAAGGGATTCACATAATGTAACTTAACAATAATGACCTACCTTTACACAATGCTTCTTATCCCAGGGCATCCTTAGACATAACATTTATAGCATATGTGGGTATTTCCCACTGATACAGCAAAACATACTTTAAGGCATAGGTAATTATTTGCCACTGACACTTTGGATTGATGGAGAAACCCATAACATATGCACCACAATTTGTCTCCCGACCCTCAGACAGGAGAGTGGTTGCCCAAGAGCATTGAGCTCAGCAAAGTGTACTTCGGAACCTCACTAGTGAGCTCCTAAATATTATACAAGTTAACATCCAAGCACTTAGGACTTGTATTCAAGAGCTGGTTTTGACATAAAGCACATACAAGATTTCCTTGAACAGATGTTATTCAGTAATTGTGAGTCTGAACAGGTAAGGTTGTAGCCAGCTGGGTGTTGGTCTGTTCTCCCAGCCAGCTATCAGTCAGACAAGAGGGCATGGTCCCAAGCTCTGCCAGGGTAGGTTTAGGTTGGATATTAGGAAGAAATTCTTTACAGAGAGGGTAATCAGGCATTGGAATGGGCTGCCCAAGGAAGTGGTGGATTCTCCATCCCTGGAGGTTTTTAAGATGAGACTGGATATGGCACTGAGTGCCATGGTCTGGTAACCATGGCAGGGTTGGGTCAAGGATTTGGCCTGATGATCTCAGAGGTCCTTTCCAACCCAGCTTATTCTATGATTCTATGATTCCTAAACCCATGTCATGGTAGGGATGCCAACAAGCAATAGACATTTGCTCTCAATGGCATCCACTAGCAGAGTCTGCTCTATAATGAAAACTCTCATTTCCAGAATTAACTGTGCCTTTGACCATTCTAAAGTGTCTGCATTTATAAATATAGCAGCCACAGATCTAGTCCTTTTTAATAATTTCATTCTTGCTCCTTCCATATTATTCTTCAGAAAAAGATTTGGTCTACTTAAATTATACTATGTTCTAAGAAACAAATACAAGCAGTGTTATCAGTGCAACAATAAAAATAAAAAATTTTATGGTTCTCAATACCTCTTAAAGCCTCTATTGGGATAAAAAGGTACCATTATTTTCAAAACCACTTTTTATTTCCAGAAAATACACTAAAGTGTTTAAACAATTTTTTATAGATCTGAATGAGAGTCCCTACACATCTCACAGACAAATTAGAAACATAATCTTTCAGCAGAAAATATTAGGATGCATATCTTATTATTATCCCAAAAAGAGAAATGTGCCTATATAACTTCAGGTATTGCAGTGATAAGGATTTTTATTTATATTTGTAGAATGGAATGAGATTCCTTGACATTCTAAAATATGTAATTCCAAAAGTGTCACATATATGGTGCTAACTGCTGCATGAATCTTCCCAGCTGAAGTAGTAAACTCTGTATAGCAAGTAAATGTTGATGTTTACCAAGAGAAAACCAGACTAAAGAATTTGAACATCTAAAATTCATCTGATCTCAACCACCTTCAGGCTGTTTTTACTGAATTAGATCACTAACATTTATTTATAAGGAATCTACAGCTATTGTCATCAGAGACCATGCTCTGAAAGACAAACAAAGTTCTTGTATCATTAACATTAGTAGGAGCTTCTTGGACAATGCACAATATCAATAGATATTTACTGGTCCTCACTTAGCACCACTGAATCACCTGAATACAGCTTTGCAATCTTACCTTCACACTCTTGCCATTTTGCTCTCTGAAATCCTACCTACCTATAAAGGTTATGAAAAAGATAAATATATTGAATGCTGTGATTTCCTAGTACCTGTTGACAATAGATTAATGTTCTATCAACTTTACTATACTGTACTTTCCACCCAAAGTGTTCTCACAAAATAACAGAGGGACACAAATATAAAACAAGACAGAAAGGGATGGGGGGGAAGCTACAAAGTAATTCTTCTGGACCAAGTTTTAGTTTTTCCTGTACTTACTAAATGCTTCAAGTAAGCTTCCATACAGTATCAGTCAATGCAGTCAACAGTCACTTTCTCTTTCCCATTAAATGGACATGTTGAGTATCACCTTCTGGATCTTCAAATGTCAATTGCAACAAACCACTGCTCTTCCCATCATACCGGGAGTTACTTTTCATCTTGCACTACGCATTATGGTCTAGACAATGAGTTTCTGACCTGCACTTAGAATAAAGTCACATTCATAGTCACCAAGTAACATGCTAACAAAATGATACATTTTGTGTGCAGCAGGCTTTCCATGCCATTTAGGTACAATGCCAGATGTTCCGACAGATATTTAATGTCTATGACATTTCATTTTTATGTATTTAGCCATTTAAGGGAATTATTATTGTAGATAATGTTTAAGTTATTAGAGCACATCAAATTATGTTTTTCCTCATTTTTTGCTACTAAATGATAGCTGTGTGGAACATTTAATATAGCTTTACATCTGCTATATCTCAAAATGTAACAGAAGAATTAAAATTTAATAAATAATGGAGTTGTCTTGCCTAGACAAAGAAATATACTCTAGCTCTCCTTCTTCTTTTCTTTAATTTTAAAGAGAATAAATGCTCCAAGGCATAGGAATCCTAAGGAAACAGCTGGATGAAAACCAGAAAGACTACTCAGCCTGAATCTTCTATAATGAGTTTTAGAGAAAGAACTGAAGCCTTTCACATTTTCTATCCTTACATTACTATGCCATTTGGGAGGGCGAGGGGTGGGAATTAAAACATTTCACACATGTTTTTCTGGGGAATAAATTCAGAAAAGAAGAGATACTTCTTTATAATGTGAATCATTACACACACAATTCATATCCTTTTGTTTTATACTTTAGATTTAGTATTTACTTCAAAAGCTTGGAAATTTTGTGTTTGGATAAGTAAAAACCACAGTAATTTTCTACCTACAACCAACTAAAACCATAGCAACATTTGTTTCCTGAACCTTTCCAAAAGAGTATTAATGTACCTCTACAGGCAATAAATATTGTAAACTACAATGAAGGATAATCTATGGAATTATATGATCTTAACTGTTTTAATTCCCTTTATTAACATAGAGCAAGTATTTAACTATAAAGAGTGGCTAATCTGTTTCCTCCTTTTTGTCTTAGGCTTGTGTTCTTTGTTCTTTTACTGAAAAGCAGTTTTAGCTACTTGCTTCTTATCCTTTTATTATCTGCCTTTTATTTACCTATACTTGTTCCTTTTCTCTCCATTTATTTCACCTTGCCCATCCCTACTTTTTCTTCTGCACAGAAGCTTGCTTTCTAATCTGTCCTATAGAAACTTTCTCTGTATATTTATAAGTCCTCATTTTCAGCCAGATGTTCTAAGCATATGCTGAGGTGCCTTATGATTCAGGGCTTTGCAGATTTAACAGAATTAAAATTCTTGTAACAGTCCTTTGGCATAGCTTATTATAGAGAAACAGAGGTTGAGAAGTTCTGACCTCCAAAATATATGAAAGGATCTCTACAAAGGCAGTGCTGGCATTTAACCAAGCCTTTGTTATTATGCTCTCACTGTTAAGTAGATTATAAATACAGAAAATAAAGGAAGAGCTATCTGATACAACACAACTAATCAGAGAATCTGGGTTAAAGGCGTATGAAGCGCAGAGTGAAAATGCGCTCGAGTACATGCAAGAAAAGCAGAGGTACATAAAACATCAAAAGGTAACACTTAGATGTGACTGTGATCAGCATCCAGTCGGCAATAAGAATAACTGTGTCAGATGTGTCTAAGTTAACTATCAGTTCAGACAGGCCCAGTTTGCTAGAGGAAATCAGAAAGGACATGAGGTAAAGCAGTCACAGTACATGCAAATTGTCTTCAGACTCAGAATGAGCTAACTAGTAATAGGTTAGGCATCAGTGAATTGTTTTTTAATTTTGTCTAGGCACAAAGAAGATGACATAAACAGCACTATATGGTTAGAAAAAAGTGAATTAAACACATAGAGCCTAATCCAAGGTGTGTGGAACTACAAGTTTCTACATGGACTGGGCACATTCTGGTGGCTCAGACTCATGTCAAGTTCCAAATTTTCTCTAGATGGAAGAAGGCTAACTGCAGAGGCTTAATCCTTATTACTGAAAAGGAAGCCTGCTCAGAACTACATTTTCACCATCTAGAAGAACCTTGGCAAAACAAATTCGACTTAAACTGCTTAGAGTCCAATATGCAATACAGTAAAAAAAAAAGAAAAAAAAAAAAAAGGCTTTAGGCTTAACGGAGAGAAAAACATTTATTTTAAACCTAAATGGAGCTTCAAGTACAATTTAGCTTGGTCATTCAAGATGCAAGTTGTTCCATTAAAAAAATAAACAAAGAAAAGAAGATAATGATGTAAGTTTGTTTAAGATACAGGTTGGCTGATTCTCTCTCCAATTAATGAAAGAATTAATTACACTTGACAAAAACCAAAGAGCGCTAGACAGCTCGTCCAAGACGCAGCCCCAATTTGGCAGATTACTATAAACCAAAGAGTTACTCGAAAACTAACGGGTCAAAAGGAAACATTTATGTTGGCGAGGTTGGAACGTCAACGTTTCTGCTTTGGTTACAGTCACAGACAAGCACATTTAAGTAAATTAAGCACAAATTCAAAATCAAGTGGAGGAGTTAGGGAGCTGAAGTGCGTTGGAACAAAAACTCACTGAACCTGAGTATCCACTACTTTTTGCTATGCAGAATTTGCTCACACATAAATGCAGTACCATAAAGTACTTGTCATGGAACTATTACAGTGCAACGTGAGCTGTTGCTGCTAGATGTTGCATACCTAAGATGAGCATGTTTGTGCATCAGATAAAGTCTGAGCTCTAAATTTTCTCCAACTTTGCTGGTTCTGGGCTTGACAGTTTAGGTTAACTCTTTCTTTAAACTCCAATTTGGAAAAAAAAAATCAGGTGATAAACTCTCAGCCCAGTCAGCAGCTAATGAATGGAAACCTGGAATTAACAACCTGAATGGAAACACAGTAAAACTATACTACACTGTGAAAGAGAATGCCTCAAGAGTTTCCAAATATAATCCTGTTTGCAGGGTTTTCTTGGGTTTTGGTATTGTTTTTCGATATTGATTTTCCACAGCAAAGCTGTTTCAGAACAAACTTCACTAATTTTGCACTGAGAAATACCTCCTAGCCCTGTTCACCTTTAACTACAGTAATTTCTTACTCAGATTAATGCTTTCTCTAAATGGCAAATTCTTACTTTGAGTGACAAGTAATTCTGAATAATTTGAGCGATCGCAATAGTCTTCTCATGCACCCTACACAGGGTTCTTTTCCTATTTGTCTTCTCTCATATCTGTCTACTAAAGAAAACTACTAAAGAAATTAGATTAAAGATTTCAGCTTTGACTTTTTTAATTTTCATTAAAATTATTGCTTATGAATATTGTGGACCTTCAGAACTTTACACAGGTGCTTTTAAGAATGCTGCAAATAGAGGAAGAATCTGTTAATTTTCTCCAGAGAGTGTGAAGATCAGCTGATTTATTTAACATCTTAAGTGAGACAGCTGAGGATGTATCTAATAAGGACTCCTTAGAGGGAAACATGTATCAGTAACTTATCAGATGTGCAGTGGCAAGGAGAAAAAAGACCACATAGATGTCTAAATGCTACTATAACATATGCTTGGGAGTACTTATGCCATGTTACTACCTGAAATATTTGGCTATCTGCTCTGTGCTGTCAAACTGAAGTGCTTTTGGACACATTCAGAAACAGAATTTTAAGTATGCTGCACCATGCTTTACCTCATGTATCACTGAAGGTGCCCCATTCAGCCTTTCTTTTTCTTCAGCTCTCCACCTACACACCCTGGGGCTACACTGTGGTTGTGGCTTTCTTCTGGTCTCCCAAATGCACACCCCTGCAGCCTTGTGCTGTGCGCTTGTAACCATTTTTCTGTCGCAGTCCCTGACACAGTGATTCATTTCAATGTCTAAATCACTCTGTTTCTCCTCTCCCTCCTCCCCGTTTCCCTCTAGGTTCAGTTTGTAGCTCTGCACTAAGATGTCCACCACCACATCCTCCTGCAAACTTCCAGACTATTCAGTCCATATTAGCAAGGTAAGTAAATAAAAGTCATTCTAGTACTTGATAAATGTTACCAAAAACAGGTGGGCACAGAGCTGAAGAGTCAAATAGTGTGCAACACTTACACTCCAATTAAGGAAATTCCTATCAGAGTCAAAATAGCAGAGTGTTGTGAAAAAAAGACCAGTAAGAAAAAAGGTTGATGATGGTATTGATGACAGGTATTGGTAACAGGTATCATCTCACTGAGGGAAAAAATGGTTTGGTCATAGTTGTCAACAATATGTGATTCTCTGCTGTGTGGAACAGGACACCCAGGAGAGGATTCTCACCTGGGGGCACCTATCACTTATCTTTCCTGCTGGCACGAGAGAATTTTCCTTGCTCTCTCTGCTTGTTTTTTGCTAAGGTAACATGGACGTAGTTGTATGTCATCAGCCACGCATCCCTGGAATAGAAAGCTTTGTGCAAGTCAGGCTGCTTCAACTTTCACTGTGTGAAACTCTAGTTTGTTATATCAGCTCCATTCATTATTTCTTCTTCATCTGCTACAGAGAAGCCACTGTCTACTTCATGTTTTCTGCAGGGTGGTCTGAAAAAAATACTACATTAAGATTTGTACTACGAGGACACACTAAGATGGGTAAATTCTTCCTTGAGTTCCAAACCCAAGCAGAAATAGCACATGGCTGAAATGAAATCAGAAGACACAGTATCAACAAGTGCTGCCCTATGGAGAGCTATGATACTCCACAAGAACAAATCACATTATTTTAGTATTTGTATGATCAGGAATGATGATCTGGTCATTGAAGCTAGTTTACTGCCTTTGTAAAACGTGCCTTCTGAGACATCTTCTGAGATAAGGAAGTTGGCTCCTTTTTGGGCAATGACCTGGCATGAGTGTCTTTGTAGATGTCTCCTGAGAAAGACCATCAACCAGCCAGGACAACTCTTTTGAAAGTAGGCATTTTCTCTCTCTCTTTTTTTTTTTTTTTCCCTAGGATGTTCTCAAACTTATTAGCTCAAAGTTTAACATTTAGGCCCAAAAGATAAAGGCAAGAGAGTGTGAGTGGGTTTGTTCAGTCTAATTGTTCCTTTTTTTAAAGTAAGTGGAAGAAGGGAAAGATTAAAGAAAGAAAAATCAGTTATTCTTTCTCTCATGTGAATGCAGCCATGGGAAACTGTGCTCGACAGGTCGTGAGACTTAAATTACAAAGGCTAAAGGCTGCTTTCAGTAACCTCACATCAGAGCACATGTCTGCACTTTTTAATTTATATTCTCCCTTCAGTTTACAGAGAGCTGTCTGAGGCAGCAGAATCCTTTGATCTCCCTGAAAGTCACTTGTCTCCAGGTAGAGACACCACACAGTCCTCTCTTTGTTCCTCTCCCAGTATCCCACTGTTTTGGTCTTTCGGTTGTTTCCAATCTGTCTTTTAGAGATATATACAAACAGGTTCTTCCTAACCAGCTCAGCAAGCTGTCCTACCTGGAAAGCATGGAATGTTTCTCTGAAATGGCTTTTTAACAAGTTTCACAAGGATGCAAAATTACCTAAACCGATGGTCTGGATGGTCAGATGTAGCTGCCCACAACAGGCACCTGGAACTAACATGCTACTGCCTCAAGCTAGGGAAAGCAAATTTGAGAATAAAGCATCTCTTGGAGAGCAATTGCCCATGTGTGTTCCCACTGTGAGAGATTCACATTTGTGAAAAGCAGAATCTTGGCAGGCAACCCCTTGATGTGCAGAAATTTGCAAATCATTTCAGTCTAAGCAATTTTCCCATCCTTACCAGAGAGCACTAAGGCTGCAATTGTGCCCTGATAAGCATAGCTACTGAATTCTAAGTGAAATGAAATTTCAGCACAGAGTCAATACTACTAAATACTGAAATGTTTAAGAGAAATGGCATTTAACTAAAATATCCAGAACTTTTGTAGCTAACTCACCAATCTTTTGTATGCTAGAAACTTAAACCCACGATTACTGAAAGTTTTAAACAGGTATTAAGCAAACTGGCATTATTCTGATAAGACCACAAAACACAGCTCTTCCACCCAGCCCCTCACCAAAATGTGAAATTAGAATAACCTTCCCTTTCATATCTCTCTTTAGGGATCTCACTGCTTAAGAAACAGAAGCTTGGCCAGCAATACATGTAAAAAGAGGTTTTAAATTTTCAAAATTTCCTAAAGGTAAGCTCAGTCATTCAGCTTTCAAGCGCTCAGCAGAAGCATCTGGTATCTCACAAATAGTGAAAAAAGTGATTTGGATCATGGGTTTATCCTAGCATGGTAAAACCCTCTGATGTAATCATGACACTGAGATCAAAATGAGAAAAAAAGAAATCTGAATAACATAAAATAGAGCATGTTAGGAGAGAGTCTGAAATGGCTTAGCAAGATAAAAGAATTGGTTGGTTATAAAGTAAACTCTCCTGGCCTCAGATAGCACGAGCTACTCTCAGCATCTTTCTAGGATTTAGAAACAATTAGGTAAAGAGCATGATATTAGTTACACAAACTGTTACTTTTACTATCACTGCACCTGATAGTACACTATTGCAATCACAAACACCAGACCAAATCCTAGACACAGATATGAATTTGACCTGAAAATTCTTGGCTGTCTGAATAAACTGCTGCATGTGACAGATATAAACTCATCCCTGCACTTGCATGGTTGTCTGATGTGGAAATTTACCTATTTTAAAAGTAATACTAAAATATCAGTAGAAAGCACCACCCTCTTCAGTTGTTCACTCTCTACAAAATGACAACTAGAGTAGTTTTGTATTAATTTTGTAGTATTAAACTTCTCAGATGAGCAACACAGACACGGATTTCAAGAATGAGGGAGTACAATGGAATAGAATTTGCTTACTCAAGATCTGAATGGAGCTGCAACTTTTTGCACGAGATGACAAGGTTCACAGAGGATCAACAGACCTCTGTATATCTTCAAAAGAGGGGAAAAGTTGGTCCAGTGTTTTAAAATGCTTAAATAGTTCTTTTCTCATTTTGGATTTCTGGAGTCTTGAAATCTTTTACACAAAATGTTTTTCCTACCCACTCTCTACATGTAATAGTCTTCCCACAAACTGCTACCTACTGCCTCCTAATCTTTTTTCTTTTAATTTAACTGTTTTCCAAATTTTTAGTCAACAGTAACATTACAGAAGATAAGCAACTAATAATCAATTTTTAAAAGATTACAGGGCTTAAGTCTTAGAGACAGGACACAAAAGCATGCAGTATGTAATTTTATCTGTGAGACATCCATTTTCTATCATTAAACTACACTATATAAAAGGAAAAAGTACACTGTAAGCACTGTTATTTTATCAAACAAAATACTCAAGGATTTTTAAGGCTCTAACCATGCTGGAAAAACAACCCCAAACCCTTTTAGAATATTGCTTTAGTTATGGAGTTGTAGTTGTGGGATGTCTGAATGCATACAGGCACTAACTTCCTAATGATTAGCACAGTTCCATTGACAGGCTTGGCTGCAGAATCACAAAGCAAACATAAATCGCAGCAAATTAGCAGAAGATTTTTTTCTTTAAAGAAAAAAGTTTAATGGATGTTTTGCCTGAGGAGCTCATTTCAATGGCTTCTCAGTAGACGAGACTGCACTGCCAGGAACCACAGAAGCGTACAGTAAGTTTAATAATGGCCCTATGCCATAGGATGGTTTGTACAGCTACGCAGCAGATCCCCATTCAGGCACAGGCTCTGCACAGTCAGCCCTGGAAAATAAACATATCAGAACCATGAAGGCCTAGGCAGAGACAGTACTCGTGGCTGTCTACAAAGATAGCTGCATTTTAGAAGTCCATCTTGGTCCCAGTGAATTTAAGACAGCTTTATCAATAAATTCATTCACAGTGAAATTTAGTCCACAAACGAAACTACTGAAATACACCAAAAGGAACAGAAAATTTGGAAATACTTAAGAAAAGATAAAAATGAAGAAAATGTAATATCAGGAGGACTTTCATTCGATCGATCATCATGTTCACCTCTCCCAAGTTAAACATATGCAATGAAACAAGAGCTACATGTTGCAAAGACAGAGGGAAAAAAAAAAAAAAGAGTCCTGCCAGGAATAATAATACCAGAGCATGCCATTTGAGATACAATTGGCAATAATTGCCTGTCTCTGTTCCGGAACATTTTAATTTATTCACGGTAAACTGACATTCAGCTAGGTAAAAAAATTATTTCCTACTTTTTAAAACATCACAGAATTTGCTTCCAATCTGGTCTTTACAATTGACTATCTCCAGTATAAACACAGGGCAAATATCAGCACTGAAAGGAAAGAATTTTCAGAGGTGATATTTAATTGTGATAACCACAACATCATTGCTTGCTTATTTTACTGTCTGAAGAATTGACACATATGTTCTCATGAATAAATTCATTGATATCTCTCTCAAACATTAATATAAACAGGCAGCATGCTACAGAAACATATTCATTTGGGATGCCATGAAACCTTTCAGGAAAAAATGCACCTAAAAATAGGCATTGAAGACGAATAATTATTTTGTTATTATCATCTCTTTGGAATGTATCTATCGCCCATGAACTCAGATCTCAAATGTCATCATATGCTTGATGCTTTTCACAAAGAGGTATGAAATACTGCTGCTAGTGTGGAGTGGACAAAATTGTTCATTGTTATGTTAATGCTGACATATCCTCTACATGTTTGACACATTTCCCTTGAAAAGTTACCCTCTTCAATCTGCTGGATAGCACAATAGCCTGCATGGCAGAAATCACTTTCTGTATGCAATAACACAATTGCTTAGACAAACACTTCATTCATTTATGTTCCACGTACTTTCAAGAGCGATGAATGCCAAACCCATTCTTCCTATGCAGGCAGAAGAACCATCATGGGTAGTGAACAGGAATGTATCTGCAAACCCCAGTGATGATCTAGGTTACTCTAGTCAGAGCCAGAAGAAAACTTTTTGATCTCCTTTTTGGGTCCGCACTCTCCTTCCTTTGTTTTGCTGTCCTGGGGGCTGGGGCAGAGAGGAGATTTCCTGTTCTGACAGCGTTATTACATTCTATCTTCTTAAGGTAATTACTCTGGTTTTCTGTAGAGATACTGGATTTTGACTTAAGGCCTTTTTATGCCACTCCAAGAGGAAAAAGTAATAAAGGTCTTAAAGTGCTTGAAAATAGCCTCAAGTTCAGTCATAAATAACTACAGAATTACTACCTAAATGTTTACTAAACTCAGGGAACAGATAAATCATGTTATATCTAAATGGAATATAAATTCTAATAAATAGAAGTTTTGGAGCACAGATGGCAGTAGAAATAAATATCATTGCAAATCTTTTCATTTCAAAAGCTCATATAAAGTGAACATAAATGGTGACAATCATATTTTAAGTACAAGTCTAGGTAAAATAATTTACATATCTTAAATAGTTAAACCCTGCGAAAAAAAAAAAAAAAAAGAAAAAGAGGCAGCCCAGACAGGAACATTTATTCTTCATGATCATTAGACTTTTTTTTTTTGCTTTCAATGGCAGAGAGGTATATGAAGTCTAATGATTTTTTGTTACTTTCTTCAAAAGTTGAAACAATTTTTTTATATATATAACTTTAAGAATTTTATTACTAGAGAAGAGATTTACATAGGATTTTATACTAAAAGCATAAGCAATATGCAGTGACTACTGAAAATACACTGGAGTGGATTACCATGGTTCTCCTTTGTGCCTTGGCAGCATTAGAACCAAGATATAATTACGGGATTGCTGCCACCTGCCAACTTGAAGAACTAAACCACACGCTTCCACAGAATAATAAAGAATGCTAAGATTAAAAAGCAAATGAAGGTTAAATCCTAAAGGTCTTCAGGGACCTCTGAGCTGCATATTTCTTCTGTACTCCTTTTATCAATTTTACTTGCCCACAAAGATGAAGGCTCTTCCCAGTTAAACAAGTCCATCTAATGAAATGCTTGAATTTTCACGCAACTGCTTAGAAAACAGGACATCTGCAATGTGCAAACTCATATTAAACTTCATCTTTGGATTTAGACCTTTTTCATCTTCAAGCAGCAAAAAAAAAATAGACAAATTCTTCACACTGCCAATAAACCCAGAAACTCAGCTAAGAATTTCATATTAAGCAGACATCTTAATGTGAAAAGAGGATTACTGGTACATGCATCAATCAGAGAAAAAAAAAGTCCAAAATGCTGTTATTGGTCCACGATTAAATTTCCCACACATTCTTTTTTTCTAAAGCAATTATATTTTAATAGAGTGATGAAAACAGAATTTACTCAGAATCACTTGAGTGATATGAAGAAGTAATTTAAATTATATCTCAGAATATATTAATCTAGAAGATTTTGTCTTCATATGAGATCACTTTTATAATTCTGTACCTGTTCACATTTTCACTCACATAAACATACACATTAAATTTAATTTCAGAATATTTACATGAGGAGAGAGTATTTGCTAGTGTACAGCTGCTTCTCAGTAGTCCATATTTCAGTTTAAATAAACCTAAAAATGAACAAGAGATTGTGTACAGATAGCCTATGGAGTGTCTTCCCCATATCTTCTATTATTCCTAAAAATTGGTAGGCCTTACCTGTTTAGTACTTAAGATCACTTAGAACTTTGCTTCAAACTACCCAGAATTTATGACCTAAGGCCGTACAACTCCCAACACTTACATGCAAGGTTTATGATTCCCTACAGCCTTCCACAGTATCTTCTTACTTATTCTTTCCAGTTTTAAAAACTGTTTAACACACCACTCCACCAGTATTTACATATCAATAACTTACTACGCACAAACTGAGCAACATCACTCTCAGTTCCCAGCATCCTCTCCCTATACTAATTATTTTTGGCATATCAAGCTAAAGATGTTCCATGAGATCTTGGCTTAGGATGCAGAGCTGGCCTAAGAAGTTTAAAAGTCTGAAATCTCCCAACTGGTCCTGCCACAGTCACCACAGTTGTGCTGGTGATGCTGAAGTACATGAGGTGTCTTAAAAATATCTTTGCTATCCCCACTTCTGATGACAACCCCATTTTGGAAGGTACATGGGACCAGCAGTTTACAGAAATTAAAAAAAAAAAAAAAGGAACAGAATTCTTACTCTTAGATAGTTTCTATGTAGGGTTATATTAGAATGGTGCTAGGGGAATTTTATATTTCTACTTAAGATGCTGTTCCTGCTCTAAATGTAGAGAAAACACTTCAGTTTTAACTTTCAAAACTGACATTTTTTTTTGAAGGACTTAAATTCAACAACATTTTTTACAACATTGTTACTAATGCACAACCTAAATCCTGACATCACTCTTCCTAGAAAATGGGACTGAGAAACAAGTTGGAACAATTCCTTAGACAACTTCTTTATCTTGTGATCAACTGGATCAAAAAACCCCCATACAGTGCAGAAATACTCAAATTGCAAGAGATCTCTTTTCTACATATCTGAAACTATGATACACTGCATTTTTGTTATAGATTTATGAATCAGTATCCACAAGTTTTTCCCTGCTGTCTGGCATACAGTATCATCCACAGGAAAAGGTTAATCTTCTGGGAAAATATCATCTCTCGGCCCTGTGCATTTGTTGGGGTCACACAAGCTTTCTTTGAAGTTGGCTGTCATCCCAGTAAAGCTGCTTTAAGTAGCTCAAATTAAATATCACTAGTATTACATGTTGGTAGTAAGTAGAGGCAAGAAAGAGAAAAGCTTTAGGGTAGAAATTCAGAGGAAATAGGATTATGTTTGCTCAGTAAAATATTCCCCAAATTATGATTTTCAAAGATGTTCAGGCCTCAGTTGTCCAGAAATTTAATCTGCTGATCTGAAATTATCTGAACTTGATCTGACATGCCAGTATTGGTCCAGCAAATTTGGTATCATTTTTCATTTATTCCTGGTAGTGTTTTCAATTATCATTTTGAATATTTCCTCCTATAAAGACTTCCCCTCAGGGATTACAAAAAAACCCCCACATTAAAATGTGTCCCCATCGTTTTAGCAGACAAAAAAGACTGAAGAAAATGGGAAAGACTGAAGCTCAATGCTAAAGCAGAACTTGGCCAAAGAGCAAAGATTACCAAGTAGATATCCAAGCAGCCTCTTGAACATACTTGTCGTTGACTTTAGGATTCTGGCTAAAGTTAAAGGATTCTTCATATTTGTCCAATGTTTTCAGATATCAAGCAGTTTGGCTTAACTGCTGGATCCTCAGGAATCTCAAACTTGTCATTTGCCCAGGTACATATCAGGTCTTCACGTGTCGCAGCAAGCATGATGCTTCTGAGCAGTCTTGAACCCTTTGTGAAAGAGCCATACAGATGTTTTGTACACGTACATGTAAATCTGACTGTTCTAGAATGTGTCCCATTTACTGCTCAGGCAAAACCCAAGTGTACTTGTGTAGAGGTTCTGACAGCTCCCAGAAATACAGGGTAACTGTTGTGTGTACACCGCACAGCACTCAACTGCTTGAAGGAGAAGCAGTGAAGAAGGGCTTTAATGACAAATACACTTCTACAATATGGATAATGGGGGAAAAATAAGGAGGCCTTTGGGTTCCTCCTGATGTGTTGAAGGGTTGTGGTGTTTCTGATTCTCTTCAGGGGAGCTCTAGTTCAGGGTCAAAATAGGAGGTATGAGCTAGCCATTAAACTAGTTCGAATATGTGACAGCCGCTACAATTACAGGTCATGAAATTACAAGAAAAGGCTTTTTTCGAAAAGCAGAAAATAACGTCAGTATTTAAAGGAAACAAATTAACATGACTATCTGCCACTTCTAGAATCAGTGTTTAAAATTCACCTATCTGATGAATTTTTTTACCACACAGGAAAGCCAATCCACATTACTACTGGATCACAAGCAAATTCATGACCAAAATCAACCTGAGGCCAATCTAATAAGTTTTGGTGATCTGGAAGATGGGATAAAGAGGGAAAAAAAGGAAACCAGAAAGAATTTCAAGTAACTTCAAAATCTGTGGGTTCAGTTTCAAGGGGAAAAATGCTATGACCATATATATGATGATGTTGGATTTCAGTGTATTAAAATCAGTCATTCAACTGGTGATTTGAAATTCAAATTGTAACTGAATCTCAGTTTGCTTGTACAAAGCATCTGTCCTGTCCAAATATCAGATCACTGATCTGATTAGCAGTTTTCTTAAGATTTACTCTATTTAGAAGGGATAGAATTTTTAAACAGCAAAACATACTATAGGAAGCACTACCTTATATGGTAAAGCAGACTCAGAATTTGAGATTATTTGCAAACGGTGTCTGTAAATATTAATGCACCTTGACAATGAACATCACATATCATGCATTTTAAGTGTTTTTTAGTGTGTGGATGTTTGCAGTGCAATGATGTGATTTTGCATATGTCTGTTTTCAACTCAAAGTGTAGCTTCATTAAGAAGAGTGATAGTATAAAGCTTAGCAGCATGAGCATTCCTCCAGAATTAGCAAAATATTGACATGCATCCGTAGCACAACCCTTTAATTGGGTTTGTGGGCCCCAAACAGCTTCATGAGCATTAGCTGTTCTTCACCCTCTTTTCCACAGTTCCAACTTTCCAATACCCAACCTGGGTATTGACTGCTTTCATTATGGAGTGGTTTTCCCCAGGCTGGGACTTCATTTTGCGGTTGTCTTCATTAAGCAACCAGACACTAAAACCTTGTGAAAGTCCTTTGGTCCTAGGAGCATTTGCTTCCATCAGTATTTTTTCATACTGTTATTACTGACTCTGTTACCCTCTTTCATAATATCCTAGAATACCTAAGGAGAAAATGGCTACAAAGATTTCCAAAGACAACATCAGTATACAAGATTCATAAGCCTAAGTTAAAATGAAATATTGAAGGATCTTAAACATTACAAGTGACATTGAGAGAACAGGCATCGTTATAGATGTATGTGCTAAGAAAAATACAGATATTTCATTTAGATTAACTACTAGTTAAGTGGAGTGGCAGGCCAAAAGTGGTCAAAATAGGTCCAATGTCCACCCTTTAGCATGGGAACAAAATCACAAAAGCTGCAAAAATGTCTGTATAATATATCCTTCTCCCTGCCTTACCGCTTTTCCAGTGAGCGCTTCCATTTTCAGTTTCTGAGCAATTGCTCAGATCTTTGCTTTGGATTCTGAAACACCTTGATTTACCTATATCAGATTCAGGTAATTTTCTTTATTCTGCTTTTAATAGAAAGGTTTTCTTTGCCTTTATCTTCTGCAGCATCTGGCACAAGCGAACACACAAAAGTCTCTGAAGATGGTGTCAAGGGACCAACAAAATCTCGTTTTGCAATGAGCATACAAATTCCTCCTATGTATGTAGCTACTGTGAATCTAACCCACCTATCTAGCTGTCAAGCCAGAACACATGCTGAGGAAGAACAGGTTGCCTTAGTAACCCCAGTCCAGTTGTATAGACTACAGAAAAACTGAATAATTTTATCTTTCTGAAGCACCATTGTGCCATTGTACTTAAATATCTTACACATAAAATAGATACACATTACCTAACTCTCCATATACACTTTCAGCTATTCTCATACAATGGATTGTAGAAGACACTGCTTGGGAAAGCTTTTCTTCTTCTTTCTTACCGTTTGTGACCCTTGCAGCTGTCACCTATTAAAAAAGCTAACACTCATTGTCTTTTTTTTGGCCTTGTTGGAGATGAACGACTGACACCATTACAGAGTTAATATTTCTATTCCAGCTGTGTTGTGTATAATGATTAATCTAGTTCAGAAAACTACCAGCTATCTAAAATTGATTTTAATATATGATATTGTTGGGATGTTCAGAGAAATCTGTGAGAAAGAATAGTGACAGCACTCATCCAGTATGCTTATTACTGTCAATAGCTTTTGACTACACAAATTTCAGGTCTGAACTGTACATAATATGCCATTAAATTGTAATAACTGAAAGTTCTAGAGAAAGGAATCTAACGATACCCAACTGAACAATTTTAGTTCCATGAGAATATATTTAATTAACCCTTAATCATTTTCACCTTTATGACACTGGAAACACTTCTAGGATTTGATTTACAAAATTATTATGCCATTAATAAGAGAAAGATATTATTGACATACCAGAATCCAATTTAATTACTCCCTTGATTCCTCCAGAGGCAGAGAGAAGCTTGCAATTTTCTGACACTATATTCCATTTTTAATATTGTGAAATAGAAAATACCTCCGAGCAGGCCAGAAATGTTGCATATTCGCTTCTGTCTCAGCTACAAGCACAACTACACCAATGTATTTTGGCCACCTTGAAAGTTCCGTTTTGGCTTTTTTCTGTATCCCACTTAAAACTTTACTTATTACTGTTTGTTAGAAATATTCTCACATGTGAGAGCTTCTACAATAACTACCAAACAACTTTTCATTATTTTAATTTTTTAAAGAGATAGTTTGCAATATATTTAAGAAAATGGAAATTCCTCAACTATTTTAGGCATGGATAGCTCATCTAACTGACTACTCCATAATTTGTATGTAGACAAGAAAAAAATTCTTAAACTTGTTTTCAAACTGTTAAGAAAACCATGCCTGTTCATTTACATAATTAATAGACTGATATATCTTAATGAAAAGCCAAAATTTACATACTGCGAAATGCACATAAAATAGAGGAGAAAAAGCCCAACAGAGCTGGGCCAATAAAACCGTTTAAAAATGTTGTCATCCTTGCATCAAGCTCCATAGTTCTTGCTGGTGCACCATGTGCTCCCATATAACATCACAGGAGCCTGACAGTTCAAAGTGCAGTCTATCCTGATTAGGTTTCTAATAAAAATAACAAAAAAAGTCACCTTGATTGACAGCCATGGCTCACTTGCAACACATTCCTTACCCTTTTTACAGTTTTTCTAATTCTCCTACACATCTCAACTTTTCTTCATTTTTCCAGATTGTGTGTGTAAAGTCCTACTTCCTTTGAAGTTTATACAAATTAGGTCACTGATATTTGCCACCAGAAATTCCAGATGTTCATTATGGAGAGATATCAGATACAATAAGCTGAACAAATTGAGATTTCTTCAATTAGCTCATTCCACCATTTTGCCCGGCGTTGTAATTTTATGCACAGCTATCTTTATTTCTCCTGTGTAAAGTGAGCCTCTGTGGCAAAGTAATCATATGAAGTATTTAGACTGGTATGTTATCAGGGACAGATTTTTTTTAATTCTCAGCTACTGGAGATGAAAATAAAATGTGTTTTAAAGTGCTCTTGAGGAATTCTATCCCTTTTCTTGATAGCAGGTTATATGTTTATTGGTATCTAGCAACTACAAAGTCTTAGCCAGGAATATGCAATACTATTTTGGAAAGTACTATTGAGAGTGGATATTGTGGTTAGTTCAGCTTTCAGTCACTGGGTTAATTAAACTTCTTTATTACGTATTTATCCTGCTCACAAAAGTAGCATTAAGACTGATCTAACACTCTAGGTGTAAAAAAGGTACAAAAGATGAAGTATCAATAACAGCTAAATCAATTCATAAATATGAAGTAAATCTATTTAAATCCACCATTTGTGTAATACTGGACTGCTAATGCAAAGACATTAATGAATATTACCTTTGGATTTGCATTCCAGGAGAAGGAAGACATTGTACGAGGAGAATGACTACCCAATTCTCAACACCGTATGATAGCTCAGAAAACTGTAAAACGTCAGTGGCATGAATAACAGAAAATAATAAATACTGCTATTTTTTATACATTATAAATTTAGTGTGTGCATGCACAACATTAAACACTAAATGCTGCAGGCCTAAGGAAAGGCATAGCTATACTTGTGTGGAATATTGAATTACCCGCCTTGCAATCTGGATTATTACATATTTGTTAATTACATGTTCACAAAGTATAAGACTCTCATCCAGTGTGAGAATGCGCCTGCTTTGATCAGAGTTCTGCAGTGAAGGTGGCTGGTATTTATAAAACCACTCACTTATGCATGCTGACTCAATATTTAGGAGTTTTGTGCTTTTCAGTATAATCTCAATATTACTTAATGCTCTCTCCAAACACTACATTGAAGAGAGAATCATTCAGTTCCTTTTGGAATTTTTATTATGTCAAATACTCTAATACCCAAATCTCTCATAAACTTTAATGTACTTTTACCATGTCTTGTTTCTACTATCCTCAGCAACAGCCAAAATTATCCACAGCTCAGTGTGTTCAATATGAAATAATTAGGATTTGATTTTCTGGAAACATACATGTTTCAGCCCCTGATGTAGGAAGAGGGTTAGGAAAGCCAACACTCACTTGGAGTTAAATCTGACAAGGACAGGCATAGTTTTAGCTGAAAGGCAATATCTCTATAACACAACCAAATATCAAGAAAATCAAACATGTTTTATGTGAACACATCTTGTAATACTGATACAGCTCTCCACTTAAATTAGGACTTTTGATTTTTCTTGGTAAAGAGTAAAAATAAACCTGGATAATTTAAAAATAAAAAAGTTTTGCTACTCACAGTGATTGAGAATGTTGAATTCCTAGTCAGGAGAGACTGCGTGGTGAAGTTCTAACCCTTCAAAAATGGATTTTAATGGAAGTGTTGACACAGTGTTAGTTATACCATCACAAGTACAACGCCAATACATTATTCCCTTATGGTAACAGACAGTGTTGAAGCTGCCCTGTAATTTGGCACTGAACATTTCTATACTAATGTAATGTGACAATGTTATTATGTCTGCTATTTTCTATGCCATAATAGCAGTATTTGTTTCCACAAACGTGCCATTACATTCACTAATATGGCTACACTTAAAGACTGCCCGAGTAAAAACAGATGTAAACTTATAGAAAGCAGAATATCTCTTATAGATTTGTTTTGCTGTGCCAGAGTAATTTTCAACTCTACTCTTATAAAAAAAGCTGAATTCCCTGGAAGGATAGCTTTTACTACATAACCTGCTGTTAGATGTAGTTACTATGTTCATGATGTGTTTTCTCAGAGGAGATGCATGCTTACATCCATCTGTAACAACAGCCATTAACTGCCCTTTCAGTACAGTCTTCAAGTAATCCCATTTTTTAGAAACAACTGCTACTGGTCTGCTTTACATTTATCAGTGTAACACTTCTGTCTATCACATCTAAAGAGCACTGGTGCCTTGAATCTCCAAGTGCCATATCACATCAAAAGACAAAATAATAAACTGTATAGCATGTTGGGGTCAAAAATTCTCCTGCCTTGTTTATCTTCTTGCAAATAGGAAACTGCAACACATAGAAAGTTCCCACCTTTGCCACCATGGTTTACGGTCTACAGGCATTCCATACTCACTGGAGTGGACTACTGAGGTTTGCAGCTAAGTAAAATTTCTGTGATGGTATTCCTGACTACAGCTGTAAAACTATAGCCTTACATTTGGCCCAGTGTAAGGCCCAGGTCCTCTTTCACAGGAGTACATTTTCAAATTTCTCCCAAACAGACACAGAGACAACGCTCTTGGACTGGTAAAGAAAACAACCTACTTCACATGGCACTTGAGAGAACTTTTTAAAAAAATAAATCTTCATTTTAAGCTTATGCACATTTTCACCTGCAATAATACATTGAACAGCACAGGAATAATAATTTGCTGTTATCAGAAATATTAAAGAAACTTCTTGCACAACGTATTAGTAGAATGTATTGTAACACTTTTCAAGAAACTATTTCTTTCATTATTTCCTTCATACTCTCTGTTTTGGAAATTAAAGACAAGAATGATACATGTGAAACATTTGCATTATAAAGCCTAGGAACGATGTATGTCAGATCTTTGTGCACTGAGGTTACTATGGGAAACACATTGAAAGTATCAGTTCAAATGCAGCAAGGTAATTTGTGCACATAAGTTTATGCAAATTGCAGATGATACAAAGCTGGGAGGAGTGGTTGATAGACCAGATGTGTGTGCTGCCATTCAAACGGATGCTGACAAACTGGAGAAGTGGACTGACAAGAACCTCATAAAAAATGACAAATCCTGCACCTGGGGAGGAATAAACTCACACATCAGGACAAGCTGGGGCCTGACCAGCTGGAAAGCAGCCTTGCAGAGAAGGATCTGAGTATCTTGGTAGTCAACAAGTTGAACATGAGTCAGCAATGTGCTCTTGTGGAAAAAAAAGGCCAACAGCTTCACTGGCTGCATTAGGTGAAATGTTGCAGATACGTTGAGAGATGTGATCTTTCCCCCCTACTCAGCACTGCTGAGATGCAGCTGCAGCACTATCTCCTACTGCTGTGATCCCCAGTGCATGAGCATGCAGGAATAAGTCCAGCAAAGGGCCACAGAGGCAATTAAGAGCTCCCTTGTACGAAGAGAGGCTGAGAGACCAGGGACTGTTTAGCCAGGACAAGAGAAGGCTCAATGGTGACCACTCAATGTTTTAAAATACCTGGTGCATGGGAGGTAAAGAAGGCAAACAGACGTTTCTCAGCGGTGCCCAGTGAGAAAACAAGGGGCAATAGGCACAAACTGAAATACATGAAATCTTATTTAAACTTAAGGAAAATGTTTGTACTGTGAGGGTGAATCAGCACTGTCACAAGTTGCTCAGAGTGGTTGTGGAGTCTTCAGCCTTGGAGATGGTGACCCAGACAACCTATCTGACTCTGCTCTGAACAGAGGGGTTACACTAGGCACTCTCCACAGGTTCCCTGTCACCTTGACCCCTCTGTCACTGAAATTTCTTCTCAAATATGTCCACTAAGAACGAGTGGAACAAAACAGGAACTGTGGTGGGTAAAATTGTGGCTGAGGGCAAACACTAACTCAGCTGCACACCGACTCTGACATTGATGTTCCCTCTGATATTTCTCAGTCATTTTGTTTCTTTATCCTTTATCTATCTAGCATTTTGGCAAGAATGGCATACTTTCTAAGTGTATTTTCATAGAACTGTCACCAGCTTGGCTTGAGGGACTCAGCAGTGCCTTCTGATGGGTCTGGTGGAGAAGGCCATACCCAGCATGGGGCAGTCCTGTCCTCTCGTCACCAAGACCACACTCCAGCACCTCTCTGCAAACACCTACACATGGACATCCAATATTGGAGGAATGCAAATCTCCATAAAACAAGTACTTTTAACTGTTTCTGTTATTACCAGTGACACTTATTTTTACGTCGTCAATTTCTGGGGTTTGAGAACTTAAAATCTCTACCTATGAGATTCTGATGTCCTGAATACTCCATTTTACCTAAATCAGTATATTTACATGTAAAATAAGCCAAAGTTCTGCCTGCATAGCAATACTGGGTTAGATTTCAGTTTCTGACGAGCAGCTCCACACACAATCTGCAGTGGAAATGTGCTCACACACACCGCTCAGGAACGTGCCTACATTCTTCCTGAAGGGAATGCATTTTCAGCAACAAGCAGGTGCTATTCCAGACCTGTCGCTGAGATAATCTTTCTTCACAGGAAGGGAATTTGTCTTACTTCAGTGCTGCAAAGTTTAGCCTGTGGTGTGCAGCCTGTGCAAGTTATTAAAAACAGTAGTAACATTTCATTGTTTCTCTTCCCATTATGCTCTTCCCAGACACAGCAGAGAGCAATCTTGGAGCGTCTAGATGATGTTGAGGTTATGACATCATTTTTCCTCCTTTCTGGCATATGTACCATTATGAAAAATCCCTCTTGTTAGATTTGTTTTGCAGATTTTTTGAGTATTTGAACTAATCTAAGGGGTCAAGATAAAGCAGAAACCAAATGTATTATTTACTAGGATCTGCATTCTATAACAAAATATCCTTATCTAGGATAAATTTATATTTCATGTTTGTGATAAAAAAAAATTAAAAAATAGTTATCTGGGGGAAAAAGTATTTTTAGCAGCCATTTACTAAAGTAAAAGTACTCCTTTACCATCATCAGAAATAGCATATTGTGAAATATCTCAATTGTGTGCAATGTAGTCCACTATGTTACCATATAAATGAGCCTTCACAGATTAGTAAATATCTTTCTTATGTAAGTTTATAAATTCGTGAAATTTACAGATTAGCTGTCACTTGAAGAAATAATTCATAGAATACTCCAGGTCCAGACATCAATTACTGCTCAAACATATATAAACAAAGTTTTTCCTCTGTTAGATGTTATATATGTAACTTCTTATTCATAGCTTTTAGTTACTTTTGAAACAACTCAAAGATCACAGAAAAATAGAAATAACAACTTAAAAGCAAAATTTTCTCCTGTAGCTGCTAGGTGACTGAAACCTTTAAAAATATATGTTTAACAATATGACTAATCACACATACTGATGGGAACTGCCAACTCATATAGATAAAGTAAATCCAAACCTTTGCTCAAATCATTAAAAGTTTTTTGATACCACATTTCATTTCTACCACGAGAGCAACTGCAAAGAAACAGACTGAGGTGCGACCTTTTTGTTTTTTCCACAGCTTTCAAACTATGGAACTTTCATGAGAATAAATAATTAGGTTTTACATATAATTAATTTTCTAGTCTTGTGAGAAATACAGTTTTAGCCAAAAGCCTTAGGGGAATTCCCTCTTCCTGTAGATATAAAAATGTGCAACATTTGGATATTACAAATGTGATGAATTAAAAATAAAACTCAGTAGCTTGCTTTTACCGTTTACCATGGAACATTATGGCTCTTCCAGTACTATTCCACCATCACTTCTGCATAATTCTATTTAGGTCAATAAGGTTAGATTGGAATAAAACTAGATTATGAAGCTCGTGAATCAGGACCCTAATTTTTGACACATTTAAGCTTTTCCTGAAAGACCAGATGGTTGGTGTATGTTGTGTAGTTTTATTCAGATGAAATCTAAAAGAACGAAAATACTCAGCATGCTTTTATTATTGGCATGTTTAGTGTGTCACCTAAAGAAATCTACAAAGAGAGATAATGAGCCTTGTCAACTGTTTCACAGTAATTATAACCCTCATGATAGTGCTACAAAATTATAATATAACTTAAGATAACAAAATGTAAAACATTTCTTCAATCAGGAAAAAAAATCCTGTTTGTAATATTTATGCAGGAAAGGAACTGTATCAAACAGGTAACCATCAGTATATCAGACTCGGAATCAAGTGTAACAAAACCAAATTCTGCCCGTGTTTTATACTGCCCGTTGTCCAAAATTTGAACCGTATATTTTAGCTTTGTTCCTATCACAAGCCTTGCAGATTTTCACAGGCTTCACTGGTTTATTTAAATATCTAATATTACAACAATATAACACTTCAGGCACTTGCCTCAGATGTTGCTGTTTAAGCTCTCAAGGATTCAGAAGGGCATTTTTTTGTGTACTTACGGTCATTGCATAATGGTCCACTAAAGGAGGTCATGCTACAGTCACAACTGAATCCATCCCACTGCTGTAGGCACACACCCTGGTTTGCACACGAATCTTCTTGGCATGTTGTGCTGGGGCCTAATGAGAACATACAAAAAAGGACTTGCACTTTGTCTTCCAAAGAAAGGTGTTTCTCACTGGATCACATTAACTAGTTGCCAACATTTCAAATCATATGAGCAAAGAGTTACCAAGTCAAACACACATAAACTTGCTGATTTTGTAGCAGCATGTAACATTAAAAGGGTGGGTTTGCTTTAGTTGTAAGATTGCTATGTCAAACACATAAGAATGCACCAGCGGAAGCAGAGTTATTCCAGGTACAGTGGGAATGTTAACTTTGTTGTGAGTTATTTCTTAATCTTGTGTCAGACCATTAACTGGCTAAATGTTTTCTAAAAACTTCATTATTTCTTCCTGTAAATATATTTCAAACAGCAAAGCCAGATGCCACAGAAAGTAAAACTCCAGGATATGAAAGATTGGATACTAAAATTAAAAATAAAACCAAATTTCAAAAAATAATAAAATGAAGCTACACTATTACAATTATTTTAATCCCACGGATTATTTTAAATCATTTAGGTCTGAAATTAAGGGCAGTTTGGGATTCTTTGGCAGGAATGTTGACAAGAACTGAATCACATGCTTCAGGGATCCCATGCAGGTTCCTTTTTTAAAGAGGAAATGCAGAAAATCAGACTACTAATGAACTGACATGCCAAAATGTGACATACGCATGAAAAACAAAGCTACTCTATTTCTAGAGAATCATAACTAGACTACTGAAATATAAAGAAATTTCAAAAAGGAATGATCAAAGCACTTAAAGCAATCACTATACAAACATATTCAAGACTGAAAGCCTTTATGCAAGCTATGCTAGAAAATGAAGATTCATGTAGCCCATTGTTTTAGAGGTGTGAAAGACAAAATCTAAAACAAAATAACACACTTTAGTTCTGAAATGTACAGAGAGTTTATTGCAGAAATCCAACTGTGCATTGGGGGTTTCAGTCTTGTTTAATACACACAGGGCTATCTACCTTGCAAATCAGCTTTCATCAATGCAACTTTGTCAGCAAAATAAAAAAAGCAAAATATAGTAAATGTTAGTAAGCAATATTGAAATGGCAGCAAACACAGAAAAAAACATTCAGAGTAAAGTGCATGCTGCTGTTAAAGAGAGAAAGAAATGGCATATAATGCAAACAAATTAATGCTAATAGCCATAAATCTTCAGGCAAGCCAAAATAAGAAAGCAGTAATTTGCCAGTATCTTACTAGAAATATAATGGTTAATTGAGCTGATGACATGTAATGAAGGAAAATTAAAAGTGGATTTTTTTTTTCTTCCTTGGATAGATATGAATGCATTAACAAAGTAAATGCATGGCTGAATCCTGACTAGCCATTTGTCATTTTCAGATACACTGAATTCAAGACTAATTAGCACCATCATCCACTATGGTCTGTCTTTTCTCTAGCCCCTTTCTTTGTGATGGATGAATGAAGACTGAAATACAGACTGTGAACCACAGTTTACAATAAGCTCACACACACATTTCACAGTAACTCTTGACACTACAAGGAAAGATTTGGTTCTGGGATTATAACATTGTCCTAAATTGTTTTGGAGGAGACACATCAATATCCGTTTGAAACTCTTACTGCCAGTCATTGACGACAGGGCAAAACTGGTCCAAAGATTATATAAATATATTAAAAAAGAACTCTCTAGAGAGAAATCCACATAACCCTTCTTTTACATTAGAGCTTCTTCAAATATCGCAGTGTGGGACTTGCTTTTGATTTGCCAGTATTTTAGAAAAATACCTACCAATACGATTTAAGTCAGCTCAATAGACTCTTCCTTTAGATGAGACACTGCTCAAGCACATCTCTGAACCAAGGCCTGAACAACAACTAGAGTGACTGAGAACAAGGGCAGAGTACACTGCAATTTTTGGCAAAGCTATTAACTGTTCTATTTTCTCCTGTTATAATAATAACAATAGCTGACTTACTGCAGTAGGCAGACATTAGATAGTGATTTCCCTTTCCCTGGAGTTTTGAGCCCAGAAGTTTAAACATTTGGGCATTACATCACCCTTTCTTGAGCTAGGGATTATAATGACAGAATCCTGTAGCTGACAAGACACATTTTTTCTCACCAGATTCTGCTACTCAGAAACTTTACAAAGCTGAAGTGAAAATATCTGTAGGTGTTTAAATGTTATATATTCATGGATTTATTTACACTTTGTTATGCAATGTTGAATTTCCTCATCTTTTGCAAAAGTAGAGCAAAAGTCACAAGGACTTAAAAGTACATAAACTGCAGGACCCTGTAGGCACATTAAGAAGTACATGTCAAAACACACATATTTAGAAAAAAATACAGATACAATCTTGTTACAAAACAAGGTATTTTGCTTTTTATTGAATTGATTCTTAGCACTTTTGGTATATTTATATTAGCCATCATTAAAAAATTGCCATCAAGACTAGCTTACATATAAGCATTTCTTTTAATAAAAGTAGGATTTTTTCTTTTCAAAGAACAGGGAAGGACTGTTTAATGTTGGTAAATACTACAATATTTACCAAAACAGGCCTATATTTTCCTATATATATATCTCAAAACTAAGCTATTTAGTAAAAGTACTGTAATATGCTCTTTTTGAGCTCCCATCCTTTAATTTATATTCAATTTAAATATTTTAAACTATTCAGTCTTCACTGCAGAATTTTTAATTGACTGGATTTGGTCTCTCATTTATATTTGTCCTATGTGAGGGCTTAATGCAATATATAACACAAAAAGCATTTTAATGTAGCATATACACTGTTCTGTGGGTTTTTTTGCAATATATATTGCAAAAAACTTCCTTATCTTACCACCAAAATCTTTATGTATGTTAATATTGTGAAACTTTTCATATAGCTTGTTTAGTACATAAATTATTTTATATATGCACATCTATGCACACAGTGCATTTTTCTTCTAAATATGTTTGTATCATACCGTAATTTCTATAATTCTGCTTTATCTAAAGTGTGTAAAGAAAGTACAAGAGATTTGACTAGACCAAAATAGTGTTGACACAACCTGGCTCTGGGGTCTGCCATTAACAATTCGAAGAGCTAGTTAGCATATTTATGTTTCTAGCTGTTAGTTTCTATCTGTTCTAGTCACTGAAAATTTGTCAACAAGGTGAATTCAGCCAAGTGTAAATTATGTCCAGTATTCAGTGACAGAACAGAGATATCTATTGGGCTGTGGTTGAAGCATCACAATGCAAACCTTACAATTTGCCACACCAATCCCATGGCTGGGTTTGTAAAAAAATGTTTCCTGCACTTATAATAGCAAAGTTATTGAGAAATAAAAATATTTTAAGTACAAAATTCTACAGAGAAAATTAATTAGCAGTGCATTATGGCTTCATAGTTTGATAAAAGAGAGAAAAAGAGCTTTCACTTTTTTTTATTATCACTTCTTTTTTTTTATATGTACTAGAAAGTCGCGGAATTTAATCCCATAAACCTGAAAACCATCAAATCCAAGTGCCTCACTTCTCAGGCCAGATTTTCTAGCAGCCTGATGTCTTAACAAAGGACATATATCAATTGTCTTTTGGATTAAGAGTGTGCTGGTGACCAACACTTCTGAAATTACTTCTGCTGTTGTGTCCTGAGCTCTTTGGACTTAATGTCTTACGGGACTTCAGAGCTTACACATCCCATTGTAGTGTGAGACTGATGCAAAACACTCTGCTCTGGAAAGATGGAGACAGTCCTGGCTGTACACAGCAGCAGAGGTGTGAGCAGCTTGAGGCATACAAGAGTTTTCTAGGAGCCAGCTAAACTCACAAGTGACCTAAATCATATTTTAGGTGACAGAACATTTTTTTTTGTACATCTGATTCATGGTCTGCAAACAAAAGACGGATAGATGGGTCAGACACAAAGACTTGAAGTAAACAAGTGAGATGGAAGAGTTAACTTGCAAGGTTAAGCAGGAAGGTTGGAAGGGTATATTTCATTCCATGCTGTTAAAGATTTCCTTCTACGGGCAGATTTTTGATGAGGCAGTTCTCTGGGAGCAAGGCAGCACATCTGGTTTGACCAGTTTGTTCTGTCAGATGATTTTGGTATTGGGAAAAAATTGACTCTCTATCTGAAAGGACAATAGTTGTATGGCCTTTATTAAATTGTTGGTAGCTTTATTAAACTCACTGATAGATGAGCTGTGCCACTGGTTTAAAAGGCAAACTCTCACGCTAGGCCTGTGGCTATATTTCTTTGAAGTACATAAAATTCATTTAGGAAATTACATAATTTCAAAGGAAGCTATGAAATGCATAATGGAATTAAGGCATAGTTTGACTCTCTGAAGGGATGGTGCAGGCATGGAACTTGCTAACACCCATCACAAAGCAGAATCTAATTTTCTACACTCAGTGGCAAACTAATTTATACATATTTTTGCACTCCTGATAGAAATATGCAAAATTTACATCTTATTTTTTTCTTTAGTGTCTGTTTCTATGTGCTAACAATAGAACTTATACTGCTAACTAAAGGTAGTAGGTAAAGAACAAAAAAGTTCCACCTTTACAAAGGTACTGTAGGCACAACAAAAGAGGAGACAGAATTTATCCACCAGAAGGCTTTATCCCATGAAGCCCAAGGAAACCCCTTCTGCTTGGATTTTTTTGAGCTCTGCTTGGATTTTTCACAATGTTAATTTTCAAACTTTACAAACTTTATATAAAAATCATCAAGATTCCAACTTGAAATTAATTTTACAATGTCATTTACCTATTTTTCTGTCGAGAAGAATGGCACTTAAGAGAAGGGAGAACACGTAAAACTGAACATAGACACAAAATTCAGAATTATGTGAATAAAGTAGATATACAGTGACAGAAAATGTATTCAAATTATTCCATAAACCATAGTAAAAGTAATGTGGGTTCAGAAGACAGCTGGAAAAATAGCTAGAGATTGACACTCCTGAATTAGAAATACACCTCTTCTAATTTTGTCCTCACTTAAATCCCATGATATTCCAGATGAGTCAAAAAAGACATAAAAATGTGAGATAAAACATATTTGTCTGTTACTGATTTCAGATAGAAAGGCTCATGACAATATTAATTTCAGGGGAAGCAAAACCTGAGAATATAGAAGATTGGTCTTAAATGGCTTCATAAATTAGCCTTGAATTTATCAACTCAAAATGTTTGCTTTAAAAACGGAATCAGTTAGCCAACGCCTTAGCATTAGCTAATGCCTAAGTGTTATGAAGATATAAAGAATGTCATCAAAGCTAATTGGTATTGTTTCTATCATTAATTAAAATACATCAGAAGTAAACCAAATACATGCAAAATATCTTGACACTGGAGAAGTATGGAAACTACATTAAACATTATGCATAAGTTAACTCATATTCTCAGATCAGTCTCTGTGCTGTAGGGCAGCCACACCTTGTCTCCTTAATACTAAAGAAATACAGGGTCAAGCAAGTTCAATTAGAAGCAGGCAGAATATAGTCTCTTGATGTATGCAGTATACATATCAACAAAACACTGCAGGATTCGCACAATACTTTCAATATGATAAAAAAAAATCAGTATATTTAATACCTTCACATCCTCTTTCTATCTGCCCATTGCAGAAGAGAGCATCTGAGATTAGATCAGGGAGCCGTCCATTCAAGTCAACCGATGCAAGACAGCCTTGGAATCCCTCCTTTGCATGCACCAGTTTTGGCAAGGACTTAAACATTTCTTTGGCCACTCCTCCAATATACAAATCACCTGTTAAAGAGGAAATAAATATTAGACAGAAAAGAACCTGTAGAACCTTTGACCTGCTTGATCTTCTGGACCTTTTGTGCTAAGTGACAGGTATATCCAAAAAAATTCTTCAAAACAAATGTAGAAGAAAACAAACACTGATCACATGTATGATACTATGACATTGCAGGGCTATATTTTTTCAAATGCAGGTAGACTTCAAATTTGTATGACTAATTACTTAGAAGTACCTGGCAATGTTATTTATGTACCAGCTCACCTGCTTAGGAAACATGTATCTATTTCACAGAATTAAATCACAGAATTTCCATCTAGAAACACATATAGCACAGATGTATATTCATAGAATCAACCCAGTTGGAAAAGACCTCCAAGACCATCAAGTCCAACCCTTGATCCAACACCACCATGGTTATTAGACCATGGCACTAAGTGCCACATCCAGTCTCATCTTAAAAACCTCAAGGGATGGACAATCCACCACTTTGCTGGGCAGCCCATTCCAATGTCTGATTACCCTCTCTGGAAAGAATTTCTTCCTAATATCTAACCTAAACCTCCCCTGGCAGAGCCTGAGGCCATGCCCTCTTGTCTTACCGATAGCTGCCTGGGAAAAGAGACCAACCTCCACCTGGCTACAACCTCCTTTCAGGGAGTTGTAGAGAGTGATGAGGTCTCCCCTGAGCCTCCTCTTCTCCAGGCTAAACAACCCCAG
>JAWMRA010000113.1:11287978-11319021 GCA_035584735.1 Pseudotriccus pelzelni | reverse complement strand
GTGCCCAGCCTGGAGCGCTGCAGGGGGTTGTTGTGGCCAAAGTGCAGGACCCGGCACTTGGCCTTGTTGAATCTCATCCCATTGGATGATTGGAGAGCCCAGCTCTCCAGTCTGTCCAGGTCCCTCTGCAGGGCCCTCCTGCCTTCCAGCTGATCAACACTCACCCCCAACTTGGTGTCACCTGCAAATTCATTAATGGTACACTCAATCCCCTCATCCAGATCATCAATAAAGATATTAAGCAGGACTGTTTATATTGTTAACATACTCAGGGAATTTGACCACAAATCATACCAATGATGGATCCAGAACACTGAGATAAAAGGCAATAAGTGAAGCACCGAGATCCCCCAGAAGTCCCTGTGTCCAGAATCATCCGTTCAGAAGTACATCAAGAAAAAAAAGTTTTAGGGACACATGAAAGGAGAAACTTAGGGATATCACTGTTAAGCAACAAAAATTACTAACTATCCTCACCCAAACTCATACTCTGTGTCAGTCATGTGGGAACAAGGGGAGTTAGGTGCCTTTAAAATGATAATATGCACACTGAACATACAGAATTTTTTGCAAAAATAATTCTGATGACAAACACCGATTATAAACAGCTAGCTCTGATTGAACCTCAGGCAACTTACTCAGGACTAAAAATTAGTGCTTTTTTCCCACCAAGTAATTCTTAGCTATGAGACTTACTTTGAAAGGACATAACTATAACTTTTCTCTGAAACACTGAGGGAGGATGCTTTTTTGTTTTAAAACAATTTAGGCTGTGCCTTTCTTTCATATGTTGGGTGTGTCTGGCAGACAGAACAGTGACCTTTCAAATCAACATAACCTACTTCCCTCAAGTGTGCCTTAAGTGTCAGGTTTAACCAGGTATTTTCCATACCTGTTGCTGAAGACATGCTGCAGAAAAGAACCTGACTGTTGCTTGGCCAGAGAAGGGAAGCATGGACAGAAAGACTGGCTAAAAGACCTCTAACCCTTTCTGGCAGGCAAGATGTGCTTGATTCCTTCAGTCACAGACAGAAAGGAATGAAACCATGGTTCCCTACATCTTCTATGAATTTAGTGTCCTGCCTTGTTTTCTTCATACTTGGAAAAGGCAGTAATCTTTGACAGCCTGGTGGGAGTGCTAGCATAAATTTTCAGTAGATACGTTCTAATCTATATTGTGCTTTCCAGTACGTTCTCCAGCACGGATGATTTTGGAGCCTAGGCCACACGACGGACCAAAGAGTGGTCCATCTCACTGTTAATTTCCTAAGTGTTTGCTGAGCTTTGTAGGTAGGTTTTATAGCAACTGAACTCAGAATGTACTAGCTATCACTATTACCCCATGTGGCTTATTTTAATCTCCCTCTTATCAGTGAAAGCCACAGTCACACCTTTTACTGGTTCTCCTGGAGTACTTGCCTGTTTGAAAGGGAGTGCAATTTAGTGCTGTTTTTAATGGTTTACAGTTTGCCTGCAAGGAAATAGCCTGAAACAAATAAATGTTTATCAGACTGTGAAAAATTTTTAGTAACCAAATACCAGCCCTAAAACTCAACTGCACTGAATTAGTGAAATAGAGATAAAAAGCTTAGGAAAAAACATGCATATTAATAAATTTATAAGACAGCCAACCAAAAGTCTTGGCAACCTTTATAGCATCAGATACCAAGAAACTTCAAGCTTTATTCATTCTATGTAGATAATTTGGAGAATAAGATATTGCTTTCCTCTAGAACTTCGAGGTACAGTGTATATCTCAGAAGCATGAGATTAGACACAACAGATTAAAATATGGTGATCCATCTGTTCCCACAAATGGGAAGTTCATTTACAGCAGAAAGATTTCTGCTTTTTTCAATCTGCTGAACTGAAAACAAAGTTACAACTCTTGCCTCATGATAAAGGTTCATCTTTTTCTCACATTGAACGTCTAGAAAGCAAAACCCTTCCACGTTTCCTGAAGTTCTCTGCTTTTAGTTATTGTCAGCTAAGAATAGAGAGATAATTAATGTCATCTGATTCCAGTAGACTTAAAAGAGGGAAAATTCAGTGAAGAGTACTAATAAAATCACTTCTATGCAAAAAATATTAGACTTGATCTATTGCACATGACAATGTGCAACCTTTTTTTAAACATATACTGTCCAAGCAACCATTTTTTGTCCCATGATTAGTTAAATCTTTAAACCCACAACCTTTCAGTTTGATCCCTTCCTATTTCATAATATCCATCTCTCAAACGTATTGAGATTGCTATATACAGTCATACAGGATCTGTCAGTTGTGATGAATGGCTAATAGAAGTCCAGGTCAGTGTGTCAACAAATAAACTGGAACTCAGAATATTTGCTCTTGAAAATATACACTGGAATATTGTCAATTAGATATCATATGGAGTGAAGTACAAAAAAATTGAGTCTAAATAAGCAGTATCTCTACAGTTGACATACAGTTCCCTAAGAGTGTTGATTAAATTAGACTGATCATTATATACCAATAGAGATACAATTTTTACAAAGACATGTTCTGGGTAATATTTTAACTTCACTGATGTTCAAAATAACTTAAGTTTTGCTTTTGCACTAGCTAATACATTACACAAATACATATCATATGTATTGAGCAACCATACTGACTAGTAGACTTCACCTTTTATAAAGTACATAAAAGTATTTTTATGACTATGGGCTAAATCTCTCCCAGATTTAATATTAAATGTTTAATATCATATGTGGCTTGAGTTTACAGTTGATGGCATAAAAACACACTTTCTCTAAGAAACAAAATTTTATTAGGCTCTGGAATTTATATTCTAATTTTTATTTTCGTTTTAAAGTAACTTCAATTTTTTCACTTGCTTCTATTTCTTTCCTGCCATTATAAAATTTTTGCACAGCTACTCTTATTTCAGTCAATGACATGCCATTTTCTCATTCATCTCAATGAAGAAGTAGTTTTCTACAGAACTCAATCCATTAGAAATTCAGACAAAACAGGATTGCAGAAAATTTTGTAATTAAAATATTTTATATTGAACATGCAGTAGTAGGGATTCAGAAAAGATAAAAGATTGTCCCTGCTCCTACTACAAGAGATCAGAGGAATCAATGTAGTACAATACAAATTCCCAGGTTTTGTGTTTTTCTCTTCTTGTATAAGCACAACTTTACTACTGGAAATTTTGCACACTCCAAAACAAATCCCTTGTTGTGCATCTGCCTACTCACTGTTATGAATTACATGTAAGCAATTTCATTAAGGTATCACAATTCATCAGATCAATAGTACAAGATCATGACACTGTGTAAACCAGCTGCAGCCTAAATGCCATAATAATGTCACACTGCCACTACTGAAAATGTGTGACCATAGTTTCAGGAACTAAAGTTTAGCTATTACCTTTCATGCACAGATTTTCTTCTGAAGTTTAGTTTGATTTTTAAATGTATTCCCAAAAAAGCCTCATTTTTTCATAATAATCCCGATTTCTTTTATTTATAATGGAAAATAACCAATTTATATAAAATATATATCAACTTTCATACACAAAGTAGCAGCTAGTAAAGAAATGGGCGAGGCAATAGAGTGCTCCAAGATTTCCTTCCAACCTCTGAAGAAGCTTCAAATAAAGCAGTTTATTTGAGAGCAGACCTCACAATTTCCTTCTTATTTACATTAGGAGTCAGTATACAGAGTTATCCCCTTTTTGTTAGAGTAGGAAGACTGTTTCTTTCCTCTACTTTTTTGAGGCCAGAAAAAAAGTGTGCTACATGCATGTTCTCACTGGCATCGTCAGAGGAATCAACTGGAAGTCAGCACTTCTAGAGCTATACCTATTCATCATGGAAATAATGTTACTGATCAGTTATGCCATAAGCACTGAGAAGAGTTTAGTGGGTTTAATTTACATCTTTTACAGGTACTGCAGATCTTCAATTATTTCAACAGGAATTTTTACACCTATTTATCTCTTTTCTGTCTGAGAGCTGATTTGTGCTTTAACGAACAAGCAAATTTAACACAGAAACAAATTGCTAGCTAATAAATGAACCCAAGTTCTCAATGTGTTCATTATTGGAATCACACTTATGCAAAAACACACAGAACACCACACAACAGTGAGTCACACACAACTGTTGGTAAAACAAATGCCAAATCTTCCTGTAATAGCTCATCTTTTTTTATCCCAAGCCTCTGCATTTCTTCAAAATAAGAACTTCGCAAATGCTAAACCAAAGAAATGTAAAATAAAAACTGAAGATGCTGTTCTATTTATTTCTTTTCTGAATAACTAGCAGAAGTATCTCATTATTTGGTACTAGTGACATTGCTGACAGGTCACTTCACAGACTCTTACGTGATAGATGCTGTTGGGCAAAACCTACTAACTCAACAGCTACTATTGTCTTCTAACACCAGTACAGAGGGAATTATTATCCATATAATGTTATAATGATAACAACAACTAGAAATACTGCTCAGGTGTGACAGGCGCACTTGACCCCCTTAACCAAACCAGCAGCAGTTTGGTACAGGAGGTAAGTAAGGACCTGACCTACAGCTGGATGAAAGACTCCCCTAGGAAACCCACAACCGAGCAGAGTGGCCCAATGAGCACTGACGCATAGAAGCTTTCAACACCCTCCGTGTGATTAACACATGGATAGTGGGTGGCTTTTCCAAGACTCATTTATCAAGGAACAAATGAAGTTGAGGGTAGAGGGAGTCTCATGCATACCTTTACATTGTATGCAACTTGACTCTGAGCCAATCACCTTATTGCACGGGTACAAAACAGTCTAAATGAGCCTTCTTTGAGCTCTCCCTGCCTGACAGCCTGGCAGTATGGCAGTTATCTCCCACTGAGCTGGGACACCTCTCAGGGTTGCTCCTTGAGGCACAGAGAACTTTCTATGAATGACACGGATGAGTCCAAATTGAGTTCTCTCTAAATAGCAACTTGACTACACACCAGTGACTGTTGCCTTCAGTACACCTCTTGAGGTTTGAGATTCCTTACCCAAGGCAGAGAGACCCTCTATTCCCAACAGATCTTCCCTAAGTTGCCAATCAGTTGAATGCTAAAGTAATACTAATGAAATCCGTGCAGTTAATTCCTTTAGATATAAACCACTGTCCAGTTCCGAGACCAAGACTGGACCTAGCTGCACCTGAGCTCTATCAGGAATTTAGAAAGCAAGAGGGTCCACTCAACCTTATGACTCAACAAAAGGGCCTCCCTTATCCTTTTGCATATTTGGGCTTCGTGTAAATCATTCTAAATTGATTCTAACTTGATTTTCCTTTGTATGTTTAATTCATGTAACAACTAACAGAGTGAGCTTTGCCACTGAGCTTTGTTAAGTTGCATTAAGAGTACAGTCCACAGGAACATAAATTATGATTTTTGAAGTCAGGAAACAGGTAGTTTAACCAGTATATAGCTAGGCTTCTTTATTCTCCTACATCTGTGTGTTTTGTGGATATATCTGGTGTCCATTTCTTGAACACCTTTCTTGACAAGAAATGAACACCACTCATTCAAGTATGGTTCCATGTATGAATATAAAAAAAAAGAAAAAAGAAAAAAAGAAAAAGAAGGAGGTAATAAAGCAGAGGAAGGAATTGTGGCTTGGCTTTCTCATAACACATAAAGACAATATCCCTGGAATGTTTTTATATGGCTGAGCAAAGTCATCTTCAAATCCTTAATTCTTTTCAAAAGCAGATATTTTCCCCCTTCACCTCTTGTTGTGCTGCTGGCTTTAACTGTACTTTCAAAGAAGATGTTGCTTTCTCTTGTTTCTAATGTCACATTGTAATAAATCAGTACTATGGCTAGGAATGAGAGTGCCTCTGTGGCGTACTGGAGTGGTGCTACTCCCCAAGAAAGAGATGGATAGCCCAGCATATTGTGGTGAATTTTGAAAACACAACAGGCAACTCCACAATTCCTTTATATGACACGTGAAAATACAAAGGAACATCTGGCTGTGGTGAAGCCAAGGTGTCAGGTACACTTTTCTCCAAACATGCTATTTCAAAATGATCAAGCATATAACAGCTTCTTCCCTCAGGCAGGCAAAGAGGAATGAGGACTGCAAAGACTGAGAAAAACCACAGGGAAAGTATAATCTTGGAAGAAAAAAGTGCTCCCTTTATTCAAGTCCTTCCTAAAACATGATCTGCTGTTACAAGATCAATAGAAATCACTTTATAGTATCTCAATGGTTGCACATTAAAGTACAAGGGAGAACTCATCATAAGACAACCCATACAATCCCAACTGATGGTATTTTCGAGGCAACTGAATTGTGAAAACACATTACTCTCATACAAGCTGAATATGCACTGACTTAAACACAAAAGACAACATCCTGATCTCGACTCAAGGGATATTGCCTCAAATGAAAATGTTGGGTAGGCATTCAGAAGCCTTTAACATTCACTGAAATATAGGAGCCCACATGTCCTTGATGACCTTCTCACCTCTCCTATGTACAAACCCACCTACCTTTTGCACATTTAGTCTGTACAATAGGCAGAACAGAGAGGTAACTTTTCATTCAGATAGAGGGTTTCAACACACATTAGAAAAATAATTGGGCCTGAATGATGAGTGGTCATTCTAGAGTCTCTCCCCACTTTTGTCAGTCATGACTAAACATTTATCTTTTGTTCTATACAAAAACCCACATTTGATCCTTAAAAAATACTGATGAAATACAATTGCTCTTTTTTTTTTCCCCAATAAATCAAGAAGCCCACTGTGTTCATAGACCATTAATAAACTGAAGGACAGTTGACAAAGACTTAAATGATGCATCCACATGGCTTCTGCAGCACATACGCTCCAGCATATGGCTTTTCAAATCCCCCTTTGCAGTAGAGAATATGCACTTTGCTGCACATTCACAGGCTTGTTTGGTAGAGCATGACAGAATTTTGTCTACTACTTGCAAGGGCACTTGAGGGAAGACATGAAAATGTAAACTTAGTGTTTTATGTCCACTTACTTCAAGGAGTCTATTCTATAGTTTCAGTATTGATTTGTGGTTGATGTCTTCTGGTTTTGATGGGATTTTTTTTTTTTTTTTTTAGAAAAACAGGCTTTTCAAATATTTTTTCCTGTTTGAGTGATGAATTCTATCACTTTTAGACCCTCGCTCACCTAAGAAGGGAAAGGGTAGCTAGTTTACTTGTCCAGGCTCTTCTGAGTTATCTGTCTTTTCAAATACTTCAGGCAAGAGGCCATTTTATGCTGTAACAGGTGGTGGCTTTCATCTTTCATATTCCCTGTGCTGATAACCAAAGCAAGGCAAAACGTTTACAGGCAAATAATAAAAAAAAGAATTTATAGGTTAGCAAGTCACTCTTTTGGGAAAGAATACAGAAACTGATCTTTTCACCCCAATTCTACACTTCTTTCAGTATCTTGCCTCAATACTCCATTAAAGATATTCCAAAAATAAGAGAAATCACCATCACTGAAATGCTGACATGGTGGGTTTTCTTTAGGCATCATTATTGGCACATAGTACATATTGTAGTTATTTGTCAAGAGAATTGAACTTTGAAGATATTTCTTCCCTTGGCTGATAGTGCTCTTTTCACAATTTCATTGTAGCACTACATCTCATCGCAGTCCACACTGACAGAAAAAAAGGCTGTGAGAATTAAGAGGTACCAGATGGAATTTACAGTTGATGGGTGCACCAGGAAGAGCAGCTTACAGTTTTCTTTTGCCACCAGTTTCGGCATCAGCCCATACTGGAGATACAGCCCATACTGGAGATACAGCTGCTGCTCTACCTTTTTCCAGGTCTCCTGGTTCCACCACATGACTCCTAACCACACCTCTCTCACTGCATTGAAGACTTTTTGCACTTGTACAAATGTTCTTCTGTCTAGAGACTCTTTCTCATGCTATTGCCATGCTGCTTGCAGCTCTACAACTCAGTTCTACTGAATGTGCTCTCCACTTCTGCATGCACCTCTTGGTGCTCAGTTTTCATTCTTATTACACTTTTTGACTCTGTTCAGTACTGCTCAGTGGTTACGAAAATATGCCCACGTTTCACAAGCGAGTAAAGCCGTGTTATAGGAAATGTGTGTGTGAGAAACAGCAGCAACATAACAGCGCCCTTAGAAGCTACGTTTTGAATAGACAAAAGTAGATGCTCAAGAGGTAAGTGTTCACACCTGAACAATCCCCTAGATTTCTCCAGGTTAAAATCCACCATTTCCCCAATAATTCTGTTCTCAAACAACATGTATCTCAAACAAGGAACAATTACACAAAAACATTTAATGTTTTGTAGACAATAAAAATCCTTAGATTCCCAGACTCTTTATTTCTCTTTACTTGTTTTTAACCCTGCTAAAGACTAGATGAAAAGCACTGGCATTGAAAAAGATTAAACAGATGTAAAACCAAAGCAGTCTGCTTGTGCAATGGACTGTGAGGAAAGTTGGTGATGCATGTTAAATGGTAAATAATAAAATCTAATTGCCATATAAATGTGCATGGCAATCCATCTCCCACATAATCAGTGCTAGGCCAATTACTCTGTATGAGTGGGATGGTTGTGGTGGAGAGGTGAGGCATTCAAGCACATCAAACGTCCTTCAATTTTTTTCCTGTTCTGACCACTTTTGTAGATTGTATACACCCAAAAAAGTAGACAAAATCCAATGAAGCTGGCAGTTGCACAGCATATTATACTCAGATTTCTCCTTCTCCTGATATATTTTTTTCACTCTCTGCTTTAATAGTCAACACATGCTCTTAGCAGAGCCTGTTTATAAAAGAGTTAGGAATTCACCTTTCCAACAGGCATACTAGACCTCAGAGATCAACAGCTACAAAACTCTTCCTTTAGCTAGTACTTCAGGCACGATTCTCCATATAAAGCTACCACAGAGCTGAGATGCTAAATGTTCTCATTTTGAATGTAGATTTGCAGAGGGTAACTTTTTATATGATACTACTCCTGAGCAAGACAATCACCTCCAGACTCAGGATGTTCCATGAAGCTGCCCTTTTGCAAAAAGGACTGCTCAGTTAGAATACCAATGTCGATGAGAGTGGTGCTCTTGTACCCACGGCAGCACATTATGAAAACAAGTTTAGGACGGGCTTCTTGGCTGGGGAGAGGATGGGCAGCGGTGCTAGGAAGCCATAGAACGTATTTATACTAAATATCCAGATTTTTTAGGTAAGTTTTAAGAGCATACATTCCTGCATTAAACTTAGCATAATTTTACTTGGTATTCCAGAAAGGCTTGAAAGAAACTCCACAGTCAACAACTGTAATAACTTGCATGACAAAAGCTGTAGGAATGTAGGCAAATCTATCCATTCATATGTGTGTGAAAGACTAAGAAAAACAGGGGATAAGAAGCAGAAAGCAACCTTGCTCACCGTGGAGTGATCTGACAGACTACTGCATTATCACTGACTTCACAGAACTCAGCACTAGAATATCTCTAATCTAGAACTGCTAGAGTAGATTTTCAATCTTTTTCCCCATCTCATAATTTTGGCAATTTGGATACAATTTCTGAAGGCTCAGCACTGCCAGATTTATTTTCACAGCCTGGTAGACAGCTTTGTTATTTAGACGCAGCATGTGACAAGTTGTAAAGAAAAGAGGATAAAGGAATTCCCATTAGACAAGATTGTCCAACGGTCTATTGTTATCTGCCCCTAGAACTTTGCTACACAGGAAGCCTCAAAGAAGAGTTCTCAGTTTTAAGTCTCTTGTTTTCCTCTGTAGAGAGCCTGCTTTCCTACACTATCATGAGGGCAAAAGCTGCATTTGCCACTGTCTACTCCAACAGGTCACATTGGGAAGATCTATTTGCTGTTGACGGTATTTGGAACTCTGCATTTGGAACAGAACATTATTTCTGCATGAAGAGTTCACAGCCCACTGGCAAGGTCATTACAATTAGCTCAAGCATGATTATTTGAGAAATTTAAGCATTAATACTTGTCCACTTGTATAAATTTCTGTTTTTATATAAAATACTTTTCCATGCTTCTTAAAGCTTTGTTTCTCTAGTAATAGAAATATGAAGAATCACTGGCATTGATAGAGACCTTGCAACATAGAGAAAAACATATCATGAAACAGCAATAATAATGGGCACAATATAAAACAACAGAGAGAAATATTACATCAAATTGAAACAATTTCAATTTCCATTGCTGAAAGAGGAAATCTTTATGATCAAGACTAATTTAGCTCAGCATGAACAACCTACTTTGACAGGCAAATGAAATATCAATAGATTAAGGGACTATTACAAATCATCAATGAATGTGCCAGGCTAGATCTACTGATAATTTGGTTAATTGCATTAAAAGTTTACAAGGATGAATTAATTGCCATGCAACTCTTCTTGTACACAGAAGAATTATAACTCAGTGCATTTGTAAAACTATTGAGGTGATACCAGAAATTAATGTGGCTACTTTTTTTTTCAAATGCTTCAGACTAGTCTGTTTTCACGTTATTGGAAAAACCATCAAATGAAAAAGCAAATGTATATAGCAGCAGCAGCCCTATCTCACAGAGGAATAGAGAAAGCTGGGGGCCAGTGAAGAGCTGTGGAAATAAAACAGACAACAAGATATCTAGACAGGTTTTTTTAAATCCAGGGAGGTTAATTTTGATGTATGCTCTATTATGAATAGCATTTTTGAGGATGAAGTGATATAACAGTACAGAAATAACATATGACTTACAATGGACTCCAAGACTGATGTTTGGGAAGGCCATATGAAAGATGATGGCAGTGAGACAAGCTGAAATTATTAATGTCAATCCAAAAAAGCAGGTCTTTAGAACACATGAAAGGATGCACAGGCAGCAAAGGTTAACCCAAAAATGTTTAGTTGTGCAGGGGTTTTTTTTTCATAATGATGATTTCCTTTGAAAAAGAAAATACAACTAGCCCAAGATCAAAACTAGGGTGGCTGCAGATCATTCTGGAGAATACAGCATATGTGTGATACGAAACTTTAAAATAGGAAGGAAGATTGAAGTACTGAAACTACAAACTCAAACAAAAGTATGTAACTACTTATTTTTAAATCTAAAATAACAGCACGTTCCTTAGTTTCTCGTTCTGTAAGAGTCCAATATCTCAACTTCTCATTTCAATTTATAAACAGTTAAAATATTTTAATTTTATGATGGGTATTCCAAGAGAATTATGATTGGATTTTTGTCGGGTTTTGTATGCTTGCTGTCTAAGAAAGTGCATGAATACTTTGGGGACTACTGCCTATATGTGTAGGAGAGAACCAAAAGGAAGATTAAACCCTAGAAGGTAAGCGGATACAAAGTATGCTTGAGGATGTCCTCCTCCTCGAAAGCAGATCATGCATCTTCAAATACTTTTAAAATAAAATAATTTCTGACAGAACTACAGTTTCCCACACCACAGGAAATAAAATGTGGAGAGGGAAGAGACATTATAGGTATTGTAAAACCTACAGTCTGAGCAAGGGAGACATCTTTTCTTCGGCAACAGTGAGGAGCAAGAATCACAGAATCATAGAATGGTTTGGGTTGGAAGGGACCTTAAGGATCATCCAGTTCCAACTCCCCTGCCGTGGGCAGGGACACTGTCCACTACACTAGGTTGCTCAGAGCTTCATCCAACCTGCCCTTGAACATTTGCAACTTCTCTGGGCAACCTGTTCCAGTGCTTCACCATCCTTACAGTAAAGAATTTCTTCTTAATATCTAATCTTCTTAATATCTAATCTAAATCTATATCTTAATATCTAATCTCAACCTACTCTCAGTTTGAAGCCATTCCCCTGTCACTACATACTCTTGTAAAAAGTCCCTCTTATGTCTTATTTGTGGGCTTCCTTCAGGTACTGGATGGCTGCAATTAGGTCACTCCAAAGCCTTCGCTTTTCCAGCGAACAAACCAAATTCTCTCAGCCTTTCCTCATAGGAGAGGTGCTTCAGCTCTCTAATCATCTTTGTGGCCCTCCTCTGGACTTGCTCCAACAGGTCAGTGTCCTTCCTGTGGTGAGGACCCCAGAGCTGGATGCAGCACTGCAGGTGGGATCTTACCAGAATGAAGCAGAGGGGTAGACTCAGCTCCCCTGACCTGCTGCCCCGACTGCTTTGGATGCAGCCCAGGATTCAACTGCCTTTCTGGACTGCAAGTACTCACTGCCAGGTCATATCCGGCCTCTCTTCCACAATCACTCCCAAGTCCTTCTCGACAGGGCTGCTCTCTATCCCTTCATCCCTCAGCCTGGATTGATACCGGAGGTCACCCTGATCCAAGTGCAGCACCTTGTGTTTGGTTTTATTAAATCTCAGGAGATTTCCATGGGCCCACTTCTCAAGCGTGTCCAGGTCCTTCTCAATGGCATATTGCCCTTCAGGTGTGTCAACAGCACCCCTCAGCTTCGCATCATCTGTAAATTTGCTGAGGATGCACACGATCCCTTCATCTATGTCATTAATAACGACATTAAATAACACTGATCTGAATATGGAACCTTGAGGGACACCACTTGTCACTGATGTCCACTGGTACTCTGAGACATTGATCACTACCCTCTGGGTGTGACCGTTCAACCACTTTCTTATCCATCTAGCAGTTCACTGATGAAAGCCATCTCTTCAATTTGGAGAGAAGGATGTCAAAGCTTTACAGAAGTCCAGACAAATGTCATCTGTAATCCTTCTCTTGACCACTGACGTAGTCACTCCGTCATAGAAGTCAAATTCCACTTTAACTTCTAATTCTGTGCCCCTGCAAGGCTACTAAAACCCCTCAGACCATAAGAGCACAGCATCAAGTACAGCAAGCAAAAATTCCCTCCACCTAACTATTTTGGCCTGTGAAGGCCTTGAATTGCAGCCATGCTAACCATCTGAGCTGTATTGAAAGCAGGACAGGGAGTCTGCTCATGAAATATATGAAAGCAAATTTGCTGTGTAACTGAGTCTTGGCAGGCTTGAGCTGCACTGGCTTTGCTGTTAAGACTCATTTATATTTACGGGTTATCTGCTAGAACTGCACCCGAGTACACTTTGCTAATTTTCTCTGCTGGGAAAAATAACACAGTTCTTGGAATCCAAACACAGAATTGTTTTCACTCATTATTTGTCTCCAACTTGTAATTTACCCATCTAATTACAGCAATAATTAAGCTGGAGAATTTAATATAAGTGTTTCCACAGGTACCCCCTGAAACTGTACCAGAGGTTATGCAGGGAACCAATATCTTTAATAATGAATTTTCTGTGTTATATACCCAAATCCTATGCCCAAAAGGAAACATACATTGGAAATTCTGTCCCATATTTTTATGGAAGCTGTCTGCTTTCCCAGACAACTTCCATGCTGTGCAGGCTCTACAACACAATCTGTGTCTTATCTTCACACTGAATTCACTGTGTATTTGCAAAAAAAAAAAAAAAAGCATACATGGGATTTATCTTTCCAGAATTGGCTTGGATTTCAGTATCAGAAATCTAGTAAGTCTACAATTATTCAGAAAGTCTGCAGATTCTATATTATCTGTACAGATTTATATTTTACTTAATGATAACTCTGGTTAAGCAGAACAATTGATACCAGTAGCAGGAAGTGTAATTTTGAATTTGCTTTGTTGCTAAGACTAAAATAATACAGGACAATGAATTAACCATAACTACTTGTATCAGGAAAGTATATGGAGTGTTTATAGCATAACAAAAACACATCATTAGAAGAAACACTGACGTAAAAGGGAAAAGAAGAAACTACAGGAGAGCATTTCAACTCAATACAAAGGAGAGAAAAACAGAAATGAAAGGCAATTTTTGCTCCTTTTTAGCCTGCTGGCTAAAATGTCTCATCTTGAACCTCCCCCCTCAGAAATCCAACTAAAATTCTCATGATATATACTGTGCCATATTTAAGGGAATCTGACTGAGCAAAAATATAGTAGCCTACGTTAAAAAAAAATAAATTAAACATACTATTATGAGAAGACAGAGGTGAAGGACTTGTGTATACTAGAACAGTTCAGAAAGAAGCTTGCTATATATTCCTGCACTGGATATGTCAGGCTTGTTATTCTTTTACTGTACACATTCCCTGGGTGGTGAATAGCAGAAAATCAGCATCTAATACAATTCATCTTCCTAGCTTCAAAAACCTCAGTATGTTTTTTCATGCTCCTCATTTCTTTTTTTTCCAAAGGAATTCAAGGTTAGAAAATGCAACCGCTATGGATACAGTTTTACTTCAAAAGAGTAAAGCAAAAGCAGAATTTTCAAAGTGCAGAAACAAAGGAATGTAGGATTTTATAGGTTGTCCTCGCTGCTGAGCTTTCCCTGGGACTGGACTGAGCAGCACATTCAGTGAGATAACAGCGCTCTCTAGTGCCTTCAGTAAGCACATGGCACAAACTATTTTCTTTTATAAGGCAACGTACCAAAATACCCAGATCGGTTTGAAAAGTATGTAGAAAAAAATGACTGTGTCAACTTAATTATCAGTTCGTAACAGGATTATTTTTCCTATTCATGTCTAATTTATCTACCAGGAAAAAACCCAAACGCATGAAATACATGCACATATGCATAAGTAGTAGTTGCCACCAAAAAAAAAAAAAAAAAAAAAAAAAAAAAAAACCAAACGCATGAAATACATGCACATTTGCATTTTTTTTTGTTGCCACAAAAAAAAAAAAAAAAAAAAAAAAGTAGAAGAATAAGGTGGATGCTTTGTCTACAGAATCAAAAATACTGCTGCAATATAACACTGTCTCAAAAACATATTTAACAGAATGCAAAAATGAGAAATAACACAGCACAAATTTCAAATACAATTTTAGGAATGCAGTGAAAGCCATCCAAAAAGCTTTACCAGAAGTGTTAGGTTTATAAATTAGAGAATCACCTATTGAAGATTATGACATATCAAGATACTGTTTTCATAGTCTTTCTTACAATCTTTATAGCACTTTCAAGTGAGGCAAACATGTAAAATATCACAAAATCCAGAATAATTACCAAGGTCAGCTCATTATCTGTGACTCAGAGGTAGATAAAAGAAAATCCAGCAAGGAATAAACTCTTGATGGAATATTAATATCTTCTTTGAACATGCTGGCTTTTGAAATACTGTACTTCTTTGACTGCTATGAAATTTTGGTTTTCCTGACAAGAACTTTTTTAAAGAATATTAAAATACACAATACTTTTCCACATGAGCAGAACATAAATTCTTATGTTTGATTAGGTAGTCAGTACTTTTAAAGTATACTTATACATATTTTCAAAAAGATATTTTTCCTCTGATGCAAAAGCTTTTCAGAAACCCATCTTTAGAACTGATTGTTATCACTTTAAAATATACATATATATCAGTATGGTTTATCAAAATGGATCTTAAGAATCTAGCTGGATCTATAACATCTATGTTTAGACCTATAAAACAAAGTTTATCCCACCTGCAATTGAAATTCCAATACGTTATATTTTTAGGTGAATATGTTTATGGTTCAATACATCTTGCAACTTGTATTTATAACTGATTTGGAGGACTGCCACAAGATCTTAAAAGCCAGTTCATGGTACTGAAATCACATTGCATCTCTTTTCCCAGCAAAAGGTAGTTTTTATATGAAATATCGAACAGTGAAGGACAGGTCAAAGTGTTCCCCAATTCTCTAACACAGAGATCAGCAGTTCTGAGAAGCCTCTGTAATCATACTGTAAAGCTTGGGCTGTGGTTTTCACATGCCACTTATGTAACTTATGTTCATGTAAGAAGTTTTTTATACAGATGTTGTAGGCCTCCTTTAGTTCCCTAATTTTCTTTTGGTTCATACGGGCCCCCCTGGGTTTTTGTAATTTCCTACTTCTTTTTTCACATGTTTTAAGTTGCACCTACCTGTGCAGAACTACTACTAAACTTGCACTGTTAGGCTAAGATGATGTTATCTCTTGTGAACATATTCATTATTATAAAGTAAAAGGTTTCATATGGTATTATAAAATTATATTGTACTTTACATACACAATTTATTCTGTTTCTCATTCTGTAATGACCTTCACTGTAGATTATACAAGAATAATTGTACTTACTTTTGAGATCTAAATTTCTGGCTCCTGCTGTGCTCTGTGTTGTGATTTTAGTGTCAATCTTTACAGTGTGGAGATTGTTGGTATCCCTTGATATCATCACATTATGCCACTGGTTGTCATTCAGAGGTTTATTAGAACTTCCTTTGATGAGATTCGCACCATTTCCCAAGTCAAATACATAGTGCAAATACCTGGGAAAAGAGAAAAAATTGGAAAAGTTTCCTTTTTCTTTACATAGCAAGGGGGCACTAATTAATACGTCTAATGTTTTATATTTGCTTGGACTCCTCAGTAGTGCTGGTAAAACCAGAAGACAACAATGAATGCCAGATGGGGAAGCAACCATCATTCAGAGAAATTGCCACTGGTTTAGATGGGTTGAGGTGCAGTCCCAAGTTTCTGGAAAGTAATGAGCACTCCATGTACCAACACATGCATACATACGTAGAGAGAGAACAAGAGGAAGCTACAAACTAGTACTTCTTTGTGGTAAACACGAGAGAAGTTATACCTATTATTTACTGTCATATATTTCAGGCATCTAGCTTCATCTGAAAGAAAGAGTCAAAATAAAGCATATCAAGTTTAACAGGAAGAAACATTTAAGAATCATATATATCCAGTCAGAAAAAAATTTGTATTCTTAACTTTCCCTTGTATTTCTTCTGTATATACATTTTGAATAGACTGGCTTTGCCATGCTAATCCATACATACCCTTTTACTAATTCAACCACAATGAAATCATTTCCATCGCCACTGTTATAAAGTATCAATCCATCCAGAGAGGTGGTTTTGAACTGGAAAAAAAGGTGCATAGATGTATACGCTTGTAGCGTGGCCAGTGCAACATAACTTGCTTTTGTTTTAAAGGTTACAGGGTCTGCTATGATGTTCCTGAACCCAAATCTTGCATTTAGCTCACAATAATCGATGTCTCCGTTTTTACACAAGTCAATGTATGCCATGCCATTAAATGTGAGACTCTGCAGATGCCCAATAAAATTAGAAGGCACAGAAGACAGGTAGCGCCGTTCTGTTATTATTCCTGTTTCTATGTTGTGGAACTCCAGTCGTGTGTGATCACCAGCCATTTGACCTTTAAATAGCAACAAGAAAACACATGTTAGCATCTGAAATGGGAGGTCAAAAAGCACATCATGTGATTAAGTGTCTGCATCAATTTCACACTTTTCAGAATGTGCAAGGCCAAATCTCGGCTCCAGTCATCCAAACTATTGGTAAATCCAGCAGCCTTTCCACTGAGTTCAGTAAGTTTGGATAAGACCAACAACAATATTTCTAAACTGAAACACAACACCACAGTATATTGACCATCCAAGAAAATCCCTCACTTTGGTTTCCCTTTACCAGAGGTGGGGTTTTACTATAAGCAAATGCAATTACTTAACATGAAGACCACAAAGGCCAACCTCAGAGCTAAACCAACAATATTAGAGTTTCATGAAAGAGAGACATAAAAGTTTGAGGGATATTATTCCACGTGGTTTGCCTAAAAGTGCACGATTTGGCTAGAAGTAGGAAGGACTCCTGTTTCAGTTGTCTTAGGTACATTAATGCTGGCTCTGCTGCAAACCCTCATGCTGCAAGGGTGGACAGTTGCTTGAAAGTAACGAAGCTTTGTACCATGGGGATAAACCATGGGAGAAGGGGCAAGGTCCAAGAGATGGGCAAAGCAGAAATCCTGCAGCAAGGGTGTAAGCCAGCACCTTGTAATCCTGAAAATAACAAGGGACTTGCTTACATCAGAAAGGTGGCCGAAAGGAAGTACCACAGATGCTTTTGAGTCTCTCTTTGTTGTGCAAGGACCACTGCAGAGCAAAAAGTCTGAAATTTGCTGACCCTATAGCTAATCTGAAGGAAAGGATCAAGGCTGTCAGGCTACACTGTATATAGGTCAGGTACGTTTTTAATCTAGTTATTAAATACTTTTCCCCTCACATCAAAGTTTTGTTCACTGAAGACATCCCTCTTCTAACAGAACTTATATTTTTTTCCATGCTTATTTTAAAGAAGTAGGGCAGTATTATCACAAGGCTGATTCATGATCACGTTGCGTGGGTATGGTGACAAAACAGCTTTTTATTACTAATCGATTTCACAATTTAAGGTATCTCTTGCAAACCATGGCCTAGATTTCCCAGCACCTTAGCTGTTCCATATCTCTTAGTACAGAGCAAGTGAAGAGCAGACCTATCCAACCTGGACTAAATACTGGCATAAAACTTCAGTTCCCACAATGGCAGTGCAAAGCTGTTGACAAGTCAAGTTCCCTCTGTCCCTTCATAAACATACTATTCCAAGAGAAGAATGTGAGCTCTGACCAAGACTGAACACATTTATCAGTTGTGTAGAAGCCCTGGTGGCAGTCTTACACAGCTGTACTTTCATAGGTTTCATAAAAAAATGTCTGTGTACGTGTGTGTGAACAGGGAAGAGACAAGGTAAAAATGAAAGTAGATATTTGGGCTTTGCCCAGGAAGATGAATTCACAAACAGGTTAAGTCACAGCACTTACAAGTACAGGCATCAGTCAAGCTACAGTGAAAACAGGCTTTGCAAGTTTTAACACTTTTCAGATCACACACTCACACAAAGTGCTTGAATAATTTATGATAAATATTTACAAGTGACTTACTTAGCTTCATGATGAGTTCTATATGAGAATTTATTCTATGGATGTCATTGAACACCATCACTATCTGGGATCTGTACTCATACGGCAGTGCACAGCAAGAGGCACCTTAAACCCCAAGGACAGTTGTCTTGACGTTCTTGTTTCTAAACATCAGTTCTGAAGATACTGCTTTCCCTGATGTATTAAGCAAAAGTGGGTTCTTCCTTGCAGTAATGAGTCAGGGAGCTGCCTTGAAAAATGCCAAATCGGTATTTTTTGCAAGGACAAGAGCTGTATATTGGACCACAGCCAAAGAGCTGAGGATCATGTTTTAGAGGGGAACATTATGTATTCCAGCCTTATATCACTTCAGATGGCATTTCATTAATGTCATGGCAAAAATCCACTAAGCTTTGGCCTGTAGCAGAGTATCCCCACCACATTAAATGTATTTCTTTCTTGAGCATAGTAATAAAAAAGTTCCAGAATCTGGGCTCACATCCCAAATCTCCCTCTAATATTTCAGTTCTACAAACACTCTAACAGGACTTGAGATTTCACATAATGCTTCATGGGAGTTGCAAATACAGCAATGAAGAAAAAGTGAGGGACTGCATTTTGTACTTAACAAAGTTGGACATTTGGGGTTTTGTGTGGGTTTTGGGGGTTTTTTGTTTGATTTTTTTCTTTTTTAAGCTTACCAGGTCCATTCACAAAATGCATTACCTGGTGCAATATTATGGGACATAATACAACAGGCCAATAGAATTTCTTTTCATAACCGTAAGTTAGGTGTCTATTCTGTTATCCAACTTTGGTGACCTCCATCAGTTCACTTTTATTTTCTGAACATTTTCAGAAAACAAAGTGTGTCAGGGCTGCAAGTATTTAAAGTCTTTTATGATGAGCAAAATCTTTGAAACCATCTGCATGACTTCCAATGAAAGCTAGTTATGATTCTGTGTTATATTATTTATCCATGCACACATTTGTCAAAGACAACTAAGCTCAATTCATGGATGAATAATTGATATTTTATAATATGTAAAAACTGGAAAGTCAGGCTGAATTATTTAATGACTTCCTCTTCAGCTTAAGCTTTCTGGATATGATGTTTTGGTTTTTTTCCATATATGATATTGGAAAAGAATCAAAAAAGAAAAACACAATGTGTGGCAGGGGGAGGCCAGAATTTTTAGTAGGAAGTCAGTTTTCTCCTTATGACACCATAATGACCTCTCATATGAGAAATTAATGGGTTATATTTTAACCAAATTTCTGATTGTTGGGATACCCAAAGAGAAGTCCTAAGCAGTTTAGAGCAAGCGCACTCCAACCTGACATGGCAACTCTTCCCTGTGCTTTCAGGAAATTCAGAGCTACTACCCATTAAATTCTACGGAATATATTTGAAATTTAAACTTGTAAAGACTTTGAAAATACTAACAGTTGAAAAAAACAACAAAAACCAAAACCAATCAAACAAAAAAAAATCCAAAAAACGCCCCACACAAAACAAAACAAAAAAAAACAACCCAGTGCTTACACGACAGTAAAGACTTTCTGTGTGGAAAATGTGATACTCCTGGAACTCTGAGCAGATTCCCCTGTTATCAGACTCTCAGGTTCCCTCTGTTCCTTCTCTTATGCCAGTTCCCTTGTTTGTGGTGAAGGAGGCCACAGATTGGCTACACAATTTCCTGAAGGGAGTTTAGGAAGCTTAGGAAGACTTTCCCTCCAAAATACTGGGGTGACTTTTTCCCTTTGGATGAACAATATTAAACATCTATGCATTATGCAAATGCAGGTGACTTCCAGTTTGAAGAACTGAGAGGGATTTTTCAACTGGCTAGTTTCGGACACAGGTACTGGGGTATGGGAACAATACAAGTGTTGTACCAGAAAGCTGGACCCACAGGCAACACTTCTGATTGATCAGGAGGCAACTCAAAAGACTCACTTGCTTTGGCAGATAGAACAGAGTAGAGTAGAGAAGAGTAGAATAGAATAGAATATTTCAGTTGGAAGAGACCTACAGTGGTCTCCTAGTCCAGCTACCTGATTGCTTCACAGCTGACCAGAAGTTAAAGCATTTTAAGAGCATTACTGAAATGCCTCTTAAGCACTGACAGGCTTAGGGCATCAACCACCTCTCTAGGAATCCTGTTCCAGTGTTTCAGCTTGCTAATACCATGACAGATGATAGAACCTACAGTTATACACAATGAAGAGGGACCACAAGAACTTAAAGTCCTGCATTCTATACTTATTACTTTACCTGACTAGACTATATATGACTGAAACTTCCTTAATCCTTCATATATATCTTGAACTTTTATGAAGCTGCACTGAGCAGTTGAGACTGAACCCAATTGTGAAAATAGTACTTCTTGGTAGGTTTCTAACCTATAGTATTTGTAAATTAGAAATCTGCCATGAGAAATCCAGTAATTGTGCATTTGGATCTTGACACTAGATTTTGATCTAAACATCTTCCTCTATATTAGAATACACCTTATTATCTGAGTGGCAGTTAAAGCAGCAAGTCTATAATATTTTTCAGGAAACTTCCTCCAATACTATAAATTTAATCTCAAAAAGAAAATAAATTATTTAGGCCATCTACAGTCTTGTGAGAATGGCCCAAAGAATCATCACATACACAAACTTCACCTCTGGATGACCTATTGGTAATTTTTGATCCTAGAATATATGTTCTTGCAACTACTGAATACATAGCAATTATTTTTCTACCAGTGACATGGTCTTCAGTGTTCTGCTGTGGTAAAAAGCAATTATTAAAGAAGGTGCACTCCTTTTAAAAACCCACTCAAATTGTTACCATTTTAACAAAGCTTAGAACCAATGATAAAAGCTATTTAATGCTACCCAAAGCCAAAGGAAAATATTACATAGCTAACACAAAATTTGGCACATTGTATTATGCAAGGAATGAGGGCCAGAAGCCGGGTCTGTTGCTATTAATAACACACATGTAAGCATTAACTTTTTACAGAACAAAATCAATGTGTTCTCTATTACCCTTTCTGATAATACAGGCACAGAAATATATTTCTAACATCTGCTGGTATGCATGTAATTTTTTTCTTCCATCTGAACTGCTATTTTTAGCATTTGTTGCCTAATATTTAATTATTGAGGACAGCTGATGTAAGCTTTAAAACACAATAGAATATCCTTCAAACATTTATTAAATTCTTTCTTACAGCAGCAGCTTAGAGTTTAGCTCTCACAATGTGTTGACAAAAGCATTTTACTTGCCTTCTCATTAGTGATGTATCAAATCATTTCTCTCCAATCACTGTATAAAAACATTCATTTAAGTCAGCACGAAGGTTCTCATTAACTTCAATAGCAACCTTGGAGCAACATTAATATCAAGTGTAATAACACACTTGTTGTAACAGTATTTCAAGACACATAACATGGTTTTTGAATCCTACCCAAAAAAAGAAAAAAGCATCTGTTGCTTTCAGATAAAGCCGTTTGACTTCTGTTACTTTTTGTTTTGTGTTCCCCCCCAGTAACACGGAGTCACAATGACACACTACCTGTCACGGCCTGCTGGTCATCCACCATTAACTTTAAACTTTTTCCTCGCCGAACCACACGCACTGTGTGCCACTCATTATCATTGAGGTTATAGCCAGCAAAAAGGGTTTCTGGACCTTTGCCTGTAGGATATGCCAAACAGTCATTATGCAATCTTTAAATCAGTTTCAATGTGAACCTCACAGAGAGAGAGAGACAGAGAGACTCGCTGGGCAAATGTTAAAACTCACCAAAAGTCACACCAAGCAAGAAAATTACCAAGTATAAGCATAACTCAAAATATAGAACTACTACATTAAAACCCTTTTAATGTATATTAAACCATATAAATATAGTTTATATGCACCAGGTTTTCATAAATAGGCACAGTCAACATGGATTTAATGATGCACTCTCCAAACACATACAGGCTTTTAAGAAATGGGATTACTGAGCCAAAAGAACTTCAACATGCATTTACAAGAGTGAATTTTTGTTCCTTCTTAAACATTATTTGATGGAAAATAGTAAGTGGTAAATGTGTGTGCATGTATGTTATATTTTTCTTAATTTATGTTAACCTCTCTCTTCATTTAGTCTGTTTATTAGGACTTCTCAGAACATCATCTATTACCTGATCATCTATATGACTTGCTAATATTCAGATCCAGTACCTTCTTATGTCAGCAGATTTTTGAACCATACTTTCCTTTTTCATTTAATGGATAACTTTTTTGCAGTCTGCTATTTTTGTCAGCAGTGCCGAAAACATTTTTGAAGCAAATTCTATGTATAGCACAATGTATTTGCAATAACCAAAGTATTCACAAACCTAGGATATCTTTAATGCCTAGGAAAAAGTTTTTCATAAGAAAAGGATAGTGGAAATTGTGACTTTTACTGTTGACCAAGAAGAGAAGGAGAGAAAGAAAAATCTGACTTTGAACTGTCATTGATATGAATAGGTGATTGACCGAGAACTGAACAAATCAATCAAAACTTATATGCTGACTGTCCAAAATGTAAAGCTAATCTGCAATTAACAAATTACATTCTTGTAAAATAGAGATGTCCCTGGTGAGTTTTTCAGTTCCTGTGGCAGAATAAATGCTGCTGAGAACTAAAATTTGCCAGTTAAGTTCTGATCTTCACAATTCAACAGAGATGTGGAGCTCCTAGAGTGTGTCCAGCAGAGGGCAACAAGAACCATTACTGGACTGGAGCATTTCTCTCATGAGGACAGACTGAGGGAGCTGGGCCTGTTCAGCCTCCCAAAGAGATGACTGAGAGGGGATCTCATTAATGCATGTAAGTGTCTGAAGGATGGGTGCCAAGAAGCTGCAGCCAGGGTCTTCTCAACAGTGCAAAGCAATAGGACAAGAGGCAGTGGACACAAACTAATGCACAGGAAGTTTCAGCTGAATATGAGGAAGAACTTCTTTATGGTGTGGGTGACTACACACTGGAATAGATTGCCTAAGGAGGTTGTAGAGTCTCCCTCACTGGAGATATTCAAGAACTATACGGACACAATCCTGCGCAATGTGCCCTACAATAATACAGATAGAGCAGGCAGGTTTGACCAGATGACCCCACTGTGATCCCTTCCAAGGTTACCCATTCTGTAATTCTGTAAAAGAGGCACATAATAAAATAGCTTATGACATAAAAACATTAGGGTTACCCTTAGTTAGACCGTTATCTCCACTGAGTCCCTTCCAGGTGACTATACCCCATGTGTCTGTCTTCTTTTGAAAGGGATATATCAAAAGCTCTGAAATTTCTCACATTTCTACTTGGATTCTTTTCCAGTCAGCACAGGCTAACTGTGATGGGTGAGATCTGTTAATAAATGGGTACTATACAACACTGTCTAAAATCAAAGCCTCACTGACTTCAGGACTGCACAGAGGGAAAAGGACACAAAGAGCTTGACGTAGCTGTCCAGCACACTGGACAGTTTTTATCTCAGATGTTTTCCATTTTATATCAGCATGTTTTTAATTCCTGCTGGTTCGTTGTCCTGCTTCTATTTGTAACTTTTGCTATTTTGAGCATGCCAAGGGATCTCCAGGAACAAAAACATTAGCTACAGCAAAGGCAGTGAGATTCTGATACTGTTTCTCTATGTCTCTTGATTGGCACTAAGCTAGGAAAGGAGTTTGAAGCCAGAAGAAGGAGACAATTGGTGTCAACTACTTGAATAATTCTGTTCCTTGCGTGTTTACTTTTTTTGACAAGAGAAAGACCAGTCTTTGCATAAAGCTTAAGTGAATAATGTTCTCTTTGAATGTGGTGATATAGATTTCTTAAGGAATTTCTATTATTCTACTCAGCACTTCAATGGAAGCAATTGCTAACTAGCAAGGGATGGATTTACAAGAAGTTATTTAATGACATGAGCAAAACAATTAGTGAGAGTCAATAGGCCTGCCTAAAAATACATAATTTAGTATTATTGTAAATATATTTGTACTTCTTCACTTGTTAGTCCAACTCTTTTTTCTTTTTTAATTTTTAAAGTAATTGAACTACTTAGTCTACATTATCTCACTTCAGATTTTTAAAAGACCTAAAAGCATATGCAATTTTAATTTACTCTCAGATTAAGAACCCTCTGTAGGGTGCCATTCGTGTAAAGGTACCTTGGTGTATATAAATAATCAAATCCAATTTGGCTGCTCACATTTATAGAGGCAAATATATCTATTAACTTTTAATGGCTAGGGACTTGCAAACTCTTCCTGTTGTAAAATTAAATGTATGTTTTCCTATGCATCAGTCTATTTTCCTTGTAAGAGTACTCTAAGTAAGAAAAATCAGGTCAAAAGTACTTGTAAGCTGCCTGTTCACACCGCACGCAATCCAAAAGAGGATTAAAGGGACCTACGGTGAAAGGGTTATAAAAAGGACAAACCTGGGTATAACATGCTATGGGAGCAGTGCACTGAAAACAGTCCTGGCCTTCTGGAAACTAGCTACCTCACATGGAAAAGAGACTTTTCTTTCCTGAAGCTGATCTCTAACAGAGAAGGGCTTTTCCTTTGCCATAGAGAGGACAAGAAACTATCAGATAGCAAGATACAGTGCCTGGGTATTATGCATCTACCTGTCTCATCATGCTCCATCTCTGCAAAGTAGTATAGCTTTCCATGGCAGCTGGAGAGGTAGATGAGGAAGGATGGATGTTTCCCTTTCCTGTGCAAATGCAGTGCTTGGGCTGCTTCCTGGCCAGGAATATGCTTTTGCATATAAAATAAGCAAATGTGCTTGTGAGCAGAGTATTTAGGAGAAAATTGTCTAAATGCTTAAAAATAAAAACATGTAGGAAACCCTTGAGACCCCACAAGAGTACTAGAACTGCAGAAGAAAACTATTAACACATATTATTAAATGGCTTTGCCCAAGCTCAAACCTAGTTTATATTAGTTGTTTCTTCACTAACTTTCTAATATATTGACCTGCAACTAATTTAAACATCATATTACTTAAATCATAACCATTCAGAGTCCTCTTCTGCCCTGGTTTGTAGTTCTCTACGTTATCGTGAATCTACTATAAAGTTATATTTACTAAGTCATTGACTCTCCAGTCTTATTCTGACTTTACACTGATGTGATTCCATTTAATTTGAATCACATCAGCAGGAAGTGCTCTTAAATAAGTGTATTTAAATAAGAATTGGCATATTGCTACTTTTTTTTTTGGCAGGTGGCTGTTCTGGCCTTTTTAAAAAAAACAACCAGTCAATGTCTCCCACAAGAAGAAAAGCAAGAATCCCAATTAAAAAAAAAAAAAAAAGGTGTTTTTTTCCCCCCACATACCGATACTACTCTTTCAAACTTATGTCCCTCCACTTCTATTTCCCATGCTGTCCTTCATCTGGAATTCATCTGGCTCTTTCTAGACAGATCACAGTTAATTTGCTTCAAGTACCCAGCCAACACTGGCTCACTTTCTGAGCTACTGATTCTCTTGGATACTAATACCTCAGTCATAAACCTTTCCTTTCTGAGACAAGATGGAAACTGAAAAAAGAATCCACTAAGTATCTCCTTTTGCTTAAATATGAAATTTATTATCAATGTCTATGCTCAGGTCTTTTCTTGTTTCTAAGGCTTAAGTAACTAGTAGATTTAATGCATCCCTAGAGCAAATGGATAGTACCAAATGAAAAACTACTGGCACTTTTATGGCTATCACAGTTTGCTCATAGTCCATCATGCCAGTAAATTTGCACACCCATTTAAAAGCAGGTAATTGCTTGTATAACCATCCTTTTACATAGCAAAATGCAGGCTGTGCAGTCAGTTGACACAGGTATAAATCTTGATGATGTAATTCATAATGAACTAGGACATATAAATGTAAAGCCCCCAAAATTCCAAGTTTTAAGTTTACATAGGTACCCAAGTTTGAGTTTACTTTGTTGTCAGCACCTCATGTGGAATTTAACTGCCTTGGTTAATTTTCAAAGTAAAAGGAAAAAAATATGAACCTCCAACAGAAAAATCTTATTTTCAATGTGCTGAATATGCTAAATGTTTTCAGGAGATTTCTTTTCTCTTTACTGTCTTGTCAGAAGCCTATTCAGCCTAATGCAATTGCTGAAAATTTGCTTAATTCAAATGAATCAGTCAATTAATGGTAATATGCATACTTTTTAATCTAATAGATATCTATCCAATGGTGCTTTTATTTTAACAACCTATTTAATCTGAACTTCATAAAAAAAAAACTGATCCTTTTGAAAGAAGGTACCAGCTTTTGGCGTTGCACCCAAGCATTCAAAACTAGTTGTCTGAACCAAACACCCGAATCATTATTGATTCTTACAGTGCCATCCACCACTACCAAGGCACACACCAAAACCCTTGGAGCATTCAATTCTGCAATCAAGAGTAGATATTAAAAATGCAGTATAGAAAGAAGGATAAAGTAAATAGAGACTAACAAGGGAGACTGGATGGTTCAGTGAATGCTGTACTAACCAATGGAACCCAAGTTAGATACAGGCAAGTCACTACTATCTGTTTATTGGTCAGCATAAGAAAGATCAGTGGTTTCATTTCGGTTTGCTAACAGAAAACTATGCAGACTACAGCTATTGCTATCAGGTGGCATTTAGGCAAAAAGACATTTGGACAAGAAGACAAAACCCTGAGATCTCTTGAGTTAATAGAGAATGTTACTTTAAGTCAGGGTTGCCAGGATTTCAGATAGAGTTTTACAGCTAAAATAATAACTACTTTACAATACACTTTGCTATGTATAGACAGCTGAGTGTCTCTGAGAGACACCTAAGAACTGTAAATACCTGATGTCAGATTAGGGAACTTTGTGCCATTTCATTTATCCTAATTTCCAGAGTAAACCTAGCACGCCTCTAATCCAGGCTTCTGTTCCAGCATTCAGCCAGTCTCCCAGTCACTGTGCAAACCTCATGACGCATCTATATTGCATACAGTCTACAGCACAAAAAGTTCAGAAAAGTTTCCTCCAGAGCTAGGTACAGAAACATAAGACATAGAAGGGAAGGCATCTTAACCTTCACTATCCCTTCTATGGTGGTTGGCTGCAGAAACATTTCTGGTTTTCCAAAACACTCGTTTACAAACTTGAATTTAAAGAGTTAATTAATATAGTGGATCAACTGTATTTTAAATTACTCTGTCTGTATCATCCTGAAATTCCCCGACCATGCATGTTTCCTGACAATAGGAAAACTGCATTTCCTTTTAAAAATAAAAAATGTGTATTATGTTATCATTTACAGATAATTGATAAGTTAAATTAAGAAAGTTTTATTGCGGATCAAAGAAATTTTGTCCACTATATTTTGTTCCCAAAAGACTCATACAGAAACTTCCACAAGAACAGTACATTCACTGAATTATATCAAGAAAAACATATCAATCTTGCACTGCTTGATCAAAATGTTCCAGCCTACAACAGCTTTATTATAGGCAAAATTGCATTTGCAATTTGGGTAATGTATTGGCAGTTTAGGGTATTTTTATTATTTTTTTTAAATGACATTTCAGAAATTAAAACAAAGGAGATTGGAGTTGCTAATATCATTCATTAGCCTTCATTTCAGCCACAGAATAGATTTGCTCATATTCTTTAGAATAACAGCAATATAATGTTAAATCTATTTCCATAGAGGCATTCATACAGAAATGCAGAAAGCTAAGCAAGGCACTTTTGAAAATTCTCCTGGCTCCCTCTACATGACCAAACTACAAACAGACTGCATTTAATATTGATCTGGCTCACTAGTAAGGTGAAACAGCATACATAGTGAATTCACTGGAGAAGAAAAATCCATAGCAGGATATAAAAAACAACCAACTCAGGAATCAAGCACCATATCCAGCTCTGAGGAGACAAAGTTTTCTACAGTCACTTGTACGGCTCTTTTCTCTCTATTCTGTGAATTTGCTTTCCCTGCGCATGGAAATACTGCTGCTCAGTATTTCCCCTCTCCTGACTTCGTCTTCCTTTTGCCTTAAGCAAGCTATTTATGCTGAGGTGTAATATTGTACATACTCATCAATTTCCTTTAATCTGTGAGATATTAACTGTTGGTGACACACCAGGATCTAAATAGAGCCAGTGGATCCAGGTGGGAGGGCAAAACATAGACAAACTGTTGAATTAATTAAGTCGGAGGATTCTACTAAGAAAGGTGCTGATGATGAACCACTGTCTTGTAAAAGCCTATTCTCTACAAATAGAACAATGTCCAGTACTCAATTTCACCAAGATAGAGAAAGAAAGAAAAACATCAGAAAGCAGTCAACTTTAGAGTTGCAAGTCTTGGTCTCAAGACTTCCATACCAGAACCAGGCATATGTAGAAGACATACACATGCTCTCAAAATTGGGAAGTCTGCTTTGCTGGTTAGTAATTGGGTCCATATTAATTTGAATCCTATTTACTGAAAAACGGTCTTGAAATTCCAATTACAACCGAATGTGAACTCAGAGCACATGAGAGGATAAAACTGATTTTGTTACTGAGTTATGAAATGTCTAACCCAACTTAGAGACATTTCTCAACATATTACTCAAAACATTTATGGCTTAAAATTAGTTGCATTTTAATTTAGTTTTGTAAGCCATATATCTAAGTAAATGAAGCACAAACAGCCCTAAGGACATGTAATTTTCTTGTTGGAAATAGTGAAAGAAAAGTATCTTTTAAAAGCAGCTAAAACCAGAAGTCAGCTAAATCTCTGTATTTTTAATAAGTGTGCAGTTTCTCTTTTGTACTGTTCTCTGAGGATCATGACTATCAGAAAATGTGCTAAAGGTACTAAAGGTTTTATGAATCTGCCCTAAGGCCCTGAACTAAAGGGACTTTAGTCATGGACTAAAGTCAACGAGCTTGAAAAATATGGTTGTTGCTTTGTCAGCTCACTGTTGAACCTTTAGAGACAAATTTTCAGAAATCATGGTGAACTTGACAATTGACTTTGCTGTAGGTAAGGTGAACGTGAACTTTCAATACATGGCAATTCTATGCTAATTTAAAGCAAACTTGAGCGCAAGATTATTTACTTTGTATTTACTGACAGCAAAGAAATGTGCACTTGCAAAGATCATGTAGCTCCTGTGGGTCTGTAAGGTCATATGGTGCCATGAATCATGCTACATTTTCAGAAGTGCCCCCAAAACATAACAATCTGAGTGGTATTCAGCAGATTCACAAACTCCTTGTGTGTCTTTGGTAAATCTTAATTTGCTTTCACCTTAGTTTGACATGGCTGCTATAATGAGAAATTCTGAACATTTTAAGCTGAATATGTTTAAACATTTTGGTTTAGGTCAGATGCACTTAACCACTTTCAAGGCAACACCTTTCACTTCATTCTACTTAAGCTATTGCAGTACAATAGGAAAGCAGCTATTTCACAAGCCTGCTATCCCATTTTCTCAGGCAGGTTCCCAGTTCCCAGAACACTCCCGTATCTGGGCCTGAAAAAAGATCACAGATGGATAACAGTAAGGAAAGCCAGATGAAATGTCTGACCACCAAAGAGGGGAAGGACTTGAAGAACCTGGACTGAGTTGCTGCAACAACTCACATAGACAGACAGTCACACTGAGTAATACAGAGAAAAAAAAGTCAGTTTGGCTTGGTAACTGAAATTGCTTGTTTGTTTTTGAAATATCATCCACTACAAGCTAGTATAATGGGAAGGAAAGTATATTAGGAAGGGAAAAAAAGGGAAATTTTAATTAATTTACAATACTGAAAGTTTACCATGCAGAATGTTTGTATTACACATTATTTCTTATACTGTGAGCTTGTTTCCATGGAAAATTTCTTTTTGCTCCTATTTAACAACAACTTTGTAAAACTGGTAGAGAAAAGAACAGCTAGGTCATGTAGAGTTATTAGTACTTACTTTTTTCCACTTCTGTAACAGGAATAGGATTGAAAATCATAAGAACTGACTTGGGAACTCCTAGGTAAAATAGTACTAAGACTAACATGAAACCCCAGTTTGAAGCAATGTTGCTTTTTTAAAAAGTAAATAGTCAGTGCTCGGATATGACTTCAATGGCAGCCAGAGTCTCTAATATTCATTAATTCTGTATAAATTCAGAGTTCTGTCAATAGTACTGATTTGTGAAATGTGGTTTTGTCTCAGTTTAAATGAGACACAGGTAAGATTGAATTATGTCCAGGAAAGGAATAACAGCCCTTTATTAAAAAGTA
>JAWMRA010000113.1:11213767-11287878 GCA_035584735.1 Pseudotriccus pelzelni | reverse complement strand
TCAGCTATCTGATCCCTTCCCCCCACGCTCACAAAAGCAAGGGGAAAGGTAAAATTCCAAGAACTAACCTATGACAGGTTTAAAATAAGAGTAAAAAAGAAAAAAAAAAAAGTGATCCTAAAAATTCAAGTTAATTTTCTGCTTTGCAAAGAAGAGTTAGATTTTTACCTGAGCAGACTTACTATTCTGGTCTTGACTACCTGAATCAAAAGTCCCGAACCCCACAAAACACCACGGCAGAAACATACATTCCTTGTCCTGGATTTCCGGGGTCAGCAAGAATATGCCTCTAAGTTTTCAAAGAAATGGAGAGCAATACACCTGGCAATCTTCTTTTCCTTATACATCATCTCCAGAAGTTACTGTTTAAATACAGTGCCTCAGCTTCCAGATGAATTTTGCTGTCTCCTCCTGAGAGAAATTTTGACTTGAAATAAAGATTGCACCATAAGATTACTATCTAAATAACTATGGTAGTCTGCACATTGTTGTGCGAATTGCTGTCATTGAAAAAAATGTTTGTCATAAATAAAAAACCTGAGAAACTGCTACAGGCAATAAGTAAGGCTGATCTCTAAGTGCACCCTTCTGAGCCTGAAGAACACATGCTACTGCTTGAACCCAGTGAAAGGAGAATAACTTAACTTACACTATTTTTTGTAGATTTTTTTTTTTTAACTAAGAGAATTGGAAAATTTGTTGTACTTTGACTAGATTATAAGTGACTACAGGAAAAAAGCAGAAACAGCTTTAATCACACATTAGCTTGACTTTGACATTGACTGTGCCCATTTATATCAAAACCATGGCTGTCAAAACTCTGAAGTACATTTTAAAATATAAGTAAGCACAATTTAAGTATGCTTAGCCATAATTTACCTTTTCATAAAAGAATACTTTTATGTTTAGTGAAAATGAACATAACAGAAAAAAACCCACTTAAATATTTCATTTTACCCTTATATTTTACACAGTGTGCTTAAGAATAAGCAGATTGGTAACTAGCTGGCATAGAAGAGAATTTGGACTGTGACTTTATTTTAAGAATAAGCTCCTTTTAATTTACAGGTGTCTTCATCTTGAAAAACTGCTGTTAGGAAATAGTTACAAAATCTCACACTGATACCCTTTTCTTTTTTTAATTAAAATGACAAATTATAACAGTTTGCCTAGTTAAGAGTAATGAGAATAATGTTTAAAGATTTATTATCCTTGATTGTTTAAGTGTTTTAAAATTTCTTTATACACATCACGGATCAAAAAGCGTAATTTCTTGACACTGCTTATTCTTGGATACTTTTACACAGACTGGAGTAAAGCAAGGAGGACTAAAACAAACATTTCAAATTGTTTTCAGAAATTACAAATAGATGAATACAGAGGTTGATCTCTGTTCTATAAACAGCCTCCACTGTCTTTGATGGGTATTCTCTTGCATGCCTGAGTAAAAAAACATGGCTCTTAAATTTTATTACATGGAATCGTTTTCAACATTGAGATATTCTTTCAGTGCTCTTGTGCCATTTATTATCTCTTAAGGTTTGTGCTCAGCATCAATGAGTGACAATTTCTTTGAACAAAACAAGTAAGCTTCTTGACAGAAGTTCCTACTTGCCCTTTTTTTTAAGGTATGCTCTGTGTCTTGCTTCATGTAATTTTAGGGAATTAAGAATTGACTTTTATAGGCAGTGTGGCTCTTATTCATAGCTAATGAACTTGTCACCTGACTTCATAAGTGTCCTACGTCATGTCAGTGATGGTGTCAGCTATCTCATGTTAGCTGGAGATGCAAGAACACTTCTTCCCCTGAGAGTGAATGGTGTAGCTGTTCCCTCCTAGGAAACAGCATACTTGCTTCTTGCTTTCAAGCTGCTGAAATGTTATATAGCAAAAAATGCAGAGACAATTCAAAGTACAGCAGTAACCACAACACAAATTCATCATATAATTTTCACCTATACTCAACAACTACAGTGCTCAAATTTTAGTAAAACTAGAATTCCTTAAATGTCAGTGAGCATACTATGTTTGCTATTTTCACTTCTGATCCAATTTCCACAAGTCACACGTAAGCAGTGAAACGTAAAGCATGTGAGTGAAAAATGGAATTGTTGACTTACCTATTTGTTCTTTCTTCTTCAGACAGATTTTACTATTAGTGAGAAAAGCCTTATTGTGCAGAGACAGAGAGGAACTTTTTACTAATGAAATGTTATTTCTATATACATGTGCTTCACTCCTTGGAGAAAAATCTCTAAGAATATAAAATCATGAGAAATAATATCAAATAATTACTATAAGCTACAAGAACCACAGCTCCCTTTTTTCTTTAATTTCTTTTTCTTGTTCCATGTCTTGGTCTTCATCATGAGTCTTGTTGCTTCAAGACTGCCTAGACAAATAACTGCCGAAGAATTCTTTGCACATTTCCCAAAGGGGACTGCATCTCAGAAAGCCAACTTTATCTTGATGTCTCAACTCAACAGAGTAATATGTCCTTTGAAGTAACTTGTCTGATGGATTAAGGCCTAGAAATCAGCTGGAAGGGAGCATAAGTTAACCTCTTGACATGTCATCCAAAAAAGCAATATGTTTGGATGGAAATTTTAACAGCTACCTGAATATAACTCATTAAAGTTATTGTCAAGAAGAGATAATAAGGAAGCAGTTATGTGGTTCCAGTAATAAGCTACTGAGTGCTTAAAATGTTATGATAGATGTTTCATGCATTTTAATAGACATAAATGCAAAATGTGCTAGATACAGAGTAAGTGCTTTTAATATAAGAAACTGCTCATCAGTGACATGCACTGGGTAGGTGTTTTTAATGTTATCAGCTCTTCAAAAAAAGCACACTGAAAAATGAATTACTGTTCTTATAACATTAATGAAGAATAATGTTGTAGCTAAGTGCTTTCTAGACTTCTTCATCAAGATTGAACTTATGAAGCGATGACTTGCTGCAGAGAAGCAAAGCAATTATAAAATAGCCCCCCTTTCTGAAACAGTCAAACAGCTAAAACTAATAAATACTTATACAATGTCTTTTTTTACAGATGCAGTAAAGGAGAGGCTGTCAAAATGCCACAGATGACTCAGAAACCATGTTCTGTGAACTTGTATTTATGCAAATAGGCAGATAACTCATCTTCTGTACTACATATGAAAAAGACAAAAGGTCTATGCTCTTGTACTGTTCCCAGCTGTCTATAACCACATTTCACTAATCTTAATTCTTAAAGAGTAAGATAATTACTTGCGAGGGATTTATTCCAGATTTGCAGTAGAACAAATACAAAAATGTATCAAAATAATTTTAATTTATGCAAAATTTTAATTTGCCACCCTTTTAGTTTCCTCCCTTTTTTCTTTCTTTCTTTGATTGAAGAAAAGGTAGTCAAGCTTTCCCTAAGCAGCTTGGCTCTCCTGATCACAGAAAACTGAGAAATAAGATCAGATCTGACTCTTGCTGAAATTAATTGCACTTTTTTAATAATGCAGAAGCATTCTATTCATAATATCTATTATTATGAGAGGGACAGAAAGAAACTTGGCAATTCACTTCAACATGTGTTAGACCTACTGCAGTGTTCACTAGCTGTGTTAGTGAGAACCAGACATCCCATTCAAATGTCAGTCTTTGATTCTGTTTCCCCCTTCCCATCTTTTTACTCATGTATATCCATTTTATTTAAAAAAAAATAAACACAAATGTATTAAGTGAATTCTTTACAAGTATATATTAGCCCAGAATGATGGCTGTGAGCGTGTGATGTATTGATCAGAAAAGCAGTATCTACCTGCAGAGAGGTGGCAATTTGTTTGGTTTTCCTTGAAAAGTTTTCAAGATAAGCACAGCACCACTGATTTAGTAAGGCATTGTATTTGGAAAAACAGTCTTATGTATTTTCTTGATACATTTAAATGCTTTCTGAACTACACTAGTAACGATTTTAGTATCTTTTTGCACAGACTTCTTTGGAAAAAACCCTTAACTTTCTATCCCCTGAAAATAACCCAAACCCAACTGTAATACTGTAATAGAAAGATTGGAGTATTTCTCTACAGGATTTTCATTGATAAGCACTTCTAAATGCTTTCCACAAACATATTAATAAAGGTTCATCACAAGAGCATTATATATAAGAAACAGAGAATGCTAAGAAACAATGGCAAAAAAACGTGAAAAGGAAGGTCTTTTTACATTGTCTGATAGTATTTTTAATCTGTGTATAAATTTAGAAACATTATCAACTGACCAATGCTGAATTACTTCTATTTTTTCCTAATGCTGAATGCCACAGTATCCTTACAAAGAGCTACAGACCAAAATTTCTTGCCAATCTCTTAGTTCTAAGTCAAAGAAACTATTCACAATGCTTAGTACATATGAAATAGCAACTTAATTAATGGTTTATCCTAATTTGACTGGATTTGTCAGTAATTAAGAAAATTTTTTTTAGAATTTGTTGAAATATTGGCTTCTGCCATCTGCTACCATCTGTGTGGTAATTTTCATAGAATCTGATTACAAAGTTTAAAATGACTGTATACATCCCAGTTGATGATAGATTTATATATTTTTTCAACCTTAATGATTCTGTGAGTGTATGATTATTTTCACTAGCAATTTCCTGTTTGCTCTGAATACAGGGTATAAACTAGTGATAAAAGCATTAGGAAAAGAAGGTGCAAAATAAGAGGGGAAATGGTCCATAAGACCAGCTAGTTCAGCACCATGCTTACAAGAGCAGCATAGAAAAGCAGGACTGCTCTGTAGTCATCACTATGCTTACAGTCACAGCTTCCAGAGACAGACTTATTTGGGGCTACTGGAACTACAGAAACTGCCTTATCACAGAAAGTCATTGATGCATTTCCATTTAAAAAAAAAAAATCAAACTATCAACTTCCTGCTGCTTCTTATGGCTGTATAATCACATATTTATAAAAATACATTCATATTCTCTCGGGTGTTTCTTTTTCCTAGCTTGCATGGCTGCTCCATGTAGGAAAGCTAATCCATACTTGTAATCCTCCCTGTTGCACTGACCTGTATTCTACCTATTTAAGCTAATCATGAGGAACGGGAACTAAACACACATGCAGCTTTCAAGAAGCAGAGAAACAATGAGTGCACAATAGCATAATGCTGCTTTCTGTTCTGGTCTTACCGGAACCCCATAGCTATGAACATCCATTGGGATTCCTGGTCACTTCTGAGCACTGAACTGTTTTACAAGATCTATTTACAATGACTGCACAATTTCTTCAGCTCAGTGCCAGCAGACTCCATTGCTGCACTTGCATAATTAAGGTTACTTTTTCTAGCATGAATTACTTTGTACATATTTAATTCCACCTACCATTTTACCATCCAGTCATGCAGCATTTTGAAACCCTTCAGAAAACCCTCACATACAGCACTTCATTTGATTTTCCTAAATAATCTCATTACATTTGCAAATAATATCATATCAGTATTCATCTTCCTCTCTCAATCACTTATGAATATGTTAGTAGAGAATTCCTGTGGAACCAGTTTTAGGGAGCAGTAAAGCGAAGTTCTACTGTGAAATTACTGCCATTGCAGCCCAGTTCAGCAATATGAATGACATTACATTAGCTTTTATATATTCTTCTCCAGAAGAAAATAGTATTCAATTGCTTTGCTATTACTGATTAGAACAGCATTCCTCATTATTCCCACAAGATTTGACTGTAACACCCACTTTCTGTCACGGAAAAAAAATTGTGAGGATAATTTAAATCACTAGTCCTGAAATGTGATTAAGTCATCTTGCTTCTCAAAAGCTGAATGAGAAAAACACAAAAGTAAAATAAGAGAAATTTAGGACCTGCTATACATGAAAAAGTTACTTTCAACTGCTTCTTCCCATTAAAATATTTAAAAGGCCTAGTCTACTTCTGCTGAAAAGTCCTTTTATGAAAGATTTGATAGGGCCAGTATGAGCCAAACACACACAACTCCCTTGCATATAAATCAGGATCTATTAATTCAAGAAAATCTATTCTTATAGATCTAGCACATCCTGGAGGCTGCTTTGTCCCTGTTGGTAAAATGAGAGGCTACATGCTTGCAGCAATATCTGCTTCCTACCCTCCGACAGCCCTCTTGTCATATTTAGTATTTTAGATCATCTCCTGCTCCCTGTTCTCCTTTAAGAGTTTAGGCTGAAGGATCAGAGGGAACAACTTCAGTCCATTCCAGACCATTCCCTTGGGCTCCTCTCATAAAACCTTGGCAGCATACTAATGCTCAGAGCCAGTTGATATGGAATATAGTCCCATATATACACTAAACTGACAACTACCTATAGCTGGCACGGCCAAAATTAAAGTACCCACTGAAATATCACAAATGGAAACTCTACTATTTTTCATCAATCTTAAAGTAAGTTTCTGAAAATATTTATGTGGTAGTGCTACAAAAAGCAAGTCTTTATCTGAAAGTTAATCTAATCATTTTTCACCACCAATTAGGGCAACTAGCCTCACTGTATGTATTTTCAAATTTACTTAAATAATCATGTGTTTAAACTTTTACTGTTGCCTTTTTTACTGGGGCTATTGCAGAGCATACTGCTGTACATTGAGAAAGCCACAAATATACTACTATTATATATTTGATTAGTGAGGCCCCTGTTAAATCAGTTATATCTGTAAAGCACCATGAGTAGAATGCGGGATTTAAAAAGATAAAAATAATACAGATGAAAAGAGTGAAAAGAAAGGAAAGAAGCATACACACAAAAAAGGAAAACATCTGTTTTCTAGCAAGAGAACTTGAAATGGTATTTTATCGACAGTCTGCCAAAAGACTAATGGCAATTTTCCCCTCTGTTAGCTAAGAAAGAGCAAACACAGATGAGGTTTTATAAGCAGCAAGGAGAATGCAGGCACAGAAATAAACTTTATTGCTGTCCTTCATGTAGGCTGGAAGCACTGACAGAGCAAAGTCTCCAGTCCCCAGCAGCTGACCTTGAAGGCTTTGTCAGTAGGGAGATAGTAAATATGATAGACCCTTTAATGGTCAGCCAGCATATCTAAAGCATTTATTTTCACTTTAATGAAGGTTTGAGCTTTTGTTTGCTGTGTTAATATGATAATTGTCTCCCATGCCTCAGATAAGCAGGTTCAGACCTGAGCTAGAGAAGAACTCATGGGGACCTCACCACTGGCACTGAAAAATATGTGCAAGACTCTTCTGGAGATTGCTTTACAATAAACTAGTTGATTCAAATTTTCTTATGCCCCTTATTAGTTCAAGTTTTTAGGTTTTTTGTTTCTTTAGTTTTTTTTTTTTCTTAACAGTATATCACAAGATTGACTTTCTCAGTCACCCACTATATGAGAGAGTTCACAATCAGAAGTCCAATGTGCCTTTACTGTTACTTTCTTTGAGTCCTCTCTCAAGACAGACTATATCCATATGAAATTTTACAAAAAGTCACAACATAAAATAGATTGCAAACTTTTCTTAGCTTATGTGAATGGTCAAAAACCACAGCATCCCCATAGCTGGCATCTCCTAATATGTATGCTCTTCATGATACTCAATGGCTTTTCCTCATGCCTGAAACTCCCTAAAACCAGGCCTCAAATATTTCCTAGGTTCAACTTACAGCTTGTTTTTGAGCCAAATTCAGGAGAAAAGAATACACAACTGAAGGTACACACGTTTACCCAGAAACCTTTCTAATATTTCCCTTCAGTTTTCTGAAAGATCACTCCCTTAACTGGTATGGAAGCATTGGATTAAGCATTCTACATCTCAAGAAGTGATGTTTCTGCCTTTCTGTAAATAACATGCACTTTCCCAGGATGTTCTTGCTTAGATGTAGGCCAAATGAATTAATTTTGGGACAGCATAAGTCTGTGTTGCTGAAAAAAACCAATCCGCTCTCTCTACCAGACGTTATTTTTCTACTACCCCTGCACCATTCCTGCTTCCCCCATATCCTGTTTTATTCTGCAACAGGGCTAGAAAATGGCAGGAGATTAACAATTTTGTTAATAGGTCACTTTAGTCAAATTCACCATATAGAAACTTGAACATTTGTGCTGGCAGCAAAGCAATGGGCAATGTAAGAGTAGGACCAGCAGACAGGAAGACAGAACACAATTTTTAAAGTACCTGAAAATTTTTTCAGAGACAGATGAAATTCTGCAGCACAAACCCGAAAGAATGGTATGCACACACCTGAAAAATGATCAGCAGTGGCCCTGCTGGTTTCCTTTACATTCCCAGCTAAGTCATTCCTAACATTTAAGAAATGGACATCACTTTCTCAGGAATATTTTTGAGTCTTAACATCTGTCAGCACGTGGGAAAATACCCACTACATATTTCTGAGTTTTCATTAAAAAACCCAAGTCATAGACCTTGCCTTGGGTGCTCCCAAGATTACTAGTGAGGACAAATGACAAATTACAAGTTAGCTACTACTTTTCTCCAGAGCAGGTGGGCAGGGAGACTGGAGGAGGAGGTGAATGGCTTTGCCACCACTCCCTCAGTAAGCCAATTAATGTGATGGGCTTACATGGTATAACCTGCGCAGCATCACTTCTTTTCACGCAATATTTAACAAAGAATGAGAAATCAGAAGCATCTTTCATAACTGGCTTCTGTTGCTGTACAGAACAAATTATGTTTTATCCATTAATTACTTTAGCCCTCCTGGTTATGTTTGCTTTCAAACCTGAATTTTTTTCCTAGATGACCTGTTTTCAACCTTGCTTTACAACACAGTGCCTAAAACAAGATACAGCATGGTATTAGTGTAGCTTCAGGACTAAGTACTGACTCCAGTGAGACTGTCTCAGTAAAGAAGCAGTTTTCCTTTTTTTACATGCTTTCTGCTAGCAACTAGTAGATTGTAATCAGAATTTGATTGAAAATGTCCACGCATGTTTTCAATTTTTTGGCACAGCAGCAGACCCTGTTTTTCAGGAAACTATGTGAAAAGTGGCCTTTAAACTTATATTGCTGAATGAGAAGGAGTCCAATGACTTCCTGTTCTAAATCTGCAAAGTATAGGCAAAATGTCAAAATAATTATTTATAATTATTTCAAATTTTATGCCACCATCAGAGGAGAGTTCCTCGTTGAACTTGCAGTGCAAGTAGCCTGCTGATTTGCTGCATGTTCTCTGCGGTAAAGCTCTGTTGCATATTTTTAGTGGGCTGTCAGCCACACCTAATAAGAAAAAAATCAAACTCTCACCCAGCGTTATGTAAGAAAACAGGCCAACTAAAAAGTCATACATTTTGTATGGAGCTAAAAAATTCTATAATTTTAATGATTTTCTACTGCCAATAACAACAAAAATGGAGTAAATAGTATATTCCAATAACTCTTTTCACCAGATAGTAAGAAGTAAATACATGGAAATGTATCAATGATTTGCTTATCACAGTAGATTTTGGAATACCCATAAGAGCACAGCTGAAGATTGTGGACTTTGTAATAAAATGCAGTTTTATCATCAGTAGCTTTCAAAAGTATGTATAGTCTTCATTTAAGATTTTTCTGCTGCTTAAAATTCATGTGCAAAATGAAAATATACTGTAACTGAACACCATTGTTGGTTCTTTAGTATATACAGTTTCCCTCTTATTTACCGATAATCTGACAGAGCCTCCTGTCATGCCCTGGATTTGTAGAATACTTTGACAAGAAAGAAATGTTTCAGTAACAGATGTTGCATATGGCAAACAGAATAATTTAATCATCTGTAATGTGCACATCCGCAGAACAGGAAAGTTTTAAAAAATGAACATAGAAAACAAGGGAAAAAGATTAAGTATTACAGAGAAGAACAGAGAAATGAAATTGAATGAGAAAAATGTGAGGAAAATTAAATGATATAAAGAACAGATGAATAAGTAGATTGACAAAAGAAGGAGAGGTGCATGTAAATACAACCTGTGAAAGGGCACTTCACTGGAAGAGTAAGCAGAAAATCCTCAAAGCCCAGTATACTCTTCGTAACTGAAAAAAGTGGACACCCAGCTAGCAAAGCTGGTTCACACATTCCCTGGGGAATTATATACATGTATACTACCACGGTACTCTCTACTCCCTAACATTCTGCAATTCATAACGATTCCTTATGACAGTCCCACATTTGAGTGTAACTGAATTCAGTGTGATTTCTCTATGAATTATTGCCTACAGAAGCAAAACTGTGTACTAGAAAACTGACCTAAATCTCTTCTGCACGGTGTGCCACTGGTTGAGCAATCTTTCATAGCAGCATTCAAAAAAGTATTATCCTGTATCTTTTCATATTGAACAAAACATTGGGAAATGAGAGCCAGCTATATACCAGTTAACATTACCAATGTAATACAGCGTCAATTAATAAAAATCCTACTCTACTGACTCATATAAAAATACAGAAAAATTATTTTCAGAAATGATAGCAACACAATATAATATAAAATGCTCTAACCCCAGAAAATGATATAACATGTAGGACTGCACATGCCTGTGACAAAGCGAAAAGCATACTGCATAATAAAACCAGCAGCCCTTAGAGCTACAGGTACTTGGATTTTTTCAGATTCTAATGTTCTGGAAGTGTGAAAAAAAAACGGAATTTCAATTAAGTCAAGATATTAGCTCTTAACATTGTAGCAGTGAAAAATAGGGAAATGTAGCACACCTCTATGTGTTCACAAATCATTCAGAAACTGTTATGGAACTGCAATGTAAATTTTATGGGATGAAGTTCTATCTTTAAGAAATAGTAGGGAAAAATCCCATTCAGTTTAACAGGATTCACTGCTATTTATAACTAATGCTTTATAGTTTGCAATTAAAAGGTAACAATTACTCCCACCACTGAAATGGAGAATTGGTTTGTGTTTTTTTTAATTTTATTTTATTTTTTAATAATTTATTCTTAGGCAATTTTTAAGGATATATATTTATAAGGATGTATATAATATATAGGAGTTGTATAGCCATCAACTTACTTTTTACAGAATGACTAATGCCAAAAAAATGCTGTGCATTCATGTTATTTGAACCAAGAGAGTTCACTGCAGTCTTATTTTAAAATTAGTTCCTCAGCCAACGAACACGAATACTGAAACCATTGCACCTATTTCTGTTCATAAAATAAGTTTTCTCCTTTCTCCTGGTGTCAGTTTCAACATTAACCTACATGTACCTGCAGTTTAGAAGGACCATTTATTTCACTGCCTGACAGACAATTTTGTTTCGTAAGCTTGCAGGTCTGAAGAACACAATGAAGTGATTTAAACATGTACAAAACCAACATTTCACCAATGCTATTTTCTGACTGACGTGAAACAGAATTTTGAGTGGTGTAAGGTTTTATGAGGATACCAATCTTCCAGCCTGGCACAAAATATTTAGTATGCTACACAGTTCCATACAAACAGCACGAACAGTCTCCATAAGATTATTAATGAGACACAAGCTCAGTAGTGACCTGATATCTGATTAACATTTTGAAATATTAAAATATTCTGTACTTCAAACAAGGAAGACAACAAAATGCCACCTCTTCTGCAAGACAGGACAATAGCTAAAGGTGAAGACATGAGCAAGTGTAGAAAAAATTGCTACCAAAATCTTAGCTCTGTCCAGCCAACAGTTATTCACTTAATCTGTAGTGAGCAGAAGACAGACTTCAGGATGCACTCAAGGGAAAATGAGAGGAAGAGGTGCAGTATTTTATTCACTAGGTCAAAGTAGGATAAGATGCTTACATTCACATCTTCCTTTTTCTTCTCTCAAGCTTGTTTATGTTTAGTTTACCTTTTTTTTCAAAGCTATCTCTCCAAATCCAAGCCAGATAGCTTCATCCTGACCTTACCTCTTACTAGTCTAGGTATAACAAATAGTACTGCAGTCCCAACACTGATGTTATATTAACATGACTAAATTCTAAGCAAAACCCCATTATGTTGCCTAATAATCAAGCATTTTTTTAAGGACTGCTAAGAGCAATAATTCTCCATAATCTAAAAATTAAAACATGTTATCTGGCTGTTGAAAAAGCACAGTGAGTGCAGATAAGAAAACAATGTAGTACTTACCGTACTGAAAGCTCACAAAACCCTGTTCAGTACAGAAGCACCAAAGGGAGATGGAACTAATCACGAAAGTTCAATTCTAATAACAAAAAGACTATAAACAAACTGCAAAGAAAAATAACTTATGAGTATCTTATATCAAGGATATTTTTTAGAGAGGTTATGCTGCTTTTATATGAGAACAAGAAGAACTTATAACTGCTAATTCAGTCCAGAACATATATTTCTCATCTTTGCAATCCCCTAATTGGAGGCTTCTTACTTTGTGTTTACATATTCTCTTTTGATCCAAAACTTACTTAAAAATGAAATCTATAAACCACTTAAATTTATTTTTATGACACACCGTTTAGTTCAAAAGAGATTAAAAAATGAAAACACCTGTTATAATGTGGCTTTATTCCTGGGGTTTTTCCCTATGTTAGTAATTCTGTTTTCAAAGGGATTTTCTGATTTTAGCAAGGAAGTTAAGGAAAAAAGCAATATTGCTTTTCTAGGCAAAAAGGAATTTACAAGCAGCAGGAAATCTCATTACATTTCTGCTCAAAAAGCTGTTTGTCTTATACTTGGAATGTTTTTTCTCACTGGGACTTCATCAGTATAAAAAAGTAGTTCCTTTGTCAGACAAACAAAATGTTTCTTAGATTTTGCGTGATGTTTTACATTTTAGTAAGTGGCAAGAGAAAATATTTGCGCTTTTAAGTGACAAATTTTTACTTTTTAATTTTATTTGTTTATATATAAGGAAGCTATCTTTATGTCTTTGTACCTACAAGCATTTTCTTTATTCTATTGAAAGGTCTGTCTGGATTTAAGTATGTTTTAGATTAAAAACTTGTCCCAAGAAAACTCTGCTTTTTAATACAAATGTTGTATTTTTGTCTTGTAAAATCATTAATTGCAAAATCTATTAGCAAATGACAAATTATAAGTGAAGATCCTTGTTTTTCTCTGTGGGTTATAAAACTATTAAGGAATGTTATGTTATTGTCTTTTAACTACTAACAACTACAAATTACACCTATGGAGTTTGTTTAGCTTTGTTTCTATTTGCATAAAGCCAGTCCTCTGGCCTGCAAAACCTGTTAAGAAGGGAAAGAAAAAACAACCCAAAACTCAAGTCTACCATACTTACTATCAGTAATTTTGTTGACACCATTCAGGAATTCCATAGACTCAAAATAAAATCACAGTCCTTTTTCTCCTTTCAGAATACAGCCTCTTAATCCAAATAATATCAGAGAAGTTAAAATTTAGTCCATTCATCTGGCAAATGTTTTCCTCTGTTTCATAAACATGCATATCACAGAGAAAAATTGTTCAATTTAAGTTTTTTTTACATGATTAGTGTAAAAAATCATCATAAAAATATGGTTATTTCATATAATGATGTTCTTATTGCAATGTATTACATTTACATAAACCAAAGATTTAGCAAAACCAATTGTGCTATAACCAGCCAGTAAATGCAGTTAATTGTTTGGGAGAATTATAAATAGAAATTTTTGTAGTACAATTATGTTCCAACAGTCTCACCACAAGTTGAAGGCAAAATGTCAAGGAAACTAGAAGGAGGACACAGGGGAAAAATGTGTGACAGCTTATCAGAAATGCTGGTTCAAAAATCTTATGGCTACTGTAAATAAAATAGCCTGTCTAGAATAATACAGTACTACAGGTACCATTTCCTCTATGTTTATTTACAAACTCTAGAATACTTTTTAATATTTTAGCTCAAGTTATGTCCTATGGGAAGGACATAAAATGCATGCTAGAGTATATGATGACTTTTTACACAATGATAATTAATCATCACATTTCATTAATAAATTATCGAGTGCTTGCAAGCTGTCCACAATCTTTTTCATCTAGTTTGCATATTTTATAATGGTGGAATAACATTTTAAAAAGTTTGAATAGGCACTTACTGGAATTACAGTTAATCCTGATACAGTCTAGATGGGGAAGAATAGATGAAAAATGAAAATTTATCCTTCAAGGTAATAGCTGCAGACATCCAATAAAATCACAGTCCACCCTTCCGGGGACAGACACATGCAAATATGGCCACTCCATATCATCAGTCTTTACATACTGTTATAACCCAGATATACTGCGATAAATCTTTATAAATAGAAACGACAAATAGGGTAAAAAATGGCCAATTTCAAACAAAGCTACATGGTGACAAATCTAAGTGAAAAATTAGGATTAAAAGTCAAAGATGCTTAACTGAGGCAGGTTGCAACTTTCTCCCCATCTGTGAAAGAACAGGTAATTTTTTCCAACGCAATTAAAAAGTGCTCCGTCACAATGGGTCATAGAGCAAGCCAGGCCACAATCAGACATCTTGGACAACTTGTGGATAGTATACCTCAAAGGCTTATCTTCAAAAACTAAGTATTAATATTACTTAGGCCTACAAATAAGGTTTTGTGGGTTTTCATATCCTTAATGTATAGATTTAAGAAATGAACTGTGACTACTTTAAAGCTACATCAACACACAGGAAAAAAAAAATCACATATTTATAAACATTCATTAGAGAATGAAAAGAATCCTTTATATTTTGAGATTATGTTCTTGCCTGACTAAAAAAAAAAAAAAAAAATTAAAAAATTTTAAAAAAGGGGGTATTGGAGGAAGAAACAATATTTCTTAGGGCATGGATTTGTTTACTTTTTATTTACTTTCACAAACTACAGAAGTAGGCAGAGGCTGGTGTTTTGCATGTAAACTGAATAACCTGATCTGTCCACAATCATCTGCTCAGCTACCTGCATTTATTTATTACTGAAAAAAAAAATCTCAAATCTACACCACACTACTTGATTTGTACAGCTACTCCTGGTTTATACCTTTGAGGAACAGATATACCATCAAACCTAGATTTTGTTTCCATATAGCTGAGTTTGTCATGTGTCGTCAACCGCATCAGAAAAGTGGTTGCAAACAGCCAAGGAGCAGCACCTGCACACCCCCTTTACAGAAAGCACTGGGGAGCCTCCCCACCCCATGCTGCAGCAGCCCCATATCCACACTGGAGGGGACTGCAAGGGAAGACTCAACCGGGATACCCTTTGCTTCTCCTTCTCCCTTCTGACAGCTAAACACTGGGACAGTATTTCAGTGAGCAACACTTTTAAGTAGAGGCGTGGGTGATTATTTTCTCATTCGCACCCATGCTTTCTAGAAATCATTTATCTGCAACTAAAACAATAAAATACTTAATTCCCTTTAAAAATAGCATTCTGCTGAATGGGAATGGCTGCACAGAACGTGCATTTTCCTGAGCATACTCCTATTCTCTTTCAGGCCCTGACTCAGACTTATTCATAAGTGTGGCAGAAGAGATTTTATTTCTTTCTTTATTTTCTTTTTTAACTAGAGAAAACCATACCCTAACATTTTGTCCATCATATTTTTAACAAGGGAACCAATTTTTTTTTTTTTCTGTAAAAGGGCTTGTGCCTCCTGTGTTCACAAGGCTGTTTGCTGAGGGCCGCAGTCTTTGGGCATTGAAGGGTTGTGTTATCAACTGATACTACAAAAATACCACTACAGAATTGTTTAAAAAAGAGGAGATGGATTTACTATAGATTTGACACCTAAAAAAAGGAGACCAAGAAATCCATCAGTGGGAATATCTAATTGCAATGTTTCCAGTGTTAAAACTAGGAAGTCTTTGATATATTTTCATGCTGTACATTAATTGGTAGAGGTAAAACTGAACCGACCTACTTACACGTTGTTTCTGCTTGCACATTTAAGTTGTGGAAGGAGACCAGTCTTCCACAATGAAGAATAATTATTTAGAGCAAAAATACCACTGATGAATTCATCTTCTTTTTTTAGAACACACAATAGTACAAAAATATTGTGATGGATTATGTTAAGACTAAATAAAGAATACAAAAATGCAAAAGAAAACAAAATAAATTATAATAATGGCCATGTATTTGTGTATGTACATACGCAAACGTTGCATTGACATGTGTTTATATATCATTTCAGTTTACTTTGAATGTTAAAACAGGCTGTTTCATAAATGTTTGCAAGCAAAAAGAAAAATGTAAAGAAAATGTTAATTTCTTGGAGGAAGAGGTTGTTACCTAGGTTGACCGTTAGCTTAACTCGTCCTGCATCCAACTCTAAACGAAGGGTATCCGCAGATTCCCTAGAAGTTGTTGCCATTAAAATGCCATAAGCTCGCTGAGACCTGAACCGTAAAGAAACATCTTCGGCCTCTGTATGCATCACAACAGGGAGCTGTATTTTCATAAACATGCTTCCATCATAGCTTAAAATTGTTGCCTCTGGAAACATAAGGAAGAAAACCAGTTATTAAAGAATCATACTCTGTCTACTGAAATTCCTTAAAGATAAGATGGCAAATGTATATTTACTTAGCACGACACAGAAAAATTACATATTACATTTCATTATAATTGCTGAGAAACGTAAGCAAAGTTGGGTTTGTTTTTTTGTTAAGCTTTTTCCTTGCTTTGTTTTGTTTAAGTGGCATATCTTGGTGCTTTTTAAAGAAACCAAATTGCTCCTTAATGACACAGTCAGTCATGTATGGATCTTCAACCGGATTGGTAAAATCACATACAAAGCAGTGCTTGAAAAACTAGGTCTGAACTACTCAAAATAGGTCAAAGCCAGTAAAAGACATTCAGGTAAACCTTAGAAGCTTAATAAAAGGCCATGTCTGACTGTCATTCACCTAGATAACCACCCTTAGGCTTCTTCATGTATAAACCTATCAGCATTGCTACCACCACAGTTAAAATTATCATCCAGTAAGCAAAAAGCCTCCTAAAAATGGGTAACTGTGCCCAGCATGGTTTGGATGGGGCACAGATTGCTTCATGACTACAAAAATCGTGGTATAGAATCAAAAATGTGTACATGAAGATTACGACAGCCTCAACAAGAGGATTGAGACTAGACCTGGCATATTGAGGGTAAGATCTTAAAACCCCCGAGACGAGCAAATAACTGTCACTTTCAGACATTACAGGAAACCCTCCTGGCGAGAGGCCCTGACACAGAGCAATCACAGTCTGTTAGAGCCCAGAGCAACCAGCTACAAGTCTTCTTTTCCCAGCTTCCAGGCTGGTAACAAGAAGTAGCAAAACGACTGTATTTCTGCTCACAGGGAGACACTGCGGTTCCTAGAAAGCAAAGGGAATGTATTTCTGAAATGTATTAGTAAGTTCTTTCTTGCAGGACAAACAAACATTGTGGCCAGTGAACCACTACAGCCTTTGGAAATGGCTCTTGGGGTTGTTGACAGTGGCACATCATGGTGGAAGAAGCAGTGAAAGAGCAACACCCTCTACTCAAACACAGCATTCAGCAGGAAGACCACCAGTAGGCTCTGCAGAAACATACAAAGCTATCCATTCTTCATAACTAAAATCTCTACCTGAGTGGCAAAATCTACCTGAATGTGTCCTGCTTTTATGCACATCTGATTATTTATCTAGCACTACCTCACTAGAGACCTTCTAGATTCTTCCATTCTTTAACTCAAAAATTCTCCATCTCAGAAACTGTTGAAGTGTTAGATGATGAAGTCTAAACACAATGCTACAGTCTCTTTCTTAGAAAAAGGTGCAATTCTGAGGGCACCTCAACTCACTGAATAAAATGTCAGTTACTTGCCCAATAACACACCAAATGAGCAGAAAGAGAAGACAGCAGAGAACACCTATGGGAAACTTCCCTATGCTTCAATTTGCTGCACTATAATGGAGACACTTTTCTGTAACAAAAGCGTATTGTGGTGCCAACATGCAATAGTATTTTCAAGGACTAATAATACTGATACTGACTTTAATAAGTATCATAACTAAGTTTGTCAAAACTGTTTCCATTGCATATCTTGTATACTGTTAAAGATAAGCTCTTCAAGATTTCCAGCTTATACTATAGGACAAAATGTTCCACTAATTCTCTAAGAGGCAAAAATGATAGATGATATTTTCATTAATGGAATCATAAAATGGCTTGGGTTGGAAAAAGCCTTAAAGATCATCTAGTTCCAGATGCCTGCCACGGGCAGGGCCACCTTCCACTACACCAGGTTTCTTCAAGCCCCATCCAACCTGGCCTTCAGCACTTCAGGCGGTGGGGCATCTGCAGCTTCTCTGGGCACCCTTCTTCTGTGTAAAGCATTTTAGACTTCTCCAATACAAATTTGGAGAAAACAGTTTGATTTTGGAAAAAAGGGATTACTAATACTGGTATGAAAGTCCTTAGATGGAACAAGTTAGAAGAACACATTGACAGGTTTGATGATTTCTAGCTATGCAGGGTAATGATGTTTTCAGCATATTCAATACCTAATATTTTTCTGTGAAACAGGTTAAATACTTGCAACAGTCTGGAAAGAGATTTCAAGTCAAAGAGTCTTCAGTGAAAGGTGATTTGCTTTTTGACTGTTTGGGGTTTCTCTTTGTTGGTTTTGGGTTTAGGTTTTTTTGTGTGTTTTTCTTCCTTACTCTCTTTTGAGGGGAGTGGGGAGTAAAAGTCATGAGCTCATTCCTATATCTATGTTACAGTTATATTACACTCATTCTTATATCTAGCTCTCTAGCACTTGCATAAAAAGCTGACAAGATCTTTATCAACGTAAACATGATTTAGCAATTCTAGCAAAAAAAGCTAAAGTTACATGTTAATATAAAAGAACATAAAAGGTATTTTATATGGTCTACTAAAAACCACCACACTAATAGTATTCACAGGATTCATATAGAGAGCAAACCCAACATTCAGCAACACTAGAAGTCCGTAGGTAACAAATTATCTTAAGATAAAGAAAAAGAAAGTTGTCAGAGTCAGCATAGTTACAATTTGCCAACTTTCCTATAATCATCCAAGTTTTTTAGAAAATTACAGAAAAAGGAGAGAAGGAACTGTCTTAATTTAATTGGAGATGACCTGTGAGTATTTAACATCGTGGTGAACAGACCTGATGTGATTAGATACTCAATCCTCCTAAACCAGACTGTGCCAGTTATTTTGGAAACAGATGTTCCAAGAACAGACCAAGGATACAGAAGAGCAAATGACTTAAAACCTCTGGGCAATGAGGAAGCTCTCTCACGTGAACTAGCTCCTTTCAATATGGGGAGCTCCAAGTCACTGGCTTTCTAAATATGATGATATCACAGGGGGAAGAAAAAAACAAAACCCAATCAACAAAGTAAAAACAAACACAAAACTGGTGAGAATTAATTGCTAATTTGCAAGGCCTGGTTATGCAAACCTTGAAGCAACAATTTGTCTAAAATTATCAATTTTTGCCCCCCCTCCTTTTTTTTTTTTTTTTTTTGCTTTGGACCAACTAATTCCAAGGAGGTATTTGTTTCATCTTTACTTGAAATCTACATGGATAAATGTTCTCACAGAAATGTTGTCAGAATGTCTTTTTTCTCTTGTTAAGCTTTCTCTTAATTATTAGATCGAATGATAGCAGACCATAAGTTTAGCTCAGAATCTGCTATTCATTTATATAATCAAAGAAGAGTGATAGTTTTACTACCATTCAGTGTTGGAATCATAGCATTGAAAAGAAAAATAGCAGAAAATCCTTATAAAACATCACTGACAGTCTTTTTTTGTGGCAGCAAGGAAGTGTATGCAGCAGAGTTATTAACATGAAAGAAACAATAATATATAATACAAAGATTTATAAGAAGATATTTTATACATTCATTCTTTGATATTTTTATAAACTTGACAATTAAAACCTTTGCTGCTTCTGAAGTAAAAACCAACCAACCAAAACACACAAAATGAACCAAAACTCCAAAAAGAATACACTCTGTTCCCCTTCCCTATCTTTTTCTTCAAGAGTTAGGTAGTGTTCCTTCCTACATGTATATATACACATACAACACTTCAATCATCTCTGTGCCTAATACCAAGGATGCAAAGACTAGTATTGACCTGAGAGGGGACTCAGGACCTTAATTTTCACTTGAGCTGCATTTACCTAAATTGCTTAAGAGTCTGAGGAACCAACTCATCTGGAAACTTACCTACAACTGCTCCTACCTTCAGAAATACTGAACTGAATATTTATAGGGATAAGCAGAACTTTCCAACCAGATGCTATTGTTCAGTTCACAGCTTATTTAAATTAAAGTGAAAGAAGTGTGGACTAGGCACTTGAATTTCAGTGTTCTTTCTCATAAGTTTTGCAGTCAAGTTTGTGCTGTTTTAAAAACATGATCCTTGGTGAGTACAGATGCCTACCGCATATATTTTAATAAATAAAAAAGGATCTTGTTTCCTCCGAACCCCTTGTGCTGCCTGTGAAATCCCAAGGAGAGAATTATTTTCTTTTCTTGCTTTTTCAGTTTCAAAGTGTCTGCAATAATATGAAGACTCTCTTGCAGCCCACAGAGCTGTTTTTAAAGCATAAACTCACCCTCTGTGTCTGCTACCTCAGACGAAGTCACAAACAAACTTTGCCCAGAAAGTGACAGACTGTGCAGTCCAGAGTTATTCCAGGAAGTATGTGAACAATCTGCATCATCTGTAATCAAGTATTCAGGTGTGCTCTCTGATCTTGTTTTATTTACCACTATAAGTAGAGCAACAGCAGTGCCCTGAAAACACTCCCTGACATACACCATTTTACTCCTAGAAATTGTGTGAGTATTCAAATATGTATCAGCTGCTACTGAGTGAAATTTAGTTTTTGTTCTATTCCCAAGCATTTGGTGTTTCCTCTATGGCAGCTACTGCAGTCCATCTGGGCCCAAAGCTGCAGACCCGGTGAATAATAGGGAACCTTTCCATCAGTCTGATAGAAACAACTATTCATATGTGATTTGTTACTAGATAATATATGAATAGAAGTTGAAATGGTTCCTCCCAATTCCTACACTGGTATTATTTCAGGACTGAGATCCTAAAGCCACCTCTAGTACGCGGGTAGCAGAACTTTAACACACAGGACCAATCAGTTAAGCCAGTGATGGAATTGCTCTAATATTTAGAACACATGATCATATCACCTTTAATTTTCTTAATTTAAAACTGTAAAGCAACCAGATATAATGCAAGGAATGAAAGTTACATTTCTTTAATGGACATGTGTGTACACAAGTGTCTGTACATGCACAATGTGGATATCTACACACGTTCTACTTTCAACATATTTTCTCCTCAGAAATGTCACTTTGAACAACATCTTTGTTGGCATGCTTAATTTTTCTTAGCACTGTTTGATTATTTTACTATTGTTAATTGGTCCTAGCCATCCAGTCAAGAGCATACACCTGCAAAAGGCCTTGCTTGCCAAGAGGCAGTCACATACTGTGATTTACAAAGAAAGATAGGAAGCCAAATTATATTGCTGTGACATCTGTCCATCCATCTGCTGTAGTTTCCATAATCTACTAAAGCCAATCTACAGATTATACTGATGTTTAACCTTACTGAAAATCCAGAGTAAAATCAAGACTAACTTTCAAAAGGATAAAATGGGCATGGACATTATATATATATATATATATAATTTTAAGTACACACAAATTAAAATAGGGCCAAGTGGTGTTCCAGGGTTATTGTGCACTAATAGATTGAAATAATTTCAGATTCTGTATTGTGCACCAAACATCCAAATATGGATGTTAGCACTCATGTTTTAGGGGAAATAGCATGAAAAATAAAGCATGGTAATAAAAGGTAATTACACACCTTTTTTTACTGAAGACACCTTAATCACATAATGTTAAATATTCCAGTTGTTTAATCTCCAATATTTTATTACAAAGTTTTCTTTGTAAAACTGTATTGTTTCTTGAAATGAACATGTTCTTATTTTCTTTAAATTACTTTGAACAATTATAACTGTGTTGCTTATATCACCAAATACAAAAGTTTATCAGTTACTGCACACTGGTAGTAGTTATAATAACTTTGTGTGGTACGATGCCAACACAATGCTTTCAGAATCCCAAATGCTATAATCTTACTAATGCATGACCATTTGGGATATGAATATTACTGAGAAGACATCTCCTTTCAGTGTAGTTTCCTCTGGAGAGGGAAACCCAAGAGAGGAAATGATCCCATAACTGCTGAACTGCCGCACATTTTCCTGTTGGACAAGAACCAAATGTTATTGTAGAGAAGCCAACACCACCACTATAGTGCCACCATTCCCACTAGGGGCATATGCTGGGAAAATGAAGCCCTGAACTGGACAGTGACTGAAAATAAGGAACGGGAAATAAAAAAGACAACGGTTTCTATATGAACTATCACCTCCCGTCCAAGATATTTATGGGAAATTGTTATGATGAAGCCTGCTTAGAAGTTCTTTGCAGATCTGCGTGTGTTTGTGTCTCCAACGCACATGTTTCCCGGCTTTCCATCGGAAAAAAAATGCAAATCCGTTTTTCACTTGTGCCCTATGCAATAGGAGAGTTTGGCCACAGGGTGGTACACCAGCCATGTTTAACCGAAGGCTGCGGGGCTGATCAGGCAGCTCGGCTGTGCCCTCTGCCAGCTCCACTCCACCAGTAACAACAATCTGGAGAGCTCAGAATAACTGGCCGTGAGCCAAAGGCATAAATTGTCAGAAAACAAGACGGGAAAAACCCACAGAAAAATCGGAGAATTTTCTTGCAAATGCTAATAATGTGGTGGTATTAATACTACATAAATGCACATATCTATTTACGTACAACTTGGAACATTCATCAGGGTTTTATTTTTAAAGAATACATTTTTGTTTCATCTGAATAGCTAGAAAAAATGACCAAACTAGATGAAAAAAATTTACATTTCCAGTCAATAAACTTTAGATTTAGATTTCAGGTTTAAGAGAATCTGTACTGTGTCAAATGTGAAATGAAAAAATACAACTTCTGGCATTGGCACATTTTCTATTGCAATAAGACTAAAAACAAACACTTAAAATATTAACACACTTTTGTATTGTCTGCCTACTTACATTAAAATCTTTTGTTAGCACACTCCATAATTTTAAATTAATTACAAGATTTTCTACCTGTTAACTAATTTCAACATCTGCCTTTCTTGCCACTATCCACCTTTTCAATAAAACAAATGGCATTTGTCAACTTCCCTGTTACTTTTTCTAGGCAAGAGGGATACTCAGGGATTTAAGAAAACTAGAAACAGTTTTCTTGGGTACTAGGATCTTTTTAAATAGAGTTAAGTAAGAAATATCAGTTCCTACATTGATTCTTCTGACTTATGAAGTTCTGGTCACAGATTTAAGTGATACTGTGGAATTGAAGAGTAAGTTTAATTACAGACTGATATTGATATCAGTAGGCAGAGAACAAAACCTCCATTTGGAATTGGAATGTGACCCTTTAGCCATGCAATGCTATTTAAAATTGCTTTCACAAAGCTTTTCAGAACTCAGCAATGTATGATGAGAGAAAAAGGAGGCATTTTCTAAGAGACATTCAGCAATACTGACTCTGTCACTGGCAACTAATACTTCCTCATGCATCTTAGAGTCTCCCCTAAGATCTTCCCTCTAGAGTTATCTCTTTCAGTCTAGAGCAGGGCTCCATCTCATATCAGATGAAAACCCGGATGATTTTTTTTGCCATAGGACAGTTAATGACAGTTTACCACTTTTAATCATTGTGCAGGAATTCTACAAAATAGAAATGCAGTCATCTCACAAAACTTACCTCTTTCACATGATCTGCCAAGGTAGCCCGTGCCAGAGCAATCACAAACATATCTGTTCCACCCATCCCTGCACACACCATTGTTTTTACAGGGGTTGCTAAGGCAAGGTTTTGCAGTTTCTCTTGAGCATGAGGGTTTTACTCCAGCTGTGCTTTGAATTTCAGCCATCTGTCGAATATCTTTACTTTGCCCATCAATAAATAAATCTCTAATGCAGCCAACGTATCCATAATTGAGAAGCGCTGTCCACACCTCTGTTGGGAAGACTAGGCCTGCTTTATTTTCTGGTAAGCCTCCAAGATATAAGTCATCATCCAAGTCAAGGATTTCACTTTCCCCTGGTGCAGTATATGGAGTACGTAACGTGTTCACAGATATGGTCCCTGAAAAGACGACAAAATGCATGATTTTCATGACATTTAAAAGATTTTGGTACTGCTTTTTTACTCATCACAAGCAGCTATAAGTCAAGCATAGGTATTCTATTTGTACAGCTCTAGAATCATAGATACACTTCACTATTTTAATTACAATGTAGTAAAAATACTGTCAGGAAGTGAATGACGTAAAAACATTTATGCACAATACTACATGATCACAATATCAAAAAAACCCAGTGAAAAATGACCTTACCAGTCTCATAGGGGACGGGGGAATGCAGTTGAGAGTTATTTTCAGAAATATCCTCATTGTGCAACAACAACAAAAAATCTTCACTCCCTCATATGCATTTCAAAGCATTAAGGCTGAGGTTGCCTTGATAGGTTGTAACCTGGCCGGCATATCTGTGTCTTTGGTTTGGATCCAAAGACACAGTATTTTAAAAGACTCTCACCACTTTCAGTGGGCTTTGGATAAGACTTTTTTCTTTGAGTGCAGAAGGAAAATACTCTCATCAGCTTCCAGAGAGGCAATCATTAAGAAGGTAGTGATGTGCTCCTAGAGTGAAAATCAATGCCTCTGACACTTACCTTGAAATGTGTGCATGTTACAAACAAAGGGAGAAAAGATGTATACAGACCTTCAGGAAAACAGAAGTATCTATTTGATTTAAATTTAAAAATTAAATAAACAAAATTAAACCTAAAATAGAGTTCTCTTTTTACAAAGTGTCTAAACAAAGAAACTGTAATCAACTGCAAAGATTCTTTTTGGTTATACCTTTTAAAAATAATGAGGTATGCAATTTTTACAGTTCAAATAAGCAGAAAAACAAATTTAGTACACTAAGTCACAGCATATACTTGTGTTAATCAAATTTAATTTTATTTCTAGGTAAAATCACTTGAAAAAAAATCTCCGTGTAGATCTTCACAGAAGTAACTCCTAAGTAGGTGCAAAAGCAAACAAAATATAAATCAAAACATTATATAGGTCACCAGATTACTATAATGTACCAGTCATATCATATAACACATCTCCTGAACATGCCATTAAAAGTGTATTAATGATGACAAGACACTGAAGAATCGTATTTACCACAATGAATTTATTATACATGTATATACAAAACTAACATAATTCACTATCTCCAATGTTAACCTGGAAGAGATTCCACAAGATAACACCAATTATCAAAAATGTTTCCACAGTGATAGGAGTTGTGCATAGGAATCCAAGACATTCAGATTTTTTTAGAGCATACATATTAAGACATGAGTTTTAAGCAAAGGAAGGTCAGAAAAAGATCATTCTCCTACTTGGATACATCCTAAAACTTAGGCTTCTCTTTTCGCCATGGACTCCTGTGGAAGCTATATTCTTTCTGTTCTTTTGTTGCTTCGATTGGTTAACTTCGACAGCATGGGCAAAAGGAATAACTAAAGAATTTGGATCTTTAGCGAAAGGTCTTTGGGGTAAAGATCTCAGAAGTCCAACTCCTACGTGAGACTTGAGACACTGGATTTTAGAAGGGCTGGATACCACTACAAACAGTCTCCCTACTATCAGAAGAGACTAAAAAAGGTAAAAAAAAGGTTTGCATAGCATATTTGCATCATTATAAGCACTTTTAAAGAATAAGAATGTGGTCAGTTTTCCCTTTTATGTATTATCAGAAATGTTTTCTGTGCCAGTTGAATAATCACACAGATGTAAAAATGAACTTAAAGTCTTAACTGTAAGAAATGTTGAAACAAGTTTCTTTTTCTTCCAAACCTCCATCTGTTTAAAACTGATATTATGATTTGCTAACTTTAAAAATTTGTATTACTGCTCAGATTCTTGAAGCAGAACTTGGCACTCTGTGGAACGCTTGCTAGAGATTTGACCTTAGATAAGCAAGCATAAACATTTTGAGGCATGATCTTATTAATCAGCTGCATCAAACAGGGACACTTGTGAATGACCTGTCAAACGAAGTAAGCTAACTTTTCAGAGAGCATCCTGGGCATCAAGAAGGACTGCTAACAGACAATAGATCATTTCTCCTTCAAAAAAAAAATGCTGTAAACATAAATTATATTTGTCCTCTCAGTATTTCTTACTGGTATTGTTGCTTGCTCCCATCTGTTGCTGTGCATGCTAATTTAGGACCAAATGCTTTAAAACCTATGTTCAGGCAGCACCCACTTGTGCACCCACACAAGTTAACTCAGCTGCAGCCTCCAACCTCAAGCTCACGAATGTGAGCAGTGCTGTTTTCTGTTGGACAAAGGCATTTATATTTTCAAGAGATTCAAGATAACTTCTACGACTCCTTTTCTTGATTACTTTGAATGCACAAGAAAAGACAGGTAAATCTCTGCCAGTGTAGCTGCAACATTACATGACATTCCAAGTGGAAGCTTTGGAAGCACAGAAGGCTTAGAAAGACGAATGATAAAGGGAACTGTCGATCAGCACTACACTCTGGTGACTGAGAATTATAGTTAAGTGATAGACTGCAGTGGGAAACTTTTCTTCTGTATGTCATAAAGGATTACCCTGAAGACAACCTAAATATTATTTTGAATAGTTAGCAACAGCTTCTTAAATAAATGAACTTTTTACCTTCCTAAGAAATGAAACCCCATAAAATATGCCCTGGGAGAAGTCCTCTGAAATCTTAGTGCAATCATAGCATCTAATTACAATGGGTAGAAAAACATGACAGGCAACATCTCCTCTGTGCATCTTTTTCATGTTTTAGAAGGCCATGAAACCACTATTACACATCTGGACTATCTCTAATTTACTGCTGGACATATTCATGACATTCCAACTAACTGCCATATTGTGTGCATTATCTTCAACCAAAATAAGGTAAGTTATCTCTATTTAATTCTTTTAGTTGAGAGCTACACTAAGGCACATAGCACCTTCAGAAGACCCTAAGCTGTTATGTAGGAGCTTGAACAAAATATCATATAGAACACTGTCTAACAAGAACTAGGACTATAATATAGATAGGCTGTAGTCTATCTAATAGCAGACAACCCATGCCTGGGCACCAAGAGGTTCATGCTATCAGTTACCAAGTTGTCCTACTTTCCAGCTGAACTTCTTATAGCATGTCCAGGCAATCATACAGCTCTCACTGCTCTTGGTATCCAAAATACCTTTTATGCATCTCTGACAGGTAATGCAAACTTTAGTCACTAATTGCTTTGTTAATGCAGATGAAAAAAATCCAAGAAAAATAAGGGGAAATAAAAAAAAGTGTTCCAAAATATAGTGAAAATTACAGGGTCTTGTAAGTATCCTAAAATAAAGTTTAGAACTCAAGTTCATAGAACATGGGCCAACAGAAAATAAGCAATGGGTCTATAAACACTTTTGGATTCACAGTGCACCCAGAGCTGTGACAGAACGAGAGTATGCTGTTTCATCTTGGTGAGGATTTTTTTGGGTTTTTTCATTTGTTGGTTGGTTGGTTGGTTTCTGTCCTGTGGGCTTGTGTTGTTTTGGGTTGGGGTTTGGTGTGTGGGGTGGTGTTTTGTTTTTTGGTGGGGTTTTTTTTGTGTTTTGTTTTTGTTTGGTTTTTTGTAGTTTTTTTCTTTTTTTTGCTTGTTTTTTGTTTGTTTGTTTGTTTGTTTTAAGTCTGTCATCTTTCTTAAGGGAAACTTTAAGTTGTACTGAAAACATCTCAAGTTGGACCTCAGGACTATGGCAGATACTACCCCAGAAACTGGGGACTGTAATGCACATCCTCTTTGGTAGATTTCATTTGTACTTTCTTTGGGAATGACAGGCAGATTAAAAGGAATTGTTTTGTCCAATCACCAGTGTGTTCCAATTCATTTGGATGTTTCTACTTATGAATATGAAGAGACATCACTTTCCATAGAAGCAGAAAGAAAGAAAGCTAATGGAGCATACAAATGTCTTACATGGTGTAAAGACATGCACAGGTATCCCCCAAAAATGCCAAGGCAGTGGAAAGAATCCAAAATGTTTATCCTGAAAATGAGAATGCTAAAAAACTTACAAAGGGAAAACTGCACCAGCCTGCAAAGCAGCGCTGGGCCTGAAAAAGACACTAACTCCTGTTGTCTTCCAGCCTCAACTTCCTTGTCTTCTCTCCTGTGCCCGCTTGTAATATCTGTTTTATCTGTCCACGTTCCAGGCATCTGCCCACGAGGGCAGCCTTTCTCTGGAATGCAAGAAAAAACCCTTGAAAAAGGGTTCCTTCTTGGGGAGAAAGTCTCCTTAAGCAGACATTTAATTAAGCTCTAATCTCCTCGAAGTGAAATCTTCTGAAAAAGGAACACCTATCCCACACTGGGCCAGCACAAGAAAAGGTTAGTAAATTGCTCTGTAAAGATACTGTAACGTCAATCCTTCTCAAGGTAGAATTGTCACTTCTGACAAGTGGAAAAAATGGGACACATTTCATTTTACAAAATAACCTTGAGACAACAGATATTGCCAGGAAGTAGCAGATTCAGAGGAGCGCTGACCACTCAAGAGAAAACTATAACCTTAAATTGCAACAACTCTGTAGTAAGAACCACCCTATAAGTTCCATCTTTGCATACTACCTAGCATAACAGCACCCATAATGAGATCAGATCAGTAGTGACACTGTTTCTTTGAGCAACACTGAGGTAGTAGTGCCTACTAGGAAACATGCAGCTTCCTTGAAAAGTTTATTAATATTCAAAGTAAGAAATATTGTCTGTATTTCTATCAGAATAAGGAAGAAATGGAAAAATGCTGATAGCATGTGGTTTGTCCAGCCTGAAAGAAGAAAAAGGGAATGACTGAAAGACAAGTGGAGTGACTTTTTTAGTCTGGGAACTCATGATCTAGCTTCAGACTCTAAAAACAAGTAGCATTTCTAATCTCCATAAATTGGACATGAATTTAAGGGTCCCGGATGACCTATTGATGCTCTGATTCTGCAGCATTTTACCCACGAACACAGTGCAATTTAAAGATTCAGAAACTTCTTTATGGATTGGAAAAGCAGTTTGAGAAAAACTAATGAAATGATGAGCTTCAGCAAAAATTATTGACTTAAAGGACAACTGATTAGTGAGCAGTCCTTCAAAGGAAGAGTCTACAATACAAGTCAACAGTAACCCACATATGAGCAAAATGGGAACTATATTGGAGGTTACAGAGAAGCCTATTGTGCCACTTTACTGAGCATTGGTAAAGCTTTATCTTTAACTCTGAGAAAGATGTAAGTCAGCCAGAGAGACTGCAGAAGATGGTAATAAAAGTGGTCAGTAGCTACAGAACATGCAAAAGGAAAAAGGTGATGTTTCTTAGTCTCTAAACCAGAGACTGGCATAATATACAAATCGTAAGTGTTATAGAAATATGACATAGGGGGAAAATGTGTGGTGTATTTTGCGCCTGCTATGGACAAGAAATGATGGGAAAAATGGTTTGTTATGCATAGAAAATTATTCAGCTTACAAATGATTTCATGGGAAGGTTGTACAGTGTCCACTGCTGGACGTAACTCAATACCTGTCAAGACTTACACAAGCACACTTTCACTACTTTCATTGGAGGGATAAAATATTGGAGGTCTCAATGTCACCCATCTCAATTTTACTATGAGCTTATGAATAAATGAAAAACACTAAGTGGATCATTGGAAGAATTTTCCTTAAATGCAATATAAACCCATTCTCCCAAATACGCAGACTACTAACATTTGTTGAAGTAGAAACATGTAAATCTAGCAGTTCTTAAAAGTTTGAAAACATGTGGGAAGCAACACGTAGAAGTGTGCATGTGAAAAAAAAAAGAACCTGCAACACAGTACATGTAATTGATATCAACAAAGCACTACTTACAGTGAGATACTGATTACAGTTAAGCTCTAATTACATACTCTAGGAATAATTTCTGGTATTCAGGCTGAAATTCTAACTTTAGTTCAAAATTCCATTGACTTAGCCCTCAAATGCTACCTACCTGTGAATACATTCTGATACATTCTGTTTTACACTGCCCTACACAGCTAGAGGTTGACAAGAAGAGTAAGATTCCTCTTTGATTTCACTTTGTAATGATGATTTCTAGAGGATGAATGGTGGTTGGGTAAAAAAAAAAAAAAAACACATGCAAGGTTATCTTTGAATATGGAAACCAGTTTAACAAAATTTTAAATAATACTTAAGTCTCAGAAAGCAGTTATTAAACCTATTTCCACTGTGTTACAAGAAACACTGTGAACAAAGACCTTTACAGCTGCTTCATGATTTTTTTTATTTAGTAAAGGCTTTTGGGTTTTTTTCTCATTCTTTTTCTGCAGAATTAGCAGTACTGTTACAAGCAGAACAGAAAAACATTTCCCTTAGGTATGAGTTAATGAGCCTCTCCAATCATATTCATTATCTCAGCAATTTACTTTTTCATAAGACTGTGTATAAGAAACTAAATCGTATTTCTAAACCTTTTCTCAATCCTGATCATTTAAATATGAAGACTGCAAGTAGAGCTACTACAACTATTCTGATCTCTCTGGTTACCTGATGTAGCCTATTTAGTTGTTTTTTGTAGCCCAGGAAAAATATTTGCCTTTAAAGGAACAGTGAAAAATAGGAGCAAGGTATTAATTCTAAATACACTTTACATCTTGTGAGCTAAATCACAATATAATAGCTGTGATGAGGACTGTGACCACAGCATACAGCCCATGGCCAAGACAGGGCACATAGGAAGCGGCTCTGAAGCTACTGTCCTTCACAGGAATTCAGGATATATAACTCAGGAGTACTGGGAAGAAACTCAGCTCATATGACAGGACAGAGCAGTTGGGAACCAGGTTGTGTCCCCTGCTACATACCTAGCAAGAAAGATGGACCAGTGGAGAAGGCATGAAATCTTCTTTTACTTAACCCTGGGAAATATGGTGGCAGGAGCTCCTTCTTACCAAAGGTCTGCTTTATAGGTAAGGAAGTGCTCAGAGTAAGTCATACAAGCAACAGAATGGGATTCTAGGCTGAAAAATTTCTGTATGAATAATAGGTCAAAAATTGCTTCATCAGAAGGAAATTAAAAGGCATCAACTCTTGCTTCTTCCTTGTATCTCTCAAAATCTTACGAGATTGGAAGAATTGCTAGAGAGTAGGGCCCAGATAATTACAATTTAAAAGCATGTTCTCATTCGCTACATCTCCCTTCCCTCCTTCACTGCAGTCCCAGACAGGCAATGGCAAAGTCAGTAGTTTAGAGTGGCTGATCACTGTGACTGAGAGTCTGGAAGAGAGCAAAGAATGAAAAATAAATCTAGTACTTGCTGATCCAGCTAATATGAAAGTCAAGGAAATTAGCAAAGCTCCTTGAGAAATGTCACAGCATTCCACTATCAGAGGGAACCACTCTACATTGAATTTGAAGGCTAGGAGTAAAAGGTTTCAAGACACAAAACTTAATTAAAAAACAACAACCAAACTGCAGTTTATTTGAGCTATTTATTCATTAACAGAAGAATCTCTTCCTTCATACTTGATAGCTAGGGAAATATGCTGTCAATAGCAACAAGAAAGTCTCAGAAAAACACCTTTTTTTTTTTTTTAATCAGGTATATTCATTCACTTGCATAAAAATTCTGAAGGTAAGCAAGTGAAAAGTAATTGTGATTTCCAGTATGTTTGGTTTGGGCTAGAGGAAAGAAACCAAAAAGCATCCTGAAATAGTAAATAACTAGTAAATAAATAAATAAACAGTCAATAAATTTTATTATTCATGGAAAAAACACACCAACCTGCATAATGAGATGCATAACTCCAAGAGACGATAGAGCTGTGAACACAAGTTGGTGGAGTTTGTGATCCTCAGGGCAGTGAGGAGGGTGCAGAGCAAGCTCACCGCCCTGGATTTCAGGAGAGCAGACTTTGGCCTCTCCAAGGACCTACTCAGTAGAGTCCTATGGGAAAGAGCCCTGGAGGGCAGAGGGGCCCAAGAATGCTGACTGATATTCAAGGATCATTTCCTCCAAGCTAAGGAGAGATGCATCCTGACAAGGAAGAAATCAGCCAAAAATTCCAGGAGGCCATCATTGATCTATAAGGTGCTACTGAGTGAACTCAGAGCAAAAAAAAAGGTTTCAGAAGGTGGAAATGAGGACAGGTGGCCTTGGAGGAATACAGGGAAATTGGATGGGAATCTTGGATAAGGTTGGGGTAACCAAGACCTACTTAAAATTCAGTCTGGCCAGGGACACAAGGATGACAGGAAGGGCTTCTGTAAGATATGTTACAAATATAAGAAAGACTAGGGATAATGTGGTTCCTCTCCAGAAAGAAACAGGAGACCTGGCTACCATGGATAAAAAGAAGGCTGAGGCTCTCAATGACTTCTATGACTGAGTCATCAATGGCACATGCGCCAGTCATGCTGCCCAAGTAGAGAAAGGCAAATGCAGGGACTGGGAGAACAAAGACACTAAGCCCACTGCAGGATAGGATAAGATTTGAGACTAGCTAAGGAACCTGAAAATGCACAAGTCCATGGGACCCAATGAGATTCATCTGCAGGTCCTGAGAAAGCTGCCAAACAAAATTACTCAGTCACTATCCATCATTTCTGAAAAATCAAGTCAGTCACGTGAAGACCCTGATGACTGGAAAAAGGGAAATATAAGTCTCGTTTTTAGAAATACCAATCAGTCTCAACTCTGTGCTAGGCAAGATAATGGAGCGGATTCTCTGGGAAACTATGCTAAGGCACATGGAAAACAAAAAGGTGATGAGTAACAGCCATCATGGCTTTACAACGGGGAAATCATGCCTGACAAATCTGGTGACCTTCTCTGACAGGGCTACAGCACTGGTAGATAGGGGCAGAGCAACTGACAGGTCTGTCCGGACTTAGGCAAAGCATTTGACACTGTCCCGCATGACACCCTTGCCTCTAAGTTGGAGAGACATGGACTTGATGGATAGACCACCTGGTGGATAAAGAACTGGCTGGATGGTCACACAAAGAGTTGTGGTCAAGTGACCACTGTCCATGTGGAGACCAGTGACGAGTGGTGTCCCTCAGAGGTTGGTACTGGGGCCAGTACTCTGGGATCGAGGGCACCCTCAGCAAGCTCACTGATGACACCAAGCTGTGGGGTGCAGTTGACACACTAGAGGGAAGGGATGCCATGCAAAGGGACTTTGAGAGGCTTAAGAGGTGGGCCTGTGTGAACCTCAGGAAGTTCAACAAAGCAAAGTGCAAAATCCTACACTTGGGTCATGACAGTCCCAGGCACACGTACAGGTTGGGCAGAGAAGTGATTGAGAGCAGCCGTGGGGAGAAGGCCCTGGGGATGATGGTCCATGAGAAACTCAGTATGAGCTGGCAGTGTGCCAGAAACACAGCCCAGAAAGCCAAGCCATGTGGGCAACAGGTTGAAGGAGGTGATTCTCCCCCTCTGCTCTTGTGAGACCCCACTTGGAGTACTGCATACAATTCTGGTGCCCCCAACATAAGAAGGACATGGAACTGCTGGAGCAAGTCCAGAGGAGGGCCACAAAATTGATAAGAGGACTGGAGCACCTCTCCTATAAAGACAGGCTGAAAAAATCGGGGCTGTTCAGCCTAGAGAAGGTTGTGTGGAGACCTCATAGCAACATTCCAGTTTCTGAAAGGGAGGATGGAGATGGACTCTTCATCACAAACTGTAGTGACAGGACAAGGAGTAAAGGGTACAAACTGAAAGAGGGGAAAATTAGATTGAGTATTAGAAAGAAAGTCTTTACTGTGAGGGTGATACGATACTGGAACAAGTTGCCCAGGGAGGCTGTGGATGACCCAAACCTGTCAGTGTTCAAGGCTAGGTTGGATAAGGCCTTGAGCAACCTGATCTAGTGGGAGGTAATCCTGCCCATGGCAGGGGGAGTTGGGACTAGATGTTCTTTAAGGTGCCTTCCAACCCTTAACATTCCATGATTCTGTGATTCTGTAAGTCATGAAGAAATAATCTAAACACATAACACATCAGAACTTCCTGATCCAAACAGAAGAAAACAGGAATATATAGTTCATTATTTCTTTTAATTGCTAGGCAATTATTTTACTTTGTTAAATCTGATGATCATGATTCTATTCAGCAAATATTCCATTTAAAAAAATAATGGCATTGCCGGTATTACTGGTACTTCTCCTGCTGTATTGTTGTATGCATTAGAATAATGGAAAAATTTTGATGTCTGGTTCAGATTGCAGCTAAAAATTAAGTTTATCAATCCATAAGTCTACACATTTTATCAAGTATTCCTGGTAATAGTTCATTGGTTGAGAGTAAATAGGTATTACAGTCAGTGTTCAAGAGTGACAGGGTAAATAAATTTCATCAATCTTAATCATAGGCAAGTCAATAGATGGATTAATTTGATTATATATAATTCTACTTCAAAATATCATGGAATCCTGATCACCAGGTTTGTTTTCTTCCTAAAATAAGTCTACATTCTTGCTGATGTCCATCAACAGTTCTAAAAATTAAAGTATGCCCTAAACTCTCTTAATGGCACTTGTGAGCAACACTTTTTGTGAAGCAATGGAAGTGTAGAACATATCTTCAAATGTAAACAAATGCTATGCATTTATGTCTTTTCTGTATAGTTCTGTTGGCTTTGGATGTAAGAATAAACTTCGCTTTCAGCAGAGTCCCACAGGCATGATTATGACAGGATTTACTGCCTCATGAATCACTGAAACAGCACTTAAGAAGGAAGTCTGAAATGAAGATTGTAGTATAAATATTATAACTGCTGGATACTCCATCCCAACTGAGGATGTTGAGAAGTTATGTTTTCTTGTTTGGTTAGGGTTCTTTTTCTTGTCTGTCTGGGGTTTTTGCAGGGTTTTCTTTGTTTGTTTGGTTGGTTCTTTTTAACCTCAAGAAATGTAAATAAACAACTGACATAATATAATAAGAAAATCAAACTCTCTAAAATTAGAATTTGAAGCGGCACAACCAAGGAATCAAATTATTTTTAATTGGGCAGATCAATTGAATTTGGCCTAATTTTCAGCACAGGCTCGACTAAAATCTTCAGTTTAAACCTGCACCTAAGATTTGCTTGATCTGAAATCTGATTTGTGAGTAATAAGAAAATAAGTCATAAAATGATACCTCTTCTGGGGTTAAGCTCTCAGAAGGAAACTGTAATTGCAAGTTATGGAAAAGGAGTCACCAGAAGGAAGAAAGTAGGGAAAACTGCACAAAGTCCAAAAGGAATTTACATTTTTAACACTCAGTTTCAGAGTGTACATAAACTTCAGACTGAATACCAATATTAATTAGAGAATTCTTCGATGGACAGTATTACAGATTCATTACATTCACCACTTCCTTCCTCCCCTAATCTTGGTATGAACTACAGGAAAGATACCTTAGAAGAGATCTGTCCTTCAATTAATGTATATTGATTATTTGCTTAAGTCAAGATATATATTCAAGATTAGATGCAGCTGAAACACATCTGAGCTAGATTTCACTAATTAAAAGCATTTTATGCCTCATTAGATTTCAGTAGCATTAGGAAGAGTTTATGAATTCTTTATTTTTACCCTTTTAGGTGAGATGATTTTTTGAGTAAACTGCTATAGAATATGAATCATACTGACAGAATGCAGCATAGCAATTATTTCCATTTCTGCTGATATGTGTTGTTAGCCATTCATTAGCATATCATTTAATTATGCTGAGACCTGCTGACACATTTGGAAGTTCTGTGTTGTTTCTGTGGGCCAGCTATTCCCTGTGTTGGAGATTACTTTCAGTAATCCTTTTTTTGCTTTATTTTCGTTCTTGAAATTTGGCACTTCAGCTATTTGGTGTAAGCAAGCACAGAGGGAGATTACAATTGCTTTTTCAAGTATAGAACACACTTATTTGCAAGATTAAGTACTTGATTACCCAATAATGTTAACGTAAGATATTTTACTCAGCAAATTACTGTATTCTGGTATCTGACAATAATGACTTCTTTTATTTCCCTTACTTTTCAGATGATGCACAACTCTAATTGTGACAACATTACTATGTACCCTGTGTGCCCTCAGATACAACAGGAAAAAAATACCGAATGCTAAGAAAAGAAACTTACCTGATCGTCCATCCCGTTGAAAATCCACATGGTACCATTCACCATCATTCACCTTCTTCTGCAAGGCTTTTATTTTTATAGTACCTGATCCCATGTCTAACAGCAGGTAGAGGTGGCCATCAAGCATCTCAATGGCAAAAAAGTCAACCTTCACCATCTGTGGATGTTTGGCATCTTTTTGGTGCCTTGGTTTCCCATGACTGAAAAGAATTAGGCCATTTGGCTCAGTTGTACGAAAATCAAATGATATTGAGCCTGTTTTCTTGGCATTCCACTTTGGCAAAGAGATGAATGACTCTGGTGTTTCAAATGTGATTGGATCTAAGGTTGCAACATTCTCACATTTAAATGCTACAACCCCATGAATCTTCATTTTAGGATCTCCTTGCTTGGCAAGTCGAGATAACTCCAACCTGACGTCATTATTTTTATATACAACCTGCAAGCAAAGCAGAGAAGTTACTCAAAGAAACCCGGCCATTTTAACCAAACAGATATAATCCTGAATAGGCACATTATTTAAAGGATAACAATGATGATATATGAATATGATGATTTACGTACACACAAAATTAAAAAGTATTTTCATTGACTAATGATTTAATAATTGTTTTCATTAAACCAAACAAAGTTGCTCTAAAAATATCCCTAGAGTTAATTCTAACAATCTGAAAGAATCTACTATGAGTTGCAAATTAGCTTGTGTGGCCTTGATTACTTAAAAATCCTCTTTGCACAGCCATTCTGCTACAATAGAGAAGTATAGGATTTCTTCTTCCTCTAAAACCCTTTGTCACTGTCTTAACTTTTCTGTTCATGTACAGAAAATGTACCAAGGTCAGATATCTCATAATTTACCATCTTTTCAGTTTGTCCTTGGGGCTGAGGAATAGAAGCATTCATGATATCCATGAAGCTATAAGATAGGCAAACTAGTATCATACAGATCAAAGCAGGCAAAACCAGGAAAATCTTTGAGCCAGTTCAATTGGACAAAAAATAAATCAACTTACATATTTTCCCTGACTGAAGACTTTTCAGATAAAAATGAAAGACAATATTAGTTTTAAATCCAATTGACCTCTGCAGCAAATATTCTTGCTTCAAATTACATTTTTACTTGCTCCAGAGAAGCCTGTCATGATAAAAACATTTCCCAGGGTTCCAGTCTTTGCTAGTATATTCTGAAATTGCTGCAATTTCTGAGTTATCCAGAATACAAGGGCTGCTTAAATGAAGCTCCCTAATACCAAAGGAGTGAGCAAGTATTTTGTCAATACTTTTAATTGTTCAGTAAGTGACAGACTCAAGCTAAAATACCACTGAATGGTTGACTATGACCCCATAAGAGAGAAGCTAAAACCTTTGTCTCTATTTCTAAGGTTAAGCCCTACATTAAAAAGCAATTTGAAGAAAAGGCAACAGCTCAGCAAAACCAAGCACTTTGTGCTGAGGCCTCTTTATCTACAGATCTATACCATTCAGGACTAGACCATGTCTGGCCCCTGATCCAATATTCCAACTATACAGTGTAGTTTGAAGCTATTCAGGGGACCAGCACTGATTTAGACCTTACACCCCTATTAGTGGTTAGAAAGTGCTTACTGAACTCTCAGGATAGAGCTTCTCGATTAATTTCCTCTGAGACCTAGTCTGAACTCAAATGAAACCCACTTTGACACACAGAAGCAGAAGACATGGGGGACACACTGCAGAACTATGCTACTGTTAGAAATCAAAACACTAGCATATAGACAGTCTAAGATGGCACACTCCATAAGTGATTGTTCCTATCAAAAAATGGTGTTTGAAGACACCAGAACATTAAAGAAATGACTGACAGAGTGACAGGTTTTTACTGTAAGAATTGTTTTCTTTCTAATTATATAATTATCCACATTGCAAATTTCATCATAAGGCATGGCAGAATTATTCTACTACATTAAAATGTGTCTTAATAGCTAATAAATATGCCTATTTCTTCATGTTATTACAGAGTACAAATAATGCTGTTTCCATGGGAAACAGACAACAGATAAATCTCACTGTGGATTGCTGACAGCAGAAATGATACTCTGCCACACAGAGGCAGATAATGTGTTGCATTCTTCAACTGAAGACATTAGAAGTGAATTGAATTTGGATTAAATTGTAATATTAGAGAGTAAGGATACATATTTCCATATATTAAATAGATCTATAACACCTCAGATATCACAGATTGTGCAAATGAATTCAGAAGAGTACTGGAGAATAAGCACAAGTGATCTCCCTTTGGTGTGACTTTCAGTCTTCAGAGTGAAGAAGACCATTTAGAGTGAAGAATGCAGCAAAGAGTCAGTAGACTGGTAGGTTACTTAGACATATCTGGTCTCATGGAACATTGGCCATTTTCTACAGCAAAAGGGATTTTGAATAGCTTCCACTGCAAGAACTTACAGGGGACAACTTTTCTAGATTAGACTGAAAAGCATTAAATTGCAGCCAGAGGATACAATAAACAAACAGAAAGGAACAAATGGGCTCTTATCAGAATTAAATCGCAAATGATGAAAATGAAAATAAACAAGGCAATAAAGAATATGAAAAAATCTTTTTTTAATTGTCTACTGAACAAGGGCAGGTGCCAGGACAAGGCAAATAAATGCACAAAGAGATTTTATTGTTATGGACAAATCAAATTGTCTCATATTAATGAAAGCTGGTCAACTGAAAATTACAATTAGGAGTTAATAGATATGTTAGAAAAACTGTCTAAATTGGCTAAAGTCTGAAGTCATTTGCCAACTCAGAAACAATAATTTGTAATAAATATGGTACTTGAACAAGAACCTAATGGACAAAGTGCAAACAGGAATACTAGCAATTGTTTTCTCAATAACTTGTCACCAACTCTTTAAGTAGCTTAATATATAGGAGAAAAAAATTGCTAGAGCAATTTAGTCAAGGTGGAAAATATTTTATACCACCAATATTAAAACATTCTTGGAATCCCTAAATATTGCATAGGACAATTTCTAACTTCCATATTCCACAACTGAAACTCCATAGCTACTAAGAAGCACATGACTGCATATTATTACATTCATTGTGTGGAAACTAAATAAAGCGTATATCTAAGTTTTACAGTGCTTATGTTCTATGTTTTAGAATGCTTATATTCCTTTAATGTTACTAAATGGAAAATTTGGAACTGAATTATTGTGTATAATTAGTATTAAAAGAGGAATATATGAACCATAACTGAAAAACCCTGTAAACTATTAACTGAACACAGCTGGCATTTGACAGCCCGTTTCCTGGTGTTATGCTGAGATTCTTACCCCACTTCCTGTCCATGAAAAATGTGCTCAGCCATCAGTAAACCATAGCAAAAAGGGGGAAAACAGTATGTTCACAGAAAGCAGTTATCATTAAAGTTTGGGAAAACAACTGAACAGTAAGGAATGATTCTGAGATGAATATCTGCTTTATAACTCAGAAGGTATATGCTTTAGAAGTAATAGCCTCTAGAGTACAAATAATTTAATTTACTCATTCAATCATTTTGCCTTTTTTTTTTTTCCCTCTGGGTACATAAGGACAACCACGTTTTTAATAGGGCTTGTATCATTCCCATCTGAGGCACACAACATATTGTTCTTTAATATTAACTCAGTATATTGTCCCTCTATTACAGACATGAATCCACAATTAGTCAAGCAAAAATGATTTGCAGTGGAGAAATATTTGAGTCACATTGACCTTTACTCCCACACAACCTACAGTCGGTATCCTTGCAGTGCTGTGTGCTTTACCAGCATCTATTGGGTTGACTCTGGTAATAACTTGCTTGCTCTTGCACTCACTTTCATACCTGAGCAACAATAGAAGTTTCCTGCACATGAAACTGCCAGTCCCCAGAGAACTGTGTTATGCTATCAAGAGCACCCTGAATTTGTTTTCTATTCACTGTATTCTTCTTAAGATTAAGTAAGTTTCAAGACCTCAGTCTTTAAAATATATAATTACCTCATTCTTGGAAACTGTAAAAGGTCACCTAAACTTCCAAGAGAAAGGGAGCCGTTAGCAATTTCTCACAACTTGCAACCAAGCTATCCAAAGCAAGGAATAAATTTGGTTTCTAAGAGAGGGCAGAACTACATATCATTTTACAATCAAGATTCAGGCTTCCTTTGCTTCCATCTAGGCCAACCACATGCTGGGTAATTTGCAATAACACAGTGCTGAGTCTTAATAAATAAGTCCAGCTATGATATAGCAAATATTACCTTTAGCTCAGCACTCTTTAACATGGTCTGTGGTTATTAATTAATTCATGCTCCCAAAGATATATAATGTACATAGTTTCTTTGCAAGTCAGGGCCTCAGTATACAATGAACTACAGAAGCGTATCAAGTATTCACTATAGACCCTGACAGTGGTCATGGTTGGTGCCTTCAACAACAAAAAATGTACCAGGGCAACCAATGAAAATACATTATTAGACCAGCAATATAAAAATTTATGAATGACCTTGAGAAAAGGTGAAGGAAAAGAGAAGAAATTCATATTAGGGACATATTAAACATACAATCACTCAATTGTCAAGTTAGAAAGTAAAAGTAAATAAAAAAAAAAATAAGCAGAACCTTATCAGTTCTTTCTACTGATTCTATCCCATAAGATTTAAAACCAGAAAAGATGTGAAAGAATTCTGATTTCGACACCATTTTCAATTCAATATGCAGTCCTTTCCACATCAAACACTATGAGTGAAGAAAGGCATTACCCTCAAATATTTCAGAATACTGACCAACTCTGCCAGCAACAGCTTTTCCATCACTATGATTAAAATCCTTTAAATTACTATGAAGCATTTTTTTCAAATTACTTTGTATTATTAAAACCAAAAATGATCCTCAAGGAGCTAATCACATCCCCTCATTTGCAGCATCTAGGTTTCCTTGAAAATCAAAGACAAGCCAGGAGTTCAGAGCACTTACCATTACGATCTTGCTCTAAAGAGCTTGACTATTTACTTAACAGGAAGGTGAGGAAAAATACTTCTCTAAATTTGAATGAATGGGTAAATCTAGTATCGAAATCTGTTAAAAACCGGATCATAAATATTGTGTTATCCTAAAGCAGTATTTTAGTATTTTCATATTTTCATGAAACCTGGATTACCTAGTGCAAACAATGACAGTTAATTCTCTAAAATGGAGATTAGTATCATCCAAAATGGCTCAGGTAGGTGCTGCTAACCTACAAGTTTATGCTGCACAGTGGAGTCAGCAGGAGATAACTTGCTGATGTCAGAAAGTCTAACAATGAGATTTACATTATGGGAAGCCTGAGGCAATTTTCATCAGCTTGCTTGAACAGCCGCAAGAATTTCCACGCTCATTGAGAACTACCTGGTGCATATAGGACCGCATTCCCCAGAAATCCAAATGCAAAACTAACCACTAAGAATTAACATGTACTTTTTCAATATTTGCTGTATGGTTTTGAACTAATCTATGAATGTCAGTTTCTCACAGGAGGCTTGTCATTTTGCTAATGTCTCCATTTCTTTTCAAGCTCCAAATTGAATATATCAATGACCACAATAAACTAACAGACTATTTACACAAAACTTACGAAGCCCCAATTCAAATGTTTGCAGTGGGATGCATTTTTGAATAAAATGTGAAAGCACGCAACATGAATGACAACAGCTACTCAAGCCTCTAGGATTACTCAACACTATAAACCAGATTTGTTTTCCGAACACAGAGAAGAGATTAACAGGTATATTGAAAGCTCCAAAGGAACATATTATTCATCCTCAAGTGAAATTTTTTCATTCTCCTGAATGAAATATGCATGTGTTGTGGTGGTGGTAGGGTAAGGCATTTAGAAAGGGGGTCATTTCGAGTACCAAAACAAGGCTAAAATTAGCATAATTATATGGAATTTCACTATGAATTCAATAGCACACCTAAAGTTCCACTGTAGACTATCTGACAACTATTACTATTTTACCCCCAAATAATGATGTGAAAAGAATGAAAAAACCAACAAACCTAAACCATAAAACATGATCGCAAAAAAACCCAGAAGAACAAATAATGCACAATTTGATACAGAGAAGACCTCTTAATTACTCTAAAGCAATAAAAGAAAAAGTTGTTAATGGATACGTACAGCTGTAGAAAAAAACCCAGTACTAACAGAAACAAAGTTATAGATATTCTGTGAATGTGAATTTAGATTCACTGTGCAGTACTGGGAGAGTCACCTCAGTTTAATGCATGTCAGCTATTTGCAGAATTAATACAGTTGTGATAGCTGACTTTCAAGGGAAACTAGTCTCTTCTGCTGGAGTTTTGAACGCAGATCCCAGAACTGTTTGTTTCTTTTCTCTCCCACTTTGACTGTCTGAATAGAGACATTTAAAGGGGATGCCAGAAACCTTTTTATGTTCTAAGTTACTGGCATATCGTTTAACATGATATATTGGCAGAACTTAGAAAAAAAACCAAACCAACATTTTTTTTCTAACAACCTTGATAATGGGATTGTTATGTTTTTCACCCTGCTGTGGACACAAGTCTTTTGAAGACCTTTTTTCCCCTCTTCAATAGACTATTTTGTTATTCTTTGTATATCCCGCTGTCTGCTGCCAGACAGCTAAATGTTTTTGACTGTGGTTGCTATGCTTTCTGTTTTTAAGAAATGGGTTCAAGTTTCCTTTTTCTTTTTTTTAACTTCCCATGGCAAAGACTCATAGAAATTTCTTGGCAACAGCTAAATTGCACAGTTTAGGAACAAGTTGGTTCCACAGAAGCTCAATTGGCTCCCAAGTAGGAATAAAGCCTTTACCAAGACATAAGTCATGAAACAAAAGCAAGAGACACAAGAATCACCAAAAGGAAAACAAAATGTATTATTTGAGGGGAAAGCAGCTTTGCATTAATATATTGGATAAAGTATAAAAAAACCCCCAAATTATATGCTACATCCAATGGCTGTTTGGGAAAAGAAAGGGCTACAGGAGACTCAATTATTGTGCTGGATTTCAGCTTTTTCCTCTTCTCTCTTTCACAGTGCAGCAAGAGTTACCAAAGACTAATTCTGCAGCAAAGTCAGAAACATGCTATTTTTCCTCTTTCTCCATTAACTCTTCTTACCCAAGATCAAGCAAAAGAACTCTTTAAAGACTGCAAGTAAGAGGTACTGTAAAGTAGAACACAACTATTACCATTGTAGGGTTGAAGTCTTATTTCTTTAGCATAATATTCATTATATGCTAGATTTTCCAAATTTTAGCACTGAAAGCTTTAAATTCAAGGCCAGAAAATACAGAAGCAAATCATAGAAAAAGAAAAAGATAATATAAATGCAAAAACCAATGTTCTCAGGAATTTCTAAACTCCAATGCATCTCAAGGCAACTTAAAAACTGAGCTACCTTTCTTTAGGGTAGGAATGATACAAGCTAAAATGAAAGTTGTCATAAAAAGAGAAACAGAATGAATCTCAAATTAAAGAGAAAAGCTAAAACGAACCCAACATAATCCAAGTTTGGGAGGTCAATGCTCTGAAGACAAGCTAAGAAAACCTTGTTAAAAAATTCAGTTAGCAACATGCCTAACTGAACATCTGAAATACTTGAACAAATATTTTTTCCATATTAGACATGATTAAAAGCACACAAAAAGAACTGTCAATTCTGCATATCCTTTGGTGAAATGAGGGAGGTTTATTCCACCCCTCACTAGCTTTACTTCCTTCCTTCAGCCTCTGCCATCAGTTTATCAGTAGCTGCCAATTTATGACTAACTTATTACTTCTCCAGAATAATAAATACCCAACTGGCTTTTATTTCTCCTTCTCTCTCACCTGTATAGGTTTCTTTTGCCTCTAGCTGAATAGCTAGCTCTTGGCTGAGGGTGTTTCTGGCTGCTTTCTGTTTTGGACTCATCTCTATTTCCCAATTCCCGGTCTGAAAGAACCTTCTGTTCCAGTGAGGGGAGAACAGACCTCTAATCCTAGGCTGAGCTGCCATGTCTATTGTATGAACTTCTGGCTAGCTTCCATACAGATACTATCATTCCCTTTCAGCTCTTTTGGCTGACTGTCGTTACAGTGCAATTGGCTACTTGTTGACAAGCTATAGAGACTTTCCTTCTCCCATTCCAAGAACCAGCACAGTACCCAGCTACCTTAACAGCTCTCTGATTTTTATTTTTTTTAATATTAATATAGCTACAATTTAGGCATTTGTTGGCAAATTCTGCTCTACCATGATAGGCAAAGACTTTAAAACTAAAAGTTAAAATCTGATTTCCACCCGCTATCTACACTGTTAACTTTACTTTCACTAGTGGAGTGACCAGCACATTCTGGAAGACATTCAGGAAAATTCTTCCCTACCTTCACCTACAATTTCTTATGAATCCTTAGAATCCTTTTAATGTATCCTTTTAGCTTTCCAGTACTGCAATGTCAGTAACTCTACACATCAGCATTTTAAATCAATCTTTGCCTTCTCAGATACCTATGACAACTGGAAACTAAGGTTCCTGTAGTACTTTTGCAGGCAAGATTATTACTATAATTCCAACAGAAGGTATCAAACCACCACACGTTATTCAGAAGCAGCTTTTCCTTCACCATTTTTCGGTGACAGAAAGGTACACCTCGAGGCTGCTGCCACTGTGTTACTTTGCACTCCATTCTGTGCTCACATTCCTTTTCTATACAACCTATATTTTCTGAAATGACAAACAAAGAAACCGTACTCACACAGGGAAACAAGAGGAAAAGCAGGGCCCTTCCTACCTCAAAAACAGGTCTGTATAGTGCGCAACATGTGTGGCTAAAAGCATATATACATTGTCAAGAAAATAATCAACTCATGGGATATTTCTAAGGCATTTCTTTTATACTTAAAGGCATCTTTAAACAGAGGCTGCCTATGCGCCAACTTCATGCTAACAAATTTTATTAAGGTTATAGCTGTCCTCCAAAATAAACTTGCTGAACTAATCCAAATTAATTATCACTATAATTATAAGGAAGGGGGATGTATTATATGGTTTTCAAGACATGCCATCTCATGGCAGTGAGCAAACGCAGCAGAACATACGTACTTCAGTACGGTGTTTAAAGGGTCTGAATCTGCTTGATGACCTTGCAGCCTGAGACTTTGGTGTCAGCTTAGTGCTAAAGAAATGTCAGACAATACAATTTACTTTTGGTTTGGCACAGAACAAGAGGTCCTTGGCCTTAAGCAAAATCGATTCTTTTGACAGATAATCAGCAAAAACATACAATACTACAACAGTGTTTGTCCAATTACATTCAGGAAGAGCAGCTTGCCATAAGAAATTAACTACCAACAAGTACCTGTACACAAGTTACTACTGCTTATTGCAATCTAACACAAATGCAAACTTTTAAAAGCATATTGTTGTGGAAATATCACAGGTTTCCTAAAATACTTTTGATTATGTGTCTGTCACAATAAATACACCTCACAGAGTTTTTTTGGAAAATATCTGTGAAGTGTACTAATTCTGAGTAAAGGGTAGACAGTGCAATTACGCATTTCTCACTTCCCCATGTCATTGCGTACATCAATTGAATGTCTCAGCAATGTTCTGACATTTGTTTTCACCTTTAGATATTTGACGTTTTTTGTTTTTCATTTCAAATAAACACTTCAACTTGAAGATACTTTAAATATAAAGCATATTTTGAACTACCACTTCAGAAAAGTGGGAGGAAAACAGGCTTTTCTTCGGACAAAAGCGACAGGCAAAAATTACTTTCTATTTTTGCTAAAATACTTTCTTGGGACTACTATGACATGTGTTGAATTATACATGTATTAAAAAAATGATAAAGGGTATACATGAAAGCTAAATAAAGAATTTAGGTAGCTACATCTATACTAGTAACTATTGTTCATGTTCATCTCAGTGTAACTCCATTCCAAAAAGCAATACAAGATTATGCAAAGACTTGTAGCATTCATTTTCTTTGGAAAAGTTTGCCAAAATTACTTTCAAGATTCTGCTCTCTGTACTGGGGCCTTGGTCCCACTGAAGTGACCATGTACTGGGTAATGGTAGTGAGAAAGCCTATTATATAAGGGCTGATTCAAAATTATTTAGTAAGAAGTTGTGACGCTTAATAAAAATTTTATTCAAGAGTAGATAACAGATAAGCAGGTAAAAATCAGTGCAGTATGGGACTCATGATTACCGTACCCACAAAGAAGAAAAGCATTTGCCTTTCAATAGAAAATAAATTAAGAATAGTCTCAGTCTGACTGAAAAACAAATTTGAATAAAATGTTTATAAAGCAGAAAAAATTTATATATGATAAATAATGTGAAAAATATCTATTTGAGGTATAATATCTATAAAATATCTAATATAAGGTATATATAAAATATCTATATAAGGTAAAAATATCTATATAAGATATTAATCCTAATATATACCAATAAATAATACCAGGACATGAGACTAAGTCTTACTGTGTGTACCTGTATGATGTCAGCAGAAACCAGAAGGGCACACCATGTCTCCTTGGACTGGTGTCAGACCCATGGTATCATCCAGTCTCTGGAAATGTTAGGCTTTCAAACAGGTGGTTCACGAAGGTGAAAAATACCAAGTGGCTGATGGGAGGCACATTGTGTTCAGAAAATATAAGGGTAATAATTTGCTCTTGTGAAACCCAACCTGCTTGTGATATTTCTTTTGTATTCCCTTCCTTTCTGCAAAGGATTCTTTCTGTGTTACCAAGGAGGACAAGCACCACTGATAAATGACTGCTTTACAAAATATGATCACATGCCCCACCCCAACATCTGAAAGCTTCCACTTAGAAAGAAAAAGAGAATCTTAAAAGTACAAGCTCTAGTTTTTTGTGCCACCTTTTCCTTGAACCTTTCAGTGCTGCTACCAATATATACAAGTAACAGATTTAGTTCTCAAGAACAAAACATGAACAATGCTCAGAGTACATGTGGATATTCAGTATGCACAAAGATCCTTAAAAGACCTTAACCAAACATTCAAGTATTCTTTTCACTAGAATCCAGACAAATTTAAATAAGAAAAGATAATGACTGAAGGTATGTACACAGCCATACTATGGTACTTTTCAATTCTCAGAAGAAAAAAATAACTCTGCGTTCATCAGATTAATTTTTTTTTCCACATTAAACTATAAGAAGATAGTTTGAAAAGTTGCTCACTTTCTTTACAATGGATTCTCTAATTTCTGCTTTAAATTTTAAGCTTTCTTTCAAACAGTGAAAGAATATTTAAAAACAAACCAGCACAAATTAGGTTGACAAGGGTTTTAAATTGCAAATTTTAAAATGTCTCCTTTTTCTCATGGAATTCACTTTGACAGAAATGTAGCTGACCTTAGAAAAAGCAAAAAATTATAACCAGTTAACCACCAAAGGATATTTTTTACATTCCTCCACCTCTGACCTCTCAGCACGGTCCCCTAGCTGAGCATGGAAATAAGCTTTAAAAGACAAGCTTGGGAACTAAAATTCCTAGCAGCCCCTGATATTAATAATCTGACTCAACAGATACAGTGGTCTCATGGTATGACTTTTGCTGTAACTCAAGTTATTTCTAAATCTGTCTCACAGGAATGATGAACTTGACAAGTCTTATGCTTCCTAACAACTTCCTCTGAGCCTATATGAAAAGAAAGGATGGCATATTGATTAAAGTGAATTATTTAAACTTGCAGTAAAATTTGACATTTACTTCACAATTGAATTAGAGACTGCAAAACTGTCTTTTTCAACTGCATAATTGGCATAAAGAATTGCATCATAGGTTCCTACTGCTAAACTGGGACCAATTTATAAGACATCTTAATGTATCAAGTATTTTTTATTTAGTTCTTAGGTCAAGGGAAAAAAAACGACCAAAAATGTTGTCCTGTTCACCTGTGCTATATTTATTTAGCCAAAATAACAACGATCAGCTATTCATCTTGACTATAACATCATTTCAGTTCTTGATACATAGATGCAAAAGAAGTATTTCCACAAAAATTTAAGGCATCAGATGTGCTAGTTATTTGGTTTGCACATTCACAGTTGAGCCCAAATACTCAAGTGACCACATAAGTCACCTATTATTTTCAATTTGTTTTGTAGTTCTCTTCATAGGCATGCCCTTATAACATGCAACTTTGAAGACACTTGAGCTGTACGTGTAACTAAAAAAAATAAATTTGTACAAGCTACGACCCTCAGTTGATCTCAAAGTAAGCATTTGTTTTTAGATGGGATACATATCTAGAGCTGCAAATATCTGAAAAACTGGCTATGGACTCTGGAATGAAAGTATTTTGAGCATACTAGAACACTAAAATATGTATATAATTGACTTAGTAACTGGTCTAGGCTCATTTTTTAACATCCACTTTGATACTTTCCCAACATATCAAATGTACACTGAACATTTTTTTTATGAAATATTTGGGGAAATATCAATCTAGCCTTCATCTAAACATATTGAAAAAATTGAAAAAAGTCAAAGAATAGCTGTATTTTTAGTTTGGCAACTAGATCACAACAGGATTGGCTCCATAAGGACACAGATTTTTATACTTCTACAAATCTCATTCGTTAAAATGTTTCAAAGCATATATGTAATCTTTACTACCTGAGAGGTAAACAAATAATTCTTGTCTCATTATTACTTTCAAGCTGTTCAGTTAAAACCTGGAAAACATGCACCATCTAAATGGCAAAGAAGCACCTCAGTCCTCAGTAGCTTTTATACACGTGAAATTGCCTGGTTTAATTAAGTCTTGGAAAGAGAACACTTATTTTGTGGGGTCTTTTTCCTATACAACACCATAGATTTTATAGCACAAACAGTAATCAGATGGTGTCTTTTGCTAAAATAGTCTAAACTAAAAGAATTTCAGAATTCCATTTCCTAAATAAATATTTCTTTTCAGTGTTCTGTGTTTATAATACTGCTTTCTGAACTTCTCAGAGAAGTTTGCAAGTGTCCCTAAAAACAGAAAATTGAAAAAGCACGGAACAAATCCACTTCGCTTACAGTTCCGCATTATATGTTCTTAAAAAGATTAGTATTTCCAGTAAGGGAAAAAGAATCTTGACTAAAGAAACAAGGTTTGCAGCTTTACAATGTCCAGGAAAAAGACATTTTTAGAATTTCTGTTCTATGATTCTGGAGGAACAAGACTCATCAAAATCTTCCTGCCAGGTTCCAGCTACTTTTGTCAGTTTATTGGCTGGCTCTTGAAATCCAATCTGCATTTTGCAATCTTTTTCATTTGCCTTATCTCATACGGAGCAAAACATTCTTTTTTTTTTTTTTATTTTTTTTTTTAACCAAATATAGTGACAGATGAAATACAGAGGAGTATTTTCTTTTCAAACATTTTCTTGGAACAGCTTTTCCCGTATCTTGCATATTTCCATTTTAATCCTGAAGTTGCTGAGTTGTGCTGAATATTTAATTTATGCTAACCTGTCACTTATTTTTTCCCCCCATCTATATAGGTATGAATATTTATGAACACAGCAGTGGCTGACCTGCACCTTGTATTATCTGAAAAACATATGCACACTGGGCACATGGGACAAGAAGAGAGGCAAACTAAAATTTATTTTTCCATCTTTGGAACACAAAATAAGCACTCTCCATAAGAATTGTATTAATGAAAAGGAACATGCCGCTCCTTATGGTAATTATTTGAAACACCCCATCTAGAGGATCAGGAAACTCTCAGTCATTTCCAAGCATTGGCATCTCTGCATGGGCAGAGTAGAAAGAAGAGGGGGGGAAAAGGACGTGAAAACAAGTAGGCACACCACCAAAGATGTTGCTCGAGTACACATCAAGGGACCAAAATGTGCCCATGAGTACTTTTAATTTCTTCCTCTTAGATATTTCTTAAAAGCAGAAAAGAATAATAGATAATCGATAACTCAATACACATCACTTCCATCCTCCACAGCAGGAGTTTGTGAACACCAAGAGCTATTCAGTATCAAATGGGTGTCCTTCCTACTAGTGTTTCAAAGCGTAAATATTCAGAACATAGCATGCATTAAAGAAGAATTCATTTGAAATTCTTGAGAAACTGCCTGTGACAGCCCGCTTTTCAAGGCCTCTACACTCCCCAGCCTCCTTTGATTCTGTCCAGCTTGTGCCCATGCAAAGCAAGTCCTTGGAGAAACACTGTCAGTATCTAGGAGACAAAGTGCCCTTTCTGAAGGTCATGTCCTTTAAGAAAGTATAGTCCTAATACCTTCTGTGTGTATTTCCTTTGTATCCTTTAAAGTTGTACTTTTTAAGACAATATTAATACCCAGAATGCTCACAAATTTTAGAATGTAGGAAGAGAAATACTAGGAGCAAGGAATGACACTCAGGTCACACTGAAATCACTTAACTGGGGCTGTAAACTTCCAGAATTGCCTCCTCAAACACTCCCTGTGCCAGAACACAAACATCCTACATCTTTCACACTCCCCTATCTCCTCCTCTTCTTTAAAACGTTCTATTTCACTAAAGCATAATGAATAATGTATATAAAATACTATTATGGGATATTGATTTACTAAGTCTGTGAAGAACACAAACTCGCTATGATCCACTGAGTGGGGTAAGTGGGAAATGTTATAGAACTGCTTTCAATGAGAAAAAACCCGTAACACATCTCTAAATGATTCACAGAAATGACTTGCAGCAAATCTATTAAGTCCTCCAGCACAGCTCTCCAAGAACAGGATGTTTCCCTGCAGAATAGCTTTTGCTTCTTTATACAATCTTCTATTCTGAAGCATCTCAGTGAAGACTGAGACAGGGCTTTTACCAATACCTTTGGGAAAGTGCTCTACTACATAATCTATTCTCACTGTCAATCACTTTTACCTAATACTCATCCAATCTGAATTTTCACTTTAGTAATCCCATCACATTACTCCCCTTGTGCTTCTGTGCCTTAGCATTTATACTCTTCAAATATTTATAGTTATTGTAAAGGAGAAAACCAGACATTTTCCCTCAGCATATCAATTTCCATGCCTGAATGCTGTTGGTCTTTCCTTGGAGTGCTGTATTGCTTTACACACTCCAAATAACTGTCAGAGAAATTAATATTCACTGTTGCTAGAAAAAAATAACACAGAAAAAGTCCTTTCCCCATCACACACCTTTCTAAGAGCAAATGTTCACTGTTGTTACATCATCAAAAAAGATTTATGGAATCAAATATTCCAGTTAAGGAAAGCAAAGAGTTAGATATTTTGCAGGGGGGAAAAAAAACCACAAACAACCCTCATATAACAATTTTGGATAACTGGTCCTAACCACAAATGATTATTAATAAACACGCTGTATTAAGGAAAGAGAACATATAACCAAAATATCTTGGATAACAAGTATGATTTGGTAATCTTTCCATTCTCATTTCAAATGCTTCAGAACAGATGGTTTATAAAGGAAAATGTGTACCTGCACTTTAAGTACTAGAATGCTGTTAGATGAGGTTCCCCCGAGACTTCTCTTCTCCAGAAAGAAAAGACACTACATTTCTGCAGTCTTTCCTCACAGGGCAAATCTTCCAGCTCTTCTGATCATCTTTGTGGCACTTCTTTGGACCCTCTCCAGCCTTTCCACATCTTTTTTGAATTTCGCAGACCAGAACTGGGCACGGTACTCCAGGTGGAGCCTGACAAGTGCTGAGTAGAGCTGCTAATAGTCCCCTTGTGGATGTAGGCCAGGATCGAATTTGCCTTTACTGCTCCAGTGGCCCACCGCTGGCTCACGTTTGGATTGCTGTTCATCAGGACCGCCACGACCCTTTCAGCAAGGCTCCTCCACAGTTACACAAAGCCTAGCCTGTACTGGGCTCTTTGGTTATGTCATACTAGGCACAGGACTTTACACTTCTGTTAAACTTCTTCTTGGCTAGCTCAGTCTGTCCAGGTCTCCCTGTAAGATGGCTTTGCCTTCTGATGTGTCCGTATTACCAGCCATGTTTGGCGTCATCAGCAAATTCAGTAAGGGTGCTTCTAATCCCATGATCAAGACCATTTATGAAAATGTTGAGCAGTATAAGGCCCACTATCAATCCCTGAGGGAACTCGTTTCTTCCAAGCTGCCAGCCTGAGTGAAAACTGTTGATTGCCACCCTCCAAGTGCAGCCTGTTAGCCAATCTCCTACCCATCTCACAGACCACCCATCCAATCTATCTTGTCAATTTGTCTGTGGGAAGGCTGTGGGAAACAGCACCTAAGGCTTTGGTGCAGAAGGTGATTACATTAGTCAGTTCCTGGATTTTGCTATACGCTCCAACCCACCTCATTCAGGTTAATATTTCCTTATATATACTTCTAACATTTGCTAATCATCCCTCAAAAAACTTTGTGAGGACTACATATTTGCGTCCCTCCTTCATTCATTACTGTCATGTTTGGCTTCTTGTTTCAAGTACTTATACCCACAGTGAGTTGAAGAGACTTATGATTCTTGACTCACGACCTAATTCTGAATTTGACCTTCCCCATTAAAGCTGCTTTAAATATTGATTTTTTGTATAATGTCCCTTCAGCACAACTGAGGTATTTCAAAAGTTTATTTATTTCTAACTCAAAATCACCTTTTTTAAAACAGCAAAACCTCCCACTGTGCTCTTAATTGCCCTAGTAAAGTACTCGGCATTTTAATACTATTTTTTCACCATTCTTTACTCACTGTTGTTCTTCTTATGTTGTTATGTTTCTTCTTCCTGAATCTTACAGCCTTAAATTAATCAGTAAATTGCATTCATTACTGACATGAACCCACTTTTTGGTCAGTAATGATGTAGTTCTCAATTTTCCCCATTTTCGCTCACTTTCATGTCAGCAAGAAATGGACTCAGGATGTCTCTTTTGGGATTCTCTACTTTCCATTTAGTGAATCTGACTTCTCTGTAATTTATGAATTTCCTTGCTAATTTGCTGAGAGTGCTACTCAGCAGAGATGCAGGTAGTTAAAAATCTCCCATGAGCATCCTTTTATACGGAGTATCTTCAGAAGAGACAGAATTTCTCCAGTGGCACTTGAAATATGCCTAATGTTTGTTTTGCTTTGTTTACATTTCTTCACTGGAAAATTATTCAGTAGTCTCCTAACACTGTGTTTTTAAATATTATGGCAACCCATTTACTCATTCCATTTCCGTTTCTCTTATATAAATTAAGTTACACTAATCTATACTGATGTCTATTAAAAAAGTAACTCATTAAGTTCATCTGAAACCACTAATAGATCTCACATCTACTTTCCTAGGAAATTCACTTGCTTTTTTGAACATTTTCTCTACATATGGCAAAGGTGCTTCATGAATCTTTTCTCAGAATGCCTACATTGTCTCAGTTTTATTGTGATAGGGAATTTATACATCAAGTTATCTTATTGAATCAACATTTCCTTTACTGTATTTTTTGGGTAATTTAAACACCATGTAACAAGCCACACAGGATTTAATTTCAGGAAGCAAGTAACACACATATTCACATTTTCATATTATTAACTTAAACAACTTTACTTATTTCACTCATCCTGAAAGATGTAAAGTGCTACAGAAAAATTATAAATAAATATGCTATTCAACATGGTCTGATCATAGCTAGATCAAAGCTGATGAGATTTTTTTTGTTTGTTTGAGTTTGAGATTGTTTTTTTAAAGAAAATCCGTAAGATTTTCCACAGTAAAGTCTTGATATAGCTCCTACTAAGGTCAGTGGAAGTTAGTGGCAATTACATCAGACTGTAAATCAGGGCTAATTAGATGGAGATCTGTGTATTAATTGACCTAGGAGATGCAGAAAAAAACCACTGAGATCAAACAGTTGAACTTTGAATGTGCATACTTAAAAGGCAGTAGTTAAAATAGTGCATAATGTATCCAAATTCTACTCTAGTTTTTATGTATTTGTGTTTATCATGTTACTCTTCAAGAAACACACATATTCTGGATAGAAATTGGAGCTTTCTAATTTAAAGGAAACACGAATAGTCTAAATATCTCTGAAAAAATCTTGTATGCCTCTGGTAGATTAACATTTAGTCATGTAATCTGCACAGAAGAAAAATATAAAACTGAAAAAAATAGGGAGATTGAAGGATGAGAAAAGTTAGAGAAGGTACAGAGAAGATAAGCAAGAATGACCAAAAGACTGGAAAATATGCCATACAGAAAAACACAAAGGATTCAAAATGTTTGAGCTAACAATGAGGTGGGAAGCTGTCACAGTTCAAAAGCATCTATATGGCAGGGGGCAATCAGGTAGGTAAGGATAGGGCCAACCACAAAAGTCAATAAACTGAAAGTTTAAGTGTGTGAAGATACACACTTAAAACAGACAGATCATTTAACTACCAGAAGAATTTCCTGTGAAATGTGGTAGACGTATACATATATATAAAATAAATGTGGGACAGGGAAAACAGTAGAGTGGCTACAGCATTTGAGAAAAATTAGTTCAGCTAAACCCAATGACCTATTTTATACAGGAAGCCACTTCAGATTATCAGCATTCCTTGAAAATTGTGACAATTTTGATTAATAGAAGATTACAGAATAGGGACAAACTTAAAGACTATAAGTGTCAAGATCCTGGTTGCATTTAATACATATATAAATGGGTGAACATAGCTATAGATGTCAACACACTTGCTTAAAGTTAGCTAAATAAATCATCACTGTTGCCTACTCAAAACCCTTGCATTCTTCTGCCAATAACAAGATATTCTACCCCTTCATAAGATATATGGCTACAGCCACCCAAGAATTTCATAGGATTTTGTAACCTGAAGTTATCATTGCATATGATAAACTACAGGTATCAGTAGAAAAGAAGACAGAGAATCAAGGGTTACAAAGCTGCAGGTCAGGAAACAGGCTGCACCCAAAATTCTGCAAAGGTAAACAAAGGCTTCAGAGCCTTGCAAACCAACATAACACTTATTTACGGAAATTTCAAGAACAGTTTTCAGATACGCAGATTTCAGACTCCTCCCGAGCATAATGTCTACTTAAACAAGAACACCTTAGTTATTTACCACAAAAGAGAAAATGCTCCTGCTACTTAACTATTGAGATGCTCTTTGAGTGTGTTGTGTTGAAGGGAGCTTTGATTCTGCAGTGTGGAGTTCAATGGAAGGTTTTTTGAGTAGTATCAAGGCCAACCCTGATAAAATCAAGTAGTGCATTACAGAAATAATGTAAATAAAATAATTGATTCTAATGAAAGATACATGGATGATATGTCAGATAATTAGTTGATAATATCAGCTAATTCCTGAGTGTATATCCTGGCCATCCTCAGCAATCAAATTTTCTTGCTAAGGATTCACTCTTGCTAACACTAGATTCTCACACTTGCAATATAAATCAACCAGTCTAAGTGTACAAGCTTTCCTGCTTTTTAAGAAATGCAACAGAAGCCTTCTTTGAAAACCCAACATCCTTCAATTCAGACTTTCTGAAGTCTTCTGGATTCCTGCAGGTGACTCGATACAATGAAAGCAGGCAACAGTGAAAGCTACTCGATGCTAACGTACACCAGATACTGCAAAGGTCTGTATCCCAAACACCAAATGGATAGACTGCTTCCTCAAGAAAAGTTGTGGAGGTTTGTTTTTGTTGTTTGGTTTTGTTTTTTTCTCCTGGGTGACAAACTATATTCAGGAACCTCTTTCACATTTAAATTGAAAGCTACTGTAGAGCACTAACAGACATAGAACTATGTCTTTTTATAGTATCATATTCCTCTGAAAGAAAGTGCTGAGCAAAGAACTCAAATGGGACAGGCAGGTTTCCATTCTATAGCAAAGTTTGGATTTGTCCCCTTGTTTTTTCACTACATTAAATACATCTGTGCAATTACAAAAAATAATCATACCGAGCAAAAACAAAGTTCTGTTGGTTCTGTTTCTCAGTGTTGAAAAAGCAAACACAATCCGTTACAAAAAAGGGTTAGACGGAGAAAATAAAACAGCAATTAACAAATAGAGTTGGAGTAGTTTTCACTCTCAATAAACCAATACAGTGGAAAGTGAACAATTTATTTTTAGAGAACATCTACCTAGTCTTGAGAGCTCACTCTTTTTCATTCATTTAGAATGATATAGCTCTATCCACTTCATATTAAAAACAAACACACGTATAATTGTGTGCTTTATAAGCAGAACCAATGTTTTACTATTATTGTCTTTGGTATATAGCAGCTTTCAGAATTAGTGTCAACAAATACACTGCGTCAAAGCCCCAGTTCTTGCTGGAGTGTAATATCATCTTTTTGAAGAGATCCACTCCCTTAGGAAATCAGCTACCACATTAGGTCATGTTGCACAGTACCAGTACCAACTTCAAGGTTTCCTATAAAGCATGTGTATTTCAGACTTACTCATAAAGCACCTTGTATTTATATAAAATTGATTGTGCCATTACACACATAATTATGATTATTGTTAATAATCATAAACATCGAGTATCATTTATTCCATCAGCATTCATACAGAAATAGCACTGTTTGTATAAAACAAACTGTATGACCGTGATCTAAATAAGAAGAGACATAATCAAAGTCAGTAGGTCTAGTGTTTATATTAAAAGGGTACCAGATTCAACTGCACATTTATTGTGCATTAGGACTATTCCAAATGTGCTCCTTGTAATTTATGACATGTCATTAATACATAGTCTAAACACCTACAATTGATTCTTTACAAAAAAGTAAATATTAAATTTAAATTTAAAATCCCCTCTGTTAAAGCTGACAAACACTTTCTACTATGGTCTATGTCTACAATTGTTTATTTTTTTCTACAGCTGTAACATTCCTCTCCGAAAAAGCTTTATGAATTCACCAGAGAGAAGCCTGGAAGTGGGCAATTCCTTTGTCTTTGGTCCATATCAAGGCAGATATAAAGCATTAATCATTTCAAATTTGGCAGACTGCAAAACTAGTAAGTGAACAAACGTTCCACAGGTCTGATTACGTCACAGCTAAAAGATCAACAGCAATAACTTGTAGCAACAATGCCTAGAACTTGCTATTTCTGTAGCAAGAGTTCAGAAATGAAAAGTCAATACCACAAAGTAAAGCAACAATGCTGAACTACCTCCCCTCTCTCCTCCTGAAGGTATGGAACAGGAGCTACCCAAAACCTGAAGAGTAGGGAAAATACCCCTGAGATGGGAAATTCTCTATTTACAGATTCTAAGCTGAGCTTTTTATTGCCATCCAACACAAGAAATAGTCTGTTACAACTGTCACACACACACATATATATATTTATATATATATATATTTAAGATATTTCAACCACTACACGGATTGGATTTACAAGGCAAACAATTGTAAATTTGGCAGTTCTTCACCCTCAAAGGTCTACCCTTTCATTCTCAATAAACTTACTTTTACTGAAAGTTACTAGTGACATAGGAAGTGTTTATGTGCCAATTATTAGGTTTTATGTGCAGCATACAAGACACTTAAAGGCATAATCCCTTTTATTCACTTGTGTATCCATTTGCAACATTGGATGGATATATAAAAGCACAGATTTTTCTATCTCTTGTATCTTCAAAGAAATGGAAATCTCAGAAATATGCATATGCTCTACCTATATGAGCAGAACATCCATTTTATATAATTAGCTACCATTATGCTTTGCATGCATATCTAAGAGCAGTCACATGGTCATCTGATGATGGCACTGTTAACAAAAATGTCACTTGCTAAAAAGAATTGCCATTCCTTTTGTTCTGTCTATAAGGAGCTGAACTCTTTGACATCTGTTAATTTTTCAGGACACGTTTGCAAAAGTACTCTTCACAAACTTATGATCAACGAAGAGCAATATCTTTAAAACATGAGATCTCTACTTGCTTTCACTAAAATAAAGAAACAACTCCTTTGATTAGACAAAACTACATCTTTCCTTCTCTTCTAGATAGAAATACAGTGAAATTGTAACTAGACCACTTTTAGAACAAATTATTGCCAAACCCAAGAATTTCAAATGAAAAAATTCAGATATTTATTATTTCACTGTCTGCTGATAAAACTTTTTACTTCTTCCTTCCAACTGAGGAGACTTTATGCTACATGCAATTTTAATTTCAAAAATGTTACAATCAAAATATGATGGAAGCCCCTCTCATATTAACTTAAATTAGGAGTTACCTTGTGAGAGACAGTACAGTTTCACTGACATAAATCTAACTTTAATTAGAATTTCTATTTGCATTTTGGTATCGCATTTTTTCTTCATTAGTTATAGGTAAAAATGTTATTAAAAAGATTCTGACTTGATCTTCTGTATATTTAGTGCTACTGAGCTTCTTGTCATTCAGTACACCAAATACAATGAAGCAGAATATACACTTATTCTCCTCCAATTAACAAAGGTGGGTTTTTTTCCTTTGTTTTTATTTTTTAACGCAGTAAGATTAAAATGCTTCACTTGGACATACTCAAGTGTATTACAATAGTCAGTTGCAATCCCTGCCAAAGAAATATAATTGCAAAAGTTAGCTATTCTTCATACTTCGTCTTCAAAGCTGCATAAACCGGCCTGAGATTTCACTCAATTAACTATGGAATTATGTAAAATACACAAATACCACCTTTTCTAATAATTTTAAATAAAACTATGCTGTAGTGATATCTGCTGTATATGCCAAGCTACTCCATGAGCAAATTAGTAATTAACGTATCCATCTCTTATCATACACAAAGCCCAGGTCAGTCTGTCTATTCATTTTTACAATTCAGTTCTGTGCCACCTCTCTTAAGAAATCTGCTCTGTCCACTATCTTGGATGACAATAAACTGAAAGCAAAACAGATTAAACTATGCGCTTGGGATATATGAATTCTTGTATAAATCAATCATAGATTATGATAGAAAGATTTTTAGAGGAATAGTAGCATCTGTAGAGCATGAACTTAAATACTTCCCTATTTTCTTGTGTTTTACAAGGAGTAACAAAGCATCCAAGAAGTAGATTTCTAAGTTTACTTTTCAAGAAAAGTACTGCACATATTGGAAAGAATATTTCCTCATGATTTCACAATATGAATTTACATAACTCTAGGGAAGAAGGGAAAATTCAAATAGATCTTAATCCCTTTTCCTACCTCTTTAAACAAATTACTTGTATTGTTTTCATAGGCACTTCAAGACTTTGTGAAGTCATTACAGCAGGTTAAATGCTTAGAGAAATAAGAAAAATAAAAGCTACTTTATTAATAGTGCTCATATTCCTCAAATAAGGAAGCCTGGAACACCACAGATAGAGTAATTCTCTCCTAAAAAAAAAAAATTACTGAAATGACTACTGCTCTTACTGAAGGACAGAATGAGTTACAATCTTAATTTCATTTAAAAAAACTCACATCAATGAGTGCACATCTACACTTATTGTGCCCCTATGTCTTTTTAAAAAAATCGTGTAATTTCACTTGATATTATAACTTCCATTTTTATTTTATCCTCAGTATGAAATTGAACATATTGATATCAAAGAAAGAAGACATAAGCTACCTTCCCTGTGTTCTGCAGACTCCACACTTGACAATTACTATTTTATTTCAAAAACTTTTCCCTGTACATGGGCCTCTCTACAACAGATGTTTTTTTAATTCCTTACAGGTAACTTTCAAAAGAAGAAAAAAATCTACTAATTTGTATGCCATCCTCAGACCAAATTAATCTTTCCTAAATAGTGATGTTTCTTGTAAAGTTACATAATTCTTTTTCTTTTTTTTTTTTTAGATTTTAAAATTTTGAAAGTATTTAAAATCACAGACTGTGTATTTCAAGCTGGTCTGTTACAAACAAAAAATTGCTTTATTTTCCTATGCAGAGAAAAATTACCATATTTCAAGTTTGGTGATATTTTAACTGTCATCTTCTTTAAATGCCTCAATGAAACTTTATTTCTGGTAGTCCTAGTCCTAATTTTTTTCTTAAGAGATACAATACTCAGATATATCACACATGAGTTTCTTCATTCTTACCCTAAGCTACATGACATCAGAGGCATCTGATATGAATTACAGGTGCAGAGACTCAGCCAAGAAATGACCATAAGAACCACTGCAGGAATTACCTCTGGCATAACTTCAGTGATATCTCAGTGTCGCTCTAAAATACTTAAAATCAAATTGTTTCAATGGAAAATGTCTCAAGAGCAGAAGAAAATTAACAAGTAAATGCAAACAACCAAGAGGTCAAGACAATAGCACACAGAGCAGTCAGAAACTATCACAAAAATACAAAACAAGATAGGTTAGCGGGCAGGAAAATCTTCTTGCCAAGTTTTTAGCGTATCACAGCTATAGCTAAGTGTCAGGAAAAGGGGAAGAGAGAAGAGACAGATACAGCTCAAAAATGAGGAGAGGCAACCGAATGATCAATTGGTTCCACCAATATTTCCAGCAGATATCCCAACATCTGAACCAGAAACCCCTTTCACAGGTTGACAGAGGCACAGATTGCAAGACCACCAGTTTTTGTGGATGTCAGCTTTTGAATTCTCAGGTGTTTTGGTTCACATAATACCAGCATAATGACAGCAAATTACCACACAGAAAAACACCTCCAGTTGGGTACCTTGCTAACACTTCCATCTGCAACCTCACAAATCCACAGATCACACGGGTAAAGAGGAGTTGCTGCCATGCAAACATCCCCAAGAAAGCAAATAGCTATTATAGCATATTAATAGAGAAAGTACTGACAGATTTTGTCTTATTCTAAAGGAAAAAAAAGTAGCACAGATAGACTTTCTAAGATGCTATGTAAAAACCAAAAAGTACTGTATTACAGTACAGGAATCACAGTAAATTACCAGGAAAGGCTTTTAAGTATTTTCTACATAAATAACAGGAGCATATATAGAACACAACAGGATACTTTCAGAAGAATACATACCTGTGCTGTTTTGTCCAGTAGAAAATATTAATATAAATGGGCAGTAAAGAGACAATAGTCTTAAATTTTGATATGAACTCAGTGGGAATCTGCTATCATTTTAACTGCCAGTTGTTCCTGTGACATCTGCAGGAATGCATGATTTAATATTTGAAAAGAAGGTTGCTTTGGAAGACAGCCAGATGAACCTCAGATTTGCTTTGTATGTATTTGAGTATTCATCATTTAACAGTAGAGGCTTGAAAGAAACCTCTCACAGCTTAAAAAAAAAAATCATCTATACAAAATGAGCAAAAAGACTCAGAAAGGAAAAAAAATATTCTTTACTGTCTAAAAACTTCTTTCAATATTTATTTAACAGGGTCAGAAAGAGAAAATCAGTCTAAGAGAAAAAAAATATTAGCTCAAAACCTCTTTGGTTCAAGATTCAAACAGAAACTAGTGTCATTATTTCAATATAGAAACCTATCATCCACAAATCTATTTTATTCTTCTCCTATAGCACTCTTCCACCCTCTAAGACCTTTCAACAGACAAGGAAAATATTGTTCGAAATACACCGCTCATTCACAAAAATGACCCTGTTCTCTATAAATACCAGTCAGGATGACACTCTTGCTTACATGAAATAAAACACCACATAACAAAAAAATCAGACCAACTTCAATGGGCGCAATCCCAGTGTGACATACAAGAGTTCTACACTTCAGACTACAGAAACTAAAAATCTTGAAATAGTGATGCTTTGCAAATATCATAGCTGATCCTCCATCCTTTGTTCCAGAATTAGTGGCCACAAAGGAGTAGAACAAACAAGCTTCAAAAGTTCATTTTACCTTTAGGATTTTTTGGGGTTTGTTGCGGGTTTTTTGTTTGTTTGTTTTGGTTTTTTTGTTTGTTTGGTTGGTTGATTTTTGTTTATTTTTGGGGGGTTTTGTTTTGGGTTTTTGGTTGGTTGGTTTTTTGGGGTTTTGTTTTGGGGTTTTGTTTGGTTGGGTCTTTTTTGTTGTTGTTGTTTCGGTTTTTTATTTTGTTTTATTGTTTGGGGTTTCTTATTTTCTTTATATTGTTGCATTTTTTTGTTTTGTTTGCTTGTGGGGTTTTTTTTAATGTGTTTTTGTTGGTTTGGTGTTTGGGGTTTTTTTTAGGGTTGCAAATTACAATCTCTGAATGCTTTTTCTTAGCAGGACTAAACACAAACTGCAAGTTCAAATGTCAAATGAATCTGCATTACCTAGAGTGAATAAAGGAAAACTGAGAAAACCTTATTAGAAGGGACCATTACAAAATTGGAACTTGAAGCAACCCAGACCATATGGTTTCAATATATAAAGAAAGGCAAAATGTTAATATCTTAACTTTTATGTTCTCCTATTATTTGGAAATTCTCACACTGAAATGTGCAGTGGGTTTATAAGTGTTCTTGTCTGTTGTTGACACCACAACACTTCATAATACTGTTCGTATCATTTAGAGATGCTGAACATTTCTTACACTGCCCTACTATTGTGATTTACTAGGCTCATCCCTACAGTTTGCCTCCATTTCATTTGAGGTTCCATTTATTACTGGCTTTGTTATCCTTTGTTAAGCCATATATTTGGCAGAAATCCAGTGATTTTCCTTGGCACCCTTACCCTTCACTAGTAAAAATGCATAAATAACCAGAGGCAAGTGTGGATATGCAATATTAATATTATTTTTCTAGTTCACAACAGCACAAACAAAAATAATTCAAGAATAAAAGAAGTTAAGGAATTCATTTAACATGACTGAAGTTGTTGATGCGCTCATCCAAGGTGATCTCAGGCCAGCTGAAACTATTTTCAAATGTAGCCTAATGTCATCTAGGGAAAAGAAATTAGCATTTAAAATACCTTTGCAAAGATCTTTACTTTGAATAAAGTAAATTATGATTTTGTTTCAAAATGTGTTTAAAATTTAGCTACTTTGTAATTTCAAGAACAAAACAAAACAAGGAAAAACAAGAATCTTAAGATTTAACCTTATTCAGCCTGATGCTAGGAGAAATGCAAAGCTCTATTTGCATGTTTACTTAAATCAGCATTTTAAAAAAATGTTTTCTATATTGACTGGATTATCAAGTATATGCAGATCTCAAAGATCCTCTGTATTTCTTCATCCAATCCTGAGACAGAACATAAATTCTGACAATATCAGATAGCATACCAGCTGTTCAATTGTGGTCTAAAACTCTTGCAACAGGAGGAATGCAAGGCAGAACAATCTTGTAGCACTGACGTAAATAAAAACTGTATCACACAGAAATAAATATCTGTCATTTCTATGTTATGCCTAACAAAAAGACTTAGGGCACGCGAATGACAGCTAGTACTATTCCTTCACTAATACTAAGAAATTTAAAGAGGATTTTCTTTCTCAGATAAATGTTGTGGGCAGAAGTAAAGTATATTTATATATTTATGTCAAGTAAACATGGGGAGATAATTTTATTTCAGTACAGGTTATTCTTTGTATTGAATACTAATATTGCACTGCAGCACGTGGAGTTGCTTTGATAAATGGTGTCTACTTGTAAAATGAGCTGTTCCTTTGCTCTCTGACAGTCATTTCTGATGGTAAAACAAAGACCACTAAGAGTTTTGCTAAGAAGAAGCATTTCATACACACAGTATGATTCCCTTTTTATTTCAGAGTGAAGAAGATGCATCATCCCCAAAAAGTCACATGTTACTGTAGGTATCTTTAAAGGAAAACTCTCCCAGGGTGCTAACACGGTGGTAACTTCAAATCAGAACACTTTGTATGCAACTACTCACAATTAGTTAGGGGAGAAATAATACAGGGGTGTGAGTATTAAAGCTAAATACTTACATGAACACCACCAAAGGCAAGGGACAGAACCAGTCCAGAAACTCTGTCCTCATGGTCTTGGCCACTGCTCATGCTTCTATTAGCATTATTTTATTAGCATAACAAAACTGAATTCCAAATGGCATCAAGACTTCAGCAAGAGACAGACAGGCTAAAGAGAATAAGCTGGTGCTGACTTTACTCACCCAAGCAGGTAGAACGGAAATTTTATTCTGAGGAACTGAACCCTCACTCCATATTCTGAACACAGCATGATGGCTTCTGCCTATGCTTTATAGGAAGTGACTGCCACTAATGTGTGAGAAGCCAGCTTTTACTGCAAAGCCTAGTGAATCACACCTCTCAGATCAGGAGGGTGAAGGTGTGCTGAGTTTCTTAATTTCAGTCAAATGCATACTTAAAGTACATAACAGGCTCTTTAAATGTGCCAGAATTAAGATCTAAGCATCAAAACCTGTAAAAGCACTCAGAAAACCAAACAAAAAAGTGAACAAACACAGCTTTACAGATTTTAAGTCAACTTCCAGCACCTATAGACATATCCATGTACAGAAGCAGCTGACTTTCAGATTTCAGAAGTGCAAGTTTGGACTTCTGTAGCATTTATATATTATATATATATGTACCAGATTTCTAACAGGACTAAGACTGTTATGAGTGAAACACAAATGTATGTGAGAAAGCAGCAGCAGAACTACCAGGTCAAGGGTTTAAAACCAGCCTTCTTAGTTAACAAAGAACACTGTTTTAGGGAAACCACCCCCAGAACATCATTCCCAGCTTCAAAATTGGGAAAAAAACTGTTTCTGTCAATGCAAGTGCTCTGGCAGGGCACAGCATAGACAATCCCTCCACAGAAGATGGCAATCTGACAACAGCAGGATGGCAACACAGTTGCAGGCTATCCCACACCCCCTCTATTTTCCTGCTCGTGAAACACACAGAGACATATGGCACACGTACCTTCCCAAACAGAAAACAGGCAGTGGTTGCTCCTCATTGTTCAAGAGCTACAGAGATTGAAGTAAGCAAAAAAACTGAAGCAAAGTACCATAACAACTGCTGACTTATAAACATGAGGACAAAGCAGCAGACCAAAGACTAGTTTGTCACTGTCAGCAAGGGGAGCCCAAGACACCCAGCTTGCCCTTGGTTTTATGCTGAACACCAGAACTCCAGGCCAGACCACTTAAATGTTCTGATGAACAGCTGATGCAAGTGAGTGAATGAATGTAATATATGAGAGCACAACTGTGACCTGATCAAATAACTTACTTTGATATTTTGGTACTCTAACCCCTTCTCCTCCCCCCACCGAAAAAAAAAAATCAAACCAAAACACCAAAGAATCACTTCCCCTCTCCAAAAACTTGCACACTTTTGTTTAGATACTGAACTCTTTGTCTGGGTTTGACTACAAGTTAGCAAAGCCTAGGGTAAGTTTATAACAGTAGAACTCCAGTGTCTTAAACAGGAGCCAAATGGTTCTTCTGAACTAGCATATCTGTATGTCACTGAAATGAAACAGAAATCAAGAAAATTAAAACACAATAAACATCAATTACAATAGAACTGTAGCATGCAAAAGGTCCCTGCTTCACCACCAAAAAAATATTTAGTCATTTGTATTCAAAGTTTTGCTTCAGGCCCTCTCTCAGTTCCTCTTTGAAATACATATTGTTTGTTTGATTATTTCTTTAAAAGTAAGTAGATTTCTATAACCATTCACTGTATTATACACAGAAAACTGCTATTTATTTATTTATTCATTCATTTGTATCATGCCCCAAGTACACTGAACAAGTGGCAAAACCTGACAGGCTGGAACTTATAATTCCCAAGATGACTACAATGTGAATTCCGTGATACACGTTCACTTTTGACACAATGTTATGATAATTGCAAAGGTCTGATAAAGGGAAAAATGACAATTCCAGGATTGGACAAAGCTAGTAGAGGACATTAAATAAATGAATAAAGAGGAACAGCCTTTTCAGAAGAACTAAAGTAATGAAGGATTTGGGAGGAAAGCAAGAAAAATTAACAGCAATCATTAGTAAAAGCTCTGAAGGCCAAGGCATAACAATTGATAAAATTTTAACTATAAAAGTGACAGAACAAATAAAGATGCTTGCAGATAGCTGTCTGCAAGGAGAACATTTATAGAACACATTAGCGGCCAGGGCCATAGCTGTAAATACCACCAATGAATTCGAGAGTCAGCAGTCATTTTCATAGTGCTAGGAGTGGAAAAGGATTAAAGACAACCTGGCTGGGTAGGTCACTGAGGTTAGTATAAATCTAGAGTACCACATGTTCTTTGAGCTAAGCATTAAATCTCAACTTAGCAAGCCCTTACATGTTTGTGGTTAATAAACCTTCTAAGTTATCAAAGTGTAATATTTCAGTGGTCTGCTTACAACAGCTATTTCTTTTTCTCATCAGTAAAGATTGCTCCTCCCTACATTATATTTTAAACAGATACTTTAAAATATTAAAATTAATTCAAATGCATTACACTTTCAGTAGGCAGCTTTTTTATTCTATTTTTAATATAAACCAACATGCATCGTTGTACTATTTGTTGCTCCCTATGAGTGCAAAGACATTATATGTGGGAATTGAACTGATTCTTGTCAGCATGGTGCAATACTTCACAGAAATGTGAAAACCTGGAGCCATAGTTTCTCATCTTTCTGAGGCTCCAAATAACGCCCAATAGGTTCACTGTTGTATTCGGTGATGACTTAACATTCATCTGTACCTAAAAGCAGATATGAAAGATACACAGATACTTTGATAAATGAAGGTCTGATAGGGGCTATTCACAGCTCACAGGAATAATCATAATGACTATAAAAGGAAGATTTTTCCCTATTCAAATTCCTAATTTTTTCCCTACACTTTCCTGGGGTTGTCCTTTTTTCAGATAATACTCATAGAATGAAGAGAACTTATTTTAAATAGCATTCCCCCACAGTTGTCACTTGCTTGTAAGCATGTTTATGAATAAAAAATATGTCATAAATTGCCATGTAATAACTCATAAAATACACAATGTTCTTTAGCAAAATAGTATTTCAAAGCATGTTATTCTTCTATGCATACAAATTGGAGAAGAGGCGTAATGTTAAGACATGGCCTTTTCAAAAAAGAGAGATGTATGAACTGAGAAATATATCCTCCCTAGTTCCACATTTACTTCATATAGCTTCTCCAGATGAAGTACACATATTTTCCAGCTTCAAAATACGCACAATTTAGTGCCTGTCTTCTCATTACAAGCTGTATCTTTTTTCTTTAAATTCTTTGCCAGTGACTCCTTACTCAAAATTTTGTCTGTGTTTACATGAACAAAATCCCCTTGACCTTCAGTAATTAAGTCACTAGTTGACAAATAATTTACAGAGACATTTTGCATTTTATCTGTGTGTTTTTGTTTTTTTTTCTTTGAGCATCGAAATGGTTCCTTACACATCAACGCATCAGCTTCTCTGCTCGCCTTAGCAAGACAAGCTTTATTAATCTGTTGTCTCTCAATTCTGCTCTCCTGAGTCACTCAGGAGAGGACCCTGAGCCCATAGATGTCTAGGCAAAAGTTTGCCAGACATTTCCCAGGAGCCAGTTTGCAACAGATACTAAATACTACAATTATGCATCACATCTTTCCAGAGAACACACATTTTTCATAACCAACATAAACATCTGAGAGCAAAAAGATAACAGAAAAAGTGAGAAGTGAGATCAGCAAGCTAAACATTGCAGAGAGAAGAGAAGCAAGATTAAAAATTCATGGAAAACAAAAAGAAATAGTATACCAGGCAAGGCAGTACAAATGTAGAAATTGTGATTTTTAAGGCAGATGGAGGGTGTCAGAATTAGAACAGCTGTAGAGAGGTGACGATATGAAATTCGCATTAGAATTCAAGCATGAGTTTTCTTAAGAAGTACAGACTGATTTCAGAGCTGAAGGAAGGCAGTAACAACAAAAATAAAAATAAAGGAGTACCAAATTAAAAAAAAACAAGCTAATTAGAAGAAATTTGAAAAAGTTAGAAAATTACAGAAAATAGTGCTTATCCTCTTATTGGAAAACATGCATCTTTACTGATCTTTAAATATTATTATAAAATAAAAAATTTCCTCAAGAGAAGTAGTTTCATAGAACCTCTAGCATCAATGAATAGCCAACAAGAATGGGGAATTTTATGTAATTTTGAGGTATTTTACTCTACGTTTTTTAGTTATTTCAACATTTTAACTTCCTAATTAGAAACAGAGCTGCTTAAAATGCCCTGTTCCAGTCAGAACTTTCCAGTGTTCCAGAAAAAGCTCCATTTCTGCCCAACTTTAGGCAGTTCTATTCTGGTTTCCAGAAATGGTTTCTTCCATCAAACAAAAATCCACTAATTTGCATAAAGAGCCACCTTTGGAGGGATCCAGAACAGATTGTTTCAATACCTACATATACAGTATAGCTAAACACAGTAGAGACATGAAAGTTACAGCAATCTATAAGAAACAACAAAGAGATGTGAACATCTGCTGGCAGAACAGTCATTGTGTCCTGACATAGTTCCAGATACACAAGTTTAGTCCCAGTTAGCACACTCACTGTAGAGTCTGTCCTCCATGTACCCACCCCTAAATGGCTGGGAAGACATTAGGAAGTCAAAGATGTGACAAGAGCCGCATCACTATTTTCTCTACCACTGATTGCCTTTTGCGATGTATCTGGATCTCACCAGTATGATATGGATTAAGAATAGTCAAATACAGAATTCATGGAAAATCTTTGTGTTTTAAGTGGTGATAACCATCTTGGAAAACACGAGTTTGGTTTACAAAAGTATTCTAGCTTTCAGCTGGGTCAGGACTTAGCTTCCCACAAAATCAAATACAAGTAATGCAAAATTTTCTTTTTAAATAAATACAAATGATACACGTAGTAATTAACTTTTAAAACAGACAGTAAGCTGTTAGCCTTCCATAAACAAGATAACTATGACTCCACACTGCTCTTAGATTTGAATTATTTAATAAACCTGCACATACACATTTTAATAATGCCAGGTAACACTGGTATCACTTATAACCCTACCAGAAGTCATGGAACAACACATGCCACAGCCACACCGAACTTACACATACTTAAAATTTGACAAAGATTTTACTCACAACCCCTTGTTAGGCTTAGTTAGCTAGGTAACTTAGTTACCTAGTTAAGTTCATAGTAAATCATGGTAATACTTTAGATGGATTTTTCCAGTGTTCAGTTGATGACACCCATTGATTAGCTGAAGATGCAGCAAAAGAGCCATTTTATGGCAGCTTTAGAAAGTCTCAAACCCTTTGAGCATCACAGATTATTTACAGCATGTAATAGGATGAGGAACAGAGATGTATTGAAAGACTACAGTAATCTAATTAAATTTGGCTGACTTTTTTTCAGTGGGGAGTTGATTCTCTCCTGACTTTATTCCTCTATTTTCCTCTTAAACTCAACAACTGGACATCCAAAACCATCACTACAAAATGCTGTTCCTCTTGCAAAAGGATGGGTTGTCTAAACATTCTCCCTTTTCACAGAGGGGAATTTAAGCACTTCCCTGCTTAAATTTACACCTCAGAGGTTTTGGGGAAATAGAGTTTAGAAAAAAGATCAAGTTCTTTACATGAAAATGCGCATGCAGCTTTATGAGACGTGGGATAGGCCTGAAAATTATAATTTTTTTAATCTTTATCTTAATCCTTACACCAGTTCCCACAACAATGTATATGTTGATCTTCTGCAACTCCGTTCACGGATGTGGAAAACAGAGAAAATTAGATGTCTCCAAGGCATAAGGGAGTCTGTAAGCTTAAGTTCTTGTATTAAGCATTAAGCAAAGTTTTAGTGGAATACTGTTATTTTTAAACTAGGTCTAATTCTCTGCATACAGAAATAAAATAATCTCCAACACATTTATTTTGCCACCATCATTGTTACCTTCTGGCATTACCAGAAGGCCAGAGTGAGGTTCTCTAAAAAAAGTAAGACAATCTCTGCACTAAGAGGTTTTTAATCTGTCCCATACGCCTTTACTGGGCCAATAAAGTGATGCTGGCACCACTCCAGATTTATCATCATTCTCAGACAAAAGACTTATGGCAGGCTCTGCTATTCTGCCAGTGTCCCAGCAATGCTTTGAACCATGAGGTCTTCTTATGTTGCTGAACAAATAAAGCAAAACACTTCAGTCTTCGATTTTACTTGACTTTCAGAAATTGTCAGCATGGGTCACAGGAAAATATATATTTCCCTGAGAACCAATGCTAACTTCCTTGGAGAAATGGCTATTTCTTTTTTCAATATGTTTCTGTATGACTATCCCCAGCGCAGCTAACGTGAGGAAGTAAATGCTTAAATTGCATATATTTTGGTTTTATTAAAGCAGAATTTATCAGATAGTTTGCAAAAGTATAAGCAGTATGCTCTTGACCAAATCAATGAAAAGCAGCAGAAACAGTCTTTAAAAATGTTACATTTCTCATCCTAGGAAACAGATAATTTGAATCCTAAAGTGTTTTGGAATACTGCTTTTCAGCGAGTCTGTTGCTGAAATCCATCTAAATGGATTACTAGAGCTAAGGAAACTCCAAACAAACTAACAAACCTCACAGAACAGATCCAAGAGAGCCAAGATGATCTTATTTCAGAGAAGATGTTGTCAGAAAACTGTCCTGTTGGTCATAACATATGAGGTATATTGAAAAACATCCAGAAGAAATTCATGCTATCAAACAACAACATAGTGTTTTCATTTATAGAGGAAACCAGAGCAAGTTAAGTTTTAATCATTCAAAAGTTATCCAGGTGATGACGGATAGAGTTCAACTGAGGCAAAAACTTTGGGGAATGAAAAGAAAATGGATATTTTGCATATGTAAATGACAACAATATTAGACTTTAGGGGATTAAAGAAAATTCTTTACAGTACTGGTTGAAAACTACTGTTATTTTTAAGATGCTTAAATAAATGAACAAAATTTTATTTAAAAATATACTAACCACCACACAAAGAAAAGTGTCTTATACCAGTTACAGGCAACAAGAAAGAGGCTTGAACTCAAAATACAGAATTCAGATTCCCAAATATAATTCGATCAGACCTCACTTTCTGGTGGTATTAATGCCAGAGGAAATGATGGCAGAATGATTTTCCTGGGGAGATCCTTCAGTTTCTCATACCAAAGTCCTCAAAAAAAAAAATCTGTCCATCTGTTCTTCCCATCCACCAGGGAAATCTTACCTCTTCAAACTCTGCTACAACAGTACTTCTCTTGCAAACCCATTACAGCCTCCCAAATTTTAACTCTCCTAGCTTTCTACTATGTGCTCCAACTGGCTCATCAACTGCCTGCCCTCTGTTTCTCCTCCTTACTGCAAATCCATTAGTGCTTATTCCCACATTCCCTACTTCGGTCCTATTCCAGCATTCTGAACTAATAGTGAAGTTACAGATAGCCAACAAAATGAGGAGACAAAGGAACAGAATAATCTTTGGCAGCTCCCAAAACGGTCACAAAACCGTTGCTGTCTACATCATCTACATGTATCTACAGCTCTGTTACAGGAGGCACAGTCTGAAAGATTGTAGTCTTGATAGTTTATAACCAAAACATCTGCATATGACTATCAGTTTTGGGTACTACAGAGTAAGTTCTGCTTAACAGAAAACTTACATGTATGCATCTCAAATAAGAACACATTTTAAAGTGATACGTTAGGCTAGCTCACATTATGAAAGCAAGTAGTTTAGCAATTGGTAATTGTCTAGAAGTACTAGGCACATAATTCATGTGATGATGTACATCATGATTCCTAACATTATATATATATATACTTGCTGCTGCTGTTGTTGTTTGGGAGTGCAGGAATGGGGGATGTGTTGTTTTCGTTTGTTTGGGTTTTTAATAACATTAATTGTGTCAGTTAAAATATTAGTTTTTCTAGAAAAAGAACACATTGCAATTTAAAATTGTTCTTTGAGCTTTTTTACATTAGCCTGCAAATACTTTATGCTATAAGTAATGCTAAATATGTGCAAGTTTTTAGGACTGGAGATTTGTTAAGTTTTATTTCTCACTGAGCAGGAAAACAGTTTTTACAGTGATTCTAGTTGAGCATCACTTTCTGAGCAATAAGTAGGCAAGCAGAAGAGCAAAACTAACACTAAATGGATTGAGTTTGGGGTACGCTCTCTTACCACAAGTCTTGTTCCTGCATTGCCATTTCCTTTCACACTACTTATTTAAGGCATTGTTTTTATGGTTCTTTCAGCTGAATTTCTAAGGTAGAGAGCATCTCTAACCATTTTTACAGGTATCAAATCCATTTCAATCACAGTAAAAGCAGCTACAGCAGCAATACCTGGGTATTGCATATGACAATAATATTAATTATATGTACAGTATTACTGAACACTGAATCAAGGCCAATGCTTTACTTTACCAAATCTTTCATCTTTATTATTAGATAAATATGTCAAATATGCTTAAAGTACTACAAGTGTACTGAAGATCACCACAGCCCTCCAGCAGTAGTGGGCTGATGGGATGAAAAACAAACCATACATGTCACATATATAACCACTGGGAAAATTGATCTCAATCCTATGTTACCCAAGCCACAAAACTTTGGTCAACAACTTTAAACTGTCTGTGTAGTGTGGTTTTCCTAAACGCAAAACAGATCATTTAAAAGGAGAAAACACTTCTATTTCTACCCATTTTTGTTATAAAACAGTCTTTAGAGGGCAACAGTAGAGTGCATAAAGAGGTAGGGATTTTGAGTTGAAATCTCCAATACTGAAATTTCAATTGGGAATCTAAGGCTTTTTTACATGTTTGAGATCACAAAGCACTCTAGACATACTGTTCCAGTTTGAAGGTTAGATTTCATTTCCAAAGGTGCTGTGTGTTACATTTTCTTAGTAAGTCGCATAATATTATTTCTAGCCATGTTCCAAGAGAGCATGATAAACCTGCCCTGGTACAGAGAGTGGATCACCTTGACCTGATTCATCTCCTATTTCATTATAATGCTAAGTAAAGAAAGAGCACTTAAACCTCCTCTCAAGATGACTGAAGCTATTTACCAAATTGCTTACATAAATCTATTGCATTGTCTCGAAAAACCTAAGGAACTTAGAAGTTCTGAAATAGTGAGTGGAAGGCTGCTTTGCAATTTGAATTCTGTTTTCTCATGCTTGAGCAGTACTTTACAGACTAAAATTCTGATCTCCCTTCTTATTTACAGAACAGATCCATTGAAAATGAACAACCAACAGGTACATGCTCTGCCCAGAAGCTAAAGAAACTTCTGCATTGCACAAATGAAGCAAGTTCCAAAATCAAAACAATCTTACACCAAATTCCTCTCTCTCTTTACAGAAGGCTTTGGCTGCCTTCACTGATCACAACCATGGCAAGAAGATCTGACACAGATCCTTGAATACAGAATTTCTAGACTATTTATTACTTAAAGCAATAAAAATATCTTACAGTCAAATTTTTATAAAATCTTATATACACATTTTGTCAAACGATTTGTGGTATAGCCAGGGATTATAAGGAAGTGAGTAATGGTACATGTTCTGCCTATTTTGTTCAAAGCAGAGAAAAGCTTTACTTCCTCTTCAAAGCTTGGCTACACAGCACTGTTCAGCTCTCATTTCTCTTTTATGGCTCAGGGAACACTATCTTGCTGAAATTCATTTGTAGTTATCATTTCTTACTGCAATTTACTCATTATTTCAGCTGAGGTAAGACCTGCTACTGACCTTGTGATACATATTTTTTGGTATCTACAGTTAAGAATTGCAATTGCTCAGGAAACATAAATAAAGAGCCCATAATTGCTGTTACACTTCTTTCCAAAAACACAGAAAGACAGAAAGCTGTCAACTGTAAGACTAAACTAGACAT
>JAWMRA010000113.1:11096267-11208767 GCA_035584735.1 Pseudotriccus pelzelni | reverse complement strand
AGTGAGTTCAGACAGTAATGCAAAGTGCTTCAGATAGAGCTCCAGACAATGACTGCATTTTACTTTAGCTTTGCTTTGAAACAAGAACATTATTAGTCTATATTCATTTGAAGTGCTTTCTCACAGATTTGTTGCAGAATTCTTGTGATTTTTTGTTTTATTGTTATTTATCAGTTTGGGTTTTTTGTCATTTTTTTTTGTTTTGTTGTTGTTTGTTTGTGTTGTTTTCTTTTTGTGGCAGCAGCCAAATCATACTACATTACTGTGTAAAAAAATGAAATTACTATCAAATATGCTCCCTTTACAGTCCAAAGCAAGATTCACTTGAATCTAACCCCAAGCAAAAGAAATCAGTTTGCTACAGTAAATCCACAGCTAGATTTCAATACCTTGGCCTATTTTGTAAACACTTTTTTTAAAAAGAAGAAAAAAAAAATCACCTCTCTGAGCACCCTTAAAGATACTTTTCCCTGCTGTTGACAGCACATCTCATGAAACACAAAATCAAACAAAATAGTCTCCAGATTCAGACTAAGCCATATTCCTCTATTACAAGAAGCAGTTGGTCACACACAGCACACACTCTGCTTCCTGCCTTGGCCATTCATCATGCACGACAAATATGAGGGAGAAGTTAAGCGTATATTTCTGAATATATATCTCTAAAATATGCTACATCCTGACCAGGCTTCTGTAAACCTATAATATCTAGACAACTAGTACCTCCATGGACAAACCTAATCACCTTTCTGGGAGGGAATTAATAAATAGATAGCCGAGCTTATGAGTAACAAGTGGTTGAATAGTGAGAAAAATCCACCCTCCCAGTTTGAGGAGAACAAGAGTACTGAGATTTTTTTTTTTTTAACATGGAATTCCATTCTGGACAAAAGTTACATTCTTAGAAGTCTTCTGACTGATGCTTACCTTGAAGAGAAAAGCAGTTAAAATAAGTCAGCTAGTGTATCACCAGGTCACTTTCATCCAGCATAAATTTTTGACACAGAAGACAAGTGTTACTCTTTGTTAACTTGAGACATGAGTTAGGTTCCACATGAGTGACTGAGGCTAAAAAGCAGCTTATTCAAGCTGTCCAAAAGTCTTTATTTTTTTACCTATGACATTACCAAAATAGAAGCAATAAAACACTTATAACCCTTCCTAGTCTGTCTGGGACAGCAGGTCAAGAGACACTGCAGCTTCCACTAAGGATGCACAGGAATGGTTGCACCCATTCTCCAGGTCTTAAACCTTCCAAATCAGTCCTACATGCAGAATTCCATTACGCTGATGGCAACATATGCCAGACCCTGACGTATTTCAATAGAGCAGGAATACCTCGACTCACTGTGCATAAAGAATTCACAAACCGCATTTTCTGGAGTTTCAATGCACTAAAAGCAGCAGACTGCATGGATACCCAGCATCTCATTTAATGAATATTTAATAAAAGCATAAATGCTCAAGAGCAAATTTATTTGGTGTGGATGCTTGCTGCACAGGCATATTAAAACAGCATGAACACCTAAAATGGAGAGGTGACAAAACTTAGATGCAGAAACATGGTATGTGTAGTTTTGTCCCCTGTATTTAATGACTATAACACAAAGAGCTGAAGGACATATATGAATCAATAAGCAAAATATTTATGCACACATATTATGCACTGTAAACAACCTCGGCAAAACCAGATCATTCACACAGATATGAAAATCCATGGAGCTTAAATAATGCCAGGCTTTTTTTTTTTTTTTTTTAAATTACTATTCCTAAATAAGGATCTGAGGAAGCAAGCAATTCATTCAAGCAAAATTTGAATAATTCATCTTCAAACAATACCATGAATCCTGCAGCACTTTTAATTTTTGAACTCTCTCCCATTCCTTTTAGCTTCAATGATACGCAGCAATTTCACCAAAGTGCTGTCATTGATTGATATGTTTAATGATTTTCATGCAAGGCACTTAAAGAGTCTTAGGTAAGCTGTATTTATTCCCTTCACCTTACTGTGCCATCACTCTGGCATGTGAGCTGATCGAAATTAACTCATGTATGAAGCTTCCCCATTTGAAGTATTTCTGGAAAGACATAATGAAGATGGAGGTCTATTTAATGATTTAAAACTGATTTCAGCAACAAAACTGTACAGAAAGCTTGAATCTGAAACACTGGGAGTTGAATGACTTTTTAGGTTATACTGAAGCATTTAATTTTTTAACAAATTACCTGTATTTATGTCAAACTAACACCGATTTGTTTAAAAACTGAATTTGAACTTGAAAACAAAAATGCTAAAACTGGCATAACATTTTTACTTTGGAAAACAAATATATGGAAAAGCCTGAACACTGTGGATAAAGACATTCATTGCATACTTTTCCTACCAAACTATCTTTTCGGCCTTCCTGCCAAACTAAAAGTGCCCATTATTTGCCATTTTCATGTTGTAGGACTGAGTTTCACATGTTTGATCTCCAGAATTCTTTGCCATACTACAGTACAGACCCCCTAGCAGGAATTCATTAGGGCAGACTGCTGGTGTATCAGAACTCTAATGTTTATCAGGTACGTCTCAGTCATACTTCAGATAACTGGGAGATCTTCTGATCTGACAACAGTGGCCCTTGTATTGCAGAGTCAGCAGGCAAACCCTCCCTTTTGGGGATTCAAGACAGTGGCACCTTCTAAACTTCCAGTTGTGCAGCTATGGGCTCCCTGACTGAATGGCATCATTCCTGATCCAAATTGGCTCCATTCATTTCTTTTGCCATTTAAGGTTCTGGTAATTATGGGCTGCCAATTACTGTGTGTTCTCTAAAACTCATTGAGACTTCTGATGTAAATGGCTTTTAGGAAGCTAAGCTTGAGAACACTGAAATGATCCAGCAATATTTTGTTATATTAGGAAATTTACTTCTAATGTCAATAGTTAAAAGAGCTTTGACTTTTACTCTGATGAGTTTCACTGTTAGAAAAAAAATATTTTGGCAGACTAAAAGTCAGAGGGCTTGTCTGAGCTGCTAATGAGACAGCCTGGATACACAACTAGATAGCCATCTCATTTTCCAGTAGGTGCCACCTTTGACGAACTACAGTACTTTTCCACAGACATCTGACAGCTGAAAATACACTTCCTGACTTTACAGAAGAATGAATCCTGAAAACTTCTGGTTTCAAATGATTGAAGGGAGATTAAGTGCATAGTATCTTCTCACAGGAAGCATCTCAACAGAAATAGTATTTCTTCATTTGAAGAGATATCAACGGCATGAATTCAAATATCTTCTATGACAATATTCTAGTTTGGCCAAACTGCAAGTATTACCGAAATTATTTGAAGGGAGGGGAGATACCAATAAAATATCTCCATATTTCTGCAGTCTTTAGAGTAATGCATTCCCCACAAAAGATTAGAATTCCCCCTGCCCTTGGATGCAACCTGAGGCATCTTTGCCCTCAATATGGTATTGATATTTGGAAGGTAATTAGGCATTGTAACTAAAACAGCCTTGCCATACCCAGCAATGAAATAGGAAGGTAGAAGGTAAAACAGCCACACTGTATTATTTCAGTGTAGGCTAGTAAAGGCTCAGGAAAATCAAGAATAGGAATCAGGTTACAAAACTTTGTGTTTTGTCACTGATAGCCAGACATACATCAGGAGGCACATGAGTAAAAATGTTTTGATACAGGACAGAAAAGCCACTAAAAAGTACTGGTAAGCATCCCTGTATCAACTCTTTAATACCAAGCAGATGTACTATTTTACTCTTGATATGAATGCATTATTTAGAAGGGATAGATTAAAAAAAAAATAGTCTATTCCTACATTTCATACCACGACTTCTGTTGATCCTATAAGGAAATTAAGAACAGGCTTCATTAAGAACCAGTTATGTATACTGCTGGTGGTTTGTTTATTTTTTCAAATTATGACTTAATGACACTTAGAAAAACCATTAAAAATGCACGGCAGTCATTCTAGCCAGTATGAAGTGGTGCACTTCATTTAATGACTAAAATGTAATTACCTGCATAGAAAAGCACAAGATAATATGAACACCAGTAACTGAGTTTAAACATGTTTTTATTCTGAATTTTGAGTACTGTAAATTATTGTGTGTTATGGCAGTTAAAATCCCAAATTAAAAAAGGTGCATAAATACAGAACAACATGACCTGTTTGTGTCACAGAACGAATTCAGACAAGAAGCATGTTTTATTAAAGCCCCTATTGCTGCCAAAAGGGTATGTTTCTTTGCCCTGTTCAATGAAGTCAACAACAGGTTTAATATTCACCTCTTTGGAGGTTCATTTAAGTCCTTAGTCTGATGAAGCCTCTAGAAGAAACACTTCCACGGACCTTAGCATATTTTATAATCCTATATAAGCAATATGTTAAGCTTTACAGCATAAGTAGCCCACTCACTGGTGGTATTATATCATAAAGTAGATCTGGCTGATTCCATAATAACATGATCGTATGTCCATGCTTGATTTAAATCACATACATATGACTAGATGTTCTCATCTTACTAGGTAGTAACAATATTAGGACCATAGACAAGAGAAATAAAAATGTACAGAGAGAGTAATAGTAAAATCTGCTTATTGATAGCTGCAATGTTTCCTTAAAAAGAAAAGTCATAAAATGAGTTTATTAACTAAAATCCAACAACCCATGTCATGTTAAAAACCCCTTATTACACAACAAAACCTGGTAGAGTGCTGTCAATTTATCTGTCTGCCAAAAGAATTATTGTCAAAGAGAAAATAAGCTGACACCAGTGATGCTCTAAGAGCCAAGTTCCTTCTGTACAGTCTTCAAAACATTAAATGTTGACTGAATAAATAAATTATGCCAAACCAGAGTCTACTATGTTCCCAGATGTACTGTTTAGTGCTCCATTTCACAACAATTTAAAATTCAAACATTTATCTGCTATGCCATCATCTTATTTATAAAGTCTTTCTGAAAAAGTAAAGCAACTAGGGAAAACTACAATAAAACAGCACATAGACAAAACCATTAACAAGAATGACTGATACAATAAAACCAAACAACCTGAACTGCTACTTCTGCAGTAAACTTTGCAGTAACTGCAAACTGATGGCTTGCCATTACGTACAACCGGAACACTCTGTATAAGGTGTGCACCATTGAACCTAGAACGATGTCAGGACGCATCATGCACAAGGTTTCTCTGTATACTGCTCTTATAGGAAGCTAGCCTATACCCTTCCATTAATACCTCACTCATTCACAATTTTAAGATGAAAAGGTATAAAGACTATCAAGTAGTTCTCCAAATGCTATACCTGAATTTGACTTTTTTAGTTTCCCTGTTACATAAGATAGGCTTAACCAGGTTGCATACACAAACAAATAATGAGATCACTCAGAGAAGAAACCAAAATATTACTGTCTACTTAACAAATTTAAGACTTTAGTATGAAACCAACAAAAATGATGGAATTATGATAAAGCCTAGGAAATTAATTCAAAGAGAATGTAGATGGTCTACTTTATCAGTTATGGTTTCATTAATTTTTAAAAGTACTGCTGTTGTTATACACCAGCAGATTTCTGTTCATATCTCTTGTAAATTATTTTTTTCACAGAAGAATCTTCCATGCTTCCTTTAACTTTTCACAATCTTTTTTCCTTTCCAGAAACTATTCTCTTTGCCTTTACTGAAAATTCCAAGGAAACAATTCAGAGGGAAAATGAGATTCATGATTACAAATCCACAAGTTGGAAATATCTACCTGTTTATTTCCCTTTTTTATGCCCCCTTTTCCCCCCCTCACGTAAATACAAATTTCTATCCCCCTTCCCTATTAACATGGTACACTCTGAAAAGGATAACTAATGCTGGAAATAAATTCTCCAAAAGGAAATGAAATTCCTATTCATGAGCATCTTATTTGTCAGCATACTCAGAAATTATTTGCACAGTCCATTGTTGTAATATTTAGCGAATTTTGAGTAAGAAACAAGATAGGTCTTTATTACACATAAATCAGCAAATATGGAAAATCAAACTCAAGGCTGTTAAAAGCAAACAACTACACTGTAAATGGGAATTTTCAGTCTGAAAAGCGCTATTACTGTTATAGAAAGATGAAGATGCACTGTCACAAAAACAGCAGTTACCAGCTCCAGAAACCATTCTAAAATAAATTTCATTTTTAGTAGTCACATTACACTACCTTCTTACTTCCTTTATTAGGGAGTAAGTCCATTATGAGGTAATAATGACTAGCCTAACATGAGAAAAAAACATTTAAGACCATAAGCAACTTATTCTGAAGGACTCAGGAATCTGTTTTCAAGGGCTTCTTCTTATTATTTTAAACGATCCTCTTGCAGAAAAATGCTGTACAAGTGCCTATTCATTCCACAGATGCAGAGAGCTGGTGAACCAATTCAAGCCCTTCTCCAGGAAAAAATGATACACTCAAAATGATGACAAGGGAAGTAAAGCTTTGGTTAGTTCTTATCACCAACTGCTTTGGGCCACCATAGTGTCTATTCGTGACATATACCATCAGTATCTGGTTTACCTCAAAAACACTACACCCGTAATCACGGGCACCAAAATCTGCACTTCTTGTGTCCAACATAAAACTTGTCTTCATTAAAGTAAAATGAGGTGCAAAGAAATATTCTACCTGAGAAGAATTTAACAGCATAAGTGATGCAAATCATGTGTAATATCATGACTTGCTGTGATACAAGTCATGTGTAATATGTTGCAGAGGAGAAACTTGGAAAAGATTTTCTTACCCTTGTTTTGTTTTACATACAATCATTAAATTAGTTGCAAATTACAGGAAGTGTGAACCTCTGATCCCTCCCCACCATCTCAGATTAGAATAAAATTATGATAGTTGCCACTCATGATAAATGACTTACAGGGAACACTGGATAAGTGATAAATTACTCCATTCTGCTAAACAGCAATTTAAATTCATTTCTAAAATGGCTAGACCATGCAATTTCCTCACTAATTTTCAGTTCCTTTTATTTAATCACACAGAGTATGCACTTCAAAAGCAAATTTGCAATTGAGGAGAGATAGGGAAGCAAGCAGGACTTTTTAGGAATGATGCGATCTTAATGTACATTAGATACTAAACTGCTAGAAGGTGAAAATAAGCAAACTTTTTTCCATTCAATCGTTGTATCATTAATAAGTACATTAGAAAGTCCTGCACTTCATATCTTAGTGATAATGTCTATCATATATTTAGTCAAAAACCCAAAGTTTGACATCATGATTTTAAAGGCATTCCTGTTAAATGAAGAGTAAACTGCAAAATGTCAAATACTCATATCACTTCTACATTCACAGAAAAAACTGCCTTTACTGAGCCTTAAATGCTGGGAAACCAGAGTAGCATTATACCAAGAAATAAATACAGGCTTCAGCTTCTCCACCTAAGTAAAGACTGTGCTGCAGAACTTATCAGAGGCCTCAAGGTTCCCACTGGCTATACAGATTTTCAGCTTTCAAAGGATCAGAAGCCCAGAGACTTTCAACATCAGATTGCTCACAGAGTTGTAGAAAAACTGACGTTACAATAGTAAAAATAATGGTTTTAATTTTACTGTCTGTAATTAGAGCTTTGCAAATGCAAGTTTTAGAATGAATGTGATTTGAGTGATGAAACAGGGGTTTCATCAACATGGGCCGGCTCTCTTCTGCCTGCACATTACAGGGGAGAGCTGCACAAAACCCAAATGCAGTTGTTGTGAAAATTGAAAGTAGTCTGTATCCTGGATAAAAATTCATTTCCTGAACTGCTCCTTGGATAAAGCAGTACCACCTTACTACTAGTTGAGGGTTTTCCAAATTACTCACATTACTTTTTCATTGTTGTAAGTAAAAACAAGCATTAGGAGAGATTGTTTTGACTTTGTTGGTGTTATATTTAAACATACATTTCAAAAGAAAGAATAAGGAAGAAAACAGCCCCAAAGCAACATATTATGATGAATTCATATAATGTAGAAAGAGTTAACTGCTTAAATGCTCTAACAAGGAACAGTTCCAATGCTAATAAGAAACTTCCTAAACATCAGCTGGATACCTCTCTTATGGCACCACACAGCACTACAGAATTAGTGCAGGATGTCCTGGGGTTTGGATGTGATAAAAAACAACAGGCAATTTTCTAGTCCTAATTACCTCCTGTTAAAAGAAGCCCTTTGCAACAATAAGCTTTCTAGAGAAGCAGAGGGAATGCCACTGCAATGGTATTAATGTGCACGATGAGCCCCCGTTTTAAAACCAATTTTGCATTTGTATCAGACAGGTACTACAGTAATATGTAGCATTTGCCTCAATAATAAGGACTACAGCATGGTTTTGAAAAAAGTAAAGCAAACACTTTCTGGAGGATTTCATACACGTCACTTTTTTTTCTTTTTTTTCCCAATCTGTGCCTAAGATTGTATCATTGAAGGAATGTCTACATATAAACATTGGGGAAAAGTCTGTTGAATCTCTACGTTAGTCTTCAAAACATGTTTGGAAGAAGCTATTTATAACTCTTAGTCTTCCTATAAAAACATAGGAAATTAAATATGAAAACAATTGTTTTATCATATCTTCCAGCCTGTTGAGGATACTATCATCTAATAAAGAGACTTTTTCTGACCTGTAAAACAAAGAAGCAAAAAAGTAGCTTTCCAAGCTACTGAGTATGTGAGGAACACATTCCATGAAAGAACCCAGAGAAACAAACAAGACCTGAGAAGCTGAAGTCTTAACGGAAGAATCTACTGTTTAAAATGAGTTTGAATGTGCTAATGGCCTATTGCTACACTAGAAATATTTTATCTAAACAATCAATTCCTAATACCCTACTGCAATGCTTTCTCTTCAAATAAACTTAAAATAATTACTATGTCAGCTACAAACAGCAAAAGAAATTTTTGAACAAAAGAATACTGCCATTTTAATTTGGTTTGAATAAATGGTATTAAACCCCAATGTATAATGAACTTGAGTAAAAATTCAGATAACCTTCCTCCAAATGTTAAATCAATTAATTATCACTACAATGAGTAATAATATTTTCCCTTTATGAATGTAGCTGATGGACAAACCACTAAGGACAACATAAAAATTTAAGTGATGAGCATAGCGCAGACCTTTAGTGAATTGGGCTAAGAACAGACAACATTCTTCTCTGAAAAGAATCAACTATGTGGAGTTAAATGAAAAAAATAAAAGGCAAAAAAAGCAGGTATTTTAAAATGAGGGCAAATTAAAAATTATTGGTGACTATTTGTACAACAGGAATTCCTGTCAAGGTCATGGCCATAAAGACAGCTGAACAGTCTTTGCTTTACAGAGGAAAACACCCATAGGTGTTCACACAGAACTGCAACCACCTGCATATATATTGTAAGAAACATTCAAGGGCAAATCCAGAGCACTTGTACATAATCATAAAATGATTATTTAAAAACTCAGATGAAACACTCGAAGGACTTTACAACATACATAAACCCCTGATGGTTATGAGAATCTCTTAAGGCTAGAAACAGTTTGACCTGTTTTATTTTTTTATTATTTTTTCCCCCTGTTTTTTCAGTGCTACTTTTTACACCCCTCTTCTCTGTATCTTAATTTTTCTTCTTCAGAGACCTTTCTTATTGCACTGCAATTCCTGCTGAGAGACAAAGGTTGGCTCAGCTGTATGCTGGTCAGTGTTCTCACTAATCAGCAGCTACTGAAAATCCCCAATCAAATCTGAAGATCAGAATAAGCCCTAATAATAAAAAACCCCACAGTTCTATTAGTATTAGTATTTTGTGTGCAGCAGTAAGATAAAAAAATATAGAAGTAGGGACATTTCTCATAAGAATATGAGGCAAACTGAATTCAAAGTAATTTAACACATTTTATTCTGGAAAAGATATTAAAGCCTCATGAAATCTATAGAAATCTGACAGATGATATCCATACACAGATGTATTGTAGCTATTTTTTTCCTGTCTGGCATTATCGTTGGTTCTTAAAATTAACACTCACTTTCCAGGATAATAACTAAAAAAGAACTACAATTTTTTTTGTAATGATATGACAGGACACAATTGTTTTTCACAACCCTTCCTCTCCCTACCCTTCATCAAAATTTAGGTCATAATATTTCAGAAGATGGGAGTTGTTTGGTAAAAAGCACTACATGTGTCAGCAAGGCCTGTGTCTGGACAATATAACATCAGGGTTTTGTGTAAATAACAACCATAGATATTCAAATGGTAATTTCACGTGGTAGTCTCAAAATCTGGATTTATCTGACTGCAAAATAGTAAGCAAAATTTTTTTTCTAATAAGTACAGATATCTACCAATGAAATTGGCATTTAGTTATAGAGGAGGAGTGGCAGCTACATAGTGATGAGTTTTAGGAAAAGAGTGTCGCTGAAATAAATGCTCCAGTTTCAGTCATTGTCACTTTATGAAACAAGACTTCTTATGAAGATCCCAGTTCTGTATAACGAAAGACACATTATTCTTAAACACACAGCAAGAAATCAATGAAATATTGCAGCTCTTAAACCTGTTCCCCCACATCTTTTTCCACGATCCTCTAAAGATTACCCTCGTAACATGATAAAGTCAGAGACAATGTAAAGAAACTCAATGGATGCATTAACAAGTTTCAAGAAACACCTGTAAGTTTACCTTAACTATATTAAACAAGATAACTTCAAAGAATCAGTCCAGTTGGAAGGGACTACTGAGAGTCATCTGGTCCAACCTCCCTGCTCAAGCAGGGTGATCCCAGAGCACATCGCACATGATTGTGTCCAGACAGTTCTCAAATATCTCCAGTGAGGGAGACTCCACAATCTCTCTGGCCTATCTGTTCCAGTGCACGCTCACCTGCACAGTAAGGAAGTTCTTCCTCACATTCAGGTGGAACCTCCTGTGCATCAGTTTCTCCCTGTTGCCTCTTGGCCTGTGGGTTGGCCCTACCAAGCAGAGTCTGGCTCCATCCCTGTGACACCAACCCTCTGGATACTTATACACATTAATAAGGTCCCCCTTCAGTCACTTCTTCTCAGTGTTGAACAAGCCCAGCTCCCTCAGCCTTTCCTCATAACAGAGATTCTCCAGACCCTTGACCAACTTCACTGTCTGCTGCCAGAGCTCTATGTCTTGTACTGTGGAGCCCAGAACTGGACACAACATTTCCAATGTGGCCTTACCAGGGCTGAGTAGAGGTGCAGGATCATCTCCCTCAATCTGCTGGCAGTGCTTTTCCTAATGCACACCAGGATCCCATCGGCCTTCTTCACACAAGGATGCACTGATGGCTTGTACACAGCTTATTGTCTCCCAGGACCTCCATGTCCTCTTCCACAGAATTTCTTATTCTTCTTTTCAGTACATACCAGGACTTGACAGCATGCATTCCTCAACAGAGTTCAATAATGTTCCAACATACTACCAGTAAGCTATAAGTAACTCAGGCCTTCAAGATACCAATTTTCTTTTAAATGAGACTTTTGGAGGGCGATAAGCAGGTTTCTTGGCCTGATCAGAGTTTTAAAGTTGTATTTAGCAATGTGCACCCACTTATTTTCAACTATGAATATATAAATCCTAGACATAGCTCTCTTTATCTTTAAATGACCATTTCAGGCGTGTATTGCAAAAATATAAAAGATTTCTAACTATCACAAAGTCTTATTTTCAAATCTGAGAAAATCCAAGAAGACTTCTGCAAGTGGCAAAATAATCAGTATTATATATGCTACACATTTAGTTTTCTGAAGATTGACTAGCTCCTTCTTCATTAATTCAGTATTACCTCCTGATCCTTATTTTTTCAGAAGTCATAAATCATTGAAACTGCTTGATAAGGAGGCCTCCCTACTGAGATTACCAATAGTCTTTTTATAGAAGCCTGCAGGAACACTGTAAAAGCAAAAGAAGATTAGCAGAGTATAAAAATAATTGGACTCTAGTGCTGTATTGATATTTAACACAAAAGATTTGCTGTCACATCAGGGCCAAGATATCTGCTGGTAAATTCCACTGAAGACAGCATATTTGCACCACTGGTACTTTATCCTGTTCTTTACGCAATAAATACGTCTAAGAAGGTGAGATACTTACAGTGTCATAGATAATTTGATATATTTGCATCATTTGCACACATCTAACATAAAACTGAAGAACTCATTTCTCAGATTATGGAAAGGGTAGAAAAAAAGGTGTAGATGGAAAGACTGACACTGTCAGAGATACTGACTCATGTTAGAAACATTACATATTAAGAAGTAATTTTGCTTCTTCAGGAACCTGTCTAAAATAACTGCTTAACTTATTTCAATATTTATTATTACTGCATAGGAGCTTAGTATTATTTACAGCCTCATGGCCTACAGATATAAAGAAAAAAACAACACTCTAATCATCCAAAGAACACTTACATAAAAAAACACAAGTGAAAATATTTTAGCATATCTTACAACGGAAAACCAAAAAAGAAGAGGTGAGATACTCTACCAACAAGCATATTAAATAAATTTCAGGTTTCGCTACCCTTCCTTTTCAAATAATCTAATCTGCACTCAGGGTTTAAAGTTTCTCTACATATCAAAGCATGAAGATTAGGTTCACTGCAGCTTCTGGTACTCCATTAAGCTGTCAGCTGGAGGGGGCAGCGAAAGAAGCAATTGGAGTCTGTATCCTTGCACCAAACGTTTTGGCAACTGACACCTATTTTCTACAAGTTTCTATCTCCTAACCAATGAGCAAAACAAATTTAAGACTGAAGCCTGTGTCAACAACAGCAGGAGCCACAGGCTGGTTTCTCCTTCACAGCTTGAGCATGACTGCTGGTCCCACAGAAAACTACACAGGATTCAGCAGCAAAGAGTATAACTGGATTGGTTATTAAAATACATATACTTCAGAGTAGAAAAAAAAAAATCTATGCAAACTCTCAGTGTAATAAAACCCTTCCTTTCCCCTCAGAGAAAAAAAAAAGGTTTTTTTTTCCTTACAGTATAAAGTAACTAAAATTTTGCTTCAAATCATAATTTGAACACAAATGCTCTTACTAGCAGCCTCCACTTTTCCCCCTCCACCTGTGCCTCATAGGTCTCCTGTAATTACCCATCAGCTGTTTGGACATACAGCTCCAGGGGCTGGTTAGGTTTTATATTTATTACATTAGGAAAATGCCATGGTGCAGTAGCCAGAGTGACAGGATCAATATACAGAAAATGTTTGCACTATGAGTTCCATACACTAATAATTCAACCTTGTTCTACAACCCTAGTGCTTTCTTTGTATTGCTGAATACAGTTTTCTAAAGTTCCTCTTCATTTCGTAGCACCCTGAGAAAAAGTAAAGCCCTTTACACAACACACAAGAGGTTTGATTCTGAGTACATGTCATTAGACTTCTAAAGCCATTTGATTACTACTCTGGATACCTCCAAATTAATTAAAGTTGAGTTCTTGACAAAACACACTAGCATTCATCACAGAAACATCAGGTCAGTTATTCAGTTCATGAAATTATTTAAACCTTTATGAACTTTCAGGGAAGAAAGGGAATTACTGCATCTGTCAAGAAATCATTCTGTAATTGTTATCTGTATTTCTCCCCAAGGCTCGTACTCCCTACAGATTTCCTAAGAGTTTTGATTGCAAGCCCTATAGCATTCCGTTTCAGAACTAATAGGAAGCTGTGTTTAAAGCACATTAGAATTCCATGCATCGGTATATTGCTGAGATAATATTATATTGCAGAATTCAAATGAGACAGTAGTACAGTTGTAAGTGGTTTAAAATTAAAGGTATGGGCATCATTAAGAATTCTGCTTAATTGTCATTAAACAAGAAATTTGTAGTCCATTCTGTCTTAATTCTCTTCTACCCGAGTTCATTTTCATTGGATTCCTAAACTCAAATTTAGAGGTAAAACACAATTTAACTGCATTATAATTTAATTATTTTATTATTCAAGGATTATTTGTTTGTACATTAGTTTGGGGCTATGGAGACAATATGCACAGTATTCCCATTTCATAAGCAAAGTCAGGCAACATTCACCAGTCTTGGAGCCACGAAAATATGAATGTTTGATGTATACAACAGCAGCTCCTGCAGCTCCTGTTTTTCCTACTACATGCCTCTTCATCTATTCCCCTACTCCCCCAATACTGGGTTAATAAGCAACTTTTCCATGCTCCCATACAAGAAACACAGACTGATTTGGGCAGCTTCAGGCTCCCCATTTTTATTTTCTATCCCAATCTTCCACCTTTTGAGCCTCTTTGTGCAACCATAAACAAAAGCCAAACAGCAGCCTGCACTGGCTTCTCAGAACACTGGAATACAGAGAACCTTTCTTCACACATCTTGTTGAGGTTCTTTTGTCGAGTGGAATGGCTATCATAGCAAATGATCCACTAAATGACTAAATCCATTTATCCCCTAATAGCAAAAAGCTGTTTCAGAAGAAAGGAAAACTGCAGCTAAAAATTCTATTGAAACTCAGGAATTTGCCACAGATTTCTAAATCCATTTCAAGACAAGCTGCACCTTGACCCATTTCTGATGATGCAATAATCGGTATCTAGATATTTCTCCCCAGTAAGTGAGTAGTGCTAGAACAAGACAACTTTTAATTTTCCTTGGCTTCTCTCAAGACTCGTAAGAATACATTAAATCTTCCTCTTAATGCCATCAACTTTTCAAGCCTGGCATTATGTTTGGAAAAGCATGCTTTCATTTTCTTAACACTCCAGTAATTTTGTAGAGTACCACCTCCCTACAGCAGAGTAACTTTCACCTGACCTACCAGACCCTGTGCTTACTCATTCCAGTCCAGCACTTTGTATGTTTTTTCCTACAGTCACAGCTGACCATAGACAATGATTTATGAACCAAACAAACCCCAAATCCTCAAGTGGGCAGATGCAGGATAATTCTGTTTTGGCTCCTATACACTCCCAGCTTTCTCTCATCAAATGAGCTGTAACTTGAGTAGTGACCCAATTTTTGCTGTATCTTTTATTGTTAGAACAAAACCAATTATGAACAGCTCCCAACAAAGCTAAATCTTTTTTCACATTTTTCTTAAAACACCCTGCTCATTTCTGATACACTTAAATTTAATTCAGTCTCTGTAGACCTCCCAATGCCTTGAATGTACACAGATGAATGCAGAAAGATTAAACATTTTCTTACTGTGACCTACAACAATGTGCTGAAACTTTAATTATTATGTTAATTCAAGCATTGGGCCCAGTGGATTTATTACATCCCAGAAGCTAATACAATCTACTCTGAAGTGAGATGTAGGCATTAGCTGCATCTAAGTATTTTGTCTACAAATATTTAGGCAGTGTAATTAATGGCTATGCATTAAAAAGATTTTTAAAACCTAATCCTAATTTTGGGGCTTTTTCCTCAAGTAGTTGAGGAAAAAATCTGAAACTGTAGTTGCTTGAAGGAACAAAAGCTTATGCCTCAGACAGACATTATCATTCCAGCCTTTGAAGCAACACTGGTATTTATTAGCTAAAAAAACCCAACTACATATTTATTATACTTGTCAGAACTCCCCATGTTATGCAGACATATACCATCATGGGATAATATTTGTGGAAAATTAAAACCAGTCCAACAACTTTTTTTTTTTTTTTAAACTGCAGGACAGGATTGGGCACTGCCCACACTGTATTAGAACAAGAATATCCAATCCCAAAATAGTGCATTTGGAATTAAGATGGCTTATGATTGAAGACAAGAAATTTTCCCCATATTGATGACTTAAAGGACAAGCCTTGGAAGAAATATCAGTCACTGAAAATTAAGGTTTGACCTTTTCCCTAATAGACATTATGGGTGTTTCTGATCCATTATCCCTCACAGTTTTGTATCCTTCAAATTTTAAAAAGTTTAGAAGAGAAAAAAAGGGCAAAGAAACTTGATGGGGTGAACTTGCCAGACATTGGTAAGACCACTGGAACTTTGCTGACTACACAAACACTTTTTAAGCAATGGAGCTGGAAGTAGCTTACACAATCTTATTTTTCCTTGGTTTGCTACATCAGAGTATTTTCTATTAAAGTATCACAAAAGCACCTGTGTTGTAATTAGAAGCAATGTGACTTTCATCAAGGGAAAGTTAAAATAATGTTTAATATAATAAAGGCAAGCAGGAATTAATGAAAGCTTTCAGGCTTTATATTGCCAAGCCAGAGATTTTGTTATGTGCTCATTTTTTGATTATACATTTTAATTGCTTACTATCACATTGCCTTGATAACCATCACAAAGACAATTCCATAATTACTAGATATAAATCTTTATATACTGAACAAAAAAAAAGAACTACAAAGGAATTCTTTTATCAATATTTTCTCAAGTTGATGAAAATAAATAAACCTAATATTAAAGACCATGAAAAGCTCAACTTTGCATTATTTTTAAGCAACATGTTGACACAAATACTTGTTTCCTGCTTCACAATAAACATTTTCTCCCAGTAAGACCCCACATTCAAAGGATTCTTACATCTTTCTACTTAAGTCTTACTCCTAAGAATCTGTCCAGAATAGGGACTACATATCTCTCACTTGAAAATAAGAGTCTTATTAAAACTCAGCTCTAATACAAACCTGGGGGGTTTTGTGTTTTCCTTTTTTTTCATTAAACTCTTCAAGGTCTGAACTGGATCATACTACAAGGATAACATTTGAAATTTACAGAAGCTTTACAGTAGTAATTTATTATATGAATGCAATATAATTCCCATTTGTATATATATGAATATATATAAAAATATAGATATATATTTATACATATTTCCTAACCAGAGAATATTTTCTTAATGTATTTTCATTAAATCAGTTGCTCCCCCTACATTACAGTAATTCTTTAGATAACTAGGTAAAAAAAAAAAACAAAAAAACAAAAAAAAAACTTCCAAACCCCATTACATTCAAGTAATTTTAAAATAGCCCTTTTAAATATACAAGCTTATTTGGTAAACTATGGCTGTTTTTTCTTCTGGCTCAAAACAAAACATGTTTTTTCTTGGTAGTGGAAAAAAAATACCCAAAAAAGATGCTTTTTACACAGCTAAAGAGAGTTCAAAGTTACCATGGCAACTGAACAAAAAGTCACCAAGGACTTGCTGCTAAAGTCCTTTACAGTATATAAAAAAATACATTTAGTAAGATGTATTGGAAAATCTTTTATGGTTATTTTAAATACACAAAGCTAGGAAATTCAATGGTGATTATTATGAACAAATGTTAAAGGTATGTGTCTTTGTTATTTCCACAGTAAAGTGCACCACAGAGAGGCTCTATAATTAAAAGTCAGGTACTCCAACTTGCGTAAGAGAATACTGGAAAACATGTTATTGTATACACCTTGCTATACTAAATTTTCTCAGCTAAGTATTTTGTTGTCATGAAAAAAATAACTTAAGAAAAGTATCCATTATACCTCAAATGAAGCAACTCAACTCATTTCTTGCCCCTGAGTCTGACAACTTAATGCAGCAAGTTAGCAAAAAAACCCCAACAAACCAGTTATGCTATTAGGTGTGTGAGAAAATACAGCCCTGCTTTAGCATTGTTGCACAGATCCCAGTGTATAGATTCCGTAGCTAATAAATAAATAGCCTCCATTACCTGAGGATTACCAGCTATCACATAATGATTCTACATCTGATTCTAAACATACTGCATATGATTCTAAAAAAAGAGAGGCTCAAATTAGACTATTTGGATATGAGCTTAATACTTTTCAATCAGTGATCTGAAGCGAGTAGAACAGAGAGGGATGCAAAATAAAATTCATTCTGTGAGACTACTGTTCAAAAATAAATGAATCATCCTGGAAGCAAGTAATAAATTTCATATTATACACTCGCAGAAAAGAGTTGAATTTTTCTTTTTTCAACTGTATCATCTCAAAAAAAACTCCACATACTTCTAATTTAATCTCTACCTGAGTCTTAGTAGATTTTTATATCGGGTATAACTGACAATTTATTGAACAGTATCGTAGTTGGAATTCTTAAGAGTCAGACCCCAAACTTCCATTGGCATTCCTAGGGCTAGGGATGCCATCCTTCACATGGGGTTGTAAAATTCAGCATAACTGCTATCTTAATGTTCTTAACCATTCCTTGTTGCTGATGCATTGTGTTATTCTACTCTATTCAGGGCAGTAGCTGAGCAATTCAGCCTCTTGAAAGTAAGACAGGATGAAATTTGGTTAGACACATTTACTCTGAAATTTACCTAGACCATTAACCAGCAAAGAAGGCATGAACAACTTTACTCTGTCCTTCACTACACATGCTTTTATTTCTCTGCCTTTCTACTAGCTGTATAAGTAGTTCTCATTCATTTTTAGAAGGACTCACTACAGGATGCCAAAGCCTGCAAAGTCACTCAGGTAATTTCAATTACAGATAAGTAATTGGCTCAGAGAACAAAATCCACACTTGCCACGCAGTTCTTTAAAAAAGCAAAATAATCACATGCTTTTACATTACATCCTATCAGTCACTGCACTTCACATACAGGCCTTGCAAATTTACACCCTGAATTAGGATGGACCCTAGGGCATTCCATTAGTTATTTTAGGGTTGTATTTTAAAAGACATCTAGTATATTGTCATAGCCTTTCACTGAAGTTGTGTAGAGATGAAAGGATACTCCTTTTAGCCAACACTTTAAAAAATCCTTTGTATTTTTGGTCCTAGTTTCAATATATTTCAGATTTGTATGGCAGTAGTGTCCAGTGCTTGCAGTATACTGTGACATCCAAACATGCCACCTCACTAAGCAAAATCTTCTGAATTTTGCAGCCAGTCACCCTGTGGCACCTGTGTCATGTTTTCAGTATGTGCACATTAATGTGTTGAAGCAAGCTCTCCATCAGAGTGGATATGTCCTCCTGCTGAGCAGACAGATGTGAAACACTTACTGCTAGGACATTCCAGTCCTTCTCATAGCACAACCTTGCATAAAAAAATATTTATATGTTAATATTTTGCAGATGCACAGTAGAAGATTCATCCACTCTATTCCCTGGAATAATACTATTCCTACATTCAAAAACTATGTCTGGCATATAAAGGTATGTTAGTCCAAGTGCAAAGTGCTACACCTGGGCATGCGCAATCCTAGATATGAGTACAGACTGAGAGAAGTCATTGAGAGCAGTCCTGCAGAGAAGCACTTCAGGATTGTGGTGGATGAGAAGCCAGACACAAGTGGGCAGTGTGCACTCACAGCTCCGAAAACCAACCAAATTCTGGGGTGCATTAAGTGAGGTGTGGCCAACAGGTCGGGGGAGGTGATTCTGCCCCTCTGTTCAGCTGGAATGCTGCATCCAGCTCTGGGATCTTTAGCACAAGAAGGATGTGAACCTGTTGAAGGGGGCCCAGAGGTGGGCCATGAAGATAATCAGAGGACTGAAGCACCTCTCCTGTGAAGACAGGCTGAGAGAGTTGGTGTTGTTCAGCCTGGAGAAACAAGGCTTCAGGAAAATGTTTAGGACCTCCCAGTACCTAAAACGGACTTACAAAAAAAACAAGGAGCGTGACTCTTTACACAAGCAGATAGTGATAGGACAAGAGGAAGTGGTCTCAAACTGAAAGAAGAGAGTTTTACATTAGATATGAGGAGGAATACCTTTACTGTGAAGGTGGTGAGGCACTGGAACAAGCTGCCCCATAACTGGAAGTGTTCAAGATGAGGCTGGATGAGGCTTTGAGCAACCTGGGGTTGAAACTAGATTATCTTCAAGGTCCCTTCCAACCCAAACCATTCTATGAGTCTAGGTTTTGATAATTTACCAATCCTAAAATACTTAACCTCTGTGGATTTTAGTATTTCTTCTTACATTACATTATAACTAGTTATTACAAGAGCAGATGGGAAGATACTGAGGGGGCAGTTTATGTGCCACAGCACATCTTGTGGTTCTATTTACTTAATAATCCAGATTTGGGACCCATCTGGACCTCTTGGAGCTACACATTGCAGTCCTTGTCCCCAGATTTACTTCCCCCCTACATATTGCGAGGGACAAGAGATGGCACATGCCTAGTTCTCACCCAGCATGGAGTTAAAATAGGACTGAATCACTCATCTAGACCCAGTCGTTGAGAAATATTTCCAGTTCTCAAAGCTTAGACATTAAGTCCAGAGCTTATCTTTAAAATATTAGTCATATGAAAATATTTTCTGATACTTTCTACTGTCTTCTCCCTCAACAGCCTGAGATATCCCACATGTAGCAAATGCACTAAACTTAAGAACTGAATTCAAACCCTGTAATTTATTCTCAGCACTTTGCTTTTCACTTAGATTTGAAAATGACAAGCTGTTGGTCCAATTTTTGTCAACATGTTTTTAATTAGTTCTGAATTTATGACAATTAAAGCTCACTGTTGCTTTTAAAATGAAGATACTGAATTTGCCTTAATTTGTTTTCATTGCTCAGCAATATGTGCATTTTAATTCACCGTGGAAGTATTCCATCCTCTCTGCTTTCTGCAGGGAAGACACTACCATCAATGCTATCGTCATTTTTCTCCTGTGAAACTTATTGACTAGAAAATAGACTGAAAACATCTCTTGGGAATGCTGGCCATGCTCCACATTTGACTGGCTCCATCTGTATCTCAGCTGACTCAAAGAAACCAATGCATTTCAAATCATTCTGGGAAAAAGAAAAAAAATAAAAGAAAAGGGAAAAGAAATATTGCACTATAGCACTGATTTTGTATTTCTGTTGCAGCTGCAGTTTTGCTTTTAGGCAAATAACATCTATTATTCATTATTTTAGTGCCATATACTGCATTAAAAAAAAAGTAAAATATATAATTCACTTAAAATCTGAGGCACTATCCAAAAATTAATTGGCACTTAAACTTTTTGGAGGAGAGGGAGAACAGAGTTGAAGTACAAATATCACCCTAATGAAGAAGTAATTTTGGCAAGTTCTTAGAGCCTTAATAATAAATGACAAAATTCTATATATTAGAAGAGCAAGGTTTGATCTCATATGCCTCAACCTCATTTCTCCTACCTTGCTTTCATTTTTCATCAGGAAAGTCATTTTCCCTTCACAGGTCCTCTGTGAATTCATATTGTTCATGCACCATTTCTTTCACAAATGGCTGTAGACTGATCTACAGTTATATGAGTATCTGCAGACTACGTCTTAACCTGAAATTTCTGCAGGATCTTCTTCCAAACCAGTGTTTAAAAAAAAAAAATCTGTAACAGTGTTGAAATTAATAACCAAGAACATGGAAGTCTAATAACAGAAGCAGAATGTGACATCCTGCTTTCTGCTTAAACAGGAGTCTACTAAAAAAAAAATTATGTACCAAGACTTTTTTTTGGTAATAATTCTAAAGCCAATTTGATTGTGGAACATTTCCTCCCGTTTTTAACTTGTTTTAATGTTTTCTCTTTTAAAGTAGTCTTTCTATACTGTAACAGTAAAACAAGGACTAAACACTCTTAAAAGAATTCAAATATTATTATTATTAGCAAAAATAACATTTTATGATAGGTTATTGCTTTACTAGTTTAACTACTAATGTAAAAAAAAATCCTTGCTCTCATACCCAATTCAAATTACTAAATAATAGAGAAACCTGAATGAATTCCCTAGAGCCCAACTGTATTTCCATACTTAAAAAACCTATTAGCATAAGTGAATACCTAACAAATTATGGGAAAAAAATTAAAATATTCATAAATTTAACTCTTAACATCTGTTCCTTCTTTTTCAATGTATGTTCAAGCAAGTTAGATACATCTTTTTCTTTTTTTTTTTTTCTCAAGTAGATTCAATATCACTGAATCTGTTTTAGGCTAGTAAAAGGTTAACACTATTACTGGGATGATATGAGTCTCAGTTCCTATATGAACTCTATTTACACTAAACCCACAAGATTTAACATTGTTTGTAACAAACAAGTCTGTTAACTCCTTATAACTGCATATAGACATGACCCAGCTCAGGAGTAACAGATCTTTGATTGCCGCCAGAAGTTCAATGAACAGTCAGTATTCTTCAGCAAAACTGTGTTCACTTAACAGCTAGATTGTAACTGCAGTCCCAGCAAACATTCATAACCTCCTCCACCCCTCAAATTCCTCTAACCATGAAACATACTCATTAAAACCCTAACCATTCCTTTCCTGCTAGGAGGCTCATTCACATATTATAGGTCTAGCCGAGCCTTTGTAATTGACTTGTAATTAGATCCCAACACTAAAAGGTGATAACATCACTTTTCTTTAATTTTCCCCTTTTGTGCTTGTATACAGAAACATAATAGTTCTTGATCATTTATCAAAGAGAACTGTAAAGTCAACAATGCTCTAGCCACAGCACACATCCATATGGGGAAGCCTCCTTCCCAAGAGCATTACTGCCTTTTGTTCATGCCTGTCCTGTAATTGGTGCAGTCAAGTCAGAGTAATGTGCTGGAATTCTGTTGTTCTCTTCAATGCCTCTTATCAGAGCCAGACTTTGTAATGTGTTTGAAATGTGGATTACTTTTTCAGAGAAGGAGGCCAAGTGGAAGCTAAATAACCCTGACCCTTCTGAGCTTGGAAAATCAAAACAGTACAGAAAAAAAAAGAGCATTCATGACTGGAATGGGATCTTTTCATCCTTTGCAGCTGCACATTCAGTGATCAGAGTATGGTCTAATTAAAAAAAAGATCAGGAAGTTGGTAAACAATTTTTTTTGTTCAAAATATATTGAGAAAGTTGCAAGACTTCAAAAGCAGTCATGCCACCACTGATACAAGAAAATCCAGTAAACAATGAAGAAATGTCTCTACATTAAATCTATTTCTATGGTTTTCAGCTTCACACAGTTTTCCTTTCATCAACTCATCTCTGAATCACAAATTGCTTTTCATAGGAGTGATGAATGTGATCTATGTACGGCAAAACCAGTTTCCTGTCAAACAGGTTATTCTTTTAGCATGGAACACCTTTCTTCTTGTTATTGCAAATATCAAAACCACCTTCAGAACGCAGCTGTTGGCTCCCACAGTTGAAATTCCTTATGGTATGAACCATACCTGTGTTTGAGACTACCATTTCTGACCTGCCCACTAAACATCTTGCAATACCCAATTTACTTCTCCAGTACTGACCTTTCTCTCAAGGAGAGCCTTTGCATAACCATCTTCTTCACATTCTCTTCAGATAATTCCCCTTTACAGTGATGCACACACACAATAAAATCAATACTTTCTAAAAGGACAACAAATAGGAATCTGTTTTGACATGTCATCTACAAGATTTGCCAAAACTTATTTTACCATCTTTGCTGTCATCAAGAGATGTTTGGAGCATTTCAAGCAACGTGCCTACAAAATTCAAACCTAAAGTTGACAGTGGTTATGCTGGGCACTGAGACTACAGCTTCATGTCCCATTTATTTGTTGTCTTCTATCATACTTGAAATAGAAAAAAAAGTCTATCTCAAAGAGACTAACGCTCATCCTTATGCATGGCAGAAAATGGCTTATTAATCAGCTAATTAATTAGTTCTCTATTAATAGGGTTTCTGGGTACTCCAACAGTACAAACAGTAGCAGCGTTTGTAACATAATGATTTCATAATATCCCAAATTAACTATAAAACACTTTTTCTCTGAGTGGTTAAAACCAGGAGGTTCTTCACTCCTATTCAGTATCTCTGCCCCACTTGGCTTCACTTTCCTAATTGAGACATGATGCACTAACATAAGGCCACTTAATTTTGTCTTTTCCCCCCCCATTTCCCTCCAGTGTGTTACCTTCTTTCACAAAGGCACTGAAGGCTTGCAAGAGTACCAGTGCAGTTAGCTAAACCTAGGAGAATCTAATTTGTTTTGGTTTTTACTCCCCAAAAGTAACCATAACTCCAAGACTTTTTTTTGTCCTTTTTCTTTTTAATCGTTTGTCTGGATGTAATTGGTTTCCAGTCACAAGAAAGATCATGTTGCATGCATTCATCATAACACAGTGACTTTATGAGGTGCTGTGGCACAGGACGCTATCATATCAGTTGCCCTTCCCAGTGCAAATAGAATTGTTAGGCCTGTTAAATACCAATGACAGTCCAGAGTGATGACAATGAAAGCACAAAACTTGAGGGCAGAATTAGTCATCATTCTGAAAATCAGGCTTTTCAGATTATAACAAAATCAGACTTCACTTTGGCACAGTTAGCATTTAATACCACTTGTACTCTGTGTCAAACCAGAGGTAAAAAGTTTAAAAAAGGACTAACGAGCATGACACGCATTATTGTCCTTGTTACTGGGTTATAACTACTGTATTTCTGTGGTCTGGCAGGGCCTGTCACTTCCACTTGCCACTGCTTCCAGTTACTCTGGTCTGATGAGACATGCTGCAAGATCACATGTCACATCTCTTGAATTGAAACATTAATGCTGTGATTTAGTTAATACAGAAACAGCTTCATAAGGAAATTTGCATGTACGAGAATGTATTTTCTTGAGGGTTGGGAGGAGGAGGAGGATATCATGGAGATTGTACATATGCCTGATGTTGACAGGTTTTTCTTAAACCACAGAATGGTTTGGTTTGAATTCTCTGCTTCATGCTCTCTCATTTGGCCAGTGCCTGCAATATACACAAGCCAGTTTTCTGCATTTGCTTGGGTGTTTGAATACAGAATACACACTTACATCAATTAAAAACAAATGAAAAACAAAAAAAACCCACAAAACCAGCATTTTAAAGCTGTGTTAGAGTTATTACAAAATCATTAATTGGAGAATTGCTACATATCCTTTTTTTAAGATTAAAAAGACCTCTTTAACCTTTACAAGGGTAAATAAAATTGAAGTTTTTCATATTATAATCATCTTGCATTCTTCTAGAACCTCATAAAAATGTGGGTAATTCAGCTAAGCAGTACCCTGCAGATCACACCTTAGTGCAATTCCAAAGCATCAAGTTTTCTGCCCACACCTGTCACATGCAGTAGCAGTCTCACTTTGCAGTTGCCATAAAGCAAAAAGTTGTGCTAAAACACAAGTCTGCATTTCCATACCAAATTAAAGAACTATCTAGCTGTACTTCTTTTTTTTAGATGCAATTCTCCACTTTTGAAAGAGTTACTTACATTTCACTAGTAGAAACTGCAGCTTTAATCACAACCTTGCTGAAGATTGCCTTCTCTACTACCCAGGAGAAACAAGACATTAGGGATGAAGGATTCAAAAGAAAACCTTTAGTTCTCTCTTGGATTTCAAAATTACACCATAAGCATGAACCTGTATTTCCATAAAGTAAGCCAAATACTGATTTAGTCACAAACACTAAGTTATATATGACTGCATCTTTTAAGGAACTTCCAACAGCATTGCTGTAGGAGGACAACAGTGCAGTAGATGACGAAAGAGTAGCTTGCTAAAAATGCTTTAATGAACCGTTGTTACAATTTTGCAGGCTGTCACTTTGGCCTAAGTCCTATGTCAGGGTGCCTATCTAATCTCAGTAGAATCAGTGACTTTACACTGGAAACTGGGAAAAAAACTGCAAAGTTTTAGATACTATCTAAAATTAAGGTCAAAACTCTTACAGTTTGTGAATCAAAGACCATTGATTTAAGTGCAAAAAGCTGGAAGTGCAGAGATGCTAATACATGCAAACTTACCACTTAACCTACAGACATCAGAAACATTTTCTTTCATCCTGTACTTACACTTTCTGTAAGGTAAATGCAGTGTTGGCTGATGAATTAGATGTCTTGTGCTTGAAAGCTTCTAAAGGGTGTTTTTATTCAATGTCATCATGAGCATTCCTACTATGTTCATGTTTAAATACTTGGTCCAGTCTCTAAGGAGTTAACTGTAAAAGTTACCTTTTCAAAAATGGAACGTGTTGTGAATCTCAAGTCACTGTATACTGACAAACATGCCAACAGCATAGTTTGATCTTTACACTGTAACAGAAAAACAAACTTGCATTCTCTGCATGACTACCAAATATTTTTGATGCTTCATTTACTCTTTTTCCGTAATTATTAGTAAAATTCTTGCTTGCTTTAAGATACTAGAATGAGTGCTTAACAGTTCCTAATGCATCCTGCAACAACCATGCACAAGTCGAAAGTCCTCTGCAGGAAGAACCAAGAACCTGCACTTTGTCTCCTGCTTTCAGATTTTAATGCAAAATATAGAAAGATGTTACTGGTAGAATCAGATTGATACACCATCTGCAACAGGGAGAATAGGCTGTTGACTATGCTGAAATATTAAAATGCCAGTCTATAAGAATGGACTGACTGCTAAATCACCATGGTGGTGGATACATTCAGAGTTTGATCATCAAGACAGTATCTTTATCAGGAATAGTAAAATATTAGCATATGCAAATAAAGGGAACGTTCTATTCACTTAAAATGTGATCATTCATCAATATAAGTTGATATAACTTGATTCACGAACTAAACCCTGGATTGAATTTACTACCAGTTATTTATTATTAATAGATAATACAAATACAATCTATTGTTAATAGATAGCAATACAGAATTGTGTGCATTATGTATCCCCAGTGACATTAAAGTAAATAGATTCAAAAAACATCCCTTTTCCCTTTCTGATACTTGAGGCTCAGCTCCATAAACAAGAATGGTGACTACTGAACTACCTTTGGGAACTTTGTAGTTGAGACTGACTCTTAAACACTGTCTTGAGACAAGTTCAGACACTCAAACTGACTCCCCTTCTTTTGAGGCAAGTTTATTTGCTCAATTTCTACACCAAACAGTTTGGAGATGGAATCTCAGATCTTAATAAATTCTAACTATTTAAAAGCTGTCACACAGTGGAAACATGAGTGGAGATGGGACGGTAAGACCATTTAAGTGATCAAGAACATGGTCTCTTGTTATTGTAACACAAAATGTTTGAGTGCAGGGGATAAAAGTATTAATTTCTTTTAGACAGCATACAGTTAAAGATAACTATAAATAACAACTCTGAGTAGGTTTTAGGTAGGAATCTAAAACTTGCTGTTGTATCTAAGCGTTGAAGAAACTGTTGCAGTGGTGCTGCAGTTCGCATTTCTGTAAAACAGAGATTTGCTCTCCAGAATTGTTCCTTTAATTTTTGGAGATCCTTACTGTGATAGATGAATTCATTTAAAACAGCCTCCACAAAACAGGAATTCATACTGGTTATTGTAGCTCCACAATTAAATACTAAAATCTCTCTGATGCTGTAATAGAAGGGGCAGATGAGGACCCTTACTTTTTTTTATGAAGCCATGAATAGGACCCTATCTTTCCCCAGCCTAAACATTTGTATTTAGGTAAGATTATTTTGGCTATCAGAATTACTTCTCCTTGACAATGGGGAGTGGGGGGGGAATTACAGTTATGAATTTTAAATCACTTGCTTTATCTCATAGCTTTGCATAACAACTTTGTAAAACCTGTAGAAGTGTTGGGATGCTTTCAGATCTTCAACATAATCCTAATCATCACAACTGTATGTAGCTACACTCACTGTATATTTTATTTACATTTGAAGTAAACAGAAAGTGTGGCTGTATCATTAGATATTCAACAACAAAAACAAAAAGATAAAAATAGTTACCTAACAAGATTAAACAGCACATAAATAACGCAGTTAAAGGACATACCTAAAATCTGGCCTTGAGCAGGCACAAAAGTTATTGATCTAATCCAGTGTCTCTAAAAGTGCACTGCTCTGCTACAGATATGCCACTGAATCTAGAAATGAGATATTCTGCTGACTTTCATGAAACATCATGTCTGCTATCATAACCAACATTAGTCTAGAAAAAGAAACTACTATTACCTTAATGTTACCTAGTCCTGGCTTTTTTGTATTTAGTGAAATCTCTGCAAGCCACCTCGAAACACTTATAAGCATCCCAAAGTTCACGGATGACACAACAGAAAGATCTTTTGCATGATTTGAAGGCTCATAACACTTAAATTATGGGAAAGAGTACCAAAGTACATAGCCTTAAAAATACATTGCAATTCTTCCAAACAAGTTTCCCTGTTGTATTTTGCCCAGATATGGGGGTAAATTCAGCCCTTGTATATACAGAATAAAGCAAGGCTAGGAAAAACACAAGATCTTTTTAAAGAGACCTCCCTTTTATGGCAGAAAAAGGGTCATGATTATTCAATTTAATAATTACTGATTGGAGTTTAAAACTTTTAAAGTAAAAACATGAAGAATCAAAAGAAAAGTTCCTCCCAGCAATATTTTGCAAGAATAAAATGCTTGGCAGAGTGTTCAGTATGAGATAGGAATATTTACGTTTACACTCACAGCCAGAACTAACTTGATATTTATTCAACACCCACGTTTTCAAGCAATAATTCTTTGTTTATGTCTCCATGATGCTTTATTATTTTCATATAGCTAAAGTATTTTAAGAAGATTAAGAAGACACAATTACATCTTCTGGTTTAGTATTAAAATAAAAAAAATTCTACCAAAACTTGAGTAAATTTCTCAAAAACAGAATAAAATGGACAAGGTGGCTTGCTGCCCATTATGGTTCCACAGCTACTTCTTAGCTCAAAACATGAGCCCCAGTTTCAGACTTTTTCTGCCTAAGGGAAAAACAGGTTTTCCAGTGCATTGTACTGGCATTTTATGCATATACTAAAAATCTGGAGACTCATTACTGGAAGCAATGGGTTGCTGTATACATTTCTCATTTAACACATTTAAGGAGACTTAAACTCAACATCATCTGATTTGAACAAATATGTTATAGATGTTATGAGATTTGTTTGTTATTTTATATCTAAAGTTTCTTGAAAAATAAAACCAGCCAAGTACTACCATGGCTTAAGATACTGGATTGTCTACAAAAGAAAGTACTAAACGTGACATCATCAGCAATTCTGATCTAAATGAGAGAGCTGAGTAAGTATATGAGGGGAATTACCTGCTTCAACTTGAGATAATTTGAAAATATTGTGTAAGAGCTACTATAACCAACCTATGAAATCCAGACCTAACCATTCAAACCTTCAATCTTCACAAAGCCAAATAACATTCTGCAATATATCCCTGATTGTGCACATCACATTTGAGCATTTTCAAAAATATCTACTAGTAGGAACATATAGATGATAAAAGAGCTCTTATCTGCCCTTTAAATTTTCACAAGAGACAATATCTCATTCTACAAAGATGAAAAATTCTGTAGAGAGGCATACTTAGAAGAAAGCTGTTGGTTAAAGCACTATTGAAATAACTGCCTTGTCTTTGTATTACAAGATAGTATAACAAAGTCCACAAAGTATATATTAGCTGATGACACCAACTAAAAAATTAGATGTGTGCAAGATAGTGCACAAAGCCTTTTATTTCTTACCTTTGGCTAAAGCAGAGCAAATTCAAGACAGTTTTTTTGAAAAATTTTCAAAGTTTGCAGACATATTGGAGAGATTAAAAGAAAAAAATATAGAAAGAGAAAAATTGTCTAGAATATACCACTGTTGCCAAATACATCTTTTCTTTACACCTGTTAAAAGTGGCTCAGTTTAAAATACCTAGACATATTGATGCACTCAGAATAGAGTTAATCATCCTAACTAGTCATACACAACATTCACATTGGTCATGATCATCCTACCTGTTTTACATGAGTTTTGCTACAAAGACAATAAAACCACACAGAATTAATTTAATGTGCAGACTCTGAATAACTGTTATCCCAAGTATCATCTTGTAGCAGTCTATTTTATACTGCTTAAAATTCTAATTCAAATGTTCAAAACAGAATCATAGAATGATTTGGGTTCGAAATGATTCTTAAAGATCATGCTGTTCCAACCTCCTGCCATGGGCACAGACATTTACTAGATCAGGTTCTACAAAGCCCTCCAAAATAGTTAAGACTAAGACAAGTGGGTTTTTTATGACTATGCCACATATATGAAATAATACAACAGTTTTAAGACAGAAACAATCCTTAAGGAATATTCTACACAGTGTACCACTCCCATGAGTTCCCTTGCTCATTAGCCAGGTATGATAGATCATATTTTACCTTTATCATCATATTTACATTGGATGCTCTTTCCATGTCTTTAATTGGTTATTTCCCAATAACCAAATTTATTAAAGAAAATGCTGTTTCCATAAACCACAACTTTTTCTTTTTTCTTTGAATTGAAACTTAAAATAGCAAAGGTAAGCTATAAATACATATTCATTTTATATTGACAGTCAAATCATTATGTTCACTTCAATTAATATTGTACCCTAAGGGACTCTCTTATTATATCAAATGATAGGAAATCCATATATGCATTGTTACATTCTGACTGTTCAAGACAGAAGAAGAGCAATCTTCATTGTAACAATAAATTTCAGCCTGTGACATCTTCTTTTTAATTTAGAGCAATAATTGAGCTGTTTGTCATTATTCAATCTTGCATTTTTTGCAGGAGTGCCAGTAAAATGTGTTCCTGCAATATAGTACATATATAAAAAGGTGCTAAATTGGAATATCTAATATTTAATAAAAACTTTAATAAAAATTAATAAAAAATTCCAAATGTCAGTTGTTCCAGGCCCTCAAAGCCCTTAATTTTTATGGTAGCTCAGAACAGCTTCAAAATAAAACTAACCTATCTTAAGATTAATTATACTATGATTCCCTCCTAGTGTCTGACTACAATGAATATTGACCTTTTACCTATCTTTATTCTTTTGTTTTTCTGCTTTGTTAGCAACATTGTGCTACAGTAGTCTGTGCTAATAGCAGGATTATTTTCTATTTTATCCTTGTTCTTGTTTTATCTTTTTCAAGGTCAAAGTGTTCTCTAAGAAGCTGCTCTAGAGCCTTTTTTAATGTAACAACTACTTCTTTCTTCTAAATTCCCATCCGTGTTTAAAATACTAATCAGACTGCAAAATGTCACACCCTAATTCAATCTAACACACTGAATAACATTTCCCCATCTAATATTTTGTTCTTGTTTATTTTATGAACCCTCCACTGAAAACTGATTTTGCAACCAATCTCATTACATTTGTATTTAATAACAACCAAAGATAAGAAAATACGGTGAGATTTATACTGTATGACCTAGCCACTCAGTGCTTTACTTAAATTACCATGAATTACCACCAGTTTGTTCCCATGTTACACAGCCTGCTTCACTCTTTACAGTAATGCAGCCCCCACACAATGTTCTAGATAACTTTCTAGCAATTACACCAATATCTTGATTTTTCCACTATAAAATTTGGGAGGAACTGTCACTATTGATACTTTAGGGCAGTAAGAATACTGCCAGAGTTGGACTGTCAAGCCAACAAATTTGAAAATAATACGGAAATTAGGGGGTCTGGTGTCTAAAATCCACCATACCATTTTCATTAGCTTCAAAACTGTCGAGATTTCCTTTCTGCAAACAGCAATCTGGCATTTCTCATGCTTTCTTTTCATAAAGCTCCCATTCAGGCACACACTTGCAGAAGATCATAGTATGTACTGAACAACCTACTAATTATCACACTGAGCTCCCCCTCAGAACTATATCAATCCAAATATAAGCTGCAGATTTGCAAGAGAAGTTTAATCCCTTTATTCAGAAGTTACCTTAAACCTATAGTCCTTCACTTCACTCCTTAAACCTTCACTTAACAGGCCTTGACAATACACTAAAGAAGTATGTTTGGGGGAGGCAGGCTGGGTGAAGCTCAAATCAACAATGGGGACATGACACAATGTGCTACAAATACTCATTTCTAATATTCAAAAACACCAGATTAGAACACGGGTTTTAGAAATGGGAGTGGTACTTGCATTTCAAGCACCAAAATAAGGATGCACTTCTATCAAAAATTAATCTCCCTGCCTATATAAATGCACTTTCAGTCTACATATCTTCATCTAAATTCACAGATGTGAATGTAAACCCCAGCACTATGTTTTCATGACTGTATCTTCAGCATAACATCTGATGAAGATGCTTTCTCAGACCAAAAAAGTACATAAACCATGTTGAATATAATCTGTCACTACAAAACTAGAACCATTTCGAGCAATTGAGCATTCCTCTGCAAAACTCAGAGGAATATATGTTTGTATAAAAATAAAAAAAATAAAAAAAGTCCTATTTCCCTTTAAAGAAATCCAGTATGTGAGAAGAGGGGACAGACGGAATCTCACTTAAAAGTCTCACTTAAAATTGCAGGTGACACGCTAAAGACAAATGTGGAACACTTCATGGCAGGTGGTCTGCCTTTCAATCAGCAAAAGAAAAAAATAAACACATTAGATAAACCCTTTCAGCAGCAACGTGACATAGTTAATATGTCAAGCAAATTGGTAGTAAGTTTCACAAATTAGGAAGGATTTAGCATTTCTTTATACAAGTTGGACAGAGCTACGATCATTTTGTTTCTCAGACAGAACAGCATTTTTTTAAATACTATTTTACAACTGAATCCCTGTCCTGGCATGAGGCTGCAGTTTCATTTTTCTAAAGAAATATAATATTCCATGTGCTTGGTTTGCTTATAGTTTTTGCAAAGCTATTTGCAGTTTGTTGTGCATTTAAAATAAAGTAGAAAAAATACATTGCTATTACTAGGGAAAAAAAATTCACTTATTTATTGCTTGCAGGTTTTGACCTCAACTTCTCAGTCAGACACAACGAAATGTTCTTGCTTGCTAAATTTTTTACATTCTAGTCTTTTGGATTTACTTTATTTCATTATTTTCACAAACCACTGATGTTAGTAAATTAACTGTTGTATGCTTAACATGACGGCTACATGGATTACTGCAGACCATTTTCCTGTAACTTTCAAATATTAAAGATTTTATTATAAAACAAGCCATAATTGCAAATCCATGGAAACTCCAGCTCAGAGCTTCACCCAACACATCTTCTCTGGGCTAGGCACATTAGCTGGTAACTATCTGATTTTATATAAAAGAGTTCATATCCTCATTCTTTTATCTTGAATAGCTCTGAATAACCACACAAATGGTAGACTTCAGGTTATGTAATAAGACATGAAAGGATTTCATCAGGTCTGTAATAAAAATTGTATCATGCTTGGGACCAGATCCATTATTTCTCCATGAACATTTCATGGAAGAACTGGTAAACCACACTAATGGCAATGTCTGGGTGAACATCTTACCTTACTTTGTCTTTTCTCATTTTTATTCTCTTCTCCTCAGCTCCCAAGTAGCCTCCCTTGGAGAGATGCACAAGGCTACCTGAACACTCAAATCTCACCACAAACACTCGTCACACAGTAACGTAATTTAAGACCCCACTCTACACTGCGCTATGCACATTCTGGCTCAGGTCCAGCTAAACACTTAATATCTAAGTACTCATGCTCACAGCCACATGGCACTGGATCAGGACCAGCAAACTCTATCCTAGCTCAGGTTCATTCCTCAGCCACCAGCATGATGGATAGGTATAGCTAACTAAGTTACAGGAGGTCACTTTTGTTGACTGCTATAAATTAGAAAGGGTTTTGTTGTGTCTGTTTTGTGGGATTTTTTTTGTGTGTGTTTTTTGGCTTTTTTTTTTTAAAACAGTAAACCACCTACAAAACCCTCCTGAATTTTTAGTGTTATCCTTCTAAGTAACTAAATATCTCCCTTACATACTCCAAAATTGTGCAGATCTCGAAATAAATGATGTTCAGCAGCTTTGGACATCATTTATTTTGAGATCTGCACAATTTTACCGTAGGATTTACAAAAGGGTGAACAATTCCTGAATCTGCTTTTCAAGAAAGCTTGGCATATAGGGATGACTTCCCAATTCCATATTTTCTAGAATTCTGGCAATAATTTATATTTACACAAGTAACCAAAACAGAGGTTCTTTTATACTTGTAAACCACCTCTTTTGACATGCAGACCATTTGAATCCTACATCTCTTCAGAGGCTTGACAAAGTGTTTCCTACTCAGAGAAGTAGGAGTGGGCAGGAAAAACGGGACCATAATCTTGTAAGTAATACCACAGCTTTCTTCCAAATGCCCTTTTCTTGCTACATACTCTGTAAGCTCAGAGACAGTCAGCAAACCCCGCACCTTCAATTGACTAGTTGTTACAACACATTTTATGCATACATATATATATATGCATTTATATATATTTATAGTTACATACTTATACTGAGAATTACAACACACTGGAGTTCTTCCGTGCATCTGCTCTCAGGAGGGACTTTGATGACTGCTCCAAAGTAGAAGAGACAGGTGTACAGCAGTGTGAACTAAGCAAGACCATGTGCAAGCTCATTCAAAAGTGGACTTTTTTCCAAGTATATCATTTCCATCTGGTTACTGCTATCACTACAATAATGCATAATCCGTAATGTTCTTGTTATGCTTTTTTAAAGCTAGTCACACTATGTACTTGCACATACCCAAGTTTATTACCTGGTAAGGATGTCAAAGACTTTGTAGTAAAGCATTAATGTATGAAAGCAGGTTGAAGAGCTCCTATACTGCATGCTATAAGCTAAATAGAGCACCATTGATAAAGCTAGAAAAATCCACAGATTGGAACACTTAATCTCAATGTAGAGAAGTTAAGAAAATATATTCTTAGCATATGTCTGATAAGCTGATTTCAAAAATCTTCCTTGTTCTGCTTGTGCTTGGAGTCAGTCACCTCACCACCCAGGTTCATGCAGCTTTAATTGCAAAATTATCTTTCCCCATTTTCAAACAAAATCACTAGAACTAAAAAAATTGACACAAGGTCAAAAAGCTCAAGTCCTGACATTCTAAAAAATAATTTACACACTTGCAACATCAATAGTGAACTTCGTGTGGAGGAACAGGGAGCACAATTCAGTTTGTTATTCAATAGCTCAGAAAAGCACTACTTTAACTGGATTTTTTGCTTATTTACTCAGTTTGTGACCACTATGGTTATTAAAGGCCTTTGAAGAGTCTTTGCGTGCTAGTATAAGATTTTGCTAATAACCTCTGTTACAATATGTAACTTAACAGAGAACAGAAGAATGACTTCCAAAGTGTCATAATACATTGGCTTTGGAGGGCTTTTTGTTGGGTTTTTAACACTTATTTTAGATTTTATTCTATTTTAAAAGTTTACCTTCAAGCACAATCCATTCTACTGGTTTTTAGTGGAAGTGCTCAGCTCCTCCCAGGACTTGAACACAGCTTTGTTTTGTCACATTATCATCTGTGCCCCCTGCAAACACTAAAATACTAAATCAAATCACTGTTCAATCTGAAGCAAACAACTGACTTGTGACATTTAAAATATTCATCTGGAAGAGTCTGACAAACAGAGTTTTTTAATTTAATTGTAAATAAGGTGATATTTTACTGCAGTGATCAGAGATAAATCTTTACACACAATTTAAAGGTCTGAGTGCAATATTGAATACCTCATTATGCATGAGAAAATGGCATTTCTCTCCCCCATCTGTCAAAAATCCTCGCTAGAAGCAGATGCACATGAAGACTGTTGGAACACTGGTGGAGAGGAAAACTGATTTATTTAATAAGAGCAACTTAGTGAGATCTACTCAAAGGCGGTTTCAGGTCTACCATCCCAGCAAATGAAGGTTTAATTTGATTAAAGGGACTTCTAATTTTTTCCTTTTTAAAATCTTTATTGTGAAACTCTGAAAGAGATAATTATCCAAGTTCGTGAAACACACAATTCCACCCAATTATGATGATTTGGCTCATTTCAGAATATGTGATACATGAAAAATTTTAGAATGGTGCTTTCTGACACAGAAATAAGGTTGTAGATATACTATCCATATATTCTTCATTGTTGCTAGCAATTTGCCACTAGCAATGCCACCAGAATCAGACACAAAAGTAGTTTAAGAGTTAAAATTAAAAAAAAAAAAAGCAAAATTACAGTCTAAAAAAAGGGCTAAATTGACAGGAATATTTCAAATTGGTAATGAAATAGAAACCTGTCATTCCCATGGAAGCTTTAGTGCCCAACTCGTCCATCTGAAGCCCAAGCTTGCAGGAGAGGAGTTCATTTTTTCCTAGCTGCACTTCAGCCATATATATACACACACTCATATGCATGTATAGTTTTACCCACAGAGCCAAAATTTGCATACACAAGCTCCCACAAGCACATTATGTCTCTTTATGACACAATTTTAAGAGAATGTATAGGTTTTACAAACACTCGTAATTGTGTGTGTTCACCAGAAGAATATACTTCCATAACCGTACAATACATAAGAAACTGTTTTAGGAAAAAACCACTGAAATACTCAGAAAAGTTACCTCTGAAATAGATTGTTTATTGAAACTTAAAAACACTGAAAGATTCATTTCAGAAAATAACTATTTTTTTGCATAAAACATGTCCCTGTCATCAAATTTTAGGGGCTGTTCCGGTTCATGATTTCTCTACAGATAACAGGGTACTTAGCCAGTGTTTTTTTAGTATGAAATTCAATTTTATGTTGTCCCAAACAGATTTTATTCAACTAAAGGAACATTGTTAATTCAATACACTCGATAACCATCCACATTGTCAGTAAATGAATGTGGAAGGCAATGAAATTATGGTTTTAAAACTAGAACAGCATCCCCTAAATGGAGCATTATGTACCAAGCTGCATTAATGTACAGTGGTCACAGCTACAAATGGACACATACAATACAGAAACATTCAGCAGTTACTAAATAGAAGCAAAATTAGAGTTCTGATCTGTTAAAAACATATGCAAAATATGTGTACTTGCAACAAGTGTACATCAACCTATAAATTCCCACTTAAATAATAGGGTAATTGGGATAGGGGTAGATTTTCTGTTTCAAATGTTTGGTCCACCCAAAAGTAACTTCTTTGTTTTAATATAGTATTTAGAAGCACTTTGAAAAAATCTGTTGGCTCTTCAACAGTTAAGGATAGAAAGCATGAATTTAGGTATCAAATAATTTCCAGAAAAACTGGTGTATTGAGACTGGGAAGGATACAATCCAAATCCTGTGTTTAGGGGGGAAAAGAAATCAAAACAAAGAAATCCCCAACAAAAATCAAAACTCACACACTTTACAGCATGATCTGTACCCATGGAGTTGTGCAAGTGTTACTGTAAAAAGTAAATTGTCTCAAATGATAACTGCTTGAGGTACTGAGAAGATTGTAAGGATAGGTGGAAGAAGAGTGTTCTCTCCTTTAAAGACATCTGGTCAAAGGTCTTTTCCACAGAAAGTCATAAGAAAAAGGAAGCCATAAACCAGAACATGCTAAGACGCAAACAGAATACCAAACCTGGAGATTTACATTAATTGCTGAAAGGTACATGGGAATGCTTATTTCAGTAATATTATATACAGACTACAGAGACACAAACCTGAGTGGCCAGAAGCAAGCCTGTCAGTCACACTGCCCGAGGGACCATCAAGAAACTGCAGTCAACCCAGGACTTTTCCACCAATCAGGGTGTAAACTTGAGTGTCCAGAATACCGGGCTGGGTGGTATGTCTGGGAAGCTTTGCAAACTGATGGAGAAATGAGCAGGGTAAGGGAAGCAAAGGAAGGATAGACAGAAAGGGGTATAAAAGGGATGGATTCTGTGTAACCCTTATGTGACAAGGGGAGTGATTTTTGATAATATGTCCACAATGTGAAATTGCACAAAAACTCCAAGAGCATAATGCACCCATAAACAGGACCTGTGCTAGTAAATTCTTGGGGGATTTAGAACAACAGATTGAAAATGTTTACAGAACATTAGAGGAAAAACAAGAGAGGTAAAGCTACTCAAGCTGCAGGGCCTGGTGACCAGAACCTACAGTTTTGGAAATAGGTGCTTATCAGAATATGTACAGCACCTCCTGATTAATGATTCAGTTCCACCTTTCAAAGTAAGAAGTGATGCTGCCTGTAGAGCAGGGAAATCAGGCTAAGGCTGACTGAGCACTCTACAGAGTGAACCTTCAAATTCCTGAGCAATCAGGTAGAAAAGGGAAAGGCACATCTGCAAAGGAAGAGGCACAACTTACAGAGATTTAAACCTGGAAGAGCTGAATTGTAGAACTGAGTATTGCAGAGAAAATCTGCAAACTATGGGGGAAAGCATCAGTGAATTCTAAATAACATACTCACTGAAAATACAAATCTCTTATGACACCTGGCACAGTTTATACCGGAAAACCAGTGCTACTACATAACCCAGACTTATCTGCACTGGAAAACAATCCTTTAAAAAATATTAGGGGGAGAATATTGATTTTTTTAACAAGGACTGCCTTGTTCAGAATATTTAAGGCAAACCTGAGTCAGAAAGATGAATGTGGCCTAAGAGGAGGACACTATCAGACAAGAAAGGTGGAAAATACACTTCCAACAAGCCAAGGCTTTCCAGAAAGCAAACAATAAGAAACAGCTTGAGTCACAAAGTATCAAAGCCCATGATTTTTGCATTAGACTGGATATTATGGTCAAATCTTCATTTAAGTATTTTTACCTTATGTTTCTACCAGCATAGGATCTGTACTACACTTGGCTGCTGAGGAACACCTGAAGCTGTGCTCCCTCAGATTTCATGGGCAGATTTCCAAATGCTGTCCAAAATTTACCCGCTGTACTCCAGTAAGAGTCTTCACTTGGTCTTCACTAGTAATTCTCTATTGGCCTTTCTCTGAAATGAAGTCTAGTCTTGATATAATGCATATTAGGTTTAATTTTCATTCTGTATTTCCAGAATCAGACATTTTACATGTTCAAAGCAGGTGTACAATGTGTGTATGCTGTTTCTGTAGTATTCCTCTTCTTCATTGGCTTAAACATGTACCACATGTTTAAGCTGTTAAATAAGACACTTTTTGCTTGCTACCAAGAAGGTCTAGTTTTTTGATAGTGACTATAGTCAACACTATACTTAAAAGTCACATGGGCTTTGGGCAGTATATGAGATGAAATGTCAAACTGTTCTTACGTCCATGATGTCCTGGGAAGCGATGGACTTTCTTTGGAAGTCTTTGGCTGAAAAGTGCTCATCTTCGCTATTGTTCGTTTGTTTGTTTAGCTTGGGTTTTTTTAATATCATATAATCCATTGAGTTCAACACTAATTATACTAAATTCCAGCAAGACTGTAAATTCTGCTGTTAAACTGTAAAGGTCCTTTGGATAATCACTATTTTTCCCATGAGCATTAGAGAGCCATCAGGAGTCCCCTTTTTACAAGACTTCTTTAAAAATTCAGTTCAAGGCTGGATGAATTCCAGCTACTTAAATTCAGAAGAAACTGCAGCTCTGGCTCTGGGCTGGAGAAGCTGCACAATACCACGCACCACCAGACTTCTTTAGAAGGTTCTGTCTCACCTATTTTAATTCCAGTAAGAAATGAGGGAGTTATCTTGGCCTCACAGCTTTATTCTGATAAATACATTAAAAGTTCTGTTTGACAGGATTTTTAACCATTTTTCTGAGAAATACGGTTTGAATTAAATCAAACCCATGCAGTCCTGAATTGCTGTGGCATGTTCACTACATCTGAGTAGGAATACACCCAATTTTCATATTTTGCCACCTTGCCAAGAAGCTGCCCCCTAAACACAATCCACTTGATTTAGAGGAAGTAAAAGGGAGGGGAAATAACTGTATCTGGATAGTGATGGCCTGCAGTGTTGAATTTCTCTCTCCAAGCAACTCCACACATGTGTTGAAATGAAAGTAGGCCTGAAATTGCCCCAAAGGGGAAACTTCCTCAAAGGAACTTCCCACTGTTCACTTTTCTTTATGCACGTTTCAGTTCATTTCTTAACAGTTCAGACTGATATGTAATAGACTAAAGATTTATTCCATTGCCCTCCTCACCCAGCCCCTGCCCTCACAAACGCAGGCTTGGGTCTGCTTGGTTATGAAAGTTTTCCCATTGTTCAAAAAAAGAAAGCTTTTGGTGTTTCCTTCATTCCCTCATCACCTCTTATTTACTTTTGTTAGGGCCAGTACCTATTGCCAAGTCTGTTCCTTAATTCAAAAGAGTCATCCTTGATTCCTGAGTAAGCAGCAAAAGCTTTATTTAAATCTCACTCAACATTTCTACTTGAAAACTAAGATATTTTTGGTCAATATTATGTCATAGACCATACCTGCAGATACAGCTGCTCTACTTCCACAGACATCTTTGGAGCAAACCCTGATTGTCTTATATTTCCAGTGAGGCATCACCATAATGATTCCTGGGACATAAACATCGGAACTTGCAGAGAAAAATTATGTGCAGTATGATATGTGAAGTATCCAAATGGCCAAGAAATAGGTAGTTCTGCTGAGTTTTGAGCATGAGTAAGAAAATTCCAAAGGTTTTGGCAACGAATATTTAAAAACAGAAATAAAATAAGACACATCCTTATATTATAGCAACAAAAGCGGCACAAAATGAATAGCTTTTCTTATACAAAATTATCAAAATATTTGAAACAGAGGTATCATTTTCACAAAAATATTTATCTTTCTTCTTGCTTCTATATAAATACCACTGAAGAACAGCAAAATCCCTTTTGCTGTCTGTTTTTAAAATGCCCTTTACTACTTCTCTGTAAGAAAAAAAAGACTCTGGTCCAAGGCCTATTTCATTGTGTATCAGAGGTTTTGTCTGAAGTCTAAAACGCAGGAATCCACAAGACACAGAGATATCAGTCTACACTGCTTCTCTTTGCTGTTTTCCCTTTCATTAACTCCAGAAAGGACTTTTTGACAATGATCAGCTGCAATATCCAGTCAACCATTCACCCTCTCCCTTTCAGAAATCTGTTGAGAATATTTTCTTCTTCTTTCTTAATTTCCCAATGGAGGCACCCTACTGAAGCACCAAAATAATTGCATCATTCAAAAGTGTAGAACAAGAGAAGTAAAAAGCAACAAAAAGATCAAATGCACATCAATACACAAACAATCAGTGGGGTACCACAACAGTACAGAGTTAAAGATATAAGAAAAGCTGCTCAGGTTCTCTCAGCTTCAGTCTGTCCATGTAAGAACAGAGAAGTAGTCCTCCTCTTTGAAGCATTTAACAAACTGCATGACTTACAGTGAACAGTTGCAGGAAAAAAAAACACACCTCAGATTCCCACTAAGCAGAGCAGAAACCATTCGTGGCAATAATTCAGATACTCATCCTCAGCCCAGATACAGACCCTGTACACTGAAATTAGTTCAGAGTGCGAGGGTAACAGCTTAAGTACTGAAACTCAGTATCGTACTTCTTACACTAGCTAAAGGGACTGAAGAAAATATTACTCAAATAAATATCAATAATCAAATACTTGCAGAACAGTATTTCCCCACAATCACATCTTTTTGACATCCCACAATTTCAACACTGTCTTGACTTTTTTTCATAAATGTAATCAACACTTTTCTTTTAGTAACTTCTCTAAGTACTTCACAAACTCATCTGTATTTTTGGTAGTTGCAAGGCATGTGACAGCAAGCCAAGATACCAAGTTATGTTGCTTACTGGAAAAACAATACCATTCATTACAAGCTCTTACCTCAGTTTTATTTTGATGCCCTTTACTACCCTATCTGTAAGAAAAAGTCAGACAACACCTTCATCTGCCTTTTTTGCATTTTAATTTTTGAAATCATTAATATCTTTGAGGTGACACGAACTATGCTGCACTAGCGTAGATGCACTGTGACCGTACAGTTGCATGGTCATACTTCCTGCTTTGCTCCACACTCCCTGCACAATTGCTTCTAACATGTTATTTGTGGTTTTTTTTTCCCCTTGCCAGCTCTACTTTGACTGCATATTAACTCTGGGTCCAAGCAAGTTTAGAGGAACAGACCTACCTCTCCTGTTAGGTAAAAGCCAATTCACAATCACCCTGCTCACAAACAGGTTTCAAGTTCTATCATTCATTGCCTTCTCTTGCCATCCACGTTTTTTTAGTATCTGACACTTAAGAACAGAGCTTTAACTACCATTTGCAATGTCCAGCAATGAAGCAATTAACTCTTTCCTGTCTCAGATTTAGTTCTCACTACCTGCAGTAACTTGTGCCACCAGAAAGGATTATCTTTCTTATTATTTCTCCCTTCCATTCAGATGGCTTGATACTGACAAGCCCTGTGTTTTCTCTATCCTGACCATTTAAAATATACATAATTTTTTTTTTCTAATAGACTGAACTACTAAAATTTTGGTTTTAATGGTAGGTCACAGCAATAGTTAGATTAACCTTATTGCATACTCAGTGACACACAAGTGCTCTGAAACACTGTAAGATCTATTACTGAAAGAACAGACAATTAATATATTTTACTTTCATTTTAAACTGATTTTTAATCAAGATTATCTAATTTACCTGCAATGGATGAGATTGAAAAAAGTGCTCTTTAATGTCACATTTATTTTTTTTTATCTATTTAATTCTAAATCAGCCATTTTTCTAATTGAGAGTAGAATTTGAAGGGAATTAGCAATCACACTTGAAAAAAATCTAGTTTTAGGAATTTACAAAGTCATTGAGAAATCAGAACAGTAAGCCATACAAAATAATGGACCCGTACTTCTCAGAAATGTGCAGAGCATAAACAGATAAACAGTGACACAGCTGGAAAAACACCTATATTGATTGCATTTTGATACAGAATTTAAGTATGCCTATGATAGGAAGTCCCTGTTCTATTTCAGCCATATTAACTATTTGATATAACTTGTCTGTAAAGAAAGAAGCATGTCTTGTCCACAAGTGAACCTGTGGCCCCTGCTTCCTGACAAATACTATCGCCCTTCCACACCAAGCTACTATGCTCTCATCTGCTCCAATCCAAGGAAACACAGCAGTGTTTACTGCCTTCAGAGTGACCTCAGAGTGAAAGGATAATACTCAATCCCTCGTAACTCACTGTATAGTTCAGTTTGTGAGAGAAAGCTTTAACTCCTCAACCAATACTAAACTTGGTCTACCATTTCCATACCCTTTCCTATGAACGATATTCAAAGTATTTGTTACTTAATGTTTTGTGTCATCCATACTATTCTGACATCAATTATAAGAGTGGATGAAAAGGGTTGCAAAAATGTGAACCTTTTACTCTTTGGGAAGGATTAATAATTCTCTAGTTATAGCTATTGTCAACCTTATCCCTCATTACCTCCAATAAAATATGAATTAAAGTAAACTTAATTCAAGAACCATATGATAGGTCTGAAAAACTAAATTTATGTTTAAGATAAGTGAAATACTGGGAAACTGGATTCACTGGCTAGCAGTAAGGTCATCAACAGTAGAAACTAAAAGAATAGCATTTTTGGAGAAAAAACAGGACATGAAATGCATCTGACCCCATTTTCCAGTTTTCCCACCCACAGACACATCGGCAATCATCACCTCGCCAACATTTTGATGCATTTCTACTGTATGTTGGGAAATAAACAGGGAAAAATAGAGCATAACTTCACATGTAGCCTTGGTAACGGTTAAGTCAATGATGCATTGGATATGGGAATATCTTTCAAAGTAACTAACAATTTAACTTCTGAGTCAGGTCAGGTGCAGCTATTCTTTATAAATTTCAGTGCTGGGAATACAATGAGCGGGAGTGGGAAAATGGTTCCTAGAGTAATAATCAGTAAGAAAATGTATTCCCCAACATGTTGTCAATGCAAAAGATAGCTATTGCATATGTAAAAAATTTTTATCTTTCATAATATTACCTCTTTATTCAACTGCAAACCACTCTGCAGGATCACAGAATATGCTGAGCTGGAAGGGACCCACAGGGATCAGTGAGTCCAACAGGACCATCCCCACAAGTCATACAATGTGCCTAAGAGTATTTTCCAAATGTCTCTTGAACTCTGTCAGGGTTGGTGCTGTGACCAATTCCCTGGGGAGCCTGGTCCAGTGCCCAACCACCCTCTGGCTCAACAGCCTTTTTCTGATATCCAAACTAAACCTCCCCTGACACAACTTCAGGCCATTCCCTTGGGTCCTGTCACCGGTCACCAGAGATCAGTGCCTGCCCCTGCTCTTCCCCTCACGAGGAAGTTGTAACCGCAGTGAGGTCTCCCCTCAGTCTCTTCTTCTCCAGGCTGAAGAGACCAAGTGACCTCAGCCGCTCCTCACTGGCTTCCCCTCAAGGCCCTTCTCCATCTTCATTGCCCTCCTTTGGATGTTCTGCAATAACTTAATATCTTTCCTGTATTGTGGTACCCAAAACTGCACACAATATTCAAGGTGAGGCCGCCCCAGTGCAGAGCCGAGCGGGACAATCCCCTCCCTTGACCTGCTGGTGATGCTTTGCCTGATGCCCCCCAGGACATGATTGGCCCCCCTGGCTGCCAGGGCACTGCTAACTCAGATTCAACTTACCACTGACCAGAACCTTCAGGTCCCTTTCTGTGGCATTGCTTTGCAGCCTCTCATTCCCCAGTTTGTACAAACACCCACGGTTTCCCCATCCCAGGTGCAGAATTCAGTACTTTCCCCTGTTGAAATTCATCTGGTTGGTGATTGCCCAGTCCTCTAATTTGTCCAGGTCTCTCTGCAGGGCCTCCCTGCATTCGAGGGAGTCAACAGCTCCTCCCAGTTTTGTGTCATCTGCAAACTTTTTTAATATCCCTTCCAGTCCTGTGTCCAAGACATTTATGAAAATGCTGGAGAGAACAGGCCTAATACCTGGGGAACCCCACTAGTGACAGGTCACCAGTCCGATGTCCCCATTCGCTGTTACCCTCTGTGCTTGATCTGTGAGCCAATTGCTCACCCACCACATGATGTGTTTATCCAGCTGTGGGATGGACGTTTGGTCCAGAAGGTTTCTCTGAGAGACAGTATCAAAAGCTTTACTGAATTCAAAAAGATTACATCAACTGGCTTCCCTTGATCAACTAGGTGGGTTACCTTGTCATAAAAAGAAATCAGGTTAGATGAGCAGGACTTATCTCATGAAGCTGTGCTGGCTATGACCAATGACTGTGTTGCCTTTTAGGTGTTTATCAACAATTCCCAAAATAATCTTTTCCATAAAGGTTCTATAAAGTGTTTTCTGTCAAGTCTTTGAAAGGCTTCTTTAAGGCATGACATACAGAAGAGAAAAATTAGGAATGAATTCTCTGAAATTAGTGGAATCCCACCATTGTAAAACCAGTACTGAAATTACGGCAACTCACAGAGGAATTGATACAAGCCAAACTTTAGCACAACTTCACAGCGTCCCACATATCCTTTACAATACAGTAGATTAGAGAAGAGTCCATTTATACACTTGTCTCTTGAAGCTCTTAAGCTGCACTTGTAATTACTCTACAACTATATGCAACTAATAAAACTATAAGTATCAGGAAATTGGATATTCACCATTCTACCTTGGCATTAAATATCTGAGAAAAATTGCTATATATTTAATGTTTTAAGAGCTTTATTGAATATTCACATTACTCAGCATCTATATGCCTTTGCATATTTCATAAAAAAAATTAAATGTCCATCAAAAGGAGATTACTTAAATTTCATTTATAAGTAGCCTTATGTTCTTATAAATGAAGAAAAAAGAATGTGTGTGTATATATATTTCACACATATGTAAAATCAAAGCACATTTACTGCAAGGCCCTAAAATAATGTACTTCTCTAGCGACTTGGAAACCCTTCTATCAAAGACAACTGTGTAAGACTGATTTCCAGATGATGTAAGCCTTCAGAACTCATTACAGGTATTTCAGTGACAATTCTGAATGCTCAGCTTTTACCCAAGGTGCCTGTGCAAGCATGCCTCATTAGCGGTCAACTCAAGGGCAATCAGCCATGCCTGGATCTATTTTACCATCCTTATTCCACAGTATGTTTATACTTTTCTTTTTCAACCTTTCCTATAAACCTATAAACAAATAGGTTTTATCTGCTTGAACTCCTAACACTTGAAAGGGGACTCTTGCCTTACAAAACAGAGGAGAATGAAAACTGGTTTTGAATTTTGGCAACATAAAATACTGGTTACATTACAAACTGCACCAAATGCTAGAAACCAACATTTTCCAAGTACTGTTCAATTAATGATACATAAATCACAGCACCTAGTTTATTGCAGTTACCTTCAGAGCTGGAGAAGCCCTGGCACAGAAGATCATGAGCATAAAGTCTATCCATTAGCTGTGCAACTTTGTTCTCCCAAAATCTATGCTTAAATCTTCTTATATTTGTTGAAAGTGAATTTTGCACAAGCTCCTTTGCCCTCACAGTCCATGCCATCTCTTCTACTTGTCACTAAGAAGAGCTCCCTCTGAAGTGCATGATTTCTGGTTTCATTTGGAGAAGTTGAGCTGATCTCCTCTGAGTGTAGCTCTCAATAAAATCCCTCTAAAATATACCCTTTCATATGACCACCTGCAATATTTAGTCTAGTTTAAATGTTAGTTAATCAATTAGTGGGTTCTACAGTCACCACTACTACTGTAACAAACTCAAGGTATTATGCAGAGGATTATCATCTACTTAGCCTCAAGTAACTCTTAGAAACATTTTTGTCAAACCCACATCTCTTCAGTGCGTGGGGATGAGAAAAAAAAGATTATATTATCTTTCTGTGTTTAAAATATTCCTCACCAGTGAGTTAACTTCTTTTGCTTATTTGTAGGCATTTTTAGAAGAACAGAATAGAAATGTTTATAAAGAAAAGCAAACACAGGAAATAAGGCATTTGTGGGAGTCAGGCTTGATACCAGAAAGCTCATTTTTCCAAGTACTTAATGTGAATTTTGGGTTGCCACCTCCTCCCCTCCAGGCTTTCTGAACATCACTAATATTCTAGTACATCCTTTGTTACACAGCACTGTAACAGAGTGCTGACAGGGAAGACAAGGATGCTTCCCAAAATGATGTTGCCATGCATAAACCTTATACCTGATTATTACCCTACATTTATTTTTTTCCCCTGAATCTTCTTGCTTGTTGCACTTGGCTGGGACAAAACAGCCACAAGGCAGCTGCTACAAAAACAATCACTGTGGCTACCATCAGTGGCTAATTATTTCTGATATCAGTCTGAGTTTTCATGGATTTACAATCAAAGGGTCATGAAGCAGCAACTGGACTCCACACTGTTTGAGGAGAAAGTAATGTGCTCCTGAAAACATCCACCAACAAACCCGAGATTCTCCTCCCAATATTTCTCCTGCAAGTTCTAATGTCTGTAATTTGAAAACATCAATTGAAATAGAGGAATCAGAAGTTTGTAGCCAGAAATATAGTAAGAGTCTCATGAAAGCCCTCACTAAGAGATGTTAACTTGTAATATTCTGTGTTGTTCACACAGACTTCACAGAACACAGAAAACCAAGACAACTGCTCTGGTTTTCCCCCCTTCAGTCTTGCCTTTCCCTTTTTTCTCACACTAATGGTTTCTTAGAGAAAAATCTTCATTATGCTTTTCTTGAACTAAAGATCTCCTGGTAATGGAAAAACATAAAAGGAATTCCATTGTTTAAAAAATATGGTTCTATTTTGTTAATACAACATTTTGGCTTCAAAGTCATTACCAACTAGTTCAAAATAACTCAGCAATACATTTCAATCTCACTGCTGCTGTGCATCAGGAATTAAGTCAAGACCCTTTTTTGGTAATTTACTGCCCAAAAATAAAAGTGTGAAGGAACATAAGAATTCATCAACCACACAATTTTTTGTGGTTAGCCAACATGTAATTTAAAAACATAGGAGAGAACAGCTAGTCATTAATGCAATAAAAGTTATTAGCTACATGCTAAACATACCAACCAAGATTCAGTATCAACCAAGAATACTTCCTCATACTGATTCTGTCTGCTAATCTCATTTCAAGACAAAGTACTAATATTTCCAAAAATTTGGTGTTTACTTTTTTTACTTTTTCACTAAAAAAGTAGAAAAAAGAGTAATATAGCACTCGTTGCCAAGCAAATTCGAGTTCTGCTGCCTATTACCTTTATTATGATAAAACCTTTAGGCATGTTTTAATTGTGTGGGTATTGGTAGTTTAGCACAGTTTCTGTAAGTTATTCTATAGTGTTTTAATACAATAATAATTTTTAGGAGTAGGGATATTTGTTTCTGGAAGGATGTGACAGACATGCTTTTATCCTGCTTATAGCTGTTAAATTTCTGAATTTGGGAAACAAGCAGGTGGGCAGCTTCCTATGAATATATATTTTCCCCTTCAATAAAAAGAAAAAAACCAACAACAGAAAAAAACCAAGTCTGTGCAGATTGCATGACTAAACTAGTATTTAGCCTGCAATGACACGAACAGCTCTACAGAAATAACCTCTTATATATAGAAAGTAAAGGAATACAGAGAAACACCCTTAAAAAGACTTATTTCTAACACCATATTCTGGCATTCAGTCTCTTTGAAATCTGCAGAAAATAGCCTTACCAATGACATTAGTGGGACTGATTTAGGAAGCAGATGCCCAGCCACACAGCACTAATTGTTAAATGAGAATTGCAGAGGGTGCGTTTTTTCAAGGGATTTTTCCATTAAAAAAAAAAAAAGAAAAAAGCTAACATTTTCAGTTTCAAAAAAAATCTTAAAAGGAGACAGATGGTTTCATACCTTACTTTAAAAATAATTACCAGAAATAGTTCAGAAAGTAGCACCCAAGAATCCAATATTTAATAAAATTAAAACTTATTACATTTTTTCAGTTTGCTTAATGCATATCTTCTCAAATATCTATTGATTACTGAATTAAATAGTAAGTACACGAAATAATTTCCTTCACACATACAGAATAGAGAATCATATGAACAAACTATAAATATTACATAATGCCTAAATTAAAACTCCTAACCAGGATTTTAGCTTGAGGGTTTCATGGACCATCCAGAATTTAGATCTTTGAAATATTTCTGTGGAACATTAAATATGCTGAATTTCTGTTCCTCTATAATCCCTTAGAATTAATCATGAACAGGAATCTCACAATTAAATTTGAAAATTAGTTATTATGAATCCATAAAAATGGAAGAGAAGCCACATTCACTTTTCCCAGTTAAAGAAGCTGTTTGTAAAGGGAAAATCCTTCTAAGTAATATTCAAGTATTTGAGATGAGACTTTTAAGGTTCAACAAAAACATGCTTCCTGAAGACTACGTGACAAAGAACTTCACATTCTGCAACACAAGCACCGTTTTGTCTCTCACAGTGGCCAGTATAACATAATGTCCAATTAGAAAGTGCCCAACTTCTTTGCTCTCATCACCAAGTTTCAGGCAGATGCATCATTACACCTCCAGGGGAGGTCAGTCCGTCAAACTTAAGCTTTCTGTATTGCATCCTTTTTGCTTTCATTAAGATGACCCATATCAGTACTGTAGAGATGCATTGTGAGCCCCAGATTCTACAAAAGGAAAAAATGAATCATCTTGCTGATGAACCTGATTGCAGCATTGCAAAGCTGATGAGGATACAAGTAAATTAATCATGCAGAGATCCATGCTGTCATGGCTGGAAGCTTTTGATACCTGAGGTGGCTCAATTAAAACTAGTTAGATCACTTCCCTATTACACTCCAGTACGACATGCAAGCATGCCAAGACACAGCAAAGAGGTTTCTTATACAGTAAGGAACCATGAAAGGATTTAAAGACATGAAGATACTCAAATCAACAGGAAAGCTTAGAACCACCCAAGAGAAATAAGTCTCCCAGCAACACAAATTGATCTGCTGTGTAAGGCATTTTATGCTCCTGTGCCAGTTGCTGGTCTCCAAACCAATTACATTAGTACAAACCTATCATACTGAAGAAAATTCTTCCCCTTTTTCCATCTACTTACAAAGTACAAGCTTTTCTTGTGAAAACTTCAAACAAAAAAGCATGCTGCAAGTGCCAAGAAGGGAAGAAAGGAGCGAAATACGCTCAGTCTTGCAGACTAACAAGCTGTTAAAAAAGACTTTGCCTTTAAAAAATTGAAAGCCCTTAAATTGAAAGCCATATAACTTCAAGAAAATAATATTGCATTGCAGAGAAATAATGAGAAACATAGATCACTGTCAATCGTGGTACTGATCATTCAATTCTGTTTTTTATAAGATTACTTGGTTTTGCCCTTACCTGTGTATTTAGGCACTTTCCAGCTTGAAAAACAAGTAATCCGTGATCCCTCATTTAGATAAAAAGTTATTCTAGCATCTGTGTTCTTAGAGGATAATCATATAGCTTGATACAGGTCAATTTCCATAAAGGCATCACAGATATGTAATTTTAACACAACAACAAAAGAGAAGTATTAAAAGCAACTTGTAATTTTAAAGAGGTTGTATAAAGAGAGATTAATGCAACTATCAAGTCTTATTACAAAGGCCATTCTGTATGTAAGAACAAATCAAGTGTCAAATAGTCAGCACAATACTTATTGACAACTTAGGAAGTACAGAATAATGTCACTACAGGAATGACGCCTAGCAGGGATATGAGGAAGAGAGGAAAGGAGGGAGGACAAACTGTAACAGTAGTATGCAAGATGACATCACTCTTGCTGCCTAAACACTTTATCATTCAATGGCTTGGGTTGAAAGAGACCTTTATAAAGGCATAGTTCAACTTCCCTGCCAGAGGTGGGGACATCTTCCACTGCTCAAAGCCTGATCTGGCACACTTCAACTAATCGGACATCTACATTATCTCCGGACAACTCATCCCAGTATCTCATTGCACTCATAAAATATTTCTTCCTTATGACCAAACTACATCTACCCTTTTTCAGTTGAAAACCATTACACCTTGTCCTGTCACTACAAGCCTTGGCAAAAAATGCCTCTCAATCTTTCTTATTAGTCCCCTTCATATACTGAAAAGTCATAATAAGGTCTCCCCAGAGTCTTCCCTTTCCCAGGCTAAACAATTCCAACTTTCTTCACAGGAAAGGAGTTCCAGTTCTCTGGTCATTTTTGTGGCCCTCCTCTGGACCCACTCTAATATTTCTGTAAGTCTTTCTTGTACTAGGGACACCAGAACTGGGTGCAGTACTCCAGGTGAGGTCCCACTATGATTAGTAGCTAAAGGACACATTCAAGTCTGTTTGCTCTCAGTGTGCCTGATCAAGAGACTCAAAAACTCTAAGTTTCTTTCTGCCTTCATTCTTGCAGTATAAAAACTGGACAGCAAAAAAATTTACTTTCACTCAACATTGTGAAGGTACCTTTTCAGTTAACTTTAAGGTTTTCTTATGTAGAATGAAAGATATCTATGCTCATTGACTACCTGTGAGTCAAAGCCTTTATCACATTTAACAAAAAATCTATTATAAATTGGCTCTGCATTAATTTACAGATATGCCACTAAAGTTTGTTGGTTTTAATCAAAACTAATGTTTTTTCCCTTGAGAAACACAGCATAAATACTTCTATATATCATCCAGCTACCTCAATTATAAGGGCCAACATACTCCACCGATGACAGAACTTAGACATGTATGACATACATGCACTACAATAGAACTTAGACATATATAGGCATATATGCCATGACAGCACATATAAAATAAATGAGTTATGAACAATTGCCCTCCATGATTATAAGCACCAGGTATTTAAACTATTCCATTGGAAAAGCCTATCTTATTCCACAGGCAGAGAGAAAGGAGTGAAGACTGATACTCAAAAATAGACAGAATTAAATTTGTGCCAAGTTACACTGAAAAATCAATTCCAAAGATCCCAAGTAAATCAGCAGTACGCTCAAATCATCCAAATAATTTTGTAATAAATACAGTGTTGATACAGCAAGATTGCCTGGTACAAAGTGGAGGTGGGTTTTTTAAATTCTGAGTATCAGCCAGCTTGGATATAATGCTTCTGTATCATAATCACACAGTGTTTTGGAGAGAACCCCCCGGTTAATTTTCTCCAGCAGGATATCTTATCGTTCACTGATAGCTATGGACTTCTGATCAGGTCTACGAAACAAGACCCTGTCTCAAAAACTGCATGAGAATCGCATACAGCATCTTTCCTCTATATTTTAAGATGATACAAAGAGTTCTGAGAAATATTAAAGTTTTGGTATTTTACAACTAAAGTCTTAGTAACTTCTCCCAGCAACACAAATCTCAAAATTGCTTTATATACTGCCCTGTCATTATACTCAAATCTAGAGTCCACCACTCCTTCTGCTGTTTGCCTCTCATGTTTATTTTTTCCGGTTTACTATTCCTTCAGTGCCTTATTTCACTATTTTTAAAGACCAAACACTGCAATTCTCAGGACACCTTTGCTTTGTTTCCTCTTTCCCCGTCAATATAATTTGCAAGACATTTTAACAGCTTCTCTTGAAGACACACACACAAAAAAAAAAAAAAAAACAAATCAAGGAGTTCCTGCTAGCACAGTGTCATGGTATGACTTGGCAGGCAGTTAAACACCACACAGCTGCTCACTCATTCTCTGCCCCACCACAGTGGGATGGGGCAGAGAACTGGGTAGGGGAAAAAAAAATAAAAAAAATTTGTGATTTCAGATAAAGGCAGTTTAATAGGACTGAAAAAGAAAGTGAAAAGAGTAATAATGATGAAATAATTAGAATACACAAAAGAAGAGATACACAATACAATTACTCACCACTCACAGACTGACACCCAGCCTGTTCCTAAGCAGTCCCTGGCAACCTTTCCCCCTAGTTTATATACTCAGCATGACACTACATGGGATGGAATATCGCTTTAGCTGATTTCCATCTACTGTCCCACTTGTGTCCGTCCCCTCCTAGCTTTTTATGTCCCCCAGCCTACTCGCTGGCAGTGTGATGTGAGAAGCCAAAAAGTCCTTCACTTAGGGTAAGGACTGCTTCACAAGAACTAAAACATCAGTGTGTTATCAATATTATTCTTATCCTAAGTCCAAAATATGCTTCTATACTAGTTACTAGGAAGAAAATTAGCTCTATCCCAGTTAAAATCAGGACACATGGTTACCCTCTACAGCTCTTCAAAAGTGATTATTCATCGTTGTCCAGATTCCAAAAATCAGGAAGGCAATGATTTGTTTGTTGAATAGCAATAATGAAATTTCAGGCTAACACATAAAATTCAAACTCACAAGCCTGAATAGAGTCATACCGAAACTATCTCAAAGTACCTGTTCATTAATGTTTTGCATCTAAAGACCTCAGATGGCTTTATAGACAATGAAGGACTGAGCTTTGTGAGCATGAGGGAGAAGTGTTATCTCCATCTCCTCTAGTCACATAATTTCTTTTACAGAACCTGCAAGGGTCATTCTCCCCAGAGAAAATTAAGCAACAAATTTTTGATGAGACCCTCAACTTGATTTAACTTTGGGTGGAATCTCCTAAGACTAGCACTGAAGATGGCACACCATGTGCATCGTTCATGTAATTGCTCAGGCACCTCTCAGCTGTTTCAGTAACTGTACTGGTGCTCAGCTTTAATGCCTGAGCACTGTTCAAATACCACCTGAGCAACAGAGAGGTCCTACGAGAACTCCTCAGCTCTTCAGCTGCTTTTGTTTCTAGCACACTAAAATGAAACCACTAGGGTTAATTTTACTATAATTATGCATGTATATACAAACCTTTAAATTATATACATTGTTGCAATCTCTGAGTCAGATATTGATTCACCTTAACAGTGCTACTTGGGAGAATGTAAGGGATTAGTACTGGTTGGATGTTATCCCTTCAATTACTTGAAACCCACAGGATTTATAAACAAGAGCAAATGCATACTTAGTAATAAAAGTGATTTGCTATTTAGGCTCACACCTCAGAGATAAATGAGTATTCACTGTGTAAAGGTTAGCATTTAATGTATTCAAAACAAAACCAATATTTTGCAAGAGGGAACCACTTTCCAAGGAAGGCCAGATAAAGCCTATAGATAAACTTAGTTATTTCCTAAGATCTTAAACCAGAGGGTCTAAGGAAATTATAATGTAATGACTTTCTGGTGTTAGTAGGTCCTCTCACACCCCCTTTTCTTGCCCTGAATGCTCAGCAGCAGCTTTTCTGAACTAAATAGTCAAGTCCATACTGGCCAGCAACATAAAAACCCCAACATCTAAATCTAGTGCCTTATTAATTGGTCACTGCAGTAACTGAAACAAGTGTAGTGGCAATAAGGGCAACAGCATGTGTACATAAAGCTATGTTGTAGTTACCCTTATTTTTGTATTACAACTATTTTGTGTTATTATTATTTTTAAACATTTTCTATTATCTGGAAGCTTTGAGAAATACTGTAAAATAAAAAACAGCGGAAAAAAATAACATAGGGACCATATTTTTCCTATGCATTTGCCATGGTGAAGAAGGTCAAAGGCAAACAGGGCTTCCAGAGGTAGGCAAGTCTAACTGAACTTCCGGAATACCTCTGACACTGTCTCCCATAAAATCCTCAGAGACAAGCTGTTGATGTATGGGCTGGATGAGCAGACAGCAAGTGGATTGCTAACTGGCTGATTAGCTGACCCCAGAGGGTAGCGATCATGGTATAAAGTCCAGTTGGAGACCAGGAATTAGCAGTGTACCCTGGGGTCAATACCAGGACTAGTCCCACTTAATGTCTTCATTAATGATGTACATGACAAGGCAGAGCACACCCTCAGCAAATTTACTGATGGCACAAAACCAGGAGGAGCAGCCAATATGCCAGAGGTTCATGTTGCCATCCAGACAGGCTGAAGAGGTGGTCTGACAGGAACCTCAAGGTTAAAAAAGAAGTGCAAGGTTCTGCTTTCGTGAGGGAATTACCCCGTGCACCGACATATGCTGGGAAGGGTCATCTGGAAAGCACAGTGGCAGAAAAGGGGCTCAGATCCTGGTGGACACCAAGTTGAACATGAGCCAACAAGGTGCCCTTACCACGAAGAATGTTAAAAGTATCCTGGGCTACATTAGGTAGAGCATTGTCAAGAAACAAAGGGAGTTGATGCTTCCCCTCTGTACAGCACAGGTGAGGCCACACCGTGTTCAGGTCTAGGCTCCTCAGTGCAAGACAGACATAAAGCTACTTGAGAGAGCCAAATGATTATGGCACTTAAGCACCTCTCATACAAAGAAAGGCTGAGAGAGCTGTGACTGTTAAGCCTAGAAAAGGCTTAGGGACGATCTTATTGATGTATAGAAATACCTGAGGAAAAGATATAAAGAAGATGGAGCTAGGCTCTTTTCAGTGTTGGCCACCGACAGGACCTCAGGCAGTGGACATAAACTGCAACACGGGATGTGCTGTCTGAACATCAAGAAACCCTTTTACTGTGAGGGTGAATCAGCACTGGCACAGATTGCCCAGAGAGGTTGTACAGTCTCCATCACTGGAAATACTAAAAAACCCATAAACATCTGGGCACAGTCCTGGGCAACCTGCTCTAAGTGACTGTTTGAGCTAAGGAACTGAAAACCATGATCACTCAGAGGTTCCATCCAATCTCATCCATTCATAAGAAAAAAGATATTCAGTAGCAAAGATATTCAGTAACCACATCTATCAATATCAGCTTTACGAGAGTTACAAGACTACGCACATTCTGTAACACACCTTCTCCTAGCTCAGCTCAGTCTTGCTCAAAAGACTACATAATAAGAAACAGTACTAGATCATCTTTATCACACATTAAGCTCTTCAAGTCAAACCTGTGTGACTAAACAAAAAAGGCTTGTATAGCCTTAGAAAAATATTTGACATTTCAGCCTACATACAATAAGCTCCATTATTTTTATAAAAGCTCAGAAGTTCTCTTAATAGGCTGCCTCTCCACGCTAGGAAGAGCATCATGGTTAAGCATGCAGAGAATGATGATGCAATTACACTGAAGTACCTCACTTTCAGTGACATCTTAGTACTTTCAGTAGGAAAGGGAGATTAGACAGCAAGACATAGATCTTAAGCTATTGCCTCCTCAAAACAGGCTCTCTGGAATGTTTTGTTCTTCTGCAGATCAAAATACATACTTTTCTAACCACTTAGCTCTCTTACATTTATAGTTCCTGACGCTCACTACGATCACAAAGTTCACAACGCATAATGGTAGGGCATGAATCTAATACAAAGATTAGAGAAAACAGACTCAAAAGAACATTTGACCAAGGTTATACAAGTGATGAGAATCTTTTTGTCATGTAGTCCCCCAAATTATCTTCTTACACTCTGAGACTGATGGCAGAAAAATTGAAAACATGTAAATACAATACAGATTCTGTACAGCGCATAACTATAGTCTCATTTCCAGAGCTTGAAGCTGAACGATGACAGACATTCCTTTTGTATTAAGGATTCTGTTTATTTCAGTTGCCACTGTAATGCCTAAGATAACTCAAAAAACCCCTAGTTTTAAGCATTAGAATGAACACACTTAAAATCTTAAAGTGGCCTGCCAACCCAATAATGAATTTTCCTTCTCAACTCATTCTAGTTACTCTTTCTGAAAAAGGGAAAATAGGAAAATCCCATTCCTACCTCACCAGAAAAGTGGTTACATTTGAAACAGTTAAAACAGTTCAGTTTAGGTCTCATTACAAAGCACAAAGAAAATGCAAACAAATAAAAAACTAAGCAGTCCGGGGAGGAGAAAGAAGAAAATCTTTTTTTCACTTTTAATTTGAGATCTCAGGAATTTAAATACCAATTCAAGATTTGGGTGCAATTTATCCACAAACCAAGAGTTAAGTCACCTGTTAAGACTGCTAAAAGGTAAGGTTGCTCCAATTCAAAATCTATGGAACAAGCTAGTTTTGAATGCACTCCATCACCTCTGCCAAAACAGTTCTGTTTTGAAGGAGTAACCACTTCCTCGAGGAGGATCCTAAACAAAAACCCACCGAGAACGCCTAACTTGTTCCGTGTCACTGCTTAAGCTTTTTATAGGAATAGCAAGAGGTCTGTCAAGCTCCATCTTTGTGGTAGATGTACTCTGCAGACAGCAAAGCCTCTGCTGTCAATCTGAATCTGTTACCATTCTTATAAATGGGCCATTTGACAGTTGTCATCACACTGTTGGAAGGATTCCTGTTTACTAGCTCTTGTGCAAAGAACTTTCTCGTGTCTTGTGTTTTGAAGTCAAGCTCTTTGCTGACATAGACACAAGATGCTATTCTAATCCATCATTCATTTCATCCCACTACGAACAGAACAGATGCATAAAAGTAATATAGAAATAGGCATTTTTTTTACAATATGGTGTCAGGTATACCCAGAGTGATTCTTACTGATGCTGTACAGGTTATTACCAGGTGACATGCACAACTTTGTGTGCCTTTTTATGAGTTAGGGATCACAATAAGCTTTTCTCAGCCCCCTGACTTACTGACAGTGCAGATTCCCAACTTTCATGTTTATACTTGAAAATTCAGAAGTTGCTTCTACTCACATTAAAGCCATGACCAGAGTCTCATATAGCTGATCACCTCTCAGATGAGATGTTTTAGATACTTTCTGAACTGTTCCCTGCTAGGGGATTTATTTATAAGGAGAGATCTTAAAAATAAAAATCAAGGGAAATTATAGCTAGTTAAAAGAATTAACAACTGCCAACCCTACACCAGCAAAAAATATCTAATTATGATTCTAAAAATACCCCCCAACGTTTAGAATCTTTATTTAGCCAATTAAAGCAGACTAATGCAAAAGGGTAAGTCATAGAATCATAGAATTAACTGGGTTGGAAGAGACCTCCAAGATCATCAAGTCCAACCCTTGATCCAGCCCCACTATGGTTACCAGATCATGGCACTCAGTGCCACATCCAGCCTCATCTTAAACACCTCCAGGGATGGTGATTCCACCACCTCTCTGGGCAGGCCATTCCAATGCCTGATTACTCTCTCTGGAAAGAACTTCTTTCTAATATCCAACCTAAACCTGCCCTGGCAGAGCTTTAGACCATGCCCCCATCTTACTGATAGCTGCGTGGAAAGAGAGACCAATCCTCCCCAGCTACAACCTCCTTTCAAGTCATTGTAGAAAGTGATGAGGTCTCCCCGAGCCTTCTTTTCTCCAGGCTAAACAACTCCAGCTCCCTCAGCCTCTCCTCACAGGACTTGTGCTCAAGTCCCTTCATCAGCTTGGTTGCTCTCCTCTGGACATGCTCCAGCATCCCAATATCCTTCCTGCCCCTCACCCTGGCTCCGGGAAGGCAGCAAACCTCCCTGTGGGATTGGTCTGGTTGACATATAGGGCCCTCACTTCCCTTCAAAAGGGAGTCACCAACTACAACTACCCTTCTTTTTTTTCTTATAGCTGTAGTTTTAACCTGTCTGGTAGACAGGGTGCTACATGCAGACAGATCTTCCTCTTTCCTGACCTCTACTTGACTTTCTGAGTCTAGGGCCTCATATCTGTTCTTCAAGAGCACCCAGGGAGGTGATGGGCATCAAGAGGGTGTTGTTTTACCTCTCCAAACAGGGATCTGTTTCCATTCCCCCCCACCCACAAGGTTTGCTCCATCATCCTGACAACAGGAGGAACGGGGCATCACTGTCTCCTACTCGACTTCCTTGGGGGTAGAAAGGGTGTGACTCCACCAGTCTATTTCCCTTTCACTTTCCCTAATACTTCTCAGTAGTCTCTACCTCTTCTTTGAGCTCTGCTACCATGCACAGGTGCCTCTCACACTATCCTCTGCTATAGATACAAGGCTCAAACTGTCTGTGGAGCCAAAGCTGCATCCTTCTGGTGGGGTTCTGTCTGTGTCAACACACTCCCAGTGGTAACAGTAGCGACAGCTTTCTCTTTTTTTTTAAATCATTATCGGCTTTAGTTGAAATGTGAGGGGGGGAAAAAAAGAGCTCACCTGAGAGCCATAGGAGGTGGCTGTGCCCTGTCTGCGCAAACTGCCGTGCCATGCCATGCTCCGGGTTGCTCCTGCTCCCTGGAGATGTTTATATAGCCCTCTCGACCAGCTGCTAACAAGCCTGTCCCACCCCTCTCTCACCTGAGCGGTTCCCGAGGTACGGCCAAGCCCAGGCAGTAATCAGCTAATAGCTCTCTTTCAGGCTCTTATATAACCCTCTCTACCACCTGTTAACGAGCCTGTCCCACCCCTCTCTAACCTGAGTCGGTTCCCGAGGAGCGGCCAAGCCCAGGCAGGAATTCAAACTGGGTGAAATAACACTTGCTCCATACTTCGGAGAAAAACTGTACACCCTTATAATTGCCTTTTTAATTGTAATGAAATATCTTCCCTCACTGCTTTTGATTCAATGTAACCATCATCTAACTTGCAGAACCATACAACTCAGTGTTCAACACGTGTCAATGGAAGTCCAGCCCTAACTGTTCTTTTCCATTCAAGGTTTAGCATGCGCCCACTCTGAGAAACTGCAACTGGAAAACAAATGCAATATTCTTGCCAAAGACTGAGCAGAAATGCATAAGATCATAATGGAAAACATCCAGTACTAATGACTCAAATTCATGTAGCTCATTTCAGGAGATGATTCATAACTAACCTATAAATTTCACTAATTGGAAACCCCTCTCAGTGCTTACACTCAAGGGAAAAAACTAAAATTAAGACACTTCCTGCAGGGTAGTCAAAAACCCCAAATAAGACAGCCATTAACTGAGTTTTTGGCACAGACACCTCTCAATTATATCTACACAACCCAAAGATCAGCAATACCTATATAAACGTATATATACACACACACACATGCAACAGAACAAAGACTAAGTATTCGTACAGGGAAAAAAGCTATTAATTATTTTACTTCCTGAAAAAAAAACAACAAAACAAACACCAGAAAATCATTTTAATACTAAAGATAGATTGAAAGGATGTAGCAGTAAGGGTACTTAGCAAATTTCAGTAATTACATATTTGGTGTGCTGCAATATAATAATTCTTAAAAACAAACAAAACAGTTAGGATTTTACAAAATGTTCCACGTCACAATACACTAAATTCAGGACCAGTCATTCATAGTTTTGTGAAAAACGGAGGATTGAACTGAATTTGTGCAATACTGAAAGTTTGTTTTAATTTTTTTATGAGATCCTAGTCCAGAGTTATTAATTAATTAATAAGCAGCCAGTTCAAATGAGGATAATTCAGACTTGACTCTATCTCTTTCCTTGACTCTTGCCAGACCCCACTGCCCTACACACATGCCTGCAGACCAATATAATTGACCCAGCTTGTAGCCACCCTCTAATTCAAAGGGCATTTGCCTCACTCGAGCTCTACCCTCTATGTTACTCTTCAGAGAATTATTTCATGCTCTGCAATCACAACAACAAGAATCTTTCATTAAAAAAAAAAGACAAAAACAAAAAACCAAAAAATCTAGGTTAATAACTCATGAGCTCATCAGTCTGGGACATAGCCAAAGATCTGTAATATGGGTTAACATCTCACCAAACTGTGAAAGTAATTGCAGCTTCTCCTGTAAAGTAGCTCTATGCCTCCCCTGTGTGACCTGAAACATGCACCTCGAGTGACAGACCTCTCCTCTGAGAGTACTGTGGTATTTCATCTTTGCCATACCCTTTAAAAAAAAAAAATATAACAACTTTGTATAATCCTTTTCAAGATCCTATGTCCTATTACAACATTGAATTCCTACAAAACCCCCCCAAAACAACAAAACAAAAAACTAGAAAAAACCCTAGTCCTGAAAGCATATCAGTGTTTAAAAACTGACACCTCTACCTCATCATGAGAAGTTAGGTCTGATGATTTCTTTGAGGAACCAAGAATCTGTGGCAGCACCACAATCCTTTGGCTACTGGCAGGAAATATCACCTATGACTGCACATGCAGAGAACAGCAAGCCATTAAAAACAAAATCCGAAACAGGGCATTTAGCATTTTATTTCCTATTTCCCATATGTCCATAAATGAGTAGCATGGAAAATATTGAAGTGATTGTGTGTTTTTCTGGATAAGTTTAGAAATACTTCATCTTGGTTTAGGGTTCCCCCTCCACCTTGCAGCAGATAAAAACAGACTCCAGACCCATAATGCAAACTGGAGAATACTCACAACTGGGGGGGATTTAGCAGACTTTTAACAAAATATAAATGGAAATACTTTGCATTTCATTTTTTTACACCCTCACTACTCCGTTTTTCAGCTCTGTTTCTAAGCTGATATGCACATATACACACGCACTTTAAGGCCCTGTATTCACTGAAAGGATAAGAAAGAAGCAAAACAGAAAGCCGACAATCAGGTACTTTAAAATTTTCATCTGAAAAGTAGTGCTATACGTCAGTCACACCATGGTAATATGGGTGTACTCATCTAGCATCATCAGGTGTAGTTATGTCATCTGCTTGCCTAATTCTCCTTTACCTGTCCAAGGGCAGCAGCAGTTATACTGCTTACTCATTAGAGGAAAGATTGGCACTTGGGACCAGGATCTCTCTAAAGAGGAAACTGCTCTTTGGAAAGGAGAATAAGATATTGCTGTGTACTATAACCAGTGAAAGTTAAATGTCTACCCTAAATCCAGCTTGAATTGCATCAGGATGCTGTTAAAAAAAAAAAATCAATCCTCCTGTACTCATTTACTGAGTCTACAGATGACATGACATTGTCCTAACAATCATAACTTTAGCAGTAGTTTTTGCAGGATATGGTCAAGTGCAAGGAATCTGCACATAAATACACAGCTACAATGAAGTAAGTGGATCTCAGCCCCAGAAATCCCATCTAGTACAAGTTTAAAATGCTCCCTTACCTTTAAGCTACAGTGTCTTTTGATGTTTCTAATAAAGGTAAAAAATGGGATAAAAATCTTGACAAAAGTCAGATGCCACATTTAAAACAAAGAACAAACTAGAAAGCTTCCTGTTCTACCCTTATTAAAAGGCCTTACCTTTCAAAGTAACCCATGTATACTTCTCAGTAGGGGTTTCTTTCCCTTAAAGACCTGAATATCAAGAAAGTGCTGAAAGCCACTCTTTCCAAAAATGAGAGCACTTGCCAATAAATCACAACTGTTTTACCATATGCCATATCGTTCTGCCAAGTATCACCAGCCTGTTCTACTTTTAAGCAAATTTCATTATAACATAGCTCAGAGCAATGCTCATTAAAAAGTATACTGAAAAATGTCAAGTTGTTTTTATATTAAAAAATGTGACTTTGTTTTCCGTGAAGATTTCAGACTGCTATTTATTGAAGGGAAAAACCTGAGAAAGCTCACCTCAGAAACTCACCACTCACTTCTGAGAACAAGATGACAGCCCTGTCATCTGCTCCATCACACACTAATGTTGACTGTTACTTTGAGGACTGCCCATTTCCCAGCACTAGGGTGAGATCTCCAACCTATGTACGTTCATTAATCACCCTCCCTGTTGGTCCTATTAAGCAGGAGTTCAGGATACAGCTGTTCCTTTGGATAACTTTGAATAGGTGTGTTCAGCCTTTCATTTTACAGAGGTTCACCCCAGGTAGTTCTAAGAGCCTTCTAAGAAATCTTTAAGCCCTTTCAGCTTTTTCACAACCATGTGAAACCTAGCACCAGATTTTCCACAGAGTAGCTGACAAGATTGGTCTTTACCTGATGAACTGTCCAAAAACTAGTCCAAATGCTGACCTCATTTAAACTCTGATCTCACTGGACTCATGGGGTAGAGTATGCAAATCAACTCAAATCTGGCTTTAGATTCTCTTTGATTTGTTTTGTCCAGAAATAGATCAACTTGTGGTTTTCACATTTTAGCTTGCTGAATCATTGCTAAACCTATCACAGGCTAAAAAAAGCATACAGACATTAGATTTTCATTAGAAAAATAGTTCTTTCTTCAATTTACTCACATCCATTATTTCTCAGAGAACAACAGGGCCAAGAGTCGATCAAGAAACATGCCTGCTTCCCGGTATTGTTACAGTTTAGTGGACATTATACACTATTTATTCAAAGTAAAATTCTTAAATTTCAAGATTTAAGAATTCATATGCTTATAGCATATGAATCACAGTACAGAAGTTACACCTGTCACAGTAGTTTTCTTTTGAAAAAAAAAAAAATTAGATTTTTTTGTCAGATTCCAAAATATCACATTAGGGTACTACATGTTTTGGTCTATATGTTATAATGTAAGTCCAACCACAAACTACTGGCTACTGCCAGTATTATTAAAATTAAACACCACAGTACAGCCTCTGAAAAGTGAGATAATTCTAGGATCACCCATGTAACTGACATCCAAAATTAAATTTTAATGAATATATGAGATTGCTTGTATTTCCTTTCCATTTTAGCACCTGTTTTCACACATATTCTCACATGCCCTCCTACAACAGTAGGGAATTTCTAAAGATCTTTCTGTACCAGATCAGTAATTTGCTTTTTCTAAGTATTTTCATTCTTGTTGACCCTTCTTGCACAGTCTTAGTTCAGTTAGCCAAACTTGAACCTCTTACTTTTTTAAGGGCTATATTAAAATTAATCAGTGCTTTAAGGGCAAAGACTGACTATTCAGCCCATCACTCAGTGTTTTTGCCCATCCACATTCTTTTTCAACCCATAAGTCTCAAACAAATGCCTATGAAGAGCAACATTTCAAACTGTTGTTTTATCACCTCGTGCTGAAATAGCAAAGTAAATAATTTTACTATTGTTATACTGAAGTTTCATTCTGAATTGTATTGAAATAGTACTGAAGCACAAATTAAGCTGTTTAACCCATGGTAATAATTTTTTGTAGGACTTCCTTCTCATCCCACCATTAAATGCCTCAGCTCTACCTTTGCTTTGCATTTGGAATTAGTTGTATGAATTAATTCTATTTGTAATATGCAAATAGTGCAAAGGTAACTGCTAATAACCTATCCCCCTGTGCCCTGTTAAGTTCCATCACACCTTTCCAGAAATAAATGGACCATGGTCCCCAATATTTCAAAGAAACACCAAATGCTGAGGACTTTAATTCAGATTTTAGATCAAATGCCTTTTCATTTTAGATTCTTAATATTGTCAGTTATACTTGTGCCTTTGGCAACACAAGTTTTCCGGTGTTACTTATAAGGAGCAATGTATTGTTGATCTGTTTCTAAGCAGGATTAGGTACAACCCGGGTTAATGTGGAAGTTTTAATAAAAACTTCACAGTTTTGGGAACGTATTACTCTTTCTTATCATGCACAGAAGGTTTAAATAACATAGCAAACTAGGAACAGTTGAACAAAACAGGGAACAAACTGTCTCTTTCTCAGATCTCTATTGTGGATCTGCAGTGGTACAAAACCAACCTGGAAGTTCCTAGATGACATTACAGGTCAGTAGCTCAGATTTTAAATACTTTGTTGCAGCATAATTTGGATGCATCTCTGCAACACATATTAATGCTTGCATTAGTTACTTCCTGTCACTTCAAAAGACCAGCCAAATAAACTGATTTTAACAATTGGGAGTATTACTTCTACTGTAGAAGTACAGGAATGGAAACAAAGAGCAAGTTGATGACTTGCCCCAAGGCACAATAAACCTGTGTCAGAATGCAGACAGAAGACCATTTGACAAATATTAGTCTTGCACTAGAAAAACCACTGATAACCAGGTAACTACAGATAAAATAATACCCACTTTCTTTCCAACTTTCACGCAGCACAAAGAAATAGAATCAGATGGTGCTGGAAGTCAGAGGTACATGCTTGGCAAGGTGTACTTATGCAAAGATACACACTTTTGAACTCCAAGGGAAATTTTCAATTCCTTCCTTTTAAATAGCATAGGATTAGTTACTATTTCATTGCCCACATTTGTTCTGCACTATTGTCCCGTAGACTATCCATAATTAATGACAAGCATAAAATGTACAGCTTTAATACAGACCCCTCCCAGGCTAATGCTCCGCTTGCTGCAGCCTGCCCCTGTTCATAGTTGTAACTTCTTCTTACTTTAATTGAACTAAAAGCAGCATCAGGCAGATAAAAATGAACGCTTCTGTACAGTGAGACTTACTACAATCATTTTGAGTCAAACATGCAGAGACCGTGTGACTGTTAGCATTTATCAAAGTGAAGGATTAAGAGTACCAGAGCTACAGCCAGATGGGACAGACAGGCACTCTGGGAACCTGCTTTGTAACATTCTGGCAACTGTCTTAATGAAAAGTTAAATCCTACTCAACTTTTTGGTGCCCTGAGTCACTTTTAATCTAATCTAGTTTTCCAAGGGAAGTTTTACAGATGCTTTGCATGAGCAGATACCACAATTAGAAAGTGTATAAACAGATCTTCAAACAGCACTTTAAGAATGTTAAAAACACACACTTCTGTCAATGTTGCAGTCAGATGCTAATTAAGGAAGTATTCAAATGCCTGTCTTCAAGGATCACTCTTGAAAGCATACAGATTAATTCTAGAAGAAACAGAAAGATGCTAACCTTACTGTCTAATTGGTGTAGTGGTAAATTATGAATGTCGCATTGAGAGCTGATGTCAATTGCCTCCTGGTCACAGATTATATCTACCCGAGTGTTTCAGTCCAGTCAGTGAACTGCAGCTGGATTACATCCTACCCCCAGGAATAACTATGCTGAAGAAGTCCACATGAGGACCACTCTTGATTTTTGCATCTTGTGTGAAGAATTCCAGGCAGATTGTTCTCTTCCTTTCCAGTAAATTTAAAGCTAGTGGATCATTAACATTCCCCACAGGTAAACTTTTCAATTTCCAGTAATGTCAATTTATATTCAGATTATTAACATGTATTTGTCAAATACAGGAAGGCACTATTTCTCTGGTATTTATTTTTCTACTGTGATTTGGAAAAGCCCATTATTTACTCTAGTAAAAGGGGAAAAAAAGATGGCTTGTAGCATTGACACCTTGAACCACTTTTAGTAAATGAAATACCTGATTAGGCAAATGTTAGAAAGGTCGGAAGAAATAAAGCCTTATCTATCAAAAATAAAATTTTTCAGAATAAATGAGTCCACAAAAACTTAAACCTAAACTAACCATACTGCTAAATGATTCATTTGCTACTTTTAGCAGACATTCTCAGAATAGCCTTGTCAAATTTACCTTCAAAAGCCTGAGAGCTATCACTATTGTAACATTTAGAACTAACTAATGGCAGAAAAATAAACTGTATGAAAATATTTAACAGCCTGTGCTGCACACAGAGTGAACCTAATTCCAGACCACATTTAGACGTAACAGCTGTACAATAATTCACCAGTTTAGACTAGAGAAAATTATGTATGCAGTGTATAAACACAGGATTACCTTGTTGAAAAGCAAGTGTTACAGAAATATTTTTGAAAAAAGAATGTCAAACAATGTTACTATTTTTTCTAAAGCAAGCTTGGAAAATGTAATGCATTTTCCAATGAATCTCCAGGGAAAGGAGATACATGCTGTTTAGACTAAATAATTAAAGAAACACCATATTTTCAGCAAAGATGTAATTATGAACTTCTGTAAGAAACTGGGGTTAATTCACAAGCGTGAACAGGTACTTCTCTCTTCTACCTCTGTATCCACAGACAGAAACCCTCTAACAGCAAGGCGGAAAGGTCATGGATTCCATTTTGTTTCAGGTCAGGATTCTTCCAAGAAGAACATCCTGTCCAAAACTTTCTAGTAGGAGAGGACTCCGTGGGGAACATAACATGTATTAAAAACAAAACAAAACAAAACAAAAAAACAATCAAACAAAAAACCCAAACAAACAAACAAACAAAAAAACCACAAAAGGTTTTGCCTGGAGTATTGCATCCAACTCTGGGGCTCCAAAAAAAAGAGAATGACATGAACGTGCTGGAGCGAGTCCAGAAGGGGCCACCAAGATGATTAGAGGATGGGAGCACCTTTCCTATGAAGAAAGGCTGAGAGGGTTGGGAGTGTTCTCCCTGGAGAAGAGAAGGCTCCATTGAGATCTCCTTGCAGCCTTCCCCTAAAGCAGACTTACAAGAAAGATGGAGAAGGATTTTTTACAACAGCATGTAGTGATAGGACAGGGTGAAATGGCTTTGAACTGAAAGGCAGTAGGTTTAAATTATTATTAGGAAGAAATTCTTCACTGTTATAGTGGAGAGGAACTGGAACATGTTCCACAGAGATGACATGTGTGCCCCATCCCTGCAAGTGTTTAAGGTTGGATGAGGCTTTAAGCAACCTGGTCTAACGGAAGGTGTCCCTTCATATGGCAGAGGGGGTTGGACCTGATTGATCTTTAAGGTCCCTTCCAATCCAAACCACTCAATGAATTACCCATTTCCTCTCTCTTGGCTTTTTTGCTCCCCTGTTTTTATTTAAGTGTAATAGCTAAGACTCTCAGTGAAATTCCTTCCTGCCAATAAATCGCCATATTGCTTGAATACATTTACAAGTAACCTTATTTTACAGGGATTTTAAGTGCACTATCTTATCTGCATGCTAGCTCTTCAATCAGTCAAGTTAGTATATATATTTTTATTTTTTTTTATAAAGTGTAGGAATTTGACTATGGCAAAAAAATAATACATTCATCCTGATGAAGGTGACATGGATATCTTAAAAATAATGTTATTTAATACCGCCTTCTCTATTGCTGTAAATGTTAAATACATATACCCTTTCAAAAAGAATTAAAAACATCCCCAACCAAGTCTTACCCGAATCTTAGCACTGAAGTAAATTAAACCTTATAACAACTTGCACAATACAAAACAAGTTAAATGCAAAATACCATTTATGAATATATTAAAAAATGCAAGGAGTCCATGTGTCAAGTGCTAATATACTTATTTCTTAAGCAAGGATTTTTAACATCACGTAAATATGTATTTCAGATAAGAAAAGCAATTTCTTATTTAAATGTGACCTTCTCTTCAAGAATTCCAACACTCATGAAACTTCCACCACAGCCAAACTATGAAGATTAGTCTCAGGCTAGACTCTATAAATACCAGAATTGATGACCACAACATAACAATGTGGTAACAGAAAAATCTGTAGTGGTTGAGTACTGACAAGTTTAATTTTATTTGTAATATTGCAGAGAGGCAAATCATTTCACTAAGAACTGAAAGGAACCAGTAGACTGCCACTGATGTTTGAATGAAGTGGCACACTTGTTTTTTTAACCCAAAGGAAGAATTCCATTTTTATTTACCAAATTAGACTAAAACTGTTGACCAAGAACCTTTTCCTCAACACTGTGTATGTTTTACTCATTAGGACTTCAGTGATGCCTCAAACTGGCTTTACAAGGGATAACATTAATGGTTGAGCCAATAAGAAGTATCCAGAAAGTTAAAATGCTCAGTTACACATCAGCTGGGAAGAATGTCTAGAGAAGGATCTCTTTTGATAATCTGATCAAAACTGCTCAAGGTAAGCCCCGGCAACCTTTATCTATTGTCAGCCACTCTCTGCTAAAGTAACTACTTAGGGGCTAAGGACAAGGTGGGATACTAAGTGCAAACTTCCTCAGTTTCCCTTGCATTTTGTTGAACACAGCCTGAATCTCAGGTTATGGATTTTTAGGCCCTGTTGATATGCACTCAGAAGGTAAGCAGGCAGGAAAGCCTAGGAAATGCTGCTATTTGATCATGTCAGTTTTGATCATGTCGGTTTTGTTCTGTGTTCACCCTGACAATCTTAATACCTTTAGAATACCTTATCAGGTGGTAAATTGGGTTTTGGTAAAGGCTAGCAACATGTGCAATGAACAAAGCCTAAATACCTATCCTGAAAAGATTGCCATCTATAAGAAAATTGGCAGTAGGCAAAAGATGTTAGGTTGTAATGATATTTTGGATTACACTTGAGAAAAATTCTGCTTTTCTGCAAGACATTAAAACCAGCAAAATGTAGACCCCCTCATTCCAAGAGTTTCAAAATCCCCACCTACTGGCCACTGTTTCGTAGAATTGTGTACTTTCACTCAGAAAAAATGGTAACCTAATTCAATTATATTACACCTTAATGTCTTTGAACATGCAACTTCACTAGTCTTTTCCACTGATTAAAGGATCTTATTCTTGGACTAGAGTACGCAATCCACTAGGAGTACTGCTGGCAAGGGCTTGTCTCTAATAGCCCTCCATGCTGCACAAAATCCTGGTTTGCTAGCTAACATGGTATAAAACATCATGAAGAAGTTGACTCAAGTTACTTTTGAGACATATTTTTGTAAAAAAATAAATCTATCTTATTTCTTCAACAGCATTACAGAACCATATTTTATCTATTCTGCGTGAGAAGGCTGACAAATACTAAGCACCATCCATAAGCTCATATATCTGAGTACTTTATTTCCAAAGTCTGATAAGAATTCCTAGATAGTAAAAGAGGGGGGTGTGTGGGGAGATCAAGGGGAAGCAAAGCAATTACTGCAGCCAAGTTTATATGGTAGGGAGCAAAGTACCAGAAGGAAATATTTTCAAGAGTTATCTTGTGAACTTAAGTGACAGAGTGTCAGGGAGCTGAACTATACAGGAATCACATACTTAATTCTTCTGCCATGTTCCTGTGCCATGGGGTGCTTTAATCAACCATTTTTCTGAGGGAAAACAGAAGTAGACTTGAACTCCTTCTACCATTCACACAAACACATACACTACAGATACTTCTCTTCCTTTTGCTCTATTACTGCAAAAGATTATTTCTGGCTCTTATTTACTGGCTCTAGTTAAAGACGGTGGAAGGAAACATGGAATTTTAGATCAAACAAATCAGAACTCTAGAAATATTGGTATGAAGAATCTGAAGGTAGTATTAATAATTTCCTGTTCATTATCATAATTTTGTTCTCTATTTCTTACCCTCCCACTTTAGATAAGGCAAGGTATATCAAGGTACCTAATGGAAATTATGGTCTTCTCAGAGCTGATATACTGTACAAGTTACTACATTTTAGGTTATCTTCCAACCACAATTTTGGAGGAATACTAGAAAGACAGACTGATTTCTAAATGGACAGTTAAAAAACTAAGACAAGTTCTCTTCCCATTCCTGTAACTTCCAGTTACATGTTTGTGGCACACTTGCACATTTGAAGAAGAAATAATTCACCTTTCAGCATTTTTTTTATTTACAGAATATTTTACTGCTAAATTGAAGAGAAAATTTAGCATCCAACTGAGAAAAAAAAAAAAGCCAAGAGTTTAATAGTCATCTGGAATACAACAGATGTATTTGCCTTTGTAATATTAAATAAAAAATTTAAAACTGTTATCCAAAATCTTTTTAAAAGCATAAGCATATTTGAGGATAAAACATTTTGCAAGTTCATTTCAGTTTTGTCAAACTGTTTTTGTCAATAAAAACCAAACCAAAAAGACACTGATGGTTTTTACACTGCTCACGTAATTTATGAAAGATATGTAAAAAAAAATCCTAATAAAACGATCAGTTTCACTTAAAAAAACCACTGAATACTCAATTAACCTTAGACAATCATTTATCATTTTCCATTTGACCTGTATTCAGTACTCACACCAATTTTCCCCCAATAGCCACTGAACACAATTTTCCATATAGAATTCATAACAAAAATATCCACCAGTATATTCTCTGAGACAAACACTAGTAAATAGCTGCAAATAGTTATTTTGGAAACACATATCAAGTGATGATATTCATATACTACATGACTCCACTTCATAGAAATGTGTATCTCCAGAAACCAACTGCAGATCACATACAACCTTTCTTCAATCAAATCTGCATTATAATTCCTACAAAAATCAATTAGGCATACGAAGCAATTACCTATTTTAAAACCAACACAGTTTGTTTCCCCCAACTGAAAAACATAACACATGTAAACAAGGAGCAGTACAGTGCCCTGACTACTGTGATCAACTGTGTTGAAATGGAAACTGCAACAGCATCAGCTGTATCATACATTACAACAGCATTTAAAGCTGTGCCCTTCACAAAATGAGCTGCAGAGTCTCAGTTCAGCAAAGCCCTCACCTCGCATGGGGGTTCACACACCTTCATACTTCTGCACTGTTGTAGGTTTGTCTAGGGACAATTTTTACTACATTTACTATTCTTTATCACACTGAATGGCTGTGTCATGTTAATTTAAAGCAGTTTTGTCTTAAGCTACCTGAAGATTAACAATTAATTGCAGTAGTGAATTAGGAAACAAATTTCTGTGAAAACATCAAACCATTAAAGGCCAGGAGAACGACTGAGAATCAGCATCATTTAAGATGCATTTGAAAGCAGAATAAGCACAGGCAAAAACAAACCTCACTTTAGGAAGAAAATTCAAAAAGCTGAATGCACTAGGTAGATAATGCATGCAGCTGGTTGTCAGTTAAATTCCCTTCAAAACCTTATTTCTGTTTAACCTGCAGCAATGCTGAAAAGAAAGGGAATACAATAAAAAGGCACGGTTACAATGCAAGAATTAACAAAGATTGCCCAATAGGTCATTGTCATTGTGCAGCTGAACATCACCTTGTATCCTAGGAAACGCCAAGATATTCCAAACACCATCACGTCTCTTCCTCAAGTTACAATTCAGCTCCACTAATCATATCATCACTGCTCACCCATTCAATTTTTTAGGTCCCCAAGGATTTTCTTATATTTAGTAAGGCTTCTCCTTAACCCCTTCTCTTCATATGCCTTTCCTGTCCTCTCAGTAAGAGACTAACTTCTCACAATTTTATTGTACAGAAATGCAGCAATACAGCACTCTCCACAGACAAATCAAGAACAACCTGAACAAACCAGCAAGGTAAAGTGCAGGAAAAGGTAGTATTTTACCTCCTTTTCATACTTCCAGCCCTCACTCAGATTTACAATAAAAGATGCATACAGAATCTCTACTATTGTTCTATATACAAAGAAAAATATACAGGCAGAATAAAACAGGAACAAAATTAAGCAAAGAGGGAAAGAAGGAATGAGGCAGAGATTATGTTCAGAGAAGCAAAAGAAAAAAAATAATCACAGAACTGAAACCAAGCAAGAGAGAGGCAAAAATAAGGGAGGGAATGGAAGACAGAAGTGAATACAGAACACAAGAAACATCTTAGACACATATTCACTGGGCATCTCTTAAAAGAAAGCTGTTGCTATGCTACTTGGTGCTATGGCACTCTTCAAAATAAGATCCAACTGAACATATTAGTTCCAGAGTGTTGAATGCATGACATGCCACTTGAAAAGATTTGCATTTCTATTAATTTTTAAACAAGTTATTACCAGCACATTCATTGTCCAAACATTCTAAAAGGGAAACACATAACTGATGGCGGATGTCTTACACAAAGAGCCACCACAGACAGAGCCACCCTCCCACTCCTCTTTAAACACACCTACAAACACCTTTACATTACAAAGAGGCAATGAAATTTTACTATTCCAAAAAAATGAATAAAGGTTTTTCCTACTACCAACAGTCCTTTAATCTTCAGGTCAAGATTCTTTTTACCAATCAAAGCCATGTATACTGAAGATTATCCCTGATTAGTTTTGCTGTTTTTTGCAGGGGGGAGCAAAGACATTTGAAGGTAGCAAAGGTCTGCTAAAACTAAGAAGTGCAGATTCAAATATTGGATTTCAGCTGGTTTATATAAATTGGGGCTCAAGACTATGTACTGAGCATTTTCAAGAATACCACAAAAATAACATTGCATTTTATGTATGTACATATATATATATAATATACATATAAATGGGTTTCAAGCCAGAAGCTAAGAAATACTTGCAACTTCCCTTACAAAGTACTTTCAATTTTGTCAAAAAATCGAATTTCATATAGCTCTCTAAGTGTTCATCTAAATATATTTTGAACATATCTACTGCCATTTTCTCAGCACACCCATATACCAAGGGCCGAAGTTCGACAATACATTTGCAGCACGACCCAAGAAACTTTAAGTTCACTTCCTCACCTAAACACACCTTTCCAAAACAGTGAACACAAGCCATTTGTGTATTTCCAGTGGTCTTTCTCAGAAGAAAAGCAAAACATGCCTAGATAACCAAAATTCACATCATGACCAAGAACCAAAAAAGTTTGTACTTGGGTAGTAACCGGAGTGCTTCAAAAGAACAAGAGAGCAGTTCTGCCCTGCCTCCTTTCACACTGTGCTGCATCACTCATTTGCTACCCAGCAATTACTTTTTCAGACCTTCTGGTAACATGATGTTATAAGCAGTGCTAAAAAACCCCCAAAAAACCCCAAAACCCCACTTCCAAGGATCCTGAAGGTTAATCAAAGAACAAAGGCAACGTAATACACACACACACAAATTCATGCCAAGACTGAAGATGGCTGTCAAAATTTCTGAGCAGCAACAGGTCGTGGCATTTCTAAATGATGATCCAATAATACAGTAACAGAGAACCGCCAAATGATTGTTCCCTGAAGTTTTTAAATTTAAAGTTTCTAAATCACTAAGTATATTTTCATTAATAAAGGTCAGAATACTTAACTATCCTGCATGGTGTTACAGTATTTATATCAATAAATTCCCACCTTGTTCTGTAAAGTTCTCTTACAAAATCCACTATAACCCTGAAATAGGGCAGTATTTTTCTAGGAGAATTTTTATAGCAGCATGTTTTGCATAATATCTGAGGCTTTAATTAAATATTCAGAATAGTACTTCAAAGTTTTCCAACATTAACTAGCTCTGCATCTAATAAAGCAAATAGCTCAACTTTACTGATTTCAGTAGAAGTAAGGCCTGCTAATGGCAACCGGACTTTTATCCCTTCCCTCTGCTCACATTTCACCTTTAAATCAATGCTGAATTATAAGTATGCCCCCGCCCCAAAATCTATAAATCTAAAAATCCCACGAGCTATGCCAAGGGTACTTTAACTTGCATAGTGGTTCTATTAAATACTAGACATTTTCTATCTTAAAAGTATATTTTCTATATCACTTTCTGACAATACCTGAAGAAGTTTTAGCACACTCAAGGGAGCTACAACAGAATAGCCATTCTAATGACCTCTGTGGATACCCTTAAGCCACTACTCCATAAAGTTTGCAAATCTCATTGCTCAAACTGAGAAGCTCACCTACAGACCTTCACTTCTAAGTCTGTATCAATCTACAGTTAATTCTTAAGCAGAGGGAAACATTCATATTTCATTCTCCATATAACGTGTTTGCAAAGGAGAGGTTGCAAGTGATATCACATCCTCAAAAGTGGGAAAGGCTGTAAGTAGCACTAGAACTCTCTCTTCTCAACACCTCAGTAAGTTTTTTCTTCATATCATCATTGCAATTTTGCTCTTCTCACACCTTCCAGAAGCTTCCTTTTAGAGAAAAGGAAGAAAGAACCACCTTTTAAACCAGCTAAACCCTTCAAAAATTTGAATACTAATAGTGCTTACGGTACTTTGCATTGAGTCTCTCCTAGCTCATGCTTATCTTCTATTTCAATTTTAAAACTTTCAGATAAGAACATTTACAGATTGCCTAGATGATCCATGAGCTTTGTCTTCAGTATTACTGTACTATCTGGATACTAATATAATATAGTTTTTTTTTAATTCTGTGTGGTAGATACAATCTGCTATTTATGGCTGCAAGCGCTAAGAAGCACTATGTTCTTGTACTTTCATGCCTTTTCCATGTGATTCATGGTAATTTTAGTTTTTAATTTATTATTGTAGATCTTAGATTTCCATGAAGAAAAAAAGAAAGACTTCATAAAAACTTTAAACCTTGCTGCCAAGAGTCATATGGTATCAAGAACTGGCCTGGAAACTCTCATGGATTTAGAAGCCAGTAGAGGCAATTAAGCAAAATAACACCCTTCATGGTTCAAGATGCCCTTCCCTGAGTGATAGATCACTAGACCCTGGAACCATATTCTGAGAAGCAACACCACACATTTATCCTTTTATTTTTTCCTGGGTACTGTGCTGAGCATCCTACAGGAAACAAAACATTAAGTCTGGAGACATTCATGCTCTGGCCTTAACAAAGATATATTTAAATTAGAGATCATAGCCCAGAAAACAGTATTAAAAATATAGAAATCTCTGGTGGAAAAGAAACAAACACATTGTTGCATGGTTGCAGACATTTGTTGGCAAACAGAGACAGTTCAATAGTCCTTTTTTCTATTACTCCCTTAGCTGGTCATGCAACCATCAAATCTCCTGCAAAAAAACAACTTCATGTTGTTACTTTAGTTCACTTATCTCCTGTGTGTGGCCTTTTTTTTTTTTTAATTTGTATGCACCACAATACTGGCCCAGTTTAAACTCCCTAAGTGATACTGCACTAGAGTTTCTGGCAAGATTAATGGGAAGTGGATTTTTGGAAAACCCTCTAAGCACTTTCTTTGTAAATGGCCACAGGATGCTTCAAGAAATAAGAAGCATTTCTCACAAGTCGGCTTTTCTGTGTATTTTTTACCACTTGAACTTGAATAGAGGTCTAAGATCCTTATACTCCAGAGGTTACATGAGGATTTTGCCTTAGAGTTCACTTTCTGCATACAGAAAACACTTTAAAAATAATTAATCATAAAACCATAGAATGGTTAGGGTTGGAAGGGACTTTAAAGAACCAATCCCCCTACCATTGGCAGGGCCACTAGACCAGGTTGCTCAGAACTCCATTCAGCTTGGCCTTGGACACTTCCAGGGAACTGGCATCCATAACTTCTCTGGGCAATCTGTGCCAGTGCATCACCACCCTCACAGTAAAGAATTTCTTCCTAATATCTAATCTAAACCTACTCTTTCTCAGTTTGGAGCCATTCTCCCTTGTCATGCATGCTCTTGTAAATAGTCTCTCCATTAAGAGGTCTTATCAAAAATATTTGATCCCAAGTTTCATTTTCAGGTGCTAGCTTTTTTTTTTTTTTTTTTTCCCAGAAAACACAAAGAGCAACTGTCTCAGTTGTAACTAGCTCTAAGGAAAAGTATTTTATAAAGCTAATTTGCAAGGACATATTGACCTGTGAAGTCACAAATTTGCAAGTATTTTATGAAAATCCATATAATTAAAGTATCTCCATTGAATTGCTAGGTTTTCAAAATTTCACCAGGGACATGGTCCCTCTGACATCACACCTCTTTTCCACCTGATCTGGCAAAAAAGAAGGAGCAGTTCATCTTAGCCTCTTCACCTACATTTTCTTTACTCTCTCCTGAGCTCATAAATGATTTTTCACTTCCCTTTATTTAGTAGTGAACTAACACCTTCAATAGGTACAACCCCCCCCCCCCCCAAAAACAAACCACAAAACCCCTCAAACAAACAAACAAAAAAACCCAAACAAAACCACAAACAAACAAGTTCAAATCATTAACATAATTTCCTTCCCCTATTAATTTGTCCCAGAAATATTTTTAATCATTTTGGGATAGATGTTTCCAAGACAGGCACATGAAGATGATTTAAAGACCTTTGCATGTCTCTGCTGGCAATCCCCACACTGAGATCAAGAATTGATTGTGAGCACAGAAATTTCACTACAGAGTCACAAATCTCAACAAGCGAGAACTGCAGCTGCATTGTTACAATTGTTACAAAAATGCATAAATCTTGCATTCAGCAGTGCCTGGAAATCAATTTTAGAACAGCTCTCCTATTCAGATACATGAAAAACATTTTTACAGGCAAGAGAGGAGGGCTTGATATTTAGGCAAAAATATAAAAATCTGAAGGGCAACTAGGTACTGGAGTGAATCATGCAAGAGTTGAGAGTCTAATCCCCTGTGGTTTAATGTATAAGGTATACTGTGATACAAACCTGATCTGGCATTCCTACATAGTTTTCTGTCTTCCAGCAACAGAGGACCAGATCTTGATAACGTCCATTGATAAATTCTATGTATCAAATAGCATAGCAAATTATCTACACAGCACACTTAACTAATAGAATAGAAAAATCAAAAAAAAAAATCCATTTTTTATTTCTACAACCTTCCAAAAGGCCTTTAAAAAATGGAAGACTGTCAGAGTTACTGCCTTCAAAGGAAAATCAGTTAATTTTAGCCTACGTTACATTCAGGAATGCATTTTATGAACTAATGATGGCTTTTACCAGAAGAAAATAAGTAGGCTCCATGCTTTGACAGTAAACTTTCATTTTATTATTTTAGCAGAAAATTTCACTCACTGTACCATGTAACATGATATAATTGCCTCACATGAAAGATAAATGCCAGCTTCTGCTGTATGGTCCAGGAAGATGAGAATTGGAATTCAGTTGCATGATGAGCTTCTCCTACTAAAGAACTTTACAGCCTTATCAGATAAATTTTCAAGTAAACGTGAAAGTGAGGCCAGCATTTATTTTAGTCTCTAACTGCTCACACAACAGGGATTTGTAACCGATTGGTGAAGACATTAAGGTGAGCTACTGCTTCCAAAGAAAAACAGGTGTCAAATACATTCATGATGTAACTCCAATTTGGATCATTCTGGAAGACCACAGGGTTCAATAAATTACAAGCTGCACAGGTAATTCATCTTGGCTTGAAGCCACCAGTCACCATTACCTCCTGCTAAAGTAAGATTCCTTAAGGCTAAAAACATGCTCTTTCTCACCTACTTCCCTGGTAGCAGAATGTTTACTTACAGGTCGATCATTTTTCACTAGCTTCCAATTTCAGAAACACATTCAAGAAGCAAAGAACACCAAAGATTGGATTTTGTCTTCCATTCTTAGTCACCTAGCAATCAAATAAGCCATTTGCAAGCAGTCGCCAGAAGAACAATAGTCAAGTGCAAAATGTTCAGACAGTTATATTGACAACCTCGGAAACTAATAACAGATGCAATTACTAAGCTTGTATGCCCATTTAAGAATTACATCTAGATGGCTGTTTTGAGTAATAAATACAGATTTAACCCCACTGGCAAAAAAAAAAAACAAAACCAAATCTTAGTAGTTTAAATCTATTCTCATTACTTTCAAATGAGTAAGAGTCTTTCTGTGGTTAAGTAAATCAGAAATGCCAAGTCTTTGAAGACTCTTGTGGATCTCAGCCCAAACCCAAGTTTATTAGCTCCCATAAAGAGCAGGCCGAGCCACAGTTTCATAAGCTGCCAAAGCAGATTCAGAGTCTGACAGCAGGTTGATGTACCTTCACCATGAACTCACACCGTCTCCTTTCTTCCTATGGACACTCTCATCCTCCTACACGGCAATTCAGAAGAACGACAGGGCTGACCAGGCTGAGATTAAACAATGATTAACAATCTCTAAAATATCTTTTTGGAGCTTGGCCTGGTTCCAAAGCTCACCTACTTAAGGGAAGCATCATGGACCTGCAGCCACTGCACAGGGAGAAGATGAGAGTGTTTCCTGGGCAACAAGTCCACAGCTTGACAATTGTGGTGTTTTTAACTCAGAGGAAGCCCAATAGTAGCAGTAACTTGGTCTAAGTGGCATGGCCTTGTGTTTACATGAAAGGACACTCTTACAGTTAAGTTACTGAAATTCTTAAACTCTGCATTCAGCAAGTAGCTATACCATGACATTTCTGAAGGTCAGGTAAGTGATTTTTATCCTTTCATGCAACAATGTCCCATTTCTGAGATGATGGTCACCACAGCAAAACTAGTTTACAGACTTCCTCCGTCCAATTGTCTGCTGCCTCCTTACTTTACCAGGACAGCCGACTGAGCAACTCCAGTAAGTTATCCACATTAAAGAGATGACTCATTTTTCCTAAGGTAATTGTTTGCAAGGGTGAGCAAAGTACGTGGCTTTTAGCTTCTTGAGCAGTGTAAAGAGAACCCTACCTCCTGACTCTTCAGTGTGCTAGTTCATGAACACTTGTACTAGAATATACTTTACAATAAAAATTACATGCAGGACAGATTCATTTCAACACCAGACCTAGAATTCAGATAGATCTCCCAAGTCATATCACATTTCTGGACCATCAGCCTACAGGGTATATGAAAACTTTATTAGAAATTGATTTTCTTCAAACCACTGTAGCCAAATTCAAGTCAAGAAGGTGGTTATTTGTTGAATTAAATGAAGAAACGCATTTGAATTCCCCTCCCCCAAGTTTATCAGTCCGTTTTGCATATGACTAATCTTCTAGTCATCCCTCAAGTACTAGAAATCTTGCCACCTGGGGTGTTAGCAGTTTGAATTCAAAAACCACTAACCTTTCCCTTTCATTACTGCCTTCTCTTGTATCATGCAGAAGTCTGACCAAGCTTACAAGCACCCTGCATTTCTTCCACAGGTACTACTTTAACCCACTTCCCTCACCATAACTTTTTCATGGTTTATAACCACGGTTTTACTGTAGTGGTGTAGAAAGTATCAAGTTCCACCACACGCTTGCCATTACACAATCACTGATCAAAAAGACCTTGCAAACATGTTCGGGAATGTTTTCCACAAAACGTGTTTCGTCTCCCAGCTTTCCTTCTGCAGCTCTGCAGGAATCTGTCTACTCAACAACTAGACATTAAAGTAACTTTGCCGAATCTCCCTGCTCCAAGATCCCCTCTGTGCCTAAAGTTACTGCAGAATGCAACTCTCTGAGCAGAATCCCTCATGGTGCTGCTCTGACATTCCCTAGCAAATCACTGGATGGAGGCTGGACGGGAGAAAGAAAAACCCCTCAATCTCTTTTCTCCGGTGATTAATATAAATCTTCCATATTTTGCCTACAACTGAGGCAGGGGTGATAAAATATTTATTTTATTGCCTGAAAACATAACAGTTCTGTATGAAATCACTCAGTAATCATGTGACCCCTTTCTCTAATCCCCAAACTTAAAGAACAAATATTCATCCTCAATAAGATCTAGAAGCAACAATGAAAACTAAGACTTATAACTGAAAGTAGAATATTTAAGCATGCTTAATTGCTCTTTTCTTTCTTCCCCTCCAGTTAAACAATATTTAATTAAAACCTATTACAAAGCAGAGTAGAACACTTAAGTAATCTTCAGGAGCTAGTTATGCAACCTCACTGTTCTGTACAAAGCAACAGGTAATAGTTATGAGTGCTACCTGAGGAAAAAAAAACACTAACCTGGAGACGGTAGAAAGGCAGGTAAGTTCTTAAAACATCATCACAAACTCCTGTTCTGTCCTCTAAATATAACTCCTTTCATCTGTGCTTGATCACACTCACATGAAAATGAGTAAACTTTATATTTAAGCACTACAACATGCAGGCATAGATACACATTTACCCCACTGCAGCACATTTTTGCATATCCTACATTTGTCCTTTACTTTCTTTTCAAAGTCTAAGGAGTTTATCACCAATATCTTTATATTGGCTTCAAAACAGTTACAATAGCAAAAATAACTGAGTAAAACCACATCTTCTGTATATAAATGCTGGTTTAAGAATTTCAGAATCTTCAGATCTGCCACCTTTATTAGGCAGATCAGCATTACACTTATTAAAGCTTCAGGATGGCTTTGAATTTTTCTACCCCACCTTTTTCCAAAACAACCAGAATATTTTGTATTGATCTGCATCAAATTTCAACTTGGTTCAACAGTGAGCCAAGTTTTTTCAAGTTGATTAACCAAGAACTAGAGACACCAGTTTTACTACCCTTTTTAAAACCCAGCCAACCCACAGTGCTTCCCAGGCATATGAATTTGAGAGCCTAAGAATTTGAGAGCATGGAAGCTGCAGAATCAGAAAATTGGGTACTGTGGCTTCCTGAGTCCCTTCTTCTTAAATTTAGATTATTGAAAAGATCTAACAAAAACCATGCCAACTATAAGAGATATTACAATGGCTTGAGAGTTTGGGGTTTCTTGGTGTGGAGGGGGAGAGTACAGATAGACTATGTTTGGCTTGGGGCTTTATGTTTGTTGTTTGCTTCTCTATTTGTTTGGTTTTTTTACCTTTTTGACTCTTGTGCCCCTCTTGCAGGTGCTGGCAAGAATCACCACTTTCCATTACAGTTAAACACAGGCACAGAGGAAAGGCTTCTCTTCTGGAGGCTCAAGCAATAAAGTATTTTTGAAGAGTCGTGATGCAATAGCCTTAAGTCTCCATGCAAATAAATAATGTATTGCTATGCATATAGAGGAAGACAAGTATTCCATCTAGTATGTATCCTTTTGTAACCTCAGTTAATGGCTTTTGAGGTAGTATTAGAGCTGCACAAGAACAGCTTTTTTGGAAAGATGAAAGCCATTCAGGAATGAGTCAAATCTCTTACACCATTTCTTAACAAATTACAAGTCTTACTGCAAAGAACTATAATGTGCCTCCAATTTCAATGACAGGCGTAAGGCCTAATGGAAAAAAAAAAAAAAAAAGAAAAGAAAAAAAGGCTCTGATAATGGTATTTACTCAGCTTCCCTCACCACAAGAAGAACTGGGCAGAGAAAAAGCAATCTAAGACATCGAATTATCTTTTAGGCTGCTACACACCACACTTACGGACAGGAATCAAAAGCAGTAAGACCATATTTGACTACAAAATATTACAGTGTAATCACACAATTTGTTATTCTTGAAGAGGTCTGTCAGATACAGGTATATTGGGTATATTCCTTAAAATTTGCTTGAGCTTCCTTTCCAGCTACTACACCATGTTACTCTTTTATGCCTATTACTGGACTTTTAGTTATTACAATCGATTGGATTATCACAAATTATTAACAAGAGATTTTCAAGTCTATCACGTCATTCTGCAAGAGACGTGAAATAAAGAACAAGGCAGCAGAAAGGACATCCTGGGTCACCAATTTTGCCCTCTAACATTAGAAGCAACCATATCACGTAGTAGCCCACTTCCTTTCCTTAATATATCAGGGGCAAAGTAGTACACATAAGTGTTAATTATGACACATAAACAATCTTAGCAGTTCATAGGGGCAGAAGAATGACCATCAGTGGAAATTCCTCCCCTCCTGCACCACTAATTTGTCCCTGCCTTTCATTACTTGGTCTATGCATATTGATTACAGACAGGCTTTAAAGTGAGTACACTACTATACGTTCTCATCTCAGTAACGACTTTGCAAAATGAGAAGCAAAGGTACATGCTCAGCCCTTAAGACCCTATCTGCTTTTATGGCTCAAAAGGAAATTTACTTCTAGGAGTTAAAAAGCTTCATCTTCAAAGACATGATGTTTGAAAGTTCTTTTCCCATAAATAACCTGGCTTCCATAGAAGTTAACATTTCAGAGGCAGAATATCATTAGTCATCAACAGCATGTTTTCAGTTCCCTTTAAAACAGGTCCTTTTAAAAAGCCACTATCCCTCAACAAAGGAAGAGATCATTCTGGATTGCCCAGTGCTTTTCTCTGAAATTGGATTCATGCCCTACCCAGTTAAATCCATGAGACATTGAAGAGACTGTTCTACTCTAGTCTTTCTTCAAGTCTTCTTTGTCCAAAGAAAAATAAGGCTTGAAAGTATATAAGGTTAAGTTTTCCTAAGCTTCAAATTCATATAAGCATACTTTTACTGCTCGGCTATTTGGAATCAGCCAACTGGCTTCATTTTGAAGGTACAGATTTATCCTTTTAAAGGCCTTTTTGTCAAACAAAGTTCAGAAAAAACACCACAAAATCCTACTTCAATAGCTGTAAAACAGCAGGCATTATCAGCAGGAATTCCTGTATATTTATTAATACAACAAACTTAGCTTTTTCATACATTTAGAGTTGCTAGACAAGCATTCTGAGCATTTTAAATGAGGAGAAAGTAGCTAATGTTTTCATGATTAAAAGCCTTGTGTTAGTTTGAATGCAACATTATGTTTGTACAGTTTCTACAAACTCCTTTCAAGAAGTTCATAACAAAGCCCATACTATAAGTAATAAAAACATTTTTTATCTTGGTTGAATCAGCACAAGGGTTTAAAAAAAAAAACCCAGTGAAAGACATTCTCCTCTCAAAATCATGTCTTATACCTGAAGTTTAGCTCCTTAAAGTTTTGCAGATAATGTATCAAATACCAGAATCAATCTCTGTCTTAATGAATAAAGCAGCCAGTTAGACGTATACTTATTTATTAAATTGCATACATGAAAACTGCCTAGATAAGCTGATAGCATAAATATCATATAATCTAAACAGTTATTACAAAGTTAACAGCAAAACTACACTTTATATTTGCAAAACTTATGTGCAAAAGGCATTTTAAGACTATATTTGCAAGGTACCTTATCCACTACGTATGAAGATACGTACTAGAAATTACAGCGTTTTACGTATTACAAGATGTATATGAATACAGATGCACTCCTTCTGCATACAGAAATGACCCTTATATAAGAAAAGGCTGCACAAATGGGCAAGATACAAATAAGCTTCAAGAAAGAAAGACGCATTCATTGACAAAGAAATAGAAATCCAGCAAGAGCATCAACAGGGGTGGGGCAAAACTCTACCCAGTAAGGGGAAATACAGACACAAGTTGCCAGATTCTAGCGCGGTGCAGTGGGGTTTGAAATGGAAGTAGTAATGTGCATCAGGAAGCTCAGAGCTTAAAAAGCATGTAGCCCAGAAGTCTCTCACACTGAGCAAAACTGCATGAGGTTTCTCCAAGCATAAAAATGCATTGTTACATTACTGTGACAAATAGTTAAGAGCAGTAACTTCAAACTTGAAGGACTGACTTCATGCCACCTACGTGACAAACCAGCTGCACAAGCAGGGGCAACTTGGCTGCGTGCCAGCAATAAGCAGCCAATACCTCTATCAGGATGTTGCATCCTTTTATTGCTGAAGGACTGGCATTCATTGAGTATCCTGGTACTGAACTCTGAAGGGGTAGGCTAGATGTATAGAGTATGGTGTCTCTTCTCTCTTTCAGATCAGGCTCAGTAAAGGCGTGTTCTCTAACAGGGACTTTGAAGCCTCTCTCTATGTAAAAGCAAAGCCAGAGGTTGCAAATGACCACACTATATTGTCTACTCCAATTACTCTGGAGATATTGTTCATTTACTTTCATTCAATTACTAGTTATTCTTTCAAGTGTTTCTTACTATAATGTTGAGACTTAAATAGCATGCATTTAACTGTACAAATTAAGGTGGTAGATTTTGGTTGATTAACACAGCTCAGCCACTGCTTTCAAGAGACAAGATTCTTAAAGAAACCCAAGTACTTTCCAGCCTGCTTATCCCTAGCACACGAAAAAACTGACAGGGCACTTAGTCACTGGTAGAAAATTAATTTGGGTCACTCTACAGTACAGTTGCTATGGCAACTGCATGCCAAATGTAGTAGTCATGCTCTTCATCAATGTTAATATAACATCAGCCATTCTTCACAAAATTTTTAATCAATGTAAAACAAAGTACATTTCATAACTAAATATAAATTCAAACGAAACTTGCATGGCCAACTGTTCTCTGTCAAGGAAGAAATGTCATGACCTCTCTCTTGTTGCATCCAGTAATCTGTCACATCATCTTAATTTCTCAAGAAAATTTCCACACCTAAATGTCACAGAAAACTAAGCACATCTGACTTAGAAGTAAGAAGTGAAGGGTCAACTTGAAGGAAGGTTTTTTTTTTCCTGGATGCATGAATTTAATACCTGTGGTTTTTTTACAGTAAAGCTGTGGGATAAAATTCAAAATTCTGTAACACCAGTTTAAATCAAAACAATTCTGCTGGCTTTACACAACTAAGAGACAACTTTATCTGACCTCTTTTTCTAGTATTTTACAATCTGACCTCAAAAAGACATACTTTTGACCAGACACAGTGGGAAGTTAATGCCTGGAGCCAACAGCAGTTTTTACACATACATACAAAATCTCTTAGCTTCTTTTTTCCCCTTCATTATTATTTATTTTAATGTGAACTTTCTCTGCTTCAGAGCCTGTTTTAACTCAAAATCAAAATGTGGTTGAGCATTTTAAAACTAGACTTTTCTGTCAGCTACAATTACATCACATCACCAAAAAAATTTGAGCTATAAAAACCTAGGATTCATCGTTTGTCTCCTAGACAATATTAGACTGATCTAGTTTTAGATCCTACTCCAAAGATAGTACACAGTTATATAAATATATACAACTGAATAAATCCTTGATGCTACAAAAATCACCACTCCAAAACCAAAGGATTTCCCACTCCCCTAGAAAAAAGAAATCTATTTCCCTTATTCCCACTCACTGTATCATTCAAGTATTCAAACCAGCATAACACAAGACCATTTTACTGGCATTTGACTTTTCACCGTACAGCTACACACCTTAGCAGATGGTTTAATACAGACTTTTGCAAAGATCACCATCTTTGAAGCCTCCAAGAACGCAAACTGAGACACCAGAACACCATAATGGTGGGTTAGCATGCAAAGATTACAGTGATGATGGGGTTTTGTTCAACATTATGCTACTTCAAAATGTCACTGCACTGAAAGCAACTATGTCACTTAACGTTTCATGCAACCTGATTGTGATTTCGGGGTCTGGTAGCTTCTTTCAAGACAAGTTTGTAGAGCATGAGATTGATTGAATCAAAAAGAGATGATTTTTTAATGGATCTCCACCTCCTCTTCACTGCCTCCCAGGTAAGATTAGACAAACAAAAAAGCTGGTTTTGAACTGTAAACTGTAAACATGGCTGAAGTTGATACTTAAAGCTGAAAAATTGCATTCATAGCTTTGTATTTGACAGGGCTGCCCAAATCTACAAAAGTGAAACTTGACAAAAAAGTCTGTTAGTCCTTGATGTTACACAAGGCATTAATTTGCATCTATATTACAGAACAGGTTCAAAGGTTTTAAACTGGATTAAAAAGTAAGAGTCCCAAAAGCCATTCCAAGTACACTATTAAGATGCAGCTAAATGAAGTTGAATTTTGTATTTATTTCACAGGAACTGGAACACCATTACCTTGAAAGGTGTCCGTTTCCCAAGTCAAACAATTGATGAATCTACAGTTCCTCATAATTCTTCAGGACCAGAGAGCAACTACAAGATTTCTTACTATTTACTTCTTTCTAAAAACAGATAACAAAACATCTTTTCCAGCCACATGAATTGGTTCTGTAATAAACAAAATATCACCAACAACAGACTTGCAGCACTTGTCCTAGTGTTAAACTAATGCACTTCAGTGCTTGGTTTTCAAAAGGTGATGTCTGGGATTGTGCTTGGTTTGTTGTATTTCATTCTTTATTAAATGAATTAAGAATCACTAAGTGGTGAGAAAAGATGTTGCAGCTGTATTACAGATCTGCCATCATCTAACAAATAGCTACACCAAGGACAATACACAAACAAACAAAAAAAAAGGTTTGGAAATTAAATATTAAACAGCTATTAGCTCTCCGTAATATATTTGCATCTAAAAACGGTTTCTTTTTTGTGCATTTCTCCCCTTAAAGGTTCTCAATGTACTCATCAGTACTCATCTGATAAAGAAACAAGAGACAGCAAAATGCACACATTTTAGAGCTAGAGAGAGTTAAGACGTTATTCTATTTTTAAGCCAAATTTTAAATTTAGATTTCCACTCTATTAAGAAGAAGCACCCTACTGAAACAAAAGTAGTTTCTTGAAAAAAAACCAAAAACACTGGAAGACCAAAATCTAAGGTATAAAACCAAAGAGGCAAAACAAATTGTATAAGCAATTTCTAGTGAAATAGATGCAAGTGTTCATGCCTGATATATTGCACTTAGGTTTTGAATTATTTGGATGACATTTGGGATGAAAAAGGTGGCATTTTCTACAATAAGATTATTCTCTAAGGCAGTTTAATTATTTCATAGCCACTATAGTTTGGCTTTTTAGGTTAAGCAAATAATGCTTTGAGCTTGGAGGAGTTGAGAACAAAAGTTTCAATTCAATAAATCCCTCAGCAGCATGAGAAGTTTCTAAATGCAGAAAAAGATAAGGCTCTCTGAACCTTTCATTATGGGCCCTTGCAAGAAAAAAATACTAGGAGAGAATAAATTTTCTGTTCTGGATTCTTTAACAATTCCTATCTATTCCTTGTTTATTGGCTAGCAGATACATAATCAAAGTATTTTAATTTATGTGTTTGCCACATATGTAATTCCAAACATAAACAGCTAACAAATCCAGATTCAGGATTTAACTGGCAGTAATAACAATTTGCGAAACAAAAAGGCCCTTTCCTCTTCTTTCCACACAACAGTTTTTAGTTTTCAGATTTAAAATTCAATTTAATTAAACTGATTGACTCAACACCCTTCACAGGCACTATTGCTGTCCTATCCCCTAAGTAACCAAAACCCTATGCTCTTCAGTGGGGTTGCTTCCCAGTTCCTCTTTGTTGAAGCTGTTACATTTCCACACTGAAGCACTCAGAAACTGAAATTAAATTCAACTCCTCCATGGCAACAGTATAATTTGAGCCTATGTCTATCATATTTTATGTGAACCTTCATATAATTAAGCAATTTATATAAGAGACCCAGGCAGGATGTTGCACCCTGAGTTAACAGGCACCTTCAGACAAGGAGAAAAAAACCCCAACTTGTCTTCAAATCCTGTCAAGTTTTAAGTCTTGGCAATAGTGAACGGTTCAGCATCTGAGGTGAGTCAGATTAGGACCAGAAGTACAACATAAGGCAGTTAGGGAACATAAGCATCAGAAATTCAAGTACTCAGAGACTTCTGCCATATGCAGGGTTTGTGACAGTTGAGCAGAATTTGACGGTCTAAATTTAAGTTGCAGGCAAAGATATTAAAACCTCCTAATAAATATCTTAGAGGTTTAAAACAGAATTGAGGAGCTTTTCTGTGCTGCAGAGAACCAAAGAGTGCAAATGGCAATATTTCAAAGGGCTAGTGTGAACATAAACACATAGTGCTCACTAATTTGGTCAGAGAAGATATTCAGGATGCATAAATTCTGTTGAAAAATAACTGCAACAATCAAGAGGTTTCAGCTGGAAGCATCATGTATTTTTGAGCAAATACCTTTTAGTAGTTCAGAAGACAAAACTTTAAAAGAAAGAAATTCAAACTTAACTGATACCAGGCCCAAGTGTTATCCATTACGTTCAATATCTCAGGACAAGTTTGGCATATGCAATGTGTCAAATCAGTAAGTTACAGATTCCTGCTGATAAAAGTGAATAAATAAACACCAAAGTTCTGCCACAAATCTAGTGCAAGACTCAACTGGCTTTGGTTTCATTTAAGCAATGGAAAAAGTGACATGCAAACCCTAACATAACGAGATGATTCATATTACAGCCAATTTGCTTAGTATAGTGCTTTAAGCCCTAACTGAAATAAGAAAAACTTCACTATACAGTACAGTATATTATCTTTTCCATATTATCTTACATTTTGGGGAGACTAGAGATAGTTAATAATTTAAGCACCAAGCGGCAAAGAACAACTGAGTGCTTAAACTGGGAAGTGAGTGCCTGGTAGGACCTTATTCACCCGAAGCCAGGCCAACTGTCAGTATGTTCATCCTATCCTTTCATTTCCAACTGGAACTCCAAGAGACACAATGGCATCTGCACTATCACGAGCTGAAAACAACATTTGAAGGCCCTCACCAGCAGCAGTCCCAAAAATCTCAAGATCCTGCACTATTATTACATACTTCTTCAGACAACTAGCTTGAAAATTGAAAGAATAATGAATACATTCATTGTGTTTACATAATTAGTGACCTTATTAACTTGGCCCTTCAGACATTAAACCCTAATCTTGACTCTTCTTCCCAAATTTATTGCATAAACTGCATTAGCATAATTATAGCTTAGCATAGCTGTTATGTACCAACTACACTGTAGTTCAAGGCCTGCTCGCACATAGATTAAGGGTTTCTACTCCAGAGCAAAAACTGATGATCAAAAGCTAAGCTGGACTGACACCTGCCAAGTGAGATACCCAACTTGGAATCAGCAATTCACTTTTAAACAAATCCTTAACACTACATGAATTGGGGAAGGACATTTCCTCCCCCATGGTTTTAATCATAACACTACTATAGCAATTATAGATATCAACACATACCACTGATGTTAAATTCTATATAGACGTACACATACAAGATGCCATGGCATATAAAAGCCATCAATACTACTAATAAAAAAACAACTGCTGACAGAGCTATAAAACAATAAACGCCAGTTAACAGCATTTAAGAAGTACAGAAAAAAAGACAGTCACAGCTACTTTGTGATCAGTGAACCTGACTATACATATAAACCTGCCTCGGTTTCAAATTGGTATAATCTCTTGAATTTTACAGCTACAAGTAACTGAAGAAACAAAGGCAATTCATTTGGTCAACATTTGGCAAGTGATCAAATATATCTATGTAGGAAGTATTTATAACACAAAGGACACTATACCAGGTCTCAATATCAGTCATAATTACAAATTTCAGACACAGCTTAGAGGGTCATGCAGAACAACCTGTGCAAAAAAGCCTGAAACCAAACAAAGGCAACATTAAATTTAAAGCTGGTTTGTTTATGAAGGGCCTGTGACAAACTGAATATAGCAGTTGTTAATAGGAGAATTCTGACCAATATAGTGACTTTAAGAAATATATAACAAACTGAATTTATGCAGTTGCTCCCCTCATATTAAAACATGCTATTACCAAAGATTATTAAATTAGGATGAAAATCTATAGTGGCTTTTTGCATTATTTATACACCTTTTTAAGACAGACCAGCTGCACAGACTAATTACCTTAAAAGCTCATTAATACAGCGAGAAATAAAAGAAGTAGAAGAAAAAAATTATTTTAAATGTCATACTACTAAATTGACTATAGGTAAAATTTCAAAGCAGACAATATCCTGACTATTTTTTCAGTCTCACTTGAGAATGAACCAGGATGCTTCAAGTAGTTAAGACTGCACATGTGTAATAGCTGAAATTTGACACACCTACTCTGCACAACTGCTATATGTAGTAGTCCCAATTAGTGTAAAGTATTCATAGACTTCAAAAGCATAAAGAGAAGTGCTTAATTTCAGAAACAAAAATGGCAGTGTTAGAAAAGACTCTGAAACCGATAACTGCTCATCCCTGCACTCGAATCCTGTTTTCCTATGTTCCTGATAAAACATAGGTTTGCTCACATTACCATGCTAACTGGGTAATGTCTGTAACACAATGTAGAAATGGCAGGTACAGCTACCCAATACTTGTATTTCAGATCGGGGTGATACTTTTCAGGTACCTCTCCCAGTAATCCCTGCAAAGAGGTCCCAAGGAAGCATAAAACATATTCCCTTGAACTAAACTGAAAACTCTGCTCCAAGCCTGCTCCTAATACATCACAGGAGCAAATAGGCATCAAGTCAACTGGGTCACTCTGAAGTTTGTCAAAGATTTTAAGAAATTAGATCATTAAACCTGCATACTCCAGACACAAAGTCATCAGGTCTGACCACACTGATCTCCCCCTGTTGATCCACACCTCCTGGAAATGGTGGCATGGCCCAGTTAGCAACAGGTCTGGACTCAACCAGCTTCTGCCGTGGGATAGGACCCTATTTATATCTGTATATACCAGGATACAGATCTGCATCAGGGAAATGGCTACAATCATGCATTTTTATTGTCACAAGTAAAAATTCTTTTATTTCTGCTTTAATCACTAAGAACACAAAAGCTTGACTGGTATCATTTGCTCACTGGATTACAATATAATCAGGTGATACAATTGTTATGTTTATTATTGTAAATCCTAAACATACAAATTATCAGAACTTTCAAATGATCTTTATGTTAACAATATGCTAAGAATAATGCAACCTTACAATAATGGCACAAACTGAATAGTGCCAAAAGCAGCACCCTTACAGGTAAAAAAATGCACAAACATTAAGAGTAAAAAAGAGAAAATTATTTGAAAGATAAAATTTGAAATAGTACTTCAGTAATTGTTGACTTTTCATATTTAAATAAATTACTTTAGCTGGAAATAACTTTTTGCTGATATACAACAAGCTCCTGTTTAATCACCAAGATAAATATGTTAGTTTAATACATGCATAAAGTATAAATAAGCTTTGGAAAGTGTGCTGTAAATGCATATTTATAAGCACACAGCAGTCAAAGTTTATGCAACTGCAAACTGTGTTTATCTGCTGACTCAAACGTTCTGCTTGCTAAGTAGAATATAACTGTGTTGCACAGGTTGCACTATCACTTAGTCTAACATTACAACTTCAAATAAAATTGCCTTTTCCAATCAAAAATCCATAAATGTCATTTGTACTTGGTTCTGAGAGTTGAGTAGATCATTCATGTGTGAACAAGAAGTCTGAATAACTTAGCAGATGAAGCAAAAAACAAAAATCTGCTTATCCCAAATTAACAACATTTAATTACCTGATTTCTCAGGTCTTAAAAAAGGTAACAACCTGTACAGAAGTGAAAACCTTTTATCTAGAAATCCATCCAATGACAATGAAGGATTAAGTACTGCTCTGTTTGCTTCAAATATTACCAATGTGCAAGACTTCAATGCCTTGGTCAGCCTGACCAGACAGTTATGGTTTTTAATTTGTTTATTTTTTTCCTCAGGAATTTGTGTTTGATTTTATTCACTAAACAAGCCTATTAAATATAAAACAACAGCACACATACTCCATTTATGAGTCTGTAGACTAATTTTATGTTCTCTAGACAAAAAAAATCATATCTTTTTTTTTTTTTGCTTAAACTGGGGGACCAAGAGCTGGTTTTGCAGCCCACATCTATTGAAATAACTGCTGAAACACTGACCTTGCATTTGACATTCTTCCACACCCTGACTCAAACTTTCATATAAAACACAGGATGGCAATTAGAATCCTCTAATAGGCTATTAAAATTTAACACAAAATATTTGTGGTCTATTATCATCTCTGGAACTACTAGGACTACAGAAATTTCTATAAGTTTGAGACTTCTGCTTGGGATTTCTAACATAAGAAAGAGTGAGTCATGAATTTATGTTTTTAAAGGTCTATTTAAAGTCTAGCTTCTTACAAAATTCTCAAAAGGCTCCATATCATTTAGTTTTCAAAGAATATCCTTTGGTTCCAAGTATATTGGGGGCTTCCCTCAATTTTGCATTCTTCTCTTTTCTTCTTGCTATAACATACTGAAAAGTATTATCAGCAGATGCTCTTAAATTTCACTAAAACAAGACATTAATTAGCATCTAATACTGATCTGATATTCTAGATAACGAGGTAAGTTGCCAAAATAACTAAAAAAACCTGAATCTGTGTCAGTTCAGTGGAGCAAACTGAACCTGCTATAACTTGTTTATCTGTGTGCTACATCACTCCTCTTTGCCCAGCCCCACTATCTGGGTTCTAAGTCCTTTCAATGTCTAGACAACAAAATGCCCTAGTTTCACACTACTACAGGCACAAATCAAGTTTCTTCTCTGTAGTCCACATCACTATACCATGAGCACCAGTTCTACCACACTTCTTGCTCCTGGCATACTTTTCATTGGAGATGAAACCGGCATCAAGATAGTTTTGTTCTCCAGTAGAAGAACAGAAATTTGAACACATCAGATCAGAGATGATTTTAGTTTTGTAGAACAGGCATAAAGAACAAAAACTTTAAGCTTCCATTTCTGTCAAAACATATTAATATTAAGACAGAGCTCCAAAAGACTTGGAAACCTGACACTTTGTAAAAGCAGCTATCATTTATCACACGAGGGTAGATTAAAAGAAGAACAGTAGGACTGTGCCAAGAAAATTTATCTCTGCAGTGCTGGTTTCAAATCCGCTCAATGGAAAATAAAGACCAGATTTCACTCTCCCATTCACATCCTACAGAGGCAGGTATGTACAAACCCAATACCACTTCACTTTAAAGCTATCTTTGGCTACTTAAGACTGCTTGCCTTGAATTCATGCCATGTTAAATTGCATCAACCTCAGCAGCCACAGCAAGCAAAGTTAATGCCAAATCAATGTCAGTTAATTGTATATAGTATTTTCTTTACATTTTTCTCTTTCAGGTTTGCATTTGCATTTACACATAAGGCAAATCACTGCCTCATGGAGGCTACTACATATTGTCTGTGTGCAGAAACCCCTTCACACCTGAAGTAGCAAAGTCAAGGAAGAGCAGTAGCCAGCACATACCTTGCCAAAATTCAATTTTGAATACCAAGTGAGGTCTTTACATTACCAGCCCAAAGGGCAGAGCCACGGTGGGAGTCAAATATCCCACACCAGGGACAGACGGAGGGGTCCACCTTTGGTCTTCATGTGTGAAACTAAACAGCCTCCTGGTCCTTAGGCTGCCACCTCTCCTTGTTTTGCCCTGCCAGGTGGGGCTACACACTGAAGCTGCTCAGTCTGAGGCACACTTTCACCAATTCATCTGCCTTGTGCCGTTGTCCCTGAGCTTGGCAAACTATCCTGGCAGGAGTTAATTGGAAGGTCAAGAAAACGCATATTCTGCTGCCTGATCGCCTCTGGATTGGATCGAGCAGCTTTGTCACTGCAGGGAGCCGGGGCCAGCAGCTTACCAGGAAAATCATTGCTAAAAATGGTGCAATCCAGGCACAAATTCTTTATTACTGTACCTGCCTGAGCCAGTTCCCTATTCACAGTTCTGATTCGAGGGTTTTGTCCCATGTATTATCGATTTCATTTAGCACTGTTTCAAGTTATATGTTATTAATCAAAATGTATCACAAAATTTTAGAACTATGGTAATGACACTATTAATTTACTTAAGCAAAACTGTAATATTGAGAATATATGTTACTTAAAGATTCAGCAGTAAGAGCTGTTATCTTTGGGGTAAGACTGAAGTCACAGATAAAGCTAATGTGCATACTTTCCATGTGTTTTCTATGCTGCTCCCTGACCCTGCCAGCCTTGTGAACCAGGAGAGAAATCAAAAGAAACTTGCACATTTGTCAGAGGTTGCCATTGCATTTCTTAAGGAAAAAAGATACAAATAGTAAAAAAGTGACAAATGCTGTCAGACCAGGTACACAGTTTTTAATCAGAGGTGTTTACTCATCTTGCACTTAAAAAACCCTCAAAACCTCAAATAAAATATCCATACAGTAGCACATCTTATTTGAGTATAACACAGTGAGAACAGTAGAGCCCTGAAAACAGTCAAAGGCTTAAATTCAGAAAGCACTATTTAAAGGACAGAGATATTTGGACAAAAATCAAAATAATATACTATGTTAATGTGCTAAGACATTGTCCACAACAGGAGATTAAAACATTTCTGTCTCAGTACTGAAAAACCAATAATAATTTCAACTATAGCAAATAATAGAAAAGCTAAAAAATTTGTAAATTATTTTAATAAATTAGATGTGATAAATGTATTATAAGGTTCTTTGTAGGGCAAATTAAGTTTTATATCTGAGATACCATAAGGTTTTGATTGTCTATGTTGAAAAAAGAGTTTAGCAAGGTAGGTTAGGATGTTAGACATTTCAACAGAGAAGAGTTCAACAGATGGCTGGAATGCTGCACTTTTGATGCCATTTCCCTGTATGATTGGGAAAAAACATAATGCTAATAGAACCAGAGGACCAGACACAAGATTGGGCCATTTTACTATTGCACCATTTTTACCTAATCACTTCACAAAATAACAGTGCGATAATTACAATTTCTATCACTGAAATTACCTCCCTCCTCTCCATCAGTTCTACGCAGTGATGTACGTAAATAATGTTGTCTTCTTTCATACATGAGAAAAAAAAGGCATGGGGGAAGACATTCCTCTAAATTCACATATGCAGCAGAGAAGTATAGCACAAATATTTTGAAGAAGCTGGCATGTAGATCTGAATTGTCCAAACACAGGTTTATATATTATTGCAGATTAACAACCCAGAGTTCTGACACTGTAAACATGAGATAAACACCCCCAACCCCCACCAGCCTCCCCATTACAACAACTTCTGCATATGGAAACGAATTACAGTTAAAGTATGAAAATATTTTCTTGAGAGGCAAGGGTTTATGATCTTACTGTGATGCACAGTACAGAGCTTAACATCATTTGGAATATAAGGGTATTTGTTGCACAGCAATTTCAGCCCTGTTGCCAGCTTGATTATCACCGTACAGTGCTGGCAAGTGCAGCTTTTTCTATATGAGACTATCTCATAGCAGATTTCATGGTTGCTAGGTAGCTGTACAGCTGGAGGGCCCTGAAGGAAGCACAAGCGCTGCAAATTGGTGGTACCCAATCAGCAGTCAATCTGTTTAAGGTCCATTACTTCTCATTACCTTTTAACCATTATTTACTTTCTATTAGTACAGACAGGATGATTATAAAAAGGATGGCTGAAAAGGGCCAACTCAATAGACACTTTTTCAAGGCAATCCTAATTATTTCTGGTATAATTATGCAATCCATCAAAAGATAAATACAATCTCCAGTGAAAACTGGCATTGTGTCTAACTTTGCACTGGCTACTCATGGATATATTTGAAATGTGATGATGGGAAGGAAGCAGGTGTGCTCCTTCACATGCAGCCTTTAGTATTATTTTACTGTTTAGGACATGCAATCTGTAAAGCCAGGACTGCAGTCCTGAGTCTTTTATAGGATATTCCTAATGAAAATTCAGGGCAAGATTTATGGTGTAATGTTTTGATAATTGTTTAATTATTGAAAGAAGTACTTTTCCACATCAGTATAGCCTAAAACAGATTAATGGAGTGTTTCTTGAAGGATGAAGATATCATGATTCTGACTTTTCGCTGGTGAGTTCTGCCTTTGCAAATGTTTGCTGAATGTTTGTATAAGGTTACAAACGGTTGCCTGAACTTCATGCCCAAGTTCATAACTACTAGCTGTCTTCACAGCCTGTGTAATTCATTCATGCACTTTTTTTGGTTTTGTTTGAATGACTCTATCATTATAGCAGCCTACACGTGTGGTGATACAACTACTCTGGCTTTGCAAGCTACGTTTCAGAGTGCTAGTCACGTTTATCCTTTCACAGAATAAAGAATGGAAGTGGGAAAGATAGGGGGATCAATTATGTACCTATTACATACTTTTAAGAACATTGGATGGAAGATACAGTTCCAGACGCTGATCTCTCACATTCAACCTACCTCACTGTGGGTAAACATCAACCATCATTAGTCAGTAAAGTTTCATGGAAGAGAGACTCCTTCCCAAAAACACGCACTAATCTTTGCATGGAAACAAAAACCCAGGATTAAAACCCCGGCAGTGTCTTATTTTCAGTAAACTTTCATGTCTTTTCTTCATTTCTTTGTGCAGTAGAACCTGCTTAGATGACTGATTAAACTCATTTGTCCTGACACCAACGGGATCTTGAATGTGAGATGTTCCAGCTATTGGTACATCATATTGTTAGTTCTGTATTCTGGGAAATCTCCCCACTCCATTCTGAATTTCTCTTAATAACTTTCAGTTTGAAGTTTAGCTTCCACTTATATTTTCTATGAGAATTTTTGTTAGTTTGGAATTCATACTCAACATATGGGGTGTATTTTGTGTCCGTTTGATTCAAATGTACCTTTTGTAAGGTTATTAACGCCTCATTATCTGTTTTGGTCTTACTTGCTTATAACAGTTCCATCACTGAAATGATATGAATATTTTAGCATCTAACTGTGTGTGAAGGAGTGCTTTCTGAAGCAGTTACTGGAATTGTGGTCTTTATTCTGTGGTATTCTTAGCACAAATAACTTTGCACAAAACATCTTTGCAGTGCATTAAAATCTTTGACAAAGATGAAGCCATTTGCAGATATGTGACTTAAAAGTATTTCTTTTTAAACTTCCAGATGAAAGGAAATTTTCTCCCACTCTTCACAAATAATCTGCTGCAAAATTTCCGCTTAAAAATCTATTTTCCACCAGTGTAAAAATGCATTAAAAAATGCAATCTACTTCCCTTTAAGTAAATCTGGTTAGTGCCCCAAGGAATTTAAAGTTTTACTGTGAACCACATGCATAAGCACACACACAAACACAAAAGATAACTGTAGATCAATACAATGTCGCCCTGTGTGTTTATGCATCTCGTAAGATTTGAGCAGCAAATGCCATTAACCCTTCTGCTGCTCCAGTGATGTGATCTTAATAAAAGTTTGCTCATGTTTGAATTCACAGCTGCTGATTGATACTATAAGTGACAGAGGAGAGCCAAGTGACTGTGAATTGACCCGACTATAGTGAATGTACTATTCACAGATTTTGAAGAGTATTCAGCAAACTACTTTCAACATGAGAAATAATTTAAATGTAAGCAGTTTAGGAATTGCTGTGCAGAAAGCTGTCTCCTTTATTTATTGCAAAGAGTCTGTAGATTACAGCTATTTCATTCTCTCTGTCAATGCAACACAGGAGTTATCTGCTGTCAGTGTGAGCGCTCACCAATTAATCTTCAGCTGCAGCTCTCTTCTAGAACATGTCACTGCTGTGATTTTGTTTCCCTCAGATAGCTTTCCTGTTATTATGCTCTCACATTTGGATTTGTATCTTAATTACATGTTAATATTTCTCTACAAGGAAGGGGGTGAATCAATCTCATGAATTAATAGTGAACAGAGTGATAATCCAGGAAGGGTAATGCACTGATAGAAGTGCTCTCATGGGATGTATTCTACAAGATTGAAAACAACAGCTCATAAAGAAGTGTACTGATTAGAAGTGATTGAATGGGCATATAAGTTGAGAATGGGCCAAACAGACCAAAGCAGGTTAAGTTTACTTAAACCGAAACAGGAAACATCTTAATTTATATGAAATTTTGAAAAAGTGAAAGAAACAAGTAAGGTAATTGAAACTATTTAATTAACAAGACTTATGGATGCACCTTTTCTATACATAGAATCCTGTTCATTTACCTTGGCACACACTACAGGTGATTTAAAGGTTTTCTTCTGTTGCAATTACTTAAGAAGGCTCTTCTAAAGTTTGCTGTATGCTACTAGATAACTTGCCTTCCCCTTTCCAGCAAGAAATACATTCAGAGCTAAACTGAACTTCAAAGCAGTCAGGAAAACAAAAAAAAGTGGTAGGGAAAACAAAAAATAAAACAGAATAATTCGGCCAGATGAATAACAGAATAACAGGCCAAAACCCATACACACATGGTAGTATTTTCCTTTAATTCAAAATATGTGAATAAACTTCCATTTAAAACAGCTATGGAACAAATAACCAAAACTGGGAAACTGGGAAAAAACCTAAACACTGTTCTATTTTCATAATTTTTTTTTTATATTATTGAGAGAATCATGGAGGCTTTTGTTTCAATTCTCTTACTGGATCAAAACTTCTCAGCATTGTTTTTCCTTGCATTTTCATAAAAGGTAAAGATTATCCTAGCAGGTTTGGTAAATTAAGGAGGAACTGGCAGATGGTCTATGAATACAAGGAGTTTTGAAAAACAAGCTTCATTGCAAATTTACTTTCAAGCAACTGCTCCCAACTCCAGTTAATCTTCTATGAGAAATAGGGAGATAATGCCTTCATGCTTTTTATTCCAAATATGGCTAATAAAAAAGACAGATAGAAAAAGAGACTTAGAACCAAGCACTCTAAATAAAAAAGTTACTCTTAGGTTAGAAATAATAATGTATTTGTAAAGAAATCTGAAAACATCCCATAATCATTAGGGACAAACTAAAAAAATCAAGTGAGAATGAAACATGTAATACAGTTAATTCAACAGTTAATACAACTATTAGAGTTGTGTGTTATTATACATGCTTGGAATTATCTCTGAAAAACAACAGATCAGGTAACACATGGAATTTCAGTGTGTGTTAGGATCCAAATTTGGTTTAGATATCTGATATTTCAACACTATTTAGTCAAAAATTATTATGTGACACTAGACTTAGTTCTGTTTCTTATGATCATTCCATTCAGACTTAAAGAGAATTTATCTCTGACTTTAATCTCCCCCTCCATTCAAATAGTAATAATTTTCTTTATCTAAACCATCTAAAAGCATCCAAAGCATGAACAGCGTGATTTTCATAAAGAGATTTCAGATTTTAGATAGAAATACAGTAATCAAAGCCAGAATTTTCTTCTCTGTTACTGCTATCATGTGTCTAGCTACTTAATAGTGATACAGAAATAGTTTTTTTCAGTAATGAGGCTGCTATTGATATTGGTCCTAACTTTCTTCTCAGTATTTGCATTTTTTAAAACAGTAATGAATGATAGCAGCAAAGGCATGAAAAAAAAAGATTACTTTTATCTGTTAATTGTGCTTGAGCTTATTCAGGAGCATCAAAAGACTATCTGAAAACTTTCTGTTCAAATGTCTCCCAGTTGCAGCTTAGTTTGCCCATTTCCATTATTTAAAATCTATATAGATAAACCTCTAGCACAAAAAAGAAAATTTTAGGATGTTTAAAATGAGATGCCATTTATGTGTTTCTACACTCTCATTTGTTTCCTACTTTGAAATAGTTCCACAGTCCTTTCCAGGGTGAAGATACTATGTGTTTTCACTGGAGAGTCATATATTAAAACTATTAAAGAATTTTTTAATCATTAAATCCTTCATATATCTTAATACACTCCTCATTTTTTTACATCAATAATGATTACTTGGCTTTTGATATATTATTCTTCCACGGAATATTAAAAGAACAACAACAAACTCCCTTGACATAAAAATGAAGGATCTAAAGCAGAGGTCTGAAGAAAGCCCACAGACAAAGGTTCCTCACAGGTGCAAAAAATAAAGTTTCTGGAAGGCTCACAAATGAGAAATCTTTAAATGGACTGCTTTGATTGATGGGTATTCACGTTCTTGTTACTATTCTCAGTACAAAATATTAGGCATAGAATATTGCCCAGTGTCCCAGGAACTGATGAAAAAAAGAGAATTCAATTATATTCTTCTTGTGTCAGCCAGGAAGAAGAAGAAATACATGTTGAAAGTAACCGAAATACCAGAGGGAAACTAAAGCACTAAGTACTATGACAAATTATAAACTTTAAATCAACAGAATGTATATAAATAGGAGTTGGGCTCCAAAGACCTCTCAATCATTCACTACTTCTTTCAAAACCCTAGCCAAAGGTCTGGTCTCTCATTTAAAATGGGATCCGTATGCAGGAAAATAGCAAGTCATCAGAAACCTATCATCACCATCAACTGTAGCTTAATTATTGAGTTGCAATGAGAACTACATTCCATTTCCAAAGCCTTCAGTCCCAGAATCCTTTTTTTTTTTCTTTTTTTCCCAAGAGCTATTTTGCATTTCTTTTGGTGACCATTATATCCCCTGAGTGTTATCTGGGCTCAGACTCTAACATTTCTATCTCACCTAGCAACAGGAAGTTTGAATTAAGTATATTTTAGACATAACTTTAATGTTGCCAGCAAAGAGTTTTTCTGTCTTTTGGAAAGTGTTTTCCCCTCATTCTCAATTTAGTCATGCGTTATCTAAGACATTTGTTTTATAGTACTCACTCTTTTTGTGTACTGAAGATTTCTTACGCTTTTTAATAGTGTTTCCATCTACCACAAGACTCCACTCAATGCAGTGGTCAGTAATGGCATACATTTTACATGAATGTTAATTGGGGAAAAGATAATGCAAGTGTGGATTTTCCAAGATTCTTGCAATACATTCTGCAGTGTAGCTTTAATATTTTATCTACCCTCTGAATTCTCACAGATTTGGGTAATATAAAGAAAAAAAACAAAAGGAACAACCCACACACCTTCTTTTTTTCCCTACCTAAGGGTTTAGAAGATCAATCAGTATAAATTTAAAGTTCTAACAATATCTGGGGGGTGAAAAGACAACACTGAATAAACTTTCAATTCCTGATCTGCATTGATATTCACAACACATGGAATTGGAATATAAAGAACTGTTTATGAGAGAAGCCATGTTACACCCAAATTAGAAAAACAACCCTAATCATATAGAAAGCATCAGTCTCCCACATGAAGGTGGTCTGTTTTCACTGGGCCTCAGAGGCTATGCATGAGAAATCTTCCTTTCCCCCCACTGGAATCATGCATCCACCAGAGGGCAATGCTGCCGCTGAGAAGCAGCTGATTCCTAAAAATTCAGAACTTCACCTCATCAAAGCACTTAGAGAAATGACATCAGTAACCAGAGACAGAGAAATCCCACATACATTTTAGACTGATTTGTGAAGGGCCCTATGGAACTGCTGGACACAACCTTGCTCAGAATAAAGAGATAAAGCTGTGACGCAGCGTGGAAATTGGAGAGAAGCAAGCATGTCTTTTCCATACAATTTTAACCTTTGTTGACAATAAATATGAATATATTTGAGAGAACAACTCTAATTCAACTACTGCCAGCGTTCCATCACTCAAGACATCAGTGGTATGTGAAGCTTTTCATCTTGCTCAGCTTTGCTTGATTCACTCTACATCCTATCAACAATGTCCAAAAAAGTCGTTGCTGCCTGTCAGAGCAGCTACAAATTAGCTGATAGTCTTAATATTGATTTTATTTAGAGTCGCAAACAGAGTGATAGAACTTTGCAACACCAAGCTGGCATTCTTCACGGCAGCAGGCAATGGACCTGCTAAATACAGAAAGCAACCCATCTCCATAAAAACAGAAATTGTTCAAGCTTACCAGAATCATGGCAAAAGATGAAGCACGCAAGCTACACCAGCTACAGCAGCATGAGAAATCTTTATTGAAAACCCAGGAAACTTGAAAGAGAGTCACTGGTTCCTATTTAACTTCTCCACACTTTCAGGACAGCATCTCTGAAAGGCTGGAGTTAAATCCTAAGCTGACAGGTTGACACTGCTTTATCAGTAGAACAGCATTGACTTTGGTGCCTTCCAATCACGTTTAAAAGTGCTAATAGTAGTTTTCATGGCAGCTCAGCTTTTCAGGCTTAAAAAACTTTACAGTTCTCTCCATTTATAAAAAGGAAGAAACATTTAGATTTTTTTTTTTCTTCCCATGGAGGTGTGGCTGATTGGTAATGAGGATTTCAAAATAGCTCTATGCAAAAATTTGGGTTTACTCTCTAATTAGGGTATATTAGAACTATGAGCATTTTAACTTTCAGTTTACTATGGAACTTCTCAGACCTAAAGGTGACACTTTATATCATTCCACTGGCCTATCAGGGCAGGAACTCACTGAAATTTTAAAAGTCTTAAAGGTTTATTTTAAAATTGTCTATGTCTATCATCAGAAAATTGCTACATATCTATAAATCAGTCAGAAAATCTTTAAAGTAGTCTCTCGACAAACATGCATTCTGGGGTACAATGGAATGGCCCTGAAATCCAGCCAGCTGAAGGAAAAAGCACAGTTTGCTTGCAGTATTTGTATTGAAGATTTATTAAGCAAAGGGATGTGTGTTATGAATAACAAATTGTGGCATTCCCAATTCTTGCATCCCTGCCACTGTTCAACAGTTAGTTTGTAACAAGTCTAGTCAAGCTGGGTTCTCTTCACATCCCTTTCAGTTAAGTCTGTCTCCTTTGCGATAGGAAACTGTGGGGATCAATGCCACGGTGTCTTGGAGGATAGGCCAGGTCACACATTTCAAGGATTCAGAGTGGTTAGGATGATACTTCCAAGAGCAGACTTAACATCGCGTTTTGGGCTGGCAAATCATATCCTAGTTAACAACAAAACACCCACTTACAACTTCTTTACAGATGCTTGTTTTCCAGTGTCCTAAAAACCTATTTAATTCCACTGAATATGCGGTCTGATGGAAACTTCTCTGGAAAATGCAAGAAAACTCAATGAAAAAGAAAAAAATAGTGAGGGGATTAATACTTTAACAAACAGAATTTAAAAAGACAAAACTGGTCAACAAACCTGGCAGATGAAGTGCAAATGAAATGAGCCTCTTGGCCTTGAAGCTTTTAACTGGTTGCTGTATTGATTCTCTGCTAGAGTATGGCTCTTTTTTCATCAACACTTTCGTCAGGTAGCTAAAGTTAAGCTTTTTTGGTAAATAAATCACAGATTTCCATGAAACATTTAAGCTTTCAAGTCACTCAGTATGAGACAGCCTTAGTTTTGTAAAATTAAAACAATTATTTAGTTGCTCCATTATACCTTACAAAATACAACAAAAACATAACACAAAGTCTTAGCCCCACTTCATTAGAGCTCTTCAGAGCATAACCAATTATAGAAGTTCAGGGTTTTGATGCTTGGATGCAAAGCTGTGCAATTAATGAAAATAATGCCTGAAGTCTGTGTGGTACCAGAAAGGTTTAATTTATATTTAATTCACAGTTCTGGTTCCACTCCTTAACTCTTCTCTTTGATTTAAGTTGTCAGGTGAACTTTTCCATATTTAGCGATCTGGCCATCCAAATCATTCACCTTGCTGTCATTCACTCATTCTGTCCTTCTGTCTATCTTTTTCTAATATATATTTTGATGATATTTTACACATTATCTGATGTTATCTGAAAATGTAATTCTTCCTGCTAGCACCTAGTGTAAACACAGATTAAAAGTCAACTCTGTAAGCTGACTTTATGTTTTTTATATGTTTAAAACCTTTCAGAACATCCCTGTGCTGGCCACGTTTGAAGAATCCAAGCCTATGGAGTGGAGCAGAGAATACAGGATCCAATGCAGTTTTTGTGAAAGTTACAGACATTCAGAAACCACTATGAAATATCGATGTTCGGGTTAAAATTAACAGCTTAATATCGAGGTACATATTTCTTGCCTCATTCGCATTGGTTTTACAGGGACCTGCAGTGATTTTTTGTTCCTGGAAACCGACGAAGGTATACCAGATGAGGCACCCACAAATAACCAGGAAATTATTTTGAAATGTAGCTCAGTGCAGTTATTAAAAACAGAATGTGGCCAGCAATAGGTCATTTGTGGTTTAAAATACTTAAGTATACTTGTGTGGTTAATAAAGATACACTTAGGCTTAAAGGAGTTGAAGCTGATATTTAGATTCGTTTACATGCTATATCTCTGCAGCAGTGTCCAATAGGTGTGGAGGTTTTTAATAAAATGTTGCAGACACTCATCCTGTTACACCGATTTTGTTACTACCTACATCTACATCACAGACCCACCAGCTCTATAAAAACCCCAATGTTCTTCTGACATACATCTGGTATAGAGATGTATAAAGTGCAGTACAATTTTGCTATTCTAAAAGCAGACCAATTTAAAAACCAAGCAAATATACAAGCACATATGAATTTATTGATTTGAAATGCGAATTTAACAACACAATTGGCCAAATGATCAATATTGTCCTATCTTCCCTAGATTAAAAAAGAAAAAATATAAGGCTACCTATATAGCATTATTCTAAACAAAGGGAATTTATGAACTAAATAGCTGTCATCAGATACTTGTCACGTAATAAAAACTATGAATATTTTGATACTAAAATCAAAACTGCAATTATGCTTTTAACTATGACTCATTGCTGATTTAGATTGTTGTGATTAAGGATGTTTCTTTATGCATACAAATTATGCATTCAGTTTGCAGATTGTGTGAGAATTAGGACAGCCTAGCTAGACATCATTGCAGTTAAGTGCTTGGACTTTGTGAGTGGTGTTCCTGGAAAACACTACGGTTGCTTCTTGAAATCTTTATTTCTAAAATAAATTAAAAAAACTAAATCTTCTAAAAATTCTAAAATTCTAAAATATTTCCTTATTTCTAAAAGAAAGTAAGTCTTTATAGGAAAAGATATATAGGCAATGCCTGTATATTCTCATTTACTCTTTTTTCTTTTTTTTTTTTTTCTTCCATTAAGAAAAACTTGGTAATCACAGTAAATTATTTCCCTGGGCAAAGAGTTCCATGGGGGTGGTTGAATCAGTAGAAAACAATTTTTGTAGAGGAAATAAATTGAGAATAAGTGGTTTCACAACCATACTCAAACTAGTACTATCCATCATATTCAAAGGAAACACCATTTAAATAAACACTGCAAAGCAATGCAAATATAGTAACTTACGTAAACAAATCAATACAAGCAGACTGCTATTATGAGACTGGATGCAAACAGCTCCTTTTATTAAAAAAGATTGCTGCTTCACCATTGACCACTACCTATATTTAAACAAAGAGGGCTCAGTTACAAAGATGTTCAATACATTACTCCTATTAGGCACCTACCCACCACTGGAGGAACAAGAATTCAGCAAACTTTCTTCTCTGACCATTCAGGACCCACTTATGTAGTCACACTCCCACTACCTCATATCTTCATTGCTGGGACAGAAGCCCCTTCCCCATGGGCAGCTCCAGTAAACCCACAGGTGTCCGGCTTGGCTCCCTACACACCCCGCTCTCACAGTCAGACAAGGTTTCGACCCCAGGTTTCCCATATCACAGTCTCAGATGTCTGGATCCTTAAAGCAATTTAATCACGGTGCAGTGAGGGGGGACCCAGAAAACCCCTGGGCTTTTAGACCCTCACAGTCTGTGCGAGGGACAGTCCGGGGTCTTTCTGCTGTGTATCCCAGTGCCCGATCACCTGACTGGCATCGCAGGTTCCCGTGCCCTTTGTTGTGCAAAGGATCGGTGCCAATTCACAGCCCCTTGGCGGATCCAACCATCTCCCATCACCCAGAGCTCAGCCTGCACCTGCACACTCAGCTAACACCCATTAGGACTTAAGTACCTTAAAAATCTTCCTGGTGCTCTCAGCAAAGTTGGTGCACTACTGGGTCTTTGTTGCAGTTACTTCTCTCTTTTTTTTTTTTTTTTTTTGAGAAAGACAGGCTTTAGAGAGCGTGTGTGCCAGGGCAGTGGTACCTTTAGGACGTACTGGTCCGGTCACTACTCTGTCTGGTCCTAGGCACACCTTCAAAATACTTGCTGGTCTTGCCCACTTAGTGGCACGAGTGATAATAAGATTGCAGAAGAGCCTGGATTGCACCCAGGCCTGGTGTGTTTGGCACACACCACCAAGAGGTCAGGCAGAGTCTGCGGAGAACGGACCACGAGGCAGCTGACTGAAGCCTTGGGCTTATCAACAACCAGAAGGAAAATACTCAGGAAGTGAGGAACTGAGAGGGCTCCCTGCAGGGCTGGGAAGACGTCCAGCAGAGTATAGGGCTGAAGGCAGATCACAGTGGGCTCCCACAACTCCCCTTAGGACCAAAGCCCAAAACTCCATGGCCATTTCCAGCACTAAAACAACTAAGTAAACAGCTTTATTCCATACCGCAGTCCTCTGACACTTAGCAATACCCAGGCATCTTAGCTGGAGAGAGGATTTTTGTTCAGACTCTATGAGAAGAAGAAATGAAGTGTTTTTCGTCCTCACCTGTAACAAAGATAGCTCAATTATTCTTTTCTTTGAGTTACTTTCTTCCAGAGCTTTGGTTCTCAAGTACTCATCTGTACAAATACACATCCTAATCTGCGTTTGTCACTGTTATTTTTAATATGTAAGCCAATTACAGTTAGCTTTAAATAGAGAAGCCTAATGAGAAAATGTATCCCATAATTAAAAGGAAAAAGAATCAAGAAGTTCCTGCCAACATTAACTGCTGATTTTACAGCAAGGTTGCCTACTCTTTTCTTCCATCTCTATATTTAAATTTTTGTGTCTTTTTTTTCCTTCCTAATTAAAAAAAAAAAAAAAAGAAAAGAAAAAAAAAGAAGATATTTACTGAGAATTTCTTGAGTTAAAGTTTTCCATGTAGAAACTTCTGCAAGTTTTTCATTGCTAATTTGTTTTTGCATATTCCTTTCAAAACCTCAGTCTTGCAACAAAGGAAAATGTGTTTCTACACTGGCAAGAACTCAATTACACATTCTAAGTACTGTACATAACTAAAATATAGCAGACCATCTTAAATTTACTGGCTGTCCATTTATTAAGATTAAATATATATTTAAAGGAGAAAATTGTTTCTTCTTTGGCTAAGTAAAGATCTATTTCACACACTTCTCTGTTCCAGACACAAAACTGTAATTATCTCAAGACTTCTCTTTCGTACTAATATAGCCCTGTCAGCAAGCCAGAATGTTTAGTATGCACTGCTCTTCTGCAGGCATATTAATGAAGAATTGCCTGCCATTGCACAACATGTTAAATTCCAGCATTTCCATATGGCAAGATACCATGTCAAAAAGGTTTCAGGGAAGCAATTTTTACGCTCCATGTCACCTAGCCAAGCTCTCTGCATTTACAGATCCATGCAAAAATGTTATCATTTGTGTAGATTTCTCACCATATTTTCAGGTTGATCCTTCCTGGCTCTTTTAAGGAGGAAAAAAAAAAAAAAAAAAAAAAAGTGGAGATTAGAATTGGCAAAAAAAGCAAATTTCAAATCTCCACCTCAAAGTAGGTTTTTAAAATAGTTTGCAGTTAAGAATATATATATATCATCCCATATAAATAATGAATGGCTAAGACATGAAATGGATTTGTAAGTGAAATTTTATGATGTTCTGTTGAAGAAGTACTGAAATGCACCCAGTCAGTGCTTCAGTGAGAAGCAGCCACTGGGCTTCCCAGGGGATTGTAGAGTAGCTCCAACATATACAAGATTTACTCTACATCCTACACAAGGAGATTGATGTTCAAGTCCCTGCTGACATATGCAAGATTTACTCTACATCCTACATGAGAAGGTTGATGTTCAAGTCCCTGGCTTTACTGAGGCAGAATGAGAAATTTGATGCAAATCTCAGTCAGGGAACTACTTCAGAGTTCATAAGCAAGTATCAAGTGAATGCTGTAATGTGTTTATTATTTACTTAACAATGAACAAAGACTACTCTTTCTTGGACTGGTTCCCAGTCAAAAGTTGTCATACATTCCAAAAAAAGAGTTCAGTTATTGACAAATAAACATTGACAAATAGGTGGCTTTTGCACACCTAATGCCTTTAATGCAAAGCTGACCCTATAGTTACTATCTTTAGAGTCACGAACTCCTAATGATGGTGATACAGTTTGTTTCTGGGTATTAATGGCTAGAATGATTTTTATTTTAAACAAAGGCTGAAAATGGGGAGAGTAAAAGACAAATGCTGACTTTGTAAAAATCAATCTGATCTGAATTTTTAGTGGAAGAATTCTAGCATGATTTCTCCAGTTCAAAAAACCATTCCTTCTAGTTTAAAAACTTTCAGTGCATGTTACGTGACTACAACTTTCCTTGTAGCCAGAAAAGTTATTCAAACTCATGACAAACCAAGAGTCTTCATTTCAAACTAGTATTTTCCAAGATAAATTTTTCAAGATAAATCCTCTTAAAAAAAGGGCGAAAAAACCTGAAACAACAACAAAAAATTCAGATTGTTTGCCAAGTTATATAAATACAGTTTTAGATTCATTTTGCTTTGACAGTCATTAAAAATAGGAGATTTTGACTGATATGACAACACTGTCAAAAGAATTAATTATGTAGAATATGAATTAAAGTTAATAAGATTTAATTACAGAAAACATGTTTACAGCATTTACTTGAGCTTGCTACCACACAAGCTGTTCTACTTCTTAACTTTCTGAAAAAAATAACATCAAGACAGCCACTTTAACAGAAACCATCCTGTTATGCTCTCAACTTGTGTGTCCTACTGAAACGAATGAACTGGAGTCACAGTTTTGAGTAAAGACAGACAAGAAAAATATGTTGTTATAATGAGGCAAATTATCCTATGCTTGATGCCTCTGGCCACCCGTAAAAAAACCCTTTTCTTCTGAACTTTACACATCTATATTGTCCCCCTTTTATTTGTTCCATGCTGCTAGTTTGTTTTTCTAGTCATACCTTTTCAGCCAATATCTCTGAAGAACATTTTTAGGAAAAGGCTGCAGATCGCTTAGGGAATATACAAGTTTTGATCTAAACATCACTAAAAGCTCCTCCCAGGCTTGAAAAAAATCACACTTATTTTGAGGTTAGTTTGCTTGCATGCATGAATCTTGAAGATCATCCTCTGACTTTTACCTATGACAGTGATTGACTATAAATCCACTATACAAATATAGTTATTTGTGGCCCAAAATATGAATTACTATTTAGGGGTTACATCTTAATTTTAGCTTTAAACTGCTGTTGGTTGCATTATAATAAAAAAAATTTTGGAAATGCATGTTCATGACACAATAAGAGTCCTTACTATAAGTAAGCTAAACTGCAGCCTACAGCTTTTCAGAACAACACATATTGGGCAATGGCTGAATCAGAGAATTAAGAACAGATTTTCAGCTATGCCATCTGTCCTTTAAGTTTTTGTTCTAGATGTTTTTAGTCTCCCAGGAGGAGATCAGTAAGAGGGAGATCAAGATATTGAGAAATAAACTCTCCTTCTCTCTGTCCTTATGCATATCTCTCCCTTCCCTTCCTTTCCTCCCTCCCTTCCCCCCTCCCTGCCTCGTCTCTTTTGCCTCCTTTATTTTTATATCTTTTTCCACTGTTTTGTTTTTCCATTATCTATACAACCACCATAGAAGCAACTGGAAAGCAATACAAATACACATGAGGCAGCTTTAAATAAGAGACACCCAGCATCACAGAAACTGATCAGTGCATCACAGAAACTGATGCAGACTGCCTGACTCTGACTGTAAAGCTGAGATACAGCACCTGCATGTTCAGTTGGGAACTGTGCTAGAAGACTTGTCATGCCCATCTGTCTCCTAAACCAATGCATAGAAACCTGTCTGTTGCTGTGGCTCCTTGCAGGTACCTGCCACTGCTCCTTGCCTTGTACCAGATCTGCTATTCCAGAAGCAGCAGAGGCAGGGGCTTGTCCAGGTCTCTGTTGTTCTGACTCATCCTGATTTCTAACCACTACTTCAGGCTCTTCAGATCTGAGTTTGTTCAGCACAAACTATGATTAATCAGGGTGCAGATTTTGCTAACAGTCTTCACCTATTTAAACATTTCATTTGTTTGTAAATTTTTCTAAGAGAATTTATTTGTACATAATTTGAGGAGCCTGCTTGGACCCACTAATGGTAATTACACAGTCTGAAAAAACCATACTCCAAATATATACGTGGAAAGGATATTTTAAATTTTTTTTTAACATCCTGATCAATTACAGTAATTGACATTAACTGGTCAACATCACCTAAATGATAGCGCTTCATTCAGAGGAATAAATGGAACCAGCAATTATATCAAAGCTGTATTTCCTTCCAGTTGATGTGCTGCTACCACATGAAAATTCTGCCTATTTTCTGTGATTCCTTAAATCATTGGAATGCCTTTCTCCATAGTGTATAAACTGTAAGCTGTCCTTTAAAAATGCAAAACAATCTGAAGAACTCACTGGTTTCTTCAGCAAATGTGTGTGTTGAATGCTGGAGATGAATTAAAGGCACTTCTTGCAAAAAGACGCATTCATGCAGCCCTTCTTGCCAGTGCAAATTTCCTCAAAAGACCGAAAACAAGGGAAAACATCTAGATTCCTGAAATACCCTGAGCACCTCATTATAGCATAGAAGTAAAATATACAAAATAAAATACTAAGGAGTTGAGGTAGTGTTACCATAGAAACACGGAATTTTTTAGGTTGGAAAAGACCTTCAAGGTCAAGTCCAACCCCTAATCCAGCAGTGCCAAGACTGACTAAACCGTGCCCCTGAGTGGCACACCTACATGTCTTTTAAATACCTCCAGGTACGGTGACTCTGCTACTTCCCTGGGCAGCCTGTTTCAATACTTGACAACCCTTTCCATTAAGAAATTTCCCCTAATATCCAATCTAAACCACTCTTCTTGTCCCATCGCCTGTTACCTGGAAGAAAAGACTGAACCTCACCTTGCTACAACCTCCTTTTTCTGGTAACTGTAGAGAGCAATGCCTCCCCTGAGCATCAGGAAGTCATCTTCTGCACACTCCAGGAATCTCCGAGACTGTTTCCCAACATTCAGTGCTACCCCACTGCCTCTCCTTCCTTGCTGATCCCTTCTGAAGAGTTTATAATTGTCCATTGCAGGACTCCAGTTGTGTGACACATCCCACCATGTTTCCATGGTGACAACCTATGCCATAATCCTGCTGCACAACAGCTTCCAGCTCCTTGTGTTTGTTGTCCATGCTGTGTGCTTTGGTGTGGATGCACTTCACTTGACCTATTGATTCCACCACCTTTTAGGAGGGAGAAGCCTTAATTCCTACATGACTATTCTCAGGTGCATCCATGGTTTCCAACACATCAATAAATCTTGCATCTTTGCCGCTGCATGTTTCTCCATCCCCTGACTTCACTGAGATAGCAGAGTGAAGGATCTCAATAGCACACCATCCCTCAAATATTGAGGTACTGCCACCATGCTTATATCTACTGATCCTGGCTTTACCCCTTCCCCTCTTCTAATCTGGTTTAAAGCTCTTTCAATGAGCCCTGCTAATTCCTTTGCAAAGATCCTTTCTTTTCTCCCTTTGGGACAGGTGTGCCTGATCTGTCACCAACAGGCTTGCTGTTATGTAGACCAGCCCATGATCAAAACACCCAAAATTCTGCTGATGATACCAGGCTCAGGGCCAGGTATTGATCTGCTGGCTTTTCCTGGTTTTAACTTATAATTCCTTGCAACTGGAAGGATAGAGGGGAATACTGCTACTTGTGCTCCTGCTTCCTTAACCAGTTGTCCCAAGGCCTTAAAGCCTCTCTTGGTTACTCTTCAACTTCTTGTTGGAGCTTCATCACTGCCTACCAAGAATCAGTAATGGATGATAATCTGAGGCTGTAAAGGGATAGAAATTATTAGAGGTATATAAGTAGGTATTTTTATAGTATTAGACTTGCCTGTTTGTAGCTATGTCAGCATTAGATTTAAAAGTGCCCGTGGCACATGCAAACTATTTATTTTGTTTCAATCTGCCGGAACTATCTGTTCATTCTTTCTTTCACTAAGCTTTTGCTTGACTTAGTCATTTTGTATGACATCTAGAATAGGAGAATTGACTGACTGCTAAGCATCTAATATTTTATCTCCAAGTAAAGATACAGGGTATCAGGCTGTGGTTTTAAACAGGGTGGAAAAAAGCAGTGTGCATAATTGTATTTCTGCTGTGCTGTTTGCCATCGTTGTTCTCTTTTTTCAATACATATCCAATTTACTAATTACATTATACCAACAATGTACATTCTAATGAAATCAACTGCAGAGGACGGCAACTATCTATAATGCTTTATCCTACCTTTTCAACAGCTGTTTTCTTACAGTCACAAAAATATTGAAGAAAGGGAAGAGTACAGAAGCAGAATAATCATAAAATCAATCATGACCTTTTTGTCAATAGCTACAGGAGTTTTCCTATGTGGTCTCTATAATCTCATTTCCCATAAAGTCATGCAATGTGATGCAAACATCATAGGATTTAATTTTCCAGCAGCAGATGCTAATTGACTGCTGATGAGTTGTATGTAACTCATGTTCATGTTTCCCCAATTAACAGAAGCTAGTGCACTACTTGCCTTGTACTCAGAACTCACCTAAAACCTACACAAAACCTTTTTTTAATCAAGAAAATAATTTACCTGATTACATATGTCAAAACATTACATAATATGTTGTTACATCAACATGTAGGTTTTGATTTGCATTTCTGTACAATGACAGGTTAATGAAAGCAGATTAGATCCTGAAATTAAGAGAAGAGAGAAGAGAAGAGAAGAGAAGAGAAGAGAAGAGAAGAGAAGAGAAGAGAAGAGAAGAGAAGAGAAGAG